>JAIFZK010000018.1:9817500-11017500 GCA_027481765.1 Tenualosa thibaudeaui | reverse complement strand
CCCTCCAAGTTCGACCCGAAGCCGGCGGCCATCTTGAGGAGTTTGACGACAAACTGGGAAGATGCGTCGTGGCTGAGGATGAGCGAGGAGGGATAGTGGGTGTTGACATAGCAGGTGACATTCTCATAGGCAGCGGAGTCCACCAGGTGCCAGGGCAGAGAGCTGGACTGTCCCAGCAGGCTCAGCAGAGGTGACTCCTGATGGATAGCACACCTCGACCAATCAACAAACAGTAGACAGAACACCTCGAGCGATAAACAATGAACAGAGCACCATGACTAATCTACACATTAACACAAAAGCATCCAGATCACAACTAACTAAAGCAGTGAGCAGTCTTCATCCGATGGACCCAAATGGTTCAGGATTGACAGCACAGTATGACACGTTTAATGTGGCAGCTAAAACAATCAACACTCTAACACCAACTAAGATATATTGGCAGGGGACTGTAACAGCATAAGACAATGAGTTCTGGCACACCCACATTGTGTCTGGAGCATGTCTAGACGTGAAAAATAATCAGGCTTTAGCACAGGTTAACACACTCACAGGTTTGCTGAGCAGGTGGTCCTCCTTAGCCAAGAACACCATCATGTAGAGCAGATAGACCACCATGGTCTGGGCGCCGGGGCCTGGCTGGGGGCCCAGGGCTTCACTGAGCACGCTCACCCAATTCACCTGGCACAGTAGGCCCCCAAGGAACAGGAAGCAGCTCTTGGGGCTCCCCCGCTCCACCTGCATTTGAAAATGGACATTGCCGGTACATTACATGACATTTTTCTGCATTTTCCATTATGTGGTGTTTAAAGGTTAAAACACAACCTACAAGTTGTCAAGTAATAAAAAAAAAACCCTAAGCTTTGCGTTGTTCAGATACCCAAAAAAGTGCAAACAAGCATGCAAACCAGGCCGACTTTCCTATTAAACATAATGCAAATAATGCAAATGAACACAAAAGCTATGTTTAAGAGGTTCATAAAGATACCATATATATAGCCAGCAAAAATTTCCAAAATGTCCTGTAACTGCAATAATTAAGTACTTTTTTATTAACTCAAATGAAACAGTCAAGTCAAGTCAAGTTGCACAAAACATGAATATGTAAAAAGGCCCCAGGCTCACATTAAAGAACTGGTTCATGAGTGCCTGGTCTGGGTGCAGGTCTTTCCACAGCAGGAGGTTGTACTCGCTATGGTAGGTGTATAGCAGGTACTCGGGCATCTTTGGGGATGTACAGCTTTCACAGTAGTGCATTAAATGAAGCCAGAGAGCACCCCTCTGTCCCGGTAGCAAACGATCTGTGACAGAGCACAATGTCCACCACACACACACACACACACACACATACACAAACACACATCCATTTAAAATCACCTCAGTTTAGAAGCACCTCTACCTCACTGGAGAAAGAAGAAAATTTTCCCAAGTGGTGACATGTTCTTAAGTGGCTCCTAAGTCTTACCTTTGAATTTCTCATGTAGGGTGTCAGTTAGCTGAGCATAAAGGGAGACCAGGCCAGTGGCAGTTGGAGTGTCTGACTCAAGCCATGGGTAGCAGCGTGGATTACTGACAAGAAAAGGTCACACCCTGTTCTTAATAACACAGATTACAGATGGTCTAAAGTGTGCCTACACATTGGAAATGAATGGTCACTTGCTTTTACTGAAAAAAAAACAGCAAAGCTTGCCAAAGGGCTTCTAAAGTCAGGCAGAGCTGTTAAAACATAGCCAGGCACAACTCTGCTCAACATAGTTTTTCCCTACAGTTAAGAAACCCTACGAAGGCAAAAGACTGAGAGCAGAACCAATAGTCTTAAAGTGCCCACCCACTGTGAAGTAAATGTATGTCTATTGAGAGTGTCCAGACTCCTTATACAAAGTGAGTCTGATACATCAGGCGGGTTATGCAAAGCCCAGCCACACTACAGATGTTGGGCATTACCTGGCATCATCAGTGTCTAGAACCAGAATCCATGGCTTGAAGAGTTTGACCATTTTAGATTGCAAATTTTGGAGAGCTGAAAGACAAACATGGTATGCAAGTGTGATAATGGGGTTCAAAAATAATACAAATATGCAATTATGAGACGCTGTTTCATAGGACTTTTCACACACAGAATTCAGCTGACCGTGCCTTTACTCTTCATCAGGCGAGAGAGGTCAAAACACAAATAAATAGGTCACACAATAACAATATTGATAAACTACACAATCCATGGAGCATAAAAATCCATTGTAATGACACACATATTTGTGTGGGTAAGTGACTCTGTCACTAAAGGTTAGCCTGTTATAACTGTGTAACCTGCTTTGTCCTGCATGGTACATGTCTGCTCATACCCAGGCTTGAACCTGCTACTAGCTGCACCACAGACTGGGAGGCGAATGCACTAGCGAGTCAGCTAAAATCCTAGGGTGCTAGTTTCACTCTTAGCACATAAGGTGTTGGGAGGGAGGTTTATTAACGTACTTACTGCGCAGCTATCCACTAGCTGGCTACCATTCCAACCACTTACCTTGGAGTAGTCTTGCACTCCCCAGTGGCTCCTTGGCACAGTTGTTCACTTCCAGACTGATGACGTAGTTGACCAGGTAGCCCAGGAAGGCCTTCACTTCTTCAATGTAGGGCGCCCACTTGGAGAGGAGCCCGAAGCTGCGGAAGTCCCCCTTAGAGAGCCGCAGCTTCAGGAAGTAGTTGGACAGCCACTCAATCGTTTCGTCCACCTGAGACAAAAATGCACAAAGTCACAAAGTCAAAAATGACACAAAGTCGGTGACGTTGGCCTTGTTACAACAAGTGAAGAGACACCAGCAGACAACACTACAAAGATAGGGCAACCGCCATATTAATATCAAGTTGTTTTCCTCCCCTGCCTCCCCTGCCCCCCCTTTCCGCTTCTTTCCAGCTAGTGCCACTGAAATAGCCAGGCATCAGACCTCTGGTTGGCAGTGGTGAGAGGGCAGTTTGAACTACCTGTTGTGGGGAGAGGTAGATAGCCACAGACCCAGAGCCAGCCTTGGGGGATGGGGAGGAGGTGGATGTTGAGTTGGTGGTTGTGGAGGAGGAGCTGGGGGTTCTTGAGACTTTCTTCCTGGCAGGTGACAGGGAGCAGCCGAGCACTCTGAGAGAAGACCTCCAACACTCTGGGCTCAGAAGCTGCTCAGAGGAACCTGTCATTCATCCACATGAGCACATACACACACACATAGATATATTATCAGACAGACAGACAGACACACACACACAAACATTGAGTGTGTATGTTTTTATGTTCTGCAGTGTTAAATATGAAAAGCCAAAGTATACTCCAAGGATCTGGTGCTGCTGCTGCTACTGATGAATATGAATCAGTGCTGCCTTTCAAGGCCTTCATCTCGAGTGAAGCTGAAGACATGCTGGCCCCTCAAGCATAAATAATACAGCCAGCCATGTCTTGTCTCATTTGCAACACTTCATTAAGCACCACCACCGCCACTGCTTACTTTAATCTGTGGCAGGGAAATAAAGCGTGGATGTTTTCACCACTTAAAGGGGTCTGAGGGAGATGAAGCCTCTGCAGGTTTCGTCACGTGTGGTCTCTGGTAGATTAGAGCATAATTTGAAGAGGCAATAATAGTGAAATAGGTGCTAAAATTGTGTAATTTTTATTGGTTTAATAAATTTCTAAACTAACACAAGCACCTCCAGAGGGTTGGGAAAGTTTTTAGCAAGGACTTATGTAATGCAAACATTTAAATACTATAAATCGGTCAGGAAGGAAAGATATGTCTGAGCAGTTATCTGTCTGTCTAAGGAGAATTCTGCATAACCTGCTGATGTGTTTTTCAAAGTTGGGAGTGGTAGTGGTGGTGTTGGGGGTGGAGGGGTAGCATTGGTCCAAGACTAAGCCATTTGGGGTTATCTGAATAACAGGGCAGATATATGACATTCATTTTAGTTAATGCTGTGGGAGCAGGCATTTGGTCTCGCTAGAAGCCTGTTCTCCCTGAGTGTCCTCCAAGTTTTCAACATGGCTCTATTTCCCAATTTCTCAGAGTGCTCTACAGACTGTGTGTGTGTGTGTGTGTGCGCGCTGTGTGGGTGTGTGCAAGTGCTTGCTTCCACTGACGTACTCAGCATGAGGAGCCGGAGGAAGTCGCTGTAGTGGTCAGGGAATTGGTGGCAGAGCAGCCGGGTCCAGTGCTTGCAGAAGAGGTTGAAGGGCATGTGGACCTCGGGGTCAGGCTCCAGGCCACAGGCACCCAGGGCCAGGTGGATGAGCTCCATCAGGCGGCTGCGCTCAGGGAAGGCCGGCTGGGACCCCACCAACCACTGGCTCAGGTCAAACTGGGTGAGAGAGAGAGAGAGAGAGAGAGGGTTGGGAGGGGATGATGGAAAGGCAGAGGTTTCTTAAATGCACACCAGGCAACATTTGATGCTGTTTTTAGGTTCATTTGCCAGCTTTGTAGTCACTTCAATGGCTAAGTGGCTCATTATGTGGTGAATGAAGACTCTCTCGGCTGCTCCTAGCGCTGCTAAGCGTCACTGGTCATCACTGGTTCCTATGTTTGGTTTGCTGGTTTTGGTGTCTAGTGAGAGCACTTGCCTAGTATGTCTTTAATCTGTGATATTGTTGACGTGGAATATTGGGAACAATGGCTGAATCTTAATGCCCTACACAAGCCCTTAAGGATCCAAGATCCTTAACTGGCATGAATCGCCTTCATGATTGGCTAATTCATGCCTTTAGGAAGGACACAGGGATTCATTCCAAAGTAAAAAACTTTTACACTTCTACATGATTCCACTTTCATTGATCTAAAATGTTCTAAGTCTGATTTCTTAGTTATTTGACTGGGTGAACTGAGTGATTTGAACCTTGGTGAGGAGCATGAAGATGACGTCCCCGCTGTCGGCGTGCAGGGCGTTGACCACCTCTTCGTACAGGGCCACCAGCTCGGCCGGCGAAGCATTGGGCGTGAAGTACGGTGAGAGGAGGTTGCAGAGGCGGCGGTTCTGCAGGATGGTCTTCAGGATGTGCCTGCACTCTGTCTGAACACCTTGGATAAACACCTGGAGACAGCACCACAACATGGAGAAAAACACCATGAGTATGAAACCTTGACACACGGCACACGACACACGACAGTTGTCGTGCAATGGCAAATGTCGAAGTACCCGTAGATGGGTACGTGCGTGTGTGTGTGTGTACCTGAACACACTGGTATATTTCATCTAAGTGTATACAGTAGTGAGTGATTTTCTTTATTTGTGTTTCTATATTGGTGTGTGGAACTATTAATCTCTTTGTGTGTGTGTGTGTCTGTGTGTGTGCGCACACAACTCTAATGAGACATTGAGACATAACCTAACTGTGTGTTTAGATCTATACAGGCTGAAAACATAATAACTGAATGGGTAATGCTTTTATTGTCATACAAAAGTCAGTATGCTTGAGAGAGAGAGAGAGAGAGAGAGAGAGAGAGAGAGAGAGAGAGAGAGAGAGAGAGAGAGAGAGAGAGAGAGGGAGAGAGAGTGAGTATGTTTGTGCATGATGTTTTGGCCACAGGTAGCAGTGCCTACCTGACCAAGGATCTCCACACAGGAGGAGAAGAACTGCCGTGTGGGTGGGTGACGCAGGGTGTCCTCACACACAAATGACACCACCTGATAGAATGCTGCAATGCCCACCTTCTGCACAGCCGGGGATGGGTGCAGTTGAAAGGCGTTGACCAATGTACTGAGCAGTGTGGGCACAGAACATTCATGTCAGCATCACTGCAACCATCAACCTTCCTAAACAAATATTCTATATAAGATATTAAAATAATATATTGAATAGGAAAGTGCAGGACAGGAATGTCTGAATTATTTCTTAGTTTATTTGTTTATATAAAGATCTCTTAATGCAAATCTATTAAATCAAATCAGGGTTCCAAATGTTGGTTCGAATTAGATGAAGACTTTTAAAAAGACCTCTTTAAGAATATCATGAGCACCCATACCAACAAAAATATTACAAAAAAAAAGACAAGACTTTTAAGACAAGACTTTTACAATACCCTGTTATTTCAATATTTGATTATCAGAAGGGACATACTGTTACTTTTTTCTGTAGTTCCTTTATACCACTATACTTCATACTAGACATAAGCTTCCCCAAAATTCATTCAGATAGGAACTTAAAACAGTGAAAATGAGGAGACTGACGTGATGAAGTTCTCTGTGTGGACGACAGCCTCGGCCACACTCTGGGGTGGAGGTTTGATGGAGTCCGTTTGTAGCTGTTTGATGTCGCTCTTTAGGGACTGGATCTGCGTCTGGACTGGCTCCTGGAGGTGCATGCCCTCATACTGGAGGGGGGGATCCACCATGGCACATCACACAAGGAACACACACAGGAACATTATGAGCACACAGCCATCCCAGTGCCACAATGGCACAACACCAAAAGCGATATACAAATTATGTAAAGTATACTGCATATACAACATACATATATATATCAATCCCATACAATCTATCAATCCTCAACTTTTATCACAAGAAAACTGAGAGCTTTGGTACTGTTGTGCTGATATTACAGCCATCTTATTGATAGCAGACCAATAACCAGGAAACCAAGCTGAGTAATAACAGTAGCCAAATTGACAAGTAATCTTCCAATGCTCCTCTTGCCTAGTCATTCACAACTCAAGGACAAACCGCTGAGTGGAAGAAAAAAAAAAGGGGGTACAAGGGGAAAAGGGGAACAATTGCAGAGAGGTCCAGATGAGGCTGTGTGAATGCACGTGTACACAAAAGGAATGCGGCAACAGAGACATGACCCCTGACCTTGGCGCTGATGTGGGCTGCGCCCTGGCAGGGCTGGCCCCCTTTGCCTTTGCACTCCAGCTGCATGTTGAGCGTCTCTTCCCGGTTGCAGTAGAGCTGGGGCAGCAGCTCAAGCAACTCACTGTCTAGCGCCACCTGCTGGGTCTCCCGCATTGCCGCAAGTCTGCAACCAGAGGAGAGAGAGAGAGATAGAGAGAGAGAAAGAAAGAGAAAGAGAACCTGGAATGAGGAACTGAACGCCATGTCAGAGAGAGAGATACTTTAACACCCTGAGGTCTCAGGCCTGTCAGACACTTTGGGGCAGCCTGTTAAGCGTTTTAAGGCTTTATTCGACATCATAAATGTTTGCGTGTCTGGAAAGGCTGACAGTGCTATTTAGACTTTAATTGGGATCAAGTGTATTATTTATGTTAAATATTCAACTTCAAAGGTCTACTTTGAAGTGTGTGGCTTTAAATAATACAATATTATTTTAATGTTCAATGACTGCTGGCTATGTGGTGTACATGTTGCTGAAAACCAATGATACTGTTATTCAAAAGGGACAAACTTTTCAGACAAGAATCTCATACAAAGAATCTGTTATCTTTTCCCAAAGGATGTTTCTGTAGAGTGCTCGTTTCAGTTAAAGGGGAAATCCAGCGTGAATCCATCAATAGTTCTGTTATTTGAGGTCACAGAGTGCTGTCGGTAGAAAATTTGATACAGCATAGACCGAGTAGCATATCGGTAACTAAAAATGAACTGAATGGGGCATAGGAAAATGAATCTAAAACTTCTGTACCCCATTCAGTTCCATTCAATTCCATTTTCTTGTTTGTTTTCCCACCAACAGCACCCTGTGATCTCGAACAACAAAGCTATGAACTGATTCACACTGAATTTCTTCTTTAAAGAATGTCTGGTCTTCAATATGCACATCTGGACACCTGATTTTACTCAAAACTAGTATCCACTGATTTGTACACTGCATTGACCAAATACCAGTGCAAATACCAGGTCTTCTATCTATAATGCACTATCTATAATCAAATCTTTCCATTTCAGGAATGTAAAACCGGTTGGTTAGTGTGGATGAACAAAGTTGTTCCAGTTACGCATTGCTCTGGACGTAGCCTATATGCGGTTGGGAGAGGTGGGGGGGGACGCAGTCACCTGGCCTGGTGCTGAAGTCTGGTGAGGGCCTCCAGGAGAAGAGCAGATGAGGCAGCCTCGTCAGACAGACAGGTGGTCGGAACGTCGGGCACCGGGGCCCTCATGGGCACCAGCGCCAGGGCTGCCTGTGGGGAGTCGTGCTTCCTCAGGTTAGTCAGGATGCGCTCCTTGGCTACAAAAAACACAGAGGGACATTTTTAGCAAGGACAGCAACTGAAAAATGAATAATTTTACTTAAAATGGCAAAGAATGTTCATCTTCAAGTATAGTTGCACTATGCTATAATATACTCATTTAGGTATATTTATATCCTAGAATACTATTTTCATATCATAATTTAATAGACCGCTCCATTGGACACACCACCACTTCAACAACCAGGCAGGTCAAAATAAGTCTAACCTCTTCCAATACTGAGTTCAAAGAATTAAGTTCAATAGACCCAATAGCTATTCTTTGCTATCTAACAGCAACAGGCAGCAGGCAGGAGACATTAAGTATTTGGAGGCCTTCATTGCAGTCTCTGTCCTCAGCTGGTCCATCCTCTGTCCTCAGGCATGACAGGCTAACAACCTATTCAGCTCTGCCGCCCAAGTGTCCTCAATAAAACAGCGATTTATTGGGAGATCTCATTAAACTTGACACAGCCTATTAGCAGGAGGTAATTACTCCCTTTCTCCAGAGAATGGACAGACACACTTGACACACACATTCATTTGAGCCAAGTGTTAAAGCAGACGACACAGGCCATACTGCACACATTAGAGTGTGGTGGTGTATCTACAGGCAAACTGGTAGAGTGAGACTGGACGTACCAGCGTGCGGATTGATGAAGTCTGTAAAGATGGAGTTGCTGGTGGGGTGGAGGAAGGACGGCTCGCTCTTCACCTTCTGCCACAGGTTTAGCACCTCGTTCAGCTCATGCTGCACGCGCTCAATGTCCACATACTCCATCCACACCTCCTGGAACATGCGCACACGCACACACACACACACACACACACACACACACACACAAACAGAGATGATGCACATGGCCACACATAAACACAGCTCCATATGGCAACACATTTCCATTCAACAGACAAAAACAATATATTTACAATTTATTTACACACACTCTCTCTCTCACTATTCTGAAGTACAGTTGGGAGAGCATCATGATTTATGGCTGCCTTGATGTCTCGGGCACTAGACAACTTGCTATCTCTACGGGGAAAAATGATTTCCAAGTTTAAACCAGTTATTAATCCCAACTATTAATCTATTCAAACTATTCACTTTGCACCCAGCACTATGGCTGTTTTATGGATGCTTTCAATCTTTTTTGTGCTATCAGTTTCAGCACATTGTGTTTGTCTACACTAGTCACTTAGATTATGATGTGATCAGATCACATTGTATGACCTGATAATGCAGAATGCCAGATAACTGCAAAGACTTGTCAAGCAGCACTATATATTCAATCATTTAGCAGACGCATTCATTAAATACCATTTGCACTGCAGTATGAACATATGCTGTCAGTGTTTGCGCACAAACACACACACACACACACACACACGAAACAACATTTTTATACACTATAATTTGGTAAGGCTTTCTCTCCTAGGTACAGTACAGGTAGAATACATGCTATTAGGGCAACCACACACATGCAGTTATTACTTAGTTGCAGGACAATGCTGAGGGATTGTGTTACTAGTTTCAGGCATAGGGAACCTTGTTCAGGTGCATAGGCTCGTGAAGAAAGATGATTATGTTGCCATTCTGAAGGATAAACACACTGATGTCAGTCTAGCTTTGGATTACCACAGCAAGACAATGACTCAAAGATTTCAACCAAATACAAAACTCATTAAAGGACCCCAGAATTAAGGTCCTATGTGCTCCTCATAAGAGTTGTGATCTCAGTCCTACTGAGTACTTGTGATGGGAACTTGAGATTAATGTCCATGATTGAAAACCCCATCACGTGGATAGGGGATACAATTTACTACAATCCCTTAAGAGACATGTGACTATATAGTTAGGGACAACTTAAAAAAGGCTGTTGTCCATCTTGAGACAGAAAGGTTACACTATTTTGGCAAGTTTTCTAGTCAGCATATCAGTAAAGTAACTTAAGCAAAATTATTTTTGTTTAAATAGTTTTTGTTATGGTCATTTTCACTGAAAAGAGATAACATATATGGGGCTAATAACTCTGTTTTACCTGTAAACACACACATATGATAATCTCTCCTGTTGACAGAGCCAGCAGAGGACAGTAGAGTCACATGTACTGTGGGTTGAGTGTAGAGGGAGGCCTACCTGCTGCCTCTGCATGATCTTGGCCAGTTTGTGTGCATCATACTGCTTTGGCAGCGAGGGCAAGTACACTTCCTGCTTCTGCAGGGTCTCATCATCCAGCCACACGGCAAACACCCCAAACAGTCTGGGAGAGAAGAGAATGAAGTACTGGTCAGTAACTGACATTATGCTTTATGCCGACATTATGCTTTATGTTTATAACACAGGCAAAACAAATCATTCCAATAAACACCCATAGCATTTTACATGTGGTACACAAAAACATTTCAACAAATTATTCTCTAGAATATTCCTCCAGTGTAAGGACAGGCCTTTGTGGCTCAACAGTACCTAACGAGTTCAATGTGTAGCTCTGGGGAGGTCATGTACTGGGTGATGGGGGTTGCAGGCTGGGACTCCCCATCTCCAAGGCCCTCGCTGGGGGAACGTGGCACCTTCAGGGCCTTGCTGGCAGCGTGGTGGAAGTCAGACACCTCCACCAGCCTCTGCCTCAGGTCTTTCAACAGGGTAACGTGAGCCGAGGTGTGGAAATATCGCTTCCCAATGCAGCCCTTCGCCTCCAATCTGAAGAAAAATCATACACGATATGTACTGTATATCGAGGGAACACTAAAAAAAAAAAGCTTTACTGTAAAAGAATCTGTTGAGCATATCTACACCTTCAGTGAACTCTCAAACATACATTTGCATTTACTCTTAAAGTGATAACAAGCTGGCAGCTAACGCTAATTGATGAGGAGCCTAGCTGTGTTAGCAATTCTGTCTATGTTTCACCACATTTTCACTTTCTTTTTCTCCTACCAAGAGAACTTGGTGACCTTGAACAACAAGGCTATGGGTTCATGTACCCAGAAATATCCTTTATGGAAACCTGGAAATGTCCTTACTTTTTGTCTTAAGAAACTGCACAAAGTTTGAATGCGGGTATAGCCCTGTAGCTATGAAAGAAACCAATGTTTCCCTACCCAAACTCTGGGCCAGGCTGGCGCAGGTAGAGCTGCAGGAACTTCTGCCAGACCAGCGGCAGGAGCGGGTGGTCGGCGGGCGTGGCCAGAGCCTGCTGGGCCCAGCGGTAGACCATCATCCTTTGCAGGGAGGGCACCACGTGCAGTTTCAGACGTACCTGAGCTTTCTGTCCACACAAGAGACAACTTTGCTTAGTGACCAAACTGATAATGGAAAGGTTACTTAAAGAACTAGCTACATGTCTTAAATGCCTTGCCAATTTCCATAGCCATTCTCTCGCACACAATATCACACTGTAAAAATGGGCAAAATATGCAGATCTAATACTAAATGAACAGTGCTGTGCCATTACAACATGCTGGGCTCAGGTTACATGCGTGTTGAGGTAACAGTACATAATTAATGGTAATGTCAGTGTGGAGTCATGGTTCATTAGGGGGGCTGGTGTATAATAAATAGCCTGCTATAGGCTGGACCTTCAGGGCTTGGTCGGGGTGGCTGGCTGGGCTGGACAGGAGCTCGTGTTCCACACAGCGCCGCAGCTGGGAGTCCTCCTCAAAGATGGACTCCATGTTTAATACCAGCCAGGCAAACCACACCTAGGCAGGACAAAGAGGGCAACATGATGGAAGAGGGAAGCAACATCTAGCAGAGAAGTTAAACTGGAAGCCTAGTCAAAGTATTAATCTGTTTTTGGTGATGTGAAAACGGAATAAAGGCACAAATCCACACTGTTTAATGCTTCAATTTGACATAAAACAATTAACAAAAGATTTGATGTTTTGAGACTTCATGTTATGAAAAAACATAAGGAATGCCTAATGCACCACCTATAGGTTATAGTGTGCATTTCTGCATTCCCAACAGTCCCAACTGACTATCCCTTCTCTGCTGCAGTTGAAAAGACAGCTGCTGTCAGAGACAGTTCAATTCATTATTTGTATGAACCTACTAAGTTTAAAATAGCAAAGGGCTGACTATTCAATGTCTAGAATGCAAAAGAAGTTGATAAAAAGGCCTGATGCAACATTTTCAGATCAGTAAACAGAAAGAATTCAACAATAAAGTGTTTAGTGATGTATACTTTCCTTTCTTTTCTGACCAGCACAGAATTATTACTCTTAATAACTTGTGCTTACTTCTTCAGTCATGGCATGGCCCTCAACAAAGGAAGGGGTCACGTTTCCAGCCACTATCCAACCCATCAGCGATGACAGAAGGCCTTTGTCTCCATGGTAACCTAAGGCATTCTGATGAAAGAGAAGCAGCAGCAATGTCAGCAATTATCCGCCCCACTGGTCAACAAGTAACAAAAACATGGTCTTTGGGTTCTATTTTTAGCAAGCCAATTCCTGCATCAATTTGCAACCTTAATCAGCCCTAGCTGTCAGAAGTTGACAACAAACGAAGCAAAATCATGGACAATATGCAGAGAAAACATTGTAGATACTGGATCAGCATCTCTAGACTAGCTTACAGAATGCCATTTCACTGCATGTCTTACTCTTAGTATTTCTACATACTGTCATGACAATAAAACCTTGAATTCTAACAAAACTTTGTATAATAGTTCTTGGGCAATAACTATAATATGCAGCCATCTGTAGTGAAAATGTTGTTGTCCAACTAAATACAGGGCAACTGAAGTGGGGATTATGACTGATATGATCTTGAATTGTAGTTGTGTAAATTGTGTGAACTCTTAAACTATGTGCATTATGTTTTTTTTTTGTCTGTCATGTTGTATGTGGGCGGCTGAGAGATTGAGAGAGAAGGCTGCCGCTGGTCTGTGCTCTACCTTATGCTGCTGGTAGAGGATCTTCTGAAGACACTCCTCGTGCTGGTGCAGAAATGCGGCCCGGCTCAGGTGATCCAGCAGGTACAGCACCGTCTTGTCCCGGTGCCAGACGTTCTGCTCTGTCAGAACCTGCACCCAGAACTCCAGAACCGCAGCGGCTCCCACACGGCCAGCTCTACAACTTTCCAGGATATGGGCCTGGTGGGAAAATTCAGAGGTCTATTCAGAGGTCATTGGAGTGCTGCTCTTGACTGAATGTTTATTTATGTACTACATTACTAGTTGGATTGTATACTGAAAGACATTTTGGCTCAGAATCAGTATCGTCAAACTACACACCTCAAGAGACTTTTTGACGTCCAACACCACAAAGAAAAAACAAATCTAATTAGTGACTACACAAGCGGTGTGTTGACTTTGTAAGGTACTGATTAAAACCGGAAAGTGAGCCCGTTTTTCCCCCTTTACTTCAACAAACCAGAAGAAAGCACAGTAGATTTCTCCATCTTCGTTCAGTTTTTTCTGGTGTATCTTTGAAACCACCAAGTAACTAGAGATGTAGGGAAGCCCTGGGAGCCTGTTTTTCTCAGGGCGTCTGATGTCACCTGTCATGTGACCCTACCTGAATGACACTGTTGAGGAGCTTGACGTTCTCGCTGTGGGAGGTTCCGATGAGGTGTTGGGCCACCTTGTGCGTGACCTGCTGGGTCACTCCCTGGGGGGTCCCGCTGTCCAGCTGTAGAAACATCTGGATGCAGCTCAGGAATCTGTCGTGTTAAAAGAGCATGTATCAGAGGAGAATCTCCACTTGCAACCCCTAAGTAATGACATTTAAAGTCTTGTTAGAGTACAAACATTTGTTCATCATTGAATAAACAGAAAACAGTGTCTCAACTGTTCGTTTTTGAGCAAGTAGAACTGGCACGGGTAGACCAAAGGTAGGAGGTTGTCAAGAACATGAACCACGGCTTTAAGGTGTCGGGACTGGACCAAGATCTTGAGCAAAGCGATACCTTCACTGCAGAACTTCTCCAAACTGTCACAGAAAATAAACAAACACTTACAAAAACATCATTAATGTGTTTTACAATAAAGACAAAACAATCTCCTCTATGACAGAAGTTTTGGGTGTCTTGTTCTGACTACTGACCTGTGTCCAGTTGTGGTTATCTCAATGGCCAGAAAGCAGCCAATAGGAATGCCTGCTTTGACGGCCTTGAGCACTGGGTGCATGGTGGGGATGTCTGTGACGTCAGGCACCATCGGGGGGCTTGAGGGCATGGGGTTCCAGGCATTTTGAAGACGGCGTTCGTTGTCGTGGAGCTTCAAGCGCAGCACCAGATCCCAGGCCCACTGGTTGAAGGACGCCTCTGGAGTCTGACCCAGCCTCACAACATTAGCCAGATAGGACACCTGCAGAACCAAATACGGAAGAAAGCCAAGCACAGGTCAGTACAGAGTGAACTGTTTTAATGGTGGTAAGACACTGGAAAAGATTAGGGCTGTTAAGGTTGACTGCAACTCCAAACTGACCAGGAGTCAAAGAAATCCACATAGAAAATACAATGTTTATTTTTATTTCCAGTAGCTGGCACAGCAGCAAGGTGGAAACTGTTCACAAACCTGTTTGATGCTCTCTGAAATGATGCCCCCATAAGGTTTGTCTGTGAGATATTTCTGATAGGCCTCCACTGCCAGCAGAGCTATCTCTGTGTGCAGGGCATCTGGCAAGGCTAGACAACCATTCTACAAACACAGAAACAGACAGACCAGCATTTGGTCTCAAGAAAAGGTCCAAATCCCACACAAACCATCATAGAATAAATTCAAATGCCCACATTAGATATAAACGATATATCTAAATTTATCTAACCAATTATTTTAAAAGCATGCCCAATTCTAATGTCTGGTCTATTCTGGATGGATGTTAATGACAGCCTGCCAAGGCTTACAGGGTGGTAGCCCCAGTTGAGTCCCTCCAGGATGATGCAGGCCAGCTTGTTCTCCACTGCAGGGAGGCCAAAGTCCAGCAACCAGCCACGGATCAGGCCCACTTCACTGGCTATAGGCTTCCACAGGTGCAGTGGGAGCTCCTTAAACAGGTACAAGGATACCTAGGAACAACATGCCACAGAACACCCATTTATAACAACCTAACAAACCCATTTATACCCATTTATAACAACCTAACTAACTAACCTAAATTCAAACCAAAGCAATATATTAACTGTTTGAAAAGTTAGTTTGAATATCGTAGTTCTTCTGATGGATGTCTCTTGATGTCAATTGTCCTATATGATGATATTATGCTAGAATTAGGATAACTGGGCACTCTTAATTCATGAAGCACATTAAGTTTTTAATATGTGAGTCTCAAGGAGGACATTTTTGAAGGACACTGGGGCATAAATTGTCTTGGGACAGAGTCTGGCTTTAGCCATCAAAGACTGAAAAGTGCTTTTCCCTGTCCCACGATAACAATCCATCCTAATTGTTCTTACCATGCCCACTTTGTCAATGGTCTCCTGCAGACGTTCCAGCAGCACTGAGATCACATTGGGATGTGCAGCCGCTATGGCCGCCAGTAGCTCCCTCCCCACCTTCGAGAAGGTCTCCCGCGTGGCAACACTCACGTAAGCCACCTGCAGTGGCACAGGCATTACATAATGCATAGACCTTTTTAACATTCTATTTCGTTCCAAAAACTACTTCTACTCTGTGAAGACAACATATGGAATATTAAGACAGAAACCCTGCAGGAACAGCTATGATGCTAACAATCAAACGCTCTTGAAACGGTTTATACTCAGTACTGAACCAGTGAGTATATATGGAGAATAAAATGCAATAAAAGTGAAACATGGACTGGCTTTCCCAACAGGGATAATGGCAAGTCCTCGGAATACTGGCTATTGGTTTATACACAATTTATTGCATACATCAACATTTATGCTTTTATTCATGAATTGAGTGATCTGAACAATGTGAGCTGAAATTCTGTTTATCTGGAGGAGTTAAGCCTAGCGTTACCTCGTAGATCTCCAGCACGATGGTCTTGACAAACTCGGGGTCGGCGTCTGTGCGTTTGGGCTGAGCCATGTGTGCAAACGTGGTGAGCAGGCAGATCCCGTCTGAGCTGTTTATCTCTGAGAGCCAGCGCTCAAACTTCTCCTGGTGGCTGGGCTCTGACAGTGTGTATATATACACACACACACACACACACACACACACATAAACACACAGAGAGAATGAAAATGTTATCACTATGATTCATAAGATCTGAATTTCATGTGAACTCCTCAAGATCTGCAGGTGTTTTGTGAGATCAGTGAATCAAAGAATTCACTGCCCTACAGGGAAGAACTTCAATTTTTTCTCTGAAGTCATTGTTATTTCACTGTGAAAAATAACAATGCGCCACTATGCCAGGTAAATTTCACTAAAACACTGTGTGTGTGTGTTTGTGTGTGTGTGGATATGTGTGCCATCTTCTTTCTTATTCTTGATTGAAAAATATACAGCAAAGTTTCCTTTTTTCAAAAAAAAAAAATAAACCACACCTTTTCTCAGAGTACAATAACAAAATGCACCTCTTACTTATATCATATACCCTTAATAATAAAGCTGCTGTCTCACCTCTCAAACTCTGGATGCAGAGCTCCATATCCAGGCCTGAACTGAGTCGGTCCAGCCCCTCAGTCTCAGCACAGTGCATGATGTAGAAGATCTTCCACAACATGGAGCTGGACAGTGTGCCGTAGGGCATCTCAGACATGAAGAGCCAAATCCCCAACCTGCCAGCCACGCACAGACCAGACATCAGCCATCAATAGTGACTGTGCTCTGGGCTTCAATGAAGGCCCATTAAAGAATTCTCTGCCGTGCTTAAGGCTCATGATAGGCTTGAGAAATGCTGCCTGATGATTACATACAGTATGTATGTAAAAATGTAAGTAAGATTGAATGGGGAGTAATAATCAACAAACTATTGGTTGATTGTACAAACAAATCCTAAACAAATCCTAACCCCAAACTTCAACCCTATGTATTTCTTCTGTTCCTTACTTTCATTACTGACAGATTAGTGACATTTCAGCTTGGTTGACCATCATGTTAAAAAGCTGCTGATGTTCTGTTGAATGTTCAGGGCAATTTGGAACGTACAGTATGTTGTTATCAACAGACAATTACCATCATTTAATTTTACTAATGTGCTCAACAACTCACCTCTTTGCCTTGAGGACGTGCAGCATGGACCGGAGGAACAGGTGGTCGAACTCTACCTGCAACTTCTCCATGGAAAAGGACTGCTCCTGCATGGTGGTCCGGCCCACCCCTGTCAGGCTGATGTACTGGGCCCAGTGATCACTCACATAGCAAAGGGTCATCCTGGAGCAAGACACATCCCAAACCACACCAGATTTTATCCACAAAGATTCTAAAACACTGACTCCAATGATACCTCTGATGACAACCTCACTAATGGTTCAGATGCCAGCCAGCCATGTCCAGATAAATGTTTAACTTAACAATAATGAAAGTGAACTGAAAACATTTGAATTGATAAACATACAGTGTGATGGATTTGTAAATGTTTATGCAAATATGAGGGCACTTGGAGGCAGTTCAGAACATCTGCTTTGTCCTAAAGCTCAGTGCTGAGTAGAAAGCCGACCTGATCATGTGACCGATGCGCTTCACAAACTGCCGGTAGCGAGCCCGGTTATATGTCTGCAGACCCACGGCCAGCAGTTCAACAAGAGATGAGGCGAATGCAAATATCTTCATCATCTTCTGACTCGTCGTGGCCTGAGGTTGGTAGTTGCCTAAAGAGGGCAGTAAGGGAGGGAAAAGCAAAACAAAAATAAAATGTTTACGAGACCACAAAAAGAGGGGCTGAACTTATTTTGGTGTTTATTTCCCAGGACACACTTGATTGTAAAGCTTGAAAATTCTTCCTTAAATGATTATTTCCATTGACCTTGTAAAATAATAAACAAAACATTGCTTTTAGAGGATGGCAAAGTCAGATGTTTTTCACCTTCCGACGACATGCCCAGCAAATGTTTGAAGAGCTCGTCGAAGGGGAACTGTGAGAAGAGTGTGATGAGGTCATCCTCAGACAGCAGCAACCAGCTTGTGTCTGGATCTTCATCCTGTGAGGGTAAGGACACAACCATGAGAAAAGCCTCCAGCTGAGAGACTCCAGCTCCTTAACCCATTTCTGTTGGCCTTTATGAAATTAGCTAGCTGAGCAAGCACAATGTGACTGGGGGAGCTAATTCAGGGGGATGGAACAGAATGACATATCTATCAGTGCAGGGCAAATGGTCCGCAACGACTAAATGCTATTACAACAGAGCTGCAGTGTTTTGCATTGTGGTGAACTCATGCTGCTGCTGTTGATGACTGCTGTGTAACAGGATTTCATGAGTCAAGCTTCTGTATGCCAGAATCTCCTACCGAGAAAAAACAATCCTGTTTAATACACTAGGGCAAAAGCCGATTTTTTTCTCCTTTTCAATATACACTGTACAATCTACCTAACTTAGGCATCACGACTGACATCTGCAGTGTTATTGTATACCATGTATTTCCAGTTCACATGATCGATGCAAGGCTATGTGACACAGGGGTTACTCTACCTCCTCTCCACCCTCGTCCACCAAGGTCCAGTTCCCAGACGCTGCATCAGAGTGACTGGCTGGGGGGGACTTGGTCTCACACGGCTTCATGTGACACAGAAAGTCTGCGCGGTTCCTATGGTGACAAGAAGCCAGATTGGAGGGATTATTCCTGAGATGTGACACTGTCTGTACCCATCACCCACATCGGCCAGCCTAGCAAAAGCTCTGAATGACTACATTCTCCTCACCTGACCGGAGACATCAGTATGGCCAAAGCCTGCATGAAGTGATACACTCCAGAGGGATTCTCCAGCACTGTGATCTGGGGAAATCAAAACAGTCAATCCTTTTAACCTTATAATGTAGTCTTATTTGCCTGTTTTAATTTTTCATCAGTTTAAGGTATAAAATGCATATGTCTAATATACTGCACATTTTGTGTTCTAACAGTTTTTTTAATCTAAATAATACACTGAGGTGGTGCATTGCCGGAGTAAATGTATATTCAACAGACTTAAGCAATAAAGAAATACTGATAGAGGGCATTTTATCTACATGATAAATAAACAAACAAACAGTCATCACAGACCATGTCCAATGTAGGCCTCCTTACCTGTAGAAATGGCACTGCCCACTTCCCGACTCCAGCGGGACAGCAGAGCAGGTGGTTGAGGAGATACAGATGCTCTCCAGTGGAGCCCACCTTGTGCAGGACAGACACCTACACAAACACAATCAACACTGCTAGTTCAGATACATGGAGGGGCAACAGTAATCATGAATATCCTATGGGTTGTAGGTTTACATACACTGAACAGACATTAAACCAGAGCAGAGAAGGCATATATTTCACTTGTGCCCTAGAAATCTATGTGAGGATTAATTAGTTGTTTACTTGTGCAAAGGGATAAACGGGAGACACTGGCACTTGTAGAGCTAAGTTCATTTAAGAGGTTTCTAATCACAGAATCCCTTTCACAACACTCTTTGTCCTTTTCTAGTAATGCATTATCCTCAAAGTAGAAAGGGAAACTGGATTGCAATGCACTGTGTGACTGAGAGCTACCCATGATGCATCAGGTAGATTCATAGCTATTAGCCACTGAGTCAACACTGTTACTATTGGGTATTTACCAGTCTCTGTAGCCAGAGGTGTATGTCTGTCTGAAACTGGGAGTCGTCAAGCACCCTGCGGGTGAAGCTGAACAGCACACTGATGCTCTCCTTCAGGGAACTGAGGGAGGAGGGTTTGGATTTTCCACCGGGACAAGCTAAGGAGAACAACACAAACATTTCCAGGACATCTGCAATTGCTAGAAACAACCTTTGACCCAAACACATGCTATACACACATAGACACAGACACACGCGAGCAGATAGGTCACCTTATAGTGAAGCAAAACAAACCTTGTTTAGTTCAGTGCAAAACCATCAATATAATCACCTCCACCACCACCTTTTTGAGAAGGACTTGCCTGAGCTTGTCTCCTGTACGGCCACGCTCCATGTCACGGGGTTGCTGCTGAGCAGCCGATACAGATAGGACTCTGCCTGTAGACGTGACATCACAGACGTGTAGGAGTGCAGGGCCACTGTCTGGTGCAGTAGCTCGGCCTTGGCCTCAAACAGGTGTTGGAGGTCGGCCACTGCCGTCTCGCTTAGCACCACCTTCTGGAAGCGGTGGTAGCCACACACTTTGACCTGGTCAGCACACACACCCTTGGAGAAGATAAAGACAAGGAATAGTGATGTATAGCCATTATGTCATACAGCAGTCCACCTTAAGCCCTACTAGTCTATGGCTACTAGTCTATAGCTATGGATCCCCAAAGACTTATGGGATGAATCCACTACATTATTGGCTGATTCATACCAGTTAAGTTCTTTGAGGGTTCAGGGCTAGTCTAAGGGGGCATTAGGATTTAGCCTATAATTGTAGAGATGTGGCATCTCTCTTTGCCTTTGTTCTTTCTCACCTGTACGGTGAGCTGCTCGTCCTTGAAGCTCCACATCCGGTTCTGTGTGCTCTTGCAGTCAGAGTTGGCTGCCTGCAGCTCGGTCTGCGCCTGTGTCAGCTGTTTGCGACAGCGCCAGTAGTTGAGCAGTAGCTCATGCAGCTCATGGCCCTCCTGGTGCGCCAGACCCTCAAACTCGGCCTCATGCAGCTCCACATTCTCCAGCCAGGAGCCCGGCTCCCACAGCCGCAGCTGCTCACTGGTGAAAGCCTGGATCATGGAGCTGGTGCTGACGCTGCACTGCAGCTTGGGCAGTTCCGGGTAAAGTCTCTGCCGCGGTGGCTTCTCCGCCTCGGCCACCTCCACTGGGACCAAGCTGGGAGGGGAGGACTTCTGCTCAGCAAGGGGTAGCACAGCTGGGTCTCTCAGCTGAGGGCTACTCAGGACAGCGGTGGAGCTGGTGGCAATGGGCTGCAGGGAGGCATCAGCCACCAGCTCGGTGCCGCCCAACGGCTGAGCTGACAGCAGTGCCGCCACATCCACAGAGGGGGAGGGGAGAGCGGGGTATAAAGCTGCCACACTTGAGATCTGGAGAGTTGACTCCAACAAAGTCTGACTGTAGTGTCCGTGCTCTGCTTGCGTTCGTGGTTGATCCTCTTTGATCTCTTGCTGCTCTTGTTCATCTTTGTGCTTTTTGGATTGCTCTTTCTCTGTGTTTTCACTGATGAGAAGTGACTCAACTGTCTCTGAGCATGGAGTTCCTCTTTCTTGGTCTGCATCGTGATCCCCTTGGGTTAGGGCTGTGCTGGGGGCCTGCGGCAGGTCCTGGGGCTCTGGAGGGGACTCTTCTGGGGGCAGACTGAGAGGGATGTCTGTGAAGTGCACACTGGGCAGGGTTGAGCATTCAGGGGCTGTTGCCTTGTCACATAATTCTGCATGTTCAGGCGCTTTTTTAACACTTCCTATGTGTTTATGCCTCTTGTCCTTTCAATGAGAAGCAAAACTCAAATCAGAATTGATGTCAGCAGTGTGGTGCAACACGTTTGTGGTTTGTGGTTTATGCGTATTATTAACAACTGTGTTATCTCTGAAATGATGATCAAGAAAACAAGAAAACAAGCATCAATACTGAAAATGTACCTGGGATTTTCCAGTGGTCTTAGACTTTGTTTTCTTTGGTCTTACAGCTTCGGCCATCTCTGTGCATGTGTTAACATGGCAGCTTTCCCCCCTCAGTGCATAAAAGTAAACAGGTCCACTAGCCCATTCCTGTGGATATAGTTAACATTGGCCAATCGTTAAAAGACTACATAATTTTTATCATCACAGTGATGTATAGTGTGGTCAGAACATAGTAATTTGTGTCCAAGTAATGAGGCGTAATGTGTAAAATTGTAATTAGGCGAGTATTTGCAAGCACTATGGCGTAGTTAGCCTCATTTTAATCTCTTGAGTCGCTAATTCGAGAAATATGTCAAAGCGACAGTTCAACTGCAATAGCCAGCCAATAACTTCACCTTAGCTGGCGTACACAATTTTCTACTAATGTCATACCTAGCATCAGCCAGGAAAACTCACAAGATGGGATAGTAGTGAATATTGAACCGTACTCTGCCCGGCTGCCTTCCTTCACTTACGATCAAGCAAACATAGGTCTCTTATAGCAAAAGCTACCCCGATACTCGTTATTGCGAAAGACAATCCAGGGCTACTGCTAACTCGCTAGTACGAACTTCAAGATGTGTGCCTAAATATGACAGAATGTTACGTCAGAAAAAAAGAGTACGAGCGTCTTACCGGATACAGTCCAGCAATAACAAGCTGTAGTAGTAAATCAACAGCTATCTGTCAGCAGTCTAGCTGCCCTCTAAGCTTGCAAGCTACAGCTGTCAGTGCTGTTTGTTTTGCTTCGTTCCAGGAACTCTATCGCTTTTGTGGTTCACATGACTCTCCACCCCATACGGATCACGAGAAGGGTCAAATCTAGTTCGCATCTGAGGTAACGGAGAAACTGCAGCGTATCACATGGTTTTAAAAATATAACTTTATTAAAATGTATTTCGTAAGAAATTCAGTATTATATATAATCAATATAATATATAAGGTATTGTAATGACTGGTTATAGTTAGCCCTATAGCCTACAGGCTTCATGATGATAACTGGTAGAAGGCATAATCACAAAACAACCACAGAGACGTCATTAAACATTTATTTACATGTAACAATTTATGTTTTCCCTTTTGTTTTATTACAGTGAGGCATACTGTATATATTTTAATTACAAAAGTGTCCCAGTTAAATGCATCTGGTCAGGTGTCACTTTGGAAGTTATCCATCTTTGTTGCCTGACGGCCTAACAGTGTGGCGTGGAAAAGACACTCTTTGTTTGGTCCAGTATCAGTAACTGACCAAACACCATCAGTACCATTAACTTGCACATCCTCCACATTCTGCCGACTACAAATTGCAAACAGTGCTTAGAGCCGCTGTACATCATTTCACATTATAATGAAGGCACCACCAAGAAGGCCCTAACTTCTCCCACAACCTCAATGTTAATCCTGGCCAGAGATAAGTCGCCCTCCAATCCATATGATATGAAGATCAACCAAGAGATTCTGTGTCGTTTATGTTTTCTTGGGAGTAGAATTCATAGCTTTCGGTTTGATCTGTCAAGCTGCTCTCCTGGCTCTGTTGTCTGTTATGTCTGATATAATCTGGATTTGGCTCTGCGTGAGACCACCGGTCCCCATTAGGGCTGTACTCCAGCTTTTTGCTGTAGGCCTGACTAAGGGCAGTGCTCAGGATCTCTTTCTTCTCCTTGAAGAAGCGCAGCTCGCGGCCCGAGCGCCTGGCCTCTTCCAGCTCCTGCAGGGCCACGTGGAGCTCCTGGGCCACCAAGCCAGGTGTCTGCTGCTCCTGCACAATCCAGTCTAACACCATGTGACTCCGCATGCACTCATCCAACCGGTGCTGTGAGTAGTAGTTAATGACGTTCTAAATACAAGAGAAAGATGGATAACATTTAAACCTGGATAAAGCCTTAAAACATTTATAAAGAGTTATGAAGTATTTCTCATTTAGAATTTATTCATAAGACAAACTAAACTATAGTGTCAAAGAAAATTATAAGCCCTCACAGTTTGAAGTCTTAGCATGTGCTATAAAACTTAATTTAGCCCTATCTCTTCATTTGGACTGGCTTGACAATTACCTTATGTGAAAATGCTGTTTATTCACCAATAATTCTCTTGATGCTGAGGTTAAGTACATTGTCTCAGCATGTCATAGTTAAGCTCTTATCTCCAAAACAAAGATGTATTTGTGGTGGTTCAGTAATAGCTGTATAATGTCCTGTCATGGAATACAACATTTATTAGACTCTGGCCTGGTACCTGGCGGCTACATTTTCTTTCACGAAATGCCTTTAGTGACCCATTCCAGTGCAGAAGTTGAAACATTGTCATGATCTCCTAGAGGGTGAACAAGAGGGGAGAGAAGAGAGGCAGAGCAAGAGAAGGAAAAGTTCATAAAAAACACCCACACAATCACATATTGTTTTTGTTATTGCACTTAGTGATGAATATTTATTGTTTCCATTATCAAACAATCTGTAAGCAATATATCAACAGCTTACCTTAGGACAAAAACAAAGGGCCAAATGGAATGGGTCCCTGGAATCTTGCCATGTATTTCAGTTTTCAAAAATAACTAAGTACAGATGTATAGACTGGAATACATCATCACTTTTGAGCTGTTATTATTCTTGAGGCCTACTCTGCAGGTTTCCAATGGTCGTTGGACAAAAATTATTTGAACCCGTAGGGCATGTCATTTGAAAATTGCCCTAGGCATTTTGCCTTTATATAAATCACATGCTATTGGAAAGATTGATAAGGACATTATGTTTTGGCATATAGCACTTCAGGAGATATCAACAACTTAGTAATGTGTGTGAGCTATCCATTCACTGATTGATACACGCGGGGGTATGTTTTATATTACATACGTATAAGTTGGAAACGTAACCGTTGCTTTAGGTAAAATGAAAACAAATCTATTTCCTTTTCCCTTCATTTTCAATTTACTGCTGCTGTCTTGAAAATTCAAGAACAGATTACATTTCAGGTAACCATTAAAACAATAAAATACAGTGGGCCTGTTCTGTTTTTAAGACATGCATGGTCTTGAAACTTTAAAGGAATTCTATCATGCCGCTGAGATGATAAGATGGCTGATAAGTTTGATTTATTCTTTCATTACAGAGCAGAATAACAATGTTAACAAGTTGCAGTGGATTTGCAAGCGGATTTCCAGAAATAAACTGAAAATGGTAATAAAAAGCCATAATAAAAGTGTAACAGCATAAAGTATTTAAACGTTCTAATAGCGTATGAACCATATTAAACCTTTGTTAAAAGTAATTACCTGAAATTCCAGCATTGTTTTGCCAATGTTTGACTGGAGCATTAGACAGTATGCTCCAATACTTGTGCTGGGATCTGAGGCATCATCAATACAGCCCTGGAGTCAGTGACAAAAACACAAAGGAACAACAACCAATGTTAGCACAACAAAAGAACTGCTTCCCAGACTTCCGTTGATCACACATCAATCTTCTGAGACTTACAACTCTTTAGTTGTACTAATTATGTTCTCAGCTTTAACAATGGTGCTGGAGAAAGGAATAGCAAGTCAGTTACATGGGAAAATGGAGGAGTATAAGGTACACTGGCGGCCACACACATAAACTAGGCTGCTTCCTGACCCTGAAGAGACAGGCTAAACTTCAGGGCTAGTAAGGGCCATCTGTTCTTTGCTTTTTGGAGCAAAGCAGTTACTCACAATGGGTGTGCTTGAGCAATGAACAAATGAATTGCCAGATAAAGATCCACATCATGGCTGAACACAAATGAATTGCCAGATAAAGATCCACATCATGGCTGAACTGAATGTACGGCACTAATGGCACCTTCATCTCCTTTGTCCACTTGAATTATAGTGGACAAATATTTATAAAAAAACAATAGTTTTGTTGTTTTTTAAAGTATATATATATATATATATATATATATATATATATGTGTGTGTGTGTGTGTGTGTGTGTGTGGGTGTGTCTGTGTATTAAAAAAAATTACAGAAAGATCATGATGGTCATAACAGCACAAGATTGATACTACTCACATTAGCAGTAGTCACAGCCTCTTCGAGGCTACTTGTGATGAACTCTGGGGTGATCCTGCGTGAGGGCAGCTCATTAAACATGGAGTTCATCAGGGCGATTCGTGCAGCATCACGCCTGGCCTCCGCCTTGGTATAACAGTCCTGCCAATGACAGAAAGACAGCCAGGCAGATAAACAGAGAGACAACCAGACAGGCTTAGACAGAGAGATAAATAGAAAGTACTCTCAACTACACTCTTCCAAGAGAAACAAGTTTGCGATTACCACAAATGCTGAGATAAATGAGCTGTGCAGCGTTGTCTCTCAATGCTGTCATGAATTCAGAAAAGGGTTTTTTGGGCGGTGTGCTGCAATCTATATTAAAAGTGACACCAAGACTGTGCCAAAATCCTGAACAACACACACAAAGCTGGGGTGTCAGCACTTAACAGCACATAACGCATAACATAACACATACCAACCCCATCACGGGATTACAGATCTGATTATGTAAGCACTCTCCCAACAAGATCAGAGCCAGTTTTGAAGTGAACATTTAAAATCTGCATCTGGCTTTAGCTGGCCTGGTAGAAAAAAACACTCTCTGAGTTACAATGATCCCATTAAGAGACATTCTGGGATTTTCTAGTTGAGTGAAACAACTCGAAGGCAGTTAGTGCGCGTGGGAAGACAGCGAAACCCAGGGGAATTAGGGGGGAATGAACGGACGGACCTGTCTTTGATCCACAACACAAAACACAGAGAGAAATACCAAAATACCTCTTTGGTAGAGTCATTCCACTGTGCCCAATGGATTAGAGTTGTCCAAATAATGGGGACCCCCAGTGAATGCTCATGAATGTAGGGCCCTGCCTCTACAAAGGGCTGCTCGGATCAAAGCCGCTGCCTGCACCCTATTCATACAGTGTCATCACTGGAGCCAAACGTCTCTCCTCGCACAAATGGCAGCAGCTTCCCTCTGGTGCACGGATTTGCAATCATGTCAGCCTTGGATCCCCGACAAACAGGATATGGGAGACCTACAGGGTCTCTCTGTGTCAGCCGGCTAATGAGATCTTAGTTATGCAAATGGTCTATTTTTTTATGTTGCTGGTTCCAAGTGAATATTTTTGAATAATTTGAAGTTACAGAGTATTATTAGATTTTCTTTATCTGAGCTCCAGCAGGCATTCCCGAATTCATTATTGAATTTCAACACAGGTGTTCAGCCTCTGTGCAAACTTTTCTTTAAAAAAAAAAGATGAATGAAAAAAGTCTTTAGATTCAGTGCAAAGAATCTTTAGTCTCCCTGCTCCCAAAGAACATTCCTTATGTATAGACAGAAACCTTCTCAGACTGATTTGCGGTGAGCTCTTGTAATTGGACTAATAAGAACCACCTGTTGGCTTCTCCAGTTTTCACACAATCTCTCTGCGTCTCTCATTTTCACTACCACCAACCCCCCCAACCTCCCCAGCCCCCCTTTCAAACCTGGCAAGGCAACCCTGCTGATCTTAGCTCCATTCTTAGTAGCAGTTTGACCTCCTAAGTTGGGCATGCTTTGCTGGCACGACCTGCTGAATAAGGCCTAATTTGTGAAAATATTTCACATGGGGGTCATTAACTTCCACACCTGGTCCAAAGGAGGTGGCGTTTGATTGTTGACATGTTTGTTTTTCATGGTGGCCCCTGGACAATCACCTGGAAATTCCCGAAGCAGCTCCCGCCTGGCAGTGTGACGTAGCAGATGAAGGGGGGCAGTGGGGAGACAGACGACTCGTAGACCACTAAATTTTCCGGGTGAACGGAGGCCCCCTTTACCTGTTTCTGCTCCCAAAACTGATGAAGCATTGCCACCACATTCACTGGAAAGAACACAGTGATCACACTTTTAGCCTAAACAATTTGCTGAAATTCGTGGAGAAAAAAAAAAGTTTTTAGGCCAACTTTGGTACAATTTTGGTAATAAACTGATTTGATTGAAACCATGCTGTGCAAATATTATAGAGTTAAAAAGCACTTATGTCATAACTTATTTTAATGGTGAAAGGTAAAGTACCTACCTCATAACTCCTTTCTCAACCTGTCCAAATGACCTACATGTAAGTACATGTCATTCGTATGACCATTTCTAAATGTCATTTCAGAGAATAAGAGTGACATTCCCGCACTTTTTCCATCAAATATTGTTTGACATGCCCCTCATGGATGTCTGCACAGATAAGAGATATTTGGGCAAAAGTCTTGGTTTAGTGGCAGATAGAAGGCATCTGAGGGAGGAGAAGGGCAGCAGCAGACTCCGCTCTCTCTGTTGTGTTTATTGAACTTGTCTGGAGCCAAAAGAATTTTCCAGGTCCATATCCAATTCATCAAAGGTACCCTTGAGAGGAAGGGCCAAGCAGTCAAAATGACCTTCAATTAGCTCTTTAAGGATTTAGCCCAATTTAGATTTTTGTAGAAAAGCCAATTGCCCTGCAGAGACTTTTTTCTTTTAATATAAAAAACAATCACTCTGTGCCTCTGCTGGGGCCACAGACCTCTTTTGAGTTGTTCCCCCAAGGCTTCTGATACTGAGTATCATATTCAGCCCCTGTTACTGTGCAGTAAATTAATCTTTCAACTATCTTGAGTCTTTCAACTATTTCAATGATTCAAGTCACCTACTTTAAATTGTCACAAATTAAATGCTTCGCCCATCTACTGCACACTGCTTGGCTAAGCAAATGCACATGAGAGAATGGTGGGAAAAAGCTGGAATGCTGCACAGGTGTTCGCTGTATGTGACAGGACACAATCATGGACTTGGCTTCATGCCGACAGCAGGAACATGAATGCTACAGATATGGTTTCAACATGTTCCATATCTTAATTGTTTACGCAGCCTCTTTTAATCATGGTTGTGGAGATACGTTATACATATCTTTCCGAGGAGGCTAGCAAAAACATCACAGAGAAGGGCCCATTATATATTGTTGTAAGGGTCCTGGTGTGGGTGAGAACATGGGTGTGTTTTCACAGCAGAGAAAAATTCCATCATTTTTGTTTATTTGAGTGGAATTAGCTACAGTGGGTAACACCCTATAGATGGCATGAGAACCCATATTCACTCCTCAATTTGATGAATGGGCAGTGTCTCCGATAGAGTAAATATTGTCTACTGGTGACATTAGCATTCAAATTCCTATTGCTGTGGAACTGTATTGAAATATGCTATAGTTTAAAAACATTAGAAATAAGGTGATAAGTGTATGTACTAAGCACAATATATTTACAGGCTGCCATCTACCATCTAGAAGACACTAGAAGATGCAGCTCTGCCATTAGAATATAATTCTCAGTAATAATAGTATATTGTGAACCTGTGAACCTCATTAATACTTTCTCTATCCTAGTAAAACAAAAATCAATCAATGATGCACTGTAATTGTTGGTTCACTATTTGACGCAGGATCAACTTGGCCTTCTTCTAGTTCTCAAATGAATCTTTTAAAACCACACTTATTCCACTGAGTAATTAGCCATCCAATTTACAGATACTCATCAGAGAAAATAATTAACATTATATAATAATTACACTAATTAAAGACAATAATTATCAAGTAATTATCAAGTACACATGCGCACATAGGGATGGTCCTGTGTCATCTCAACTGAGTACTTACAGTCTTTGAAGACTTTATCATCCTGCAAGTGAGATGCAGACATCCTCTCCTCCAAAGAAATCCCAAATGCTCAACAAGTGCACGGGGGTCTCTGTTTTGATTCCAAGAAACACCTAAAAACCAACTTGCATGCTCCCCTGGTTAATGTGAACAACTCCCAGCCGAGCACAGTTCCACCAGAGAACAAAATGCAGAAAAGGGGGGGGTCCCCAACCCTCCAAAGTCTCTTTACTCCACTTTCCTCCGACCTCCAATCAAGTGTGGCGAGCGCTCCAAAGCCGGCCCCAGGGGTCCCTCTTCTGTGGCTGGCCCACCTTTGTCAAGAGCTGAACTAATTAGCTGTGAGTCTGACTGCCGTACTTCAGTCCCTCCTCACCCCATCTCCTTATTCTCTCTCTTTCTCTCTCTCTCTCCCTCACACACACATATTCAGACTACCTAAATCCTTACACAGGAATGCTGCAGCCCCCTTCTCAATTCACTCATGCTCAATCTCACATCTCATTTCTCCAAATGCCTGACTCAACAGCCCACAACTTGGGTGTTTTTTTTTTCATTCCCAAACTACAGCGAACTATGAAAATGTGTTTCTCATATTCTCCGCCAAAGTTATTTAAGAATGATACATTTCTTGTCAGAGTTGTTAGCGCTTTTTGTATTTGCAATGAAAAGAAAGTTGATCGCGAGAAGTTTAAACCAAAATAGATGTCATTCTGGTTGCGTGGAACTCATATTGAAAGAAAACATGAAAAAAATACAGCATCAAAGTAGAACACATACAATTTGGTGTGAAGCATTGAGTAAATACATCTTTTCTACATAAACAATTTCAACCTTGGACACACAGGCACTGTGAATTAATCAACTCATTTTTCTCCCAGTGATGAAGTCAACACGTCAATTTCAAAAGTCAAAAGTCGAATTGTCTGAATGGTCCGTTGCTGAATTTCTAATTCCTCTTTTTGTGTTTCAAGATATGCATGACTATCATATCTTGAGGTTCGACTGTTTACTTTTTCCAGGCTTCTCTTGGGTCTTTAGTGTGGGCTGTGGATTTAGGTGGCCCCCATTCATAATCCACCCTCATTGTGCGGGTCCCTGGGAATGGAGAGAAGTGTTTTGCATAGCTGACAGGCCCCCTTGACAATCATGACACAGGGGGAGGAGGGGAGCTGCACCCCAGTTGAAAAGACCCAGAGAGCTGACACCACCATCTGAAGACTTTAGTGAATCCAAATAGATTTTTCTCAGTGTTGGTTAGACTATTGAAGTAGGGCCTAACATACAAAATCGTTAGTTGCTTTGTAATGCAGCCTGATTCAGAACATGTCTATACCCACCAAAGAAAGGCAACCACAAATTGAGAGAACTAAAGAGTGAATATAGGAAAAAAGCATTCCATCACTTTCCTGTTTTACACTCTAAGTGTGATGCACCAGCTGAAGCGAGCCCAGACACAATGTGAGATTGGAAGAGCATGTCTCATGGTGCCCCATTCCCTGCCTAGGTCAAAAAATGTGAAATGTCTACACAGGAAATGACACAGACCGCAAAGGAAATGCAACAACAGTGGGAAGAGCAAAGTGTTCCTCGCATCTACAGACTATCTGAACAAAACCCATTTTTTTTCCCCTACCCAGACGTCCAGAGGAATTCTTGTTTGTTTTATAAGCCATTACCATGGTGGATTCTATTCATCATTCCAGGCTGGAACAAACTCTTCACTTTACATTGAGGCTGACTAAAATAGCCCTCTAGGACATGCATGCTACCCATCAGCTACATAGGACCATTGTTTTCAGATACCCTATCAGATTAGAGGCTGCCCCGGCTGTGTTGACATAACCTGCACGCTTCCTGGGTAAAGTGCCCGTTGTTTAAGACTCCTGCGGTGTGAAATGTAAACGGTGCCACATGGTAGCCAGGCCTTGCCTGGCACAGGACCTGCGGTGCTCAGACTGAGCCAAGAGCTGTATATACTTATTGCTCATGCTCTCTGTCTTTACCCAGGCTCCCCTTGCAGTTTCCAAGTTGGATGGCTTGATGCTGAATACTTGCAGGAATGCTCACTATATTGTGGAATACTATGCCTATTATACCTTCGTAGTGATTCACTAACTCAAAGTTCCACAGCAGCTGACATAAAATGAATTGAAAGCTTGTCATTTTTGGGAAAAGAAAATGTCAGTTAGAAGGAAAGATAAAGATAATTTTAGAGGCTGATCACTGCAAAGAGTACAGACTGTATGTTGAAATGTAGCTGCACACATCACCACATTTCACTTAATTTAACCACTACTTTAAAGGGGGAATCTGTTGTGAAAGTGAGTTTCTGTGCCCCATTCGGTTAGTGTTTGCTGCTGAGGTATTTGCTCTGTTGTATTAAAATTTCTTGTTCTTTTTCCTACTGAAAGCTCTAAGTGACCTCGTACAGGGCTATGGATTGATTCACACTGGATTAATCCTTTGAGGCCTCTGTGATGCATTCAAAGTGACAGGACACCAGCAGCTTGAAAAGAATGTGTAGTTATTGCCTTTCTTTACTCATGTTTGCAATAGCATTTCATATTCACAAGGAATACACACAACTGAGTGCACACTGCATTGAGTATTCCACTTTCTCCACATCCCTCCCACTGGACATGCCATACATGATTTAATCTCAGGTATGCACCTCTGCAAACTGTCCTCAGGGGTATGACTGCACTCTTCAGAGATGGGCCCTGTACGCCACCCCAAGCCCCGCCCCACCCCATCCCATCCCATCCACACCAGTCCACCCCAGTCCTCTACAGCTCAGCCCCAGAAATAGGCGGCCTCTAGGCTGCTCTTGATGTTGCTGGAGTTCTCTCTGCGGGCCTTCGTCACCAGGCTAGCCTCGCCCTTCTGTAGGCGTCGGCGGATTGCAGCCTTCTGCTGCTTGGACAGCTGACGCTTCACCTTCTGTCTGATCACCTCCTGCAGGGGAAAGAGGCAGAGAGGTGTTATTCGTACACGTTTTTTTGCTTGTATTCTATACATACAGTGTACAGATGTTTTCTTTTGTGAATGCTTCGCAAGGCAGGTGGATGTTTTGTGTTGTGTTATGAATGTTCAATTGTGATGATGCACAATTTAAATAAATAGAGAGAGAGAAGAGAGAGAAAATTAAAGGACAGGGAGGTGGGCACAGAGACAGACATAGATACATAGACAGGTTGTGATGGCCATAGGCACACATGGTAACACCAGCCCTCACTCTACTTATGCACATGATTCATTTACTTTGGTACATTATTAGTTTGCTACACACTTTTGCAGTCATTTGCAGTCACATGCACTGTCATATTCAAATAACCCTCACAACAACTGATTTGATTTATTTGCTTTATTTGTTTACTTACTTTAGCCTTACATTGTTTTACATGGGTGCACAAGGTTATGCAATTAGTATGTTACTTATGACTTATGTCTGTTTCTTTGACCTTTGAGTTACCTGGTCTGAGTGGTGGGGGCAGTCTCTACTTGTTGGGCGTGGCTGAGGACCTGTGTACTGAGCCGCACCATCTCCACTATGTGCCCGAGGGGTTTTGAGGGGTCTGATTTTGACCGTAGTTGCTTTTGCTTTGTATTATGTTTGAATAACTGTATTTACTTTATCCTTTTGTGTATCTTTTGGTTTGGCCAAGCAAAATGTATATATGTTCCTCTTTGGTTCATTGTATCAGGTCTGTTTTTGTTCATATAAACATCACATCTGGTGTGTGTCAAGTCAAGCTATATTTTGATTGACCTCTTTTTATAGGCCTAGTTTTCAGTTTTTCGTCTTTTTTTGGTCTCAAAAATTTTTTGGTCAATTTTGTTAATTTTTGGGGTAATAAAACCCCGACATTTTGAACCAAATTCCTTGTGTCCTCATGCCTCAGTGATGGGTCCTTTACAGAGATAAATAGACAGATAGATAAATAGATAGATGAATGGACAGACATACATAGACAGACAGACAGATAGAAAATTAGAGGATGCAGAGAATAAGAGTCTGAGGTGAGGTGAGGAGAGATTGTGAGCAGAGAGAAGGTGAAGAGAAAGAAACCAAAGATTTGGGCGAGGCGGAGCGGGTGAGGTTGGGGGAGAGAGAAAGAGAAAACGCCAGTGGAGCTGTCCTAAGGTTACACAGGAAATCCAAAGAATGGGGAGGCGATGTTTGTTCTGGAGAAAAACTAATCTGACATGTGTTAATGCTTCGACATTTGATGGACCTCTAAACCTAGTCCGTATTATGGCTCTCCAAATATGTCTACTAAAAACTTGAAAAATATTTGAGCAAGGAATGGGAGATATAAAAAGAGAAATACTACACCTCACAGCTGGAGCCCAAACTAAAAACCTCAGCAGCTCAGGGTGTGGGAGGTTGAGAGGCCTAGTAAAGACTGAGATGAACCTGGTCAAGTCAGTGTGGGTGTATAGAGCATGATCATACAAAATGCATAGACAATAAGTCTCAATGACTCTAAACAAATAAACAAACAAACAAAAAAACAAAAAAAGTTAATGTATTTTTAAATATTCACGATTCCGAATATCATTCTGCACTTGAGATTGATATCATCTTTTGTCGATGGATGCAACTTTTTTTTTTTGACTGAAGTCATGTTGACTGAGGACAGAGGGCAAAGAAACAACTGATACTCTAATTCTGAAACAACCTTGATACAATTGGTGCAGTCACTGTGGCTATAGACCAGCTAAGCAGCTGAACAGTGTACATCAATAATCATGCAAGCTGAACCTGGAGCAGTCTGGGGTGGGTTGTGCTCTTGCCTTAGAGGCTAAGGTGTCTCTCTGGCTGCCGACAGCTGCAACCCAACACTCTGCGCCAGCCGTTGGCCGGCAACTCTCAGCCCCAGGTCCGTGTCATGTGACCTGAGAGGCACTTAAGCTGGCCCCGGTCGCTGATCCAGCCTCGTGATTATCTGACAGGGGGGTGTCCGGGACGATTGATTTTCGCCTCTGCTTTCTGAAGGCTTTCTCGTGGGCTCGGAGGCAGTGCATTTTAAAGCGGTAATGCGCTCAATGTTAATGACCTCTCTCTGCCTCTCCCCCACTGCTAATCAGAGAGTAGGGGGGTGGTGGAGGATGAAGAATGCCATGATTATGTTACTAATGCACGCTAAAGAGGGAAATTGATCAGCTAGCCTTTTTCCCTGACATTGTCAAGACTTGTGATCAAACTCCATGTCAATTTGTAAGGCTCATTATCAAGACCTGAACGATCAAAAGAGGAGAGTGGAAGAAAAATGGGAGAGCATTAAAAAGTAGCTATGAGGAATTCAGACGTAGTGATTTTCCTTCTCACCACCAGGTGGTGCTATAGATCAAGATGTTACTCTATGAGGGAATGAGCATGAGTGAATGTTAGAGTGAGAGAGTGTGTGTGTGTGTGTGTGTGTGTGTGTGTGTGTGTGTGTGTACTCACGGGGGGAATGGTGGAGCAGCTGGTGATGCTGGCGACGCTGGCCTCCGAGTTCTCACTGGTGGTTCTCCTCCGGTGCTCGTTGATGTGCTGAAGACTGTCACTGTCTCTATAGGAGGCCATGCACACTTATGAGACAAGGCAAACTGAGACATGACAACAGGACATTTTGAGGACTGTTATTTAACCTGATGAAGGGTCAGATAAACTTCAGATATGCCTGATCATACTGAATGTATGTGCAATCATATTATCCAGTTGTTCCCGGCTTTGCTCTCTGTAACTACATTTAAGTCATTTAGAAGTAAGAGCTCCTAAACACTTTTGACATACGGTAAGATCTGACCTCATTGTCCCTTTATGAAGTTAACACATAACACATTGTGATCTATAAACACTGATATATAAACTTAATCAACAGAGTATATACTAGACCAAACATAGACAAAACAACAATAACGACCAATCAAGCACCAAAAACACTAAGACAAAGGGTGGCAGGTTCGAATCCCGACCAGTAGGAAAAATGTGGGCAGGGAAGTGGTTGAACATCACCGTTTCATCCACATTCATGACTGAGGTGCTCTTGAGCAAGGAACCTAACCCCACTGCAACACCGAACTGCAGCAGCTGGCTGACCACTGCCCTGGGTTACGGCCAATTTATACTTGTCCGACTCCATCAATAAGCACACGCAAGCCCGCACGCAGACCCTCTCCAACATGCTCTCTGAGGGCCTCCCCAGTTTTCTAACTATCCGTCGAAACAACGCAGACCCCACAGATTGAGGGAGCGTGTGATTAGTTGAGTCACTTTGTTTTGGCTTCTTGCTACCCACCCCACTCCAACCAGTGTCTGGTGGTATGTGCTGGTGTACATGGTACACGGACACACATTGGAGAACTGTGAAAGGGAAACCTCTCTGTGAATACAACTGCGTGCCTATATATTGATGGAGTTGCGAGACCATAAATTGGGCTTAGGGTGTGCTTCACCTCACTGTGTGTTATATGTGCATCACTAATTCACAGATAAAAACAGAGACCAAGTCCCCTAATGGGATCAAAAGAGTGTATTTACTATACCATATACTATTTAAGTCATCCATGTACCTGAAAGGCTTGAATTCTTTGTTGATAGCTGAGAGGTCGACCAGGTCAGGGCACTCGTCATCCTCCTCCAGCTCTTCATCACTCCTGGGACTCGTGCAAATTCCACTTCCGTCTTCTTTCAGCAGAGCTTCTGTTCTGGAGCCATATTCATCCACATTATGTTCCAGTTCACTCTGGCTATCCGGTTGGTTGTCTGTCTGTTTCTGAACAGGGTCTGCCTGGCTGGCAGGGTCACAGTCTGTCTGGTCTTTCTTTGGTTCAGGCTGCACTGTCTTAGTGTCCTCGCCCAGTCTTAGTCCCTCCAGTTCCAGCATGGCTTGCTTGTACTCTTCCAGGTCAACCACTTCCTCTGTGCGAGGGTCAGGTGAGTCAGCAAAGCTTTCTGCTGGTTCCTCCTCATCCTCGCTCTGACCCTCAGCTCCCTCTGGACCCTCTGGGTGGAGAAGCTCGTCGTCCTGCTGCATGGCCTTGGTGAAACCGCTGGCGGAGATCTCTACGTCCAGTGAACATGACCGTCTACACAATCAAAAATATGTGGGCATTAACAACTCAAATGCCTCACAGAAGGCAATTAATTAGACATTGCGTTCATTATGTGCAATACATTACTTTATGTCTTTAAAAGTTGGGTAGAGTTCGCTTTCATAATTGAAACGTTTGATGAAGAAATCACGGACACATTTCACATCACGATCAAAATACCTGTGAAAAGAGGGACAAGATTACACCAAAGACCATTTCCAGAAGTATGGATGTGACATCTGATGAACAAAAAAAATGTCTCAAAACATACTATTTTCACTTGCGTATAATTTTTCAACTCTGAATACAGCCAAATCCTCAAAAGCTAAACGAATGTGTCAAAAGATCAAATTTTGGTTGAGTTTGACTTGTCAGAATTTAACAGGCTCTATAAAGTTACAGTGATGGTCTGATAATTACCATTCTGCATTAGGATGTGAGGTGGACACCATCTGAGGAAAGTCAATCATGGTGACGTGATCGTTGTCGTCAACCATGAGGTTGAACTCGTTGAAATCTCCGTGGATGAGACCGTGGTTGGCCAGCTTGACAATAAGTTCCATGATCTCACTGTACAGACCTGCAGGATCAGCCACTTCCCGAACCTGACATCTAAAATGTGGAAAAACATACATTCATTTAGGCACCACTGTTTTTTTGTATGACTATGCTACATAATTCTTTACAGTTTTGATACAGAAAAACAAGGATGCCAGGAAACTTCATTAATTTTTATTATATACTATATCAAATATTTAAGATGGTCTATTTCAAAATGTGTGCAAGGAAATCTGTCTCTTTTAATACTAAAATGCCTTTTTCCTACCAACAGCTTTCAGTGACCTGGACTAACAGGGCTGTGGATTGATTCACACTGGATTTCTCCTTTAAACTTAAAAAAAAAAAAAAAGGAACGGACTAATCAACTGGGACCATAACCATGATGATGGAAACAACTACAAGAAGGCTCACTCACAGAGGATAACCATTGATGAGCTCCATCACAACTGCATGCCTGTTGTAATCCACAGGTTTCGGCACAGGAAATCCTCTGTCATACAACGCCTGTGGGACATGTTGTAGTCAAGACACAAACAACCACCCAACTCTACTACCACCACACCGCAATTTCAGAAACGTGCAAATCAATGCCTTGCTGAGGTGGTCTAAAACAAATGATCACATCTGATGAACAGTCCTGTTCAATAACAGGAAAGCAAAACTCCTTCAGCGAAATTCCTTCAGTTTTGTGTAATAAATACCAAAGTCTCAATTAATGTAAATGTTACTGTAAAGTGTTTAGGTAATCAAGAGAGTAACCCTTGCATCTTACCTTCATATAAGCAAACTCTTTCATAGCAGAAAGGCGGGACAGATAGAGCCAGGACATGCTCTGCCTATGCTTGTGGTAATCTCGCTTATTCTTTAGATTCCTGAAAGAGGTCCTTCCGAGTCTGTGCAGTTTCAGTGCAAACTGCTGTTCGTCACTGTTTGCAACAATGTAGATGTCTGAGGAGTAAAATGTTAAACAACATCAACATAGCCTTCAATGTTTCAGCCTTCAAATCTTCAGGTCAACCTGACATTTCATTATCAGATTTAAGATGAAGAAGCACCAAAACTAGTTCTGCATCATAAATGCTACCCCATCCCATCTAATGAGGTAAACAGCAACTAAAGGCTACATAGGGTTGATGATTCTGCAGACAGTGGCATACGTGTTGATGTTAAAAAGGTGACAATGCCTATCAAAGTGGCAATTTGTTGTTCTCTTGCACCATTTCCTCTACCCAACTAATGTAATATAAAAACAAAGCATCGATCTTACCAGACTCTTTGCCTACTCCCATTTGATTTCCAACAGATGTAATGACATCCCGTGATGACAGAGTTTTTAACGCCAGGTAATCATAACCTCCATAATTAAGTCGATATCCTTGGACCACTGAAAGGGGAAGATGGTAACCGCTCTCATACTAAACGTGACAAATTATTCCCAAAGACAGTTTACAGTTCAGTGAAATGGCAACTTACTTTTTGACCGTTCATAGGCCATCAGTTTGTGTTTTACCAATTCTCTCAGGATTTTATTGCACCCCCCGTGTCTGAGACTGGCTATAGAGGCGACAAGGCTCACTGGGACGATTTCATGATTTTTCATTCCCATTTCAACCTACGAAACAGTACACACAAAAATGCTTGGTCCACTTGATGTCTGTCAGAGATATGCATGGAACAGATGGCTATGTAAAACTAAGCTAACATAAGCAATGCTGATAAGGACAGCTGGTGATCAGAAACAAACTATAGTGACTCATAATATCCTGAGGCTCGCCGTCTGTTACACAAATGTACAAATATATAGTTTGCTAACATTAATGCTAACGTTACCTGGATAGTTAAAGCCATAACAGGTATCATACATGGATACTTACAGCGGTTAGAACCCGGAAATCATCCCGAGAAAGATACCTCAAAAGAACAACGTTTAATTTCCCCATTTTTCAGATACTGAAATACTTTATCACAACGAAATATTTCACTTTTTCATAGCGAGATACTGATTAGCAACCTCTCAGCACGTCACATTTGTCACACGTGTGAAAACCGGAAGAAAGACGTACACTACGTAAGGTCCTTTAAGCAACCATGAATTTAATAAATTTGCGGAGTGTCAAGATTTTTTTTTTATAAAGATGTATATTCATTTCACTATGACATGAAATTTTGTTATGTTACGCATGGTATTCAGATGAAAGATTTGTGCTATTTTTTATTTATGTTGTATCATTACATTTAACATAAGTGTGTACTTCCAAGGGTCCTGTTAGGTCACAATAGGGGCACGAAACTTGAAAGAGCCTCCACTTGTTGTAATGTTGTAGTAACATTATGGTTTTCATTGAAATGTTTGTATTTTACTGATTTTATAGCCACATGAGAAAAATCTATCTTAATCTGGCATGCAAGAACAGATTAGTCTTCAGAAATTTCATTCGCATTGCAATAACGTTAAGTAGCTCAAGCTGGCGGCGTACATCTGGTTGTCAAGTTCAACAGCCCAGAGTAAACATTAGGCTAACGTTACCATGAGGTCCAACAAACACCCAGCAAAGGTAAGAATTAGTAATGCTGATGAAATCCCTTATTTCTATTAAACACACTTTGAATTCACACATTTACGCTGAGAAGTTGTTTGGTCAGATAGTTAGGCTAACATTTGACTGGTTAAAAGAAGGCTATCAGTTATCAGTGAATAAAATAATTTGAGAAAACAGCACCACCTGTAGAATTGGTTGTCAAACTGGGGTACGAGTACCCCTGGGGGTGCTTGGATCAAGTCTAGAGGGTACATAAAAAAATCTGAATGGGTTCTCAGCTCTCAATAGCATAAAGATAATGCATGGAAACAAGATCTTACAGTCAGACTATCCCCAGTACAACCCAATTGCTTATAGATGGATTCTGTGCCATATAATGTGTAGCATTTTGTTTATTAATGAAAAAATATAAATTGTTACAGCAAGGGGAATGTGATGCAGAGGTACTCGGTAAGACTCACAGCCATATCTTGCAGAACATGTCACATTTGAAACATTTCAGCTCAGAAAGTAGGCTTATGCCTAGTGGGAGCGAGAGAGAGAGAGACAGACATACAGACAGAGAGAGAACAGCTGCCAATGTGTGGGCAAGGTGTTAAACAAAGTCTAGTTTAGTGGATGCTTTGACATTGCCAAAGGCAGACAAATTTCATGCATTCCATCCACAAGGTAGATTTATAAACACCGTTCAGTCTGTTTAAATGCAAGCTGTGACAGTATTTACTCAACATGCTGCAGTCACAGATAGTGCACTGTTCCCAGCCCACAGTGCGACAGGCCCAAAAAATGAATCTGGGTTTCAAGCAGCAGAGCCTACCTTCCCACAGACCCCCTGGAGCAGCCAAGCTCTGGGCTGCTGTTAGATCTGGTAAAATTCCTCTCCTCATGTACTGATCTGTAGCTCATCAAGAGGCTGTATTGCGGTGCTTATTGAGCTTTGAGGTGACCACTCAGTGGCAGCCAGTCTGCATTGGTGATGGTATCACCTTTCAGTTAGGTCCAATAAATAGAGGTTTATCATTAAGCCTTGTTATGTGGAATATAGTCAACTGCTGTCACTCAGAAATTGAACTTTTTTTGGAGGGGATGGGGTGGGGGGGTGGGGGGGGAGGGAGGGATGAGAAGAAGCAGTGATTTTTCTTGGAGACGGTGTACCTGTCGACTGGAACAAGGAAGCTGAATCCAACCTCAGTGGAACTCGTTTACAGTCTGCAAACTCTGCCCCAGGAACCTGTGTCCGGGGACCCACGGGTTCTAACTTCAGCACAACATCAGCCAACTAATGTGGATGGAAATGTACTGCTCAGGTTTTGTGGCAGATGCAGAATTAAGATATATTTTTAGGCCTAAAGCAAATATTGGATTATTATTGCTGGACATAAGCATGCCTGCACCAGTGATGAGGGCCAGAGAGCAGAACACCAGGCTGTACCACAGTCAGGTCTCTTTAGGGTGTCTCTTTCATGGCCATAGGAAATAGAAAGCAATGTGGTGCCCCAGGACACATAAGTAATAAGATGCCAGTGCCCATTGCCAATTACTTAAGTAAACAGCAGTGGAGGGGATTCTTGTACAAAGTGGAAAAAAGATTTAAAGAGCTCAGCTCTGTATCCGAGGGTACAGTTCCTTAATGTATTTAATGTATTTAGGGAAACGTCAGTGCCAATCATGGCATGCTATGTTAGCCAGGTTATCCTGATTCGACTGCCTTAGATTTGAGGCTGCATGTCATCCTGGTCTTGCTGGCATATGCCATGGCTGAACGCTTACAAACCATTTTTAAGACTTGTCAGCCTTGTGTGAGGCTTAGAGGAGGCTTGGCCTGCAGGAAGAAGAAGACTAATTCTGACACCACCCTGAAGATGGTTGTTTTAATTAGCTAACCCTTGTCAAGCCAATTTCATTCCACAGCTGTAGCTGTTGCTCCTGTTATTGTTGCTGCTGGTGAAGCCTGGTTCCAGGAGATGTCTGTCAGTCCCGTTCTGAGGAACAGACTGACAGTCGTGGGCACGGAATGTCTAAGGCCGCCTGGTCTCTCACGAGATGTCTGAGAAAGCGGAAAGCGTGACTTAATCCTCCTGTGTAGTCACACTGGCCCAGCCCCTGTTATTGACTGGCAGCTGCATGAGATGGTCCAGACTCATGTCTGTCAGGAGACTTGCCTGGGAAGCATTGTACACTCTCAACACGGCCTGTGTCCCAAGAAGCCTGTGAGGATAATACACACATTATTTCATTAAGTGTGGCACGTATGGTGGTTCTAAAAGCCATGAGCGACAGAGTTGCTTTGTTGCTAGCCAGGCTAGTGGCGTTTTCTGAGAAATGGCTGTCCAGCACCAGTCACATGGTAATGAACATCCTGTAGGTTCAGTGGCCAAGAAACCACCACAAGGGATCAATTAATGTCCCATGTTTACCACCGGGTGTCACTGCTGTTCCATGCCAAAAAAATTGACATCATGTGAATGCTTGTAGTGGACATAAGGCTAAACCACAGATGTTCAACAATGGTTTTTTTTTCCTCTCCATGTTTCTTCACTGATATTGGCTGTGCTCTTCACCAGTGCATTGCAGCAATATTGTTTGCACCACTGTGGCTGTGCCCCGGGCCAGCAAGAGGATGTTACTGGGATTGGGGTGGATCATGTGTCTGCTTGGAAATTGGAGAAGTTTATTGTCATGATCTGAGGAATGGCTGGTGTACAGATCCAGAGGAAATGGCATCCGGCTTCTCCCACAAGAACCTCTCCCAGAAAACACATCCGATGTGGGAAAAATGGCTTGGCTAGGCAAGGTGGATTCTGGGAGTTGATGGGGTAAATGAAGACCACTGAAAACAGCAATACTATCTAGCTGTGTTGTCATATACTGTGGATGAGTCGTGGGTGCACCTCGTTTTCACTGCAGTGGTCTATTTTTGTGATTTATTACAGCGATTTGATGACCATGGTCTGTTACATAGTTCATCAGCGGTTGAAAACCATCAAAGCAGGCAACAACCCAATTTTACCTAATTTTGCTTGTCTAGAGGCCTCGTTGTTTAGGAAAAAGATATTTTTCTTCTCCCACTCTTCAATTTGTCTGAGTAATCATGGAACCACACATCTCCACTCTAGAACATGAATCAAAGCCGTGATTGACACTTGTTTCCCAATTAGGCCTTTTTTTTTTTTACAGAGCAGACAGTGGAAGAATTTGCATGTTTATGTGTAATTAAAAGAAGATCTTCATTGCTGATGCAGAGCAACAACATAAGAAGTGGAACTAGCTGATGAGTCTTCATTGCCTAGCCTTTGTGCAACCAAAAAAATCACTGTCAGACCCTTCCCACCAAATTGATGTTATGCTAGGCTAACCTGTCAGAACCACTCAAATTAAAACGCTGGTGTTGTTTTCAAAGTTTTACGATTTTGTCAGCTTCTGTGTTTCAAGCCACCATTAAAAGTTATTTCACATATGAGCAACTTCATAAGCCTGGCCAATCTCACAGTCGATTTCTCCCCAGAAACAAAATAGAGGAGCCCCCCAGAGACGGCCTACATACTGTATCATTTAGGTAGCTCCTCTCTCAGCTTGTGCTGAAAAAGCGGAGGGCGTCCAAGTTTTTACGGCCCCCTCTCTCCCTTGGCCTTCAAAAGCTGCTTGGCCCCCGAGAACAAAGCAAGCTCGCCCAGATGAACTGACCAATCTTATCTAGCTTCACCAACTGGAAACAAAAGACACAAAACAGAGATTTGACCAGCCCCACTCGGCAGCAAAATATTTCAGCTTTCCAGAGCCAAGTGTACGGTTCACTGTGCGGTCACCAGAATCTGTCAGTTTTGCACGTCTAAAGCACCAAACAGCACCCCTGTCCTGTGAGCAGGCCAAAGCCAGGGGCCCCCAAACATTGCCTGGCTCATTATTCCCACAGTAAGGTCATGGCCTTGACTGTCAGACCGGAACTGCTCACTAATTAAGCCCCTTGTTTTGGCACTGGACGTGTCTTGTCTGTAGGACTTCCTACTGGGATTAATGCTGCTCATGTTCACTTCTCATAAGCACACCAGAGGGAAGATTTAGCCGCACTTTCTCTGTGCAGACGCCCCCCCCCCCCTTCCCGAAGCCCCCACAAGGTGGCATTGTCTTTGTCTCCAGTGAAAACTTTTTGAAAATGTTTAAACTTTGTTGGTGAGTGAGCGCTAACTCCGAAATTGGTTCAGTACCACAGTAGTTAATATTCTTCTGCTACCTTTGGGTAAGATGCAAATGATATGGAAAGAGATTTTTTGTTATAATAACAGACACATTCAAATCCGTCTGAGCTCATTTTGAAAATATTACCATTACGCAGAGACGGTTCCATGCAGATAACTAGCACATCAAGTGGGTCATGTTTTTCATTCATTGGTCCCATTATGGGTCCCTTCCCCCGTCAGATTCCTCAATTATGATTCTGTTTACCTTGACCACAAAGCCATAATTACCAGAGTTTCATTCAGCCTGTTTCAAGCAAATCAGCCAACATAAATTTGTGGCTGTGCACAGTTGCAGCTGACATGTCCATAATGTAGGCCCCCCTTCTCAAAGCACTTACACTGGCATAAGCCTGCGCCCCATTGCAATTGCACCCCAGTGCCCACCCTGACTTCCATTTGGTCGGCATGGCCGCCTTCACGTTCTGCTGCCAAGCCAGTAATGCAGGGGCACAGTGTGCGACTTGTTGGGAGGGCGCCCTGACCCTTTCTGCTGGCAAAGATAAGGGGAGATGGGCTATTGGAAGCAGCCGAGAAAAAGGATTTTTGGGTTAGTTGGTATAATACCTCCCCGGTCGGCATGGCCTGGGATTATCACACTCCTTTTAAGTCTTTGCCAGGCAGGTCTGTCAAGCAGACCAATTGTGTCGATCCATTTACCCCACCCTCGGCCAGCCTCCTTCCCACCCAAGAAAAAGGGGCGTACTGTCACAATCTTATCAATGTTAGGATTACAACTCAAGCTTGTCGCTAGTGGTTACCATGTGGGGTGCAACTGATCAGACAATACATCCAGTGTTTTAAACCTGACAGAAATCTGCCCCAAGATCATAAAAGCACACTTCTGGCAAAGCTTGCTTTTGATGAACTGGCTGTAAAATGACACCACAGTCTACCTTTATTGCTTCCAGTGGGCTGCAGCGAGTTTTATCACTTTATTGCCTTGGAATGTCGCCCAGGAAGCAAAGACCAGGAACGAGAAGCATAGAGTGAGAGACTGAGACAAAAGAACCATGAGTGCAGTGTGGTGGCAGCAGCCTAGATGGCGCTCTCTCCTCATCAGCTAGCTCCTTTAGTCGGGGCTTTGTCCTCACTCCCCAGTACACAGAAGAGAAGAGGGGGGCAGAGTTAACAGTACACACGCACACTTATTGTAGAGGTTGGCCAAGGTATAGTTCACACTTTGGATCAGAACATTCTTTGTACAATAACAGAACCCTCACTTCTCATGGCAAGCGTGGATCCTATCTGAAGAGAGAAGAAAAATCCAATTTCACTGTTACAGCCATGTCTCTTGTGCAGCAGTATTTTTCAGAAGAGGTTTTATGTTTTCAGCATTATGGCTATTTGTGTCTAGCCCCTTGAAATGGCATCAAATTGGATTCATTGACATTGAGGTCTAAGATGTATTGGATGTAATTTCCAATTTTATGTATTTGAAGGCTTTTTTTTTTACAGATTTTACACACTGACTTTAATAGTTTGGAGAGTGAGTATTCTACATAATAGCCTGGTTTTCTTGTGACTCCAAACAGTATTTCGCTGTTCCCAATCTGAATTCTGGCTATTGCAACATTAGATCTTTGTTTCCATGGAAAGATCACTCTGCCCTCTGCAATTTAAACTGCTCAATTTTCCAGACAAAAATGTATTGTTTTTCATCCCCTGAATCTTTACGGGGTGGATTTAATCTGGCCATTGGCCTTCTTAACACTAACGTCAAACTTGCTAACGTGTTTAGACGCCAAATGACATATTGATTTTCCCTCATTCGTATGATTTGTTTGGATTCGTTGTGAAAAGAGTGCATGTTATAACACTTCTGGCAGTCAGAAGTTCAGTGCCAGATGGAAATCTCTGTGAGTCAAAGGGAACCTCTGGATTAGTGCAGCAAACCAGACTAGTTCAGGTGGAATTTAGAGACAGGAGAGCCCAGTTTGGTGGCTTGTACTGTAAACTAATGTCCCCCCCCATCTCTCCTGGCCATGCGGATGCCCCAAGACTGGACCCTGAGATCCACCGAGGAGCCCCTTGGGGAGAAGCATGACGTGGGCCGGATTAGCCGAAACGCCCTTTCCCACAACTCCTCAACACCGTGCATTTTCAAGCCAGATGTGTCTGGGGCAATCATTCGTCACACTCTGCTACAGAAGGACCTCTCATTTTCCCTCTGTTTTCTCCCCCCTCCTCCTACCCCCTCTCCTCCTACCACCACCACCACCGCCTTCTTTCCTCTCCCGTCTTCCTCCGCCGTTGCAAACTTGTGTTGGTGGGAATTTGACGTGAATGCAAAAGACGAAGAGGAAGAGGAAGAAAAAGAGGAGGAGGAGGAAGAGGAAGAAGAAAAAAGGGGACAAAAAGAATGCACAGACTACTCTCAACTTTGCCCCCATTCCATACCCCTTTCCACCACCATTACCACCCCCCCTCCCTCTGCCCCCACTCGCCCTTCTCCCCTCCATCTTAAATAAACTTAAGCTGTGAAGGACTGATAGCTTCTTAATCCACTGGAGAGAGAGAGAGTGGAGCTGGGTGGTGGGCAGAGGAGGGCGGGGGGGTCAGGGAATGATGGAGGAGGAGGGAAGCGGCTGCAGGGGTTGAAGTCATCACAGGATGTACAGGCCATAAATTACCATTAATCTCTATCTCCCCAGCAAGCCTCTTTGGGCTTTCAGAGGAAGAGGCCGGGGGAAATCGCTGTGCTTTTTAGACGCCTTATGGGGGTCTATAGACAAGGCTGAGCTGTGAATTAATGACACACACACCAGCCGAGATAAAACGCTCTCCTTCTGTGAATCCAGCTTGATTGAAAACGTATCAAAGAAAGAAGCTTACCATCAGTGTGGATAATCAATTCAAATTGAGGAATTAGCTTGAACAATGATGGTGTGTGTGTGTGTGTGTGTGTGTGTATGTGGCAGTTTGTTGGAAGATAAATGCCATTGTGAAATGTTAATATAAATCAAATGTATGATTGGAATCAACAGTGGAATACAGTATGGTGTGGAAAGGTCTGTACCACCATGGAGACGACTGTTTGGATGAACAATAATTCCATTTGCGTCACTCTTGTTGACTCAGTGCTTGACTCGGCATAAAAATGCTAACATGCTCTCATTTTCATGCGCCTCTTCCTCCAGGTGGGAGCGACTCGGCAGAGACTCTCCTCAGATGGTGGCCTGTCGACCAGCAGCGCTCTGGAACGAGCCTCCCTCGCTAAAACCAACACCAGTGATCCAGAACATGTCTCTCAAATTACTGACATGACTGTTGAGGTACTGCAGTCACACTAGCATAACCACAGTGTTCCAGACTCTTGGCATTCATTTGATGTAAAATGTAATGTAGATCAGCCCTGAAAAATGCTGAAAATTAGAAAATGACCTTTTTGTTTTGTTTTGATTTTGTCTCCCCAGAAGCAACTTCAGAAAGAGAATTCTGATTTAAAAAAGCAATTGGAAGACCTAAGGCAAGTGTTTCACGTGAGCTATATGTACCTCTAATGCAGGACAAACATTAGTGAGCTTTTTATTATATAAACATATGTGCATTGGGCTACATCTCAAATGATGTCCAGAACATGGAACACTTCCTTGCAGCTTTGGTACAAAATGCATGATATTATACCCATGTGGATTGTTAACTGGGTGAATAGGGCCTTACATTGGAGAAACAGGTGAAAAAACAAAGAACAACAATCTCATTCCTTCATAAACACAACCAGTCCACGGTGGTGTTTACTTAAGCCTTTGCTAAGACCGTGGATAACCGCTAAAGGAAACGCACGTCAGATCTAAATACAGTTATTTCCCCCTTCGCCGTCATGTATGGCCACATGTTTTGCCTTGTGTAAAACTGCAGCGTGATATGTATCGGATAAGGAGAGAAAAATCCACTTGAAAGTAAATGCCCTAGTTGCGCTGTGCGGTTGGTCTCTCAGGGCTGTATGATAAGGTTATTAAAGGACAAGTTAGTTTTTTCACACTTAATGCCTTGTTTTCTGGGGTGGGTGGAGGCGGTGGTGCTACAGCAACAACCACAAATTCTCGGAACAGAGGCATTCGTCAAAATTCATTAGTCTTAACTAATGTGTTACTTCATAAGCAATCTGAAACAAGGCTTTAAGTGTAGAAAAATAAACTTTCCTTTAAGTCCAGCATGATGTGGATTTAACAGGGGTTTGTGGGTGTGGGTGGGGGGGGTGGGTGGCTTTGTGCTCTGCAGGACCCAGTATCAGCAGCTCCTGGAGGAGGGGAAGGAGGAGACCCTGGAGGAGAGGAGGGTGAACCTGCTCAAGGCCCAGGTTATGCAGCTGGAGAGACAGGTACAGGTACTTCACTGCTCCTGATGCTATCCTATTCCTTAAGGATGTGCTGACACAAGGCAGCAGGAAAAAGGCATACAAATTTGCATACAAATAGTCTTTCCTCTAAACCATGCTTGATTTACATTCTCTATGGTATCTGTGAGCCTTGTATGTTACCATTGTTAGCAGCAAATGGAAATGGAGGAGAATCAACTGTACTATGTGTAATTTACACAATTGGCTCAGCTGTTTGAGCAGTTTTCCAGTCTAACTCTCTGTCAAGTATAACTGACTTTAAGAGTCGTGTTTTTTTTTCTTTCGCGGCCTGAAAAACATTTTCCACACAGATATCGATCAATAAATATTCATGTACACACAAGAACTGGCATTAATTCAGCAATTCCATCTTATGTGAAAGTCTTTGTGTGAAAATCTTTGTACTGCTGCTATTTTTTTCCTGAATATGAAGTGACACAACATGCCACAACTTTAAATTTAACATTTGATTACTGTACACCAACTGTTTTCCTCCCTGCCAAATAATGAAAGGACAGCATACATGCACTTCAAAAACACCCCCACACTCACACATACACGCCAAATGTGGATGAAAGCGAGTGGTGCTGTGTTTGAAATCTCATGAGGCTGACGGTAAAAAGGGACAGACGGGTGGACACCGACCAGTTAAATCACTTCCCCTCTGATTTCATCGAGGTAACCATAGAAACCTTTTTTTTTTTCTTCGCCCAAAGAGGCCGCCCTTTTCCTGTGTCAGCCATGCAAGAATCATCCTCAAATGATGAAAACAACTTGAAGAGGGCCAACTTGAAAGAGCATTAGTAATGAGGGTGGTTGCTGAAGATCCCAGGTTGCCAACACAGGCTTATTCACAAAATGTAGTTTTGAGTCTTAAACATATCTGGGTCTGTATACTTTTGGGAGCATCCACCAATGAAAAACATTCCATTTTAGAGATTTGAGACTCAAAGACTCAAAGTTAAGTGTGTCTTGAGTGTGTGTTTTGAGCAGTTAATGAGAATCTCTATTTCTTGAACAGCATATGCATATCTTTTTATCTGGTTCAAAAGCACAGTGTAAGCCTATTTGTAACAAGAAAGGCCTATTTTTGCACCAAGTGCAAATAGCATGCACAGCACAAAAATAAAAGTCACTGTCAGCAAGAAAATACCCCCTCAAGGGACAAAATTAATTAAGTAAATAAGCAAATGGTAATCACTGATTTTAATTAGCAAATTACATAGACAACCATAATGATGTCTGATTTCCACCACCATGAAATGGTGGACACAGGAAGTTGTATTTATTGGAGTTAAAGATGGAAAATATGACAGTGACAGATTGTCAAGGACAACCAAATATTGAAATATCAAGTTGAAATGTGATTCTTCACACATCATCTAGTTGAAACTGCAAAATCGGGTGCTTCACAGCTTCACATCAGACTAATGTTGAGTAATGAGTGTCAGATTGTGTTTTCTTTGTTTTAGCGGAAAACTCAAGGTCAGTGCTAATCTCAGTCAATGCAGCTGTTCGTTTACATTCTGTTGCTGTTTCTGTAGGTCATTTTTGGATCCTTAAAGGTATCATACACAAGTCCTTTAATTTGTGTGATGGATGATTTTCTCATTATTTTCAAAAAGGCATTTATATTCAATTTGGATGCATTTGAACAGTTACCTATTCGCATTTGTATTAGCAAGCTTTCCAACTTGGATCACTGACTGGAATCTTGGAATTGTATGTATTTTATGGCAACATTTGGCATTTGTTCTATGGCAGCATGGCAGTCATTTCTCCCACTGACCTCTAATTCACCCTGTTTGTGCTCCTTTTCACTTCTCAGGTAGTTTTGCTGTCTGAGGGCCTCAGCACACAGGTGTGTCGCTGTCATGATGTTGAGAAAGCCCTTGATCCACTGGTCAACACACTAAGGTGCAGTCGTCACAGGCCCTGTCCTCATCTCCAGCTTCATAGTCCATAGTCTGCTTCTGAGTACTCACATTAAATATGAATTTCACTTTTCAACTTGTGAAAATACTGAGGATTATTTAGGTGGGAGATATGAGGAGGGAGGTCTCATTAATAACTTTCCATCTCCCTGAGTGTGGACCTATTTTTCTTTGTAGATCATTGAGATGAATAGTGCAGTCAGCAGGTAATCCCCTCTGTGTGTAAATGTGAAGCTATTCTGTGTCGTGTGCGTGTGTCTGTATCTGTGTGCAAGATCCAGTGCTACCTACACCGATATGATGGTGAACAAGGAAACCATGTGAGCTTTCCCGTCTGTGGCAGACCAGGGAAACGGCCGTTCTGTTGTCTGTCAGTGGCGCTGAAGGCAGCCGGACATGACAGGAGCCAGACACCCCTCCCCCCTGAGGAACTCCAGTCCTCGCTCCCACACCCTCTCCTGTCCCGTGGAGTGGTTCGAGCCACGAGCCTCTTGCCGCCGCCACCGCCCAGGCTTGTCCGTTAGCGGCCCCTGGGCCCATCCGCCAGCGATGAGCGGGGCTGATAGGGTGTCGGTAATCCTTTCAGGCGGGCAGGCCCTTAAGTGGCCGTTATTGTGCAGTCTGATCCAATAATCGCTGGGATTACAGCACTTTGTTCCGACATAATTTCATTTTGTTACACCCCGCAATCGCATCGCCCCAGCCTACTGTTTCACATTAAAGTGTTGACTCCGTGACACGGCGGAGAAAAAAAAACAGGGTTGAACCCTTTCGCTGGTAAATGCCTAAATGTGTCAGGTGGATTCAGTTACAGAGGCATCTAATGTTCAGCAACTCCTGCCTTGAATAGAGGTGTGTGTGTTTGTGTGTGTGTGTGTTTGTGTTTGTCTGTGTGACTGTTCAGGTAGGTGAAAAAGCACAAATGTACCTTTCTGACCCATAGATCTCTGCTGTGCTCGGAGTCTCTGGGTCCTGAGGTTCATATCCAACGGTCTGAGCTCATCCAGCTGGTTGAGAGGTGTGCAGCCGTCAGACAGAAGCTGCACAGGAAAGTCAAGGTAATCATCACCATGAGGTCTGTGTAGTTGTCTTAATTCTGTAGTGGCCATTCTAACTGCCTTGCTCATAACACCACAGAGTACAAACTAAAGAGAATATGCAGCAGTAAACAGACACAGAGTGTGCAACAACACATGTACAGTACAACACACACATACACACACACAGACAGGCACAGTTATATATGCATATATTTACCTTTTTGTATGTATGAAATAGGTGTGTTTTTTGTTTTTTTGTTTTTCTTTAACTGATATAAATGAAGACTGTGCCACTTCATTTCAAGCTGTAATTGACAGGTAATCATATTACACTGTTGCGTCCTGTCTCTCTCTCCCTTGTGCCTTGTGAGACATATCAGAATGCATTCACACCTTGTTCAGATCTCTCAGATGGACACTTTCACTTGCAGATTACTGAGAATGAAATGAAATGAAATGTCCATCTCCATAGCCAAGCATCCACTATAGAGCACAGAATAATCCAGCGCTCTTTACCTGGATCATTAACCACAAAATGGCTAATGTGCGAAATGTGTTTCTTCGGGCAAAATGGCGGTCTAAAATGAAATCTCCTTCACAATGTGAGGTTGCATTTAAGGTCCACCTTTAGTCTTCTTTTCTCACCTTCATCCTGAATTTACCATGGTCTCTCTGGGAAACCGGAGGGCTTATTATTGCATATGGTGAGGTGGGGAACAGCAGTCTATGAAGGGGTTGTGTATGTGTGCATATGTGCAGGCAAGCCTTGGAGACAGACCACACACCCAACCCTCTCCACACTGTGTGCCCACTTTGAGCACATTGCCCCCCCAGAGTGATGTAACTCCCATAGCAGTGGGATAATAACATGCCACAATGATAGAAGGTCCTGTTAACTAATAGACCAGGTGTTATTACATGCTTTATCACTGTGCGTGCGTCGCAGATAAATAGATGAAAAGAATTTTGTGTACCTGTGATGGAGAGCGTGTTTGTGTGTGTGTGCGTGTGTGTGTGTGTGTGTGTGTGTGTTGGATGGGTGAGAGGGTAATGGAATCATTGGGAGGACGTGTGACCCCTCCCCCTTCATCCGTCTCTTATGGTGAAGTGCATGTCTTATCATGACTTGTGTTTCATTTCTCTTCTCTTTCATTTCTTTACTGTGTGTGTGTGTGTGTGTGTGTGGTGGGGGTGGGGGTGGGGTTGGAGGGGGTTAGTTATGAGGGTTGAACTCAGAAATGAGAGTGAAATCTCTGTGATGGATTGGCTGGATCTTAATGGGAACGTCTCACGGCCAACTCCACTCTCGTTGCACCGGGCCTCAGTGAACTCGGACATGCCTCTGAGTGTTTTTACTCCAGGAGGCTGGCTGACAAACCTCATTCACACGTCTCTGTGACGTATGTGGGCAGTGACATTGTTTTCCTCCATGGCCAGCTTATCTGTCCTAAGTAGGGTTTTTTGTTGATTTGTGAGAACGTGGGAGTTGACTTGAAGATGCTGTGAAAACCATATTGGCATATGCTGTGCTGCACTGCAGAATATCAGTGTGTTTGCCTTGGATTGACACATCTGGACACTCATTAAGACATAATGAGTGGACATAATGGCTTCTTGTTATATCTGTAAGTGACATCATTGTGAAATCTACACATGACTTCCCAAACGCACCACAAAACATTGTGCTAAAATATGAGCGATGACTTTAGGATCAAGTGGGTGTTTCAAAGGGACACTTATTCTCTCAACTCTGTCTGAAGTATCATTCGACAGAATGTCTGGTTCTTTCATTCTCCACATCCAGACCACATACACCATCATGGGCACATACACCATCATGCTTGTGCTGGAGGTTTGGTTTTCAAGTCTGTGTGTTGAGAGGAGGTGGCCAGTAGACATTAGTGTAGTAATGTTGCCACTTGAAGCAATTATAAAAAGCATCCACAATTTAGAAAATTGCCCATTACGCCACACAATGAGGCTTTGCCTCAGTGAGGGATGAGATTCACATCTACAATAACCAAGGCAATGACATGTTTCCAGTCACCGTTGACTAATGTATTTTGGCTGTAATTAAATTTTCAAAGCCCCCATCATGATCTTGAAAACAATTATGCTGATAGTTCTTTTACATGCTTTCATTAATGTCAGGCTCTGTCGCCACCCCATAGTGTGCTAGTTAATGAAGTCAATTTAATTATAGCCTAATTTTCTACCCCATGTTGTTTTGAAAGCCCCTTGATGAGATGAAATGGGTGCAAACTTCCCTGGAAAAATTCTGTCTTCAATAATTCGCAGCCAGACTGAGGTGTGTGTTTTTCACACAGTAAGATCTGATCAGTGCCTTAGTGATACAAAATAAGGTTATCATATCTAAAGAAAAAGGAAAAAAGAGCATTGAAGAACAGAAAACTTTGCTCTTGGCAACAGAAACGGCTACGGTTTGTGACAGAGTTCACATCGACATGAGAATCTTAATTTGGCAACACACTTTTCACTGCAACAAACAGCTGTTGGGAATCTGTTGCATCACACTCTTTCTTTGCCCTTGTCTAACTCCACTAACTCCAGGATGAAATCCATTTCGAAGTAGAGAGTGACTTCTCCATGTTCTGATTTTGCGTGGCTGCCCGCCTTTGGCAAACAAGCTGTTGTTAAGCAGGTGCAGGAGGACGGAGCATTAAAAAAACTCTGCCTCTTTGTTTAGTAGTTTGCAGCTTCATGAAGGAAAACAAGACTAATATGATTTAGTTTTTTTGTTTTTGTAAAGGATGTTGTTTTCATATCTAACACCATGACACGAGGAGCCTCATGCATGTGTTTTTTTTAATGCCACGAAGGCCAGTGCGCCTCACATGCCGGTGGGATTAGGGCAAAATCTGTTTCATATTGCCTCGCTTCGGTCCATATTTGGTGTGAGGCTTTCTGTGGGGTTGTGGCTGTGCTGCCTCTCATTCCCCTCCCCACCCCCTCACCCCCATCTGGATTTCATCAGATTAATTTTACGGCTTGTTAAAGTCACACACTGCCTCGATAAGACCACAGATTCGTATCAGGCACGAATGAAAAACTCTGTTTGAAAAAAAAAAAAAAAAATATATATATATATATATATATTTAAAAAGCCCTACCATTAGAGCTATGCCTATCATCGATCATCTTGCATCAGTGAGTGTGAAATTCAGGCTTCTCTTGCCCCAGCACAGGGTTATCCCATGTTAAATGTTTAACTAATGCAATCAGACGATGAATTTGTGTAGTGTTATTGCCCATCAGTGATTTCTTTTATTGAAGACACAGAACACTGAAGAGTTTTTTTATGTTTTTTTTTTTGGCTTTCTTTTTTAATGACACTGCTCCCAGCAGTCACTTCCCACGATTCTGCTGGTTTAACCAAGCCTTGGGGCAGTGGGGGAAGAAACAACTTCAGTCTTTTCGTAAATATCACACACAGATGTCAAACAGAAAATAGCATGGTAAATTCACAACATGCCTATCTTGCGCGTGAGACAAAATGACGTTCCCAGCAAGCTCACATGTTTCCTGTGGCATTAGAAAAATAACCCTTACCCATCATGTAATGCCATTCAAAAAGAAAAAAACACTTGGCAGATATGTCATTCTGCACCATGTTCTCCCATGTAGTGGTGGGAATCAGGCTATCTGTCTGGAGCCTTTTGTTCTTTACCCAACCAGCAGCTGGGTTGGTTAGTGGGAGGGTCGCTCTCTGAAACTCAAACAGATGTGAAAGGAGAGATCGCCAGAGAATGGCCTCATTCTTGCAAACGCAGAAATGATTATCTAGTTCAAACGGTTCACTGGACGGACGCGGGAGTCACACCAGGTCTGTTTGTCTCTCGGGGGGTCAGGAGAGTTCAAGATGCTGAGATGCTCCGGCAGGCTCGGGGGAACATTCTTTTGCTTGCCTCTGCAGTTGGCCTACTGACACTCTGGGCCAGCTGAAGATATTAGACTAATTGGGATGTTTTTTTGTTTTTGTTTTTTTTTTGCCTTCTAATTTCACATACAAAATGTAAAGAGTTTGAAGTTAATAGTTAGAATTTTTAAAATAGGCAGAGAATTTAGTGAGGATGGAAGGTATGTTTGTGCGTGCTTGTGCACGTTTATACGGATGTATTGCGTGCAGACGACACTCCTTGAGCCGCCATACATCGTCTCAGAGAAATGCTTTCTTGTGATAAGGCCGTGACCCGGCGCAGGGCCCAGCGAAGGAAAGTAAATTGCTGGCAGTGACCACTGTTCTCCAATGGTCCTCATGTCAGGAAGTGATCAGTGGGATGGGGGTGGGGACGGGATGGGGTGGGGTGGAGTGGGGATTGGATGGCGGCTGCTGGGCTGCTCCTCTACCAGAGCGGATTCCAGCCCCTGCAGTCGCTCCACGCCACAGCCCTGCCACATGGATCACAGTAATTACTGGGCTTGCCATCCTAGGTTATTAGTTTAGGGAATGTCAGGAGCGTATATCAAACCCAATTTGCTCTCTGGCTTGAGAGGTCACTCATCTTCTCTGCCTTTCTCTCTCTCTCTCTCTCTCTCTGTCTGCCTCCCCCATATCTCTCCCCCTCTCTCTCCACAGCCTCTCAGGGTGCTGCAAGGACAGCTGTCCACTGCACGGCTGTGCTTTGAGGCTATAGTTACATTTGCTTTGCAACATAAAACACATATTTCTTTTTGTGCATTTTATTGAAATACTTTCATTCAGAGCTAAAGGCCTTTCCTGTGCCCCATGCAGATAGGGTTGCATTTGAATTTCAATTGCAACAATTTTTTTTTGTCCCCCTTCAAAGGTTACTCCAGGCAGGCACATTACAGTTCTTGTCTTAAAATTCAAGGTATTGTGAAACCCTGTGCTGCCGACTTTAAAATCTTTAGTATTTTTTAAGTAAGTTAAGTAAGTAAGTTATACTTAATCATAAGCTGTTCATGTGAGCATCGTATACATGTAAAATCCTTTTGATCCAAGGCCTATGTTGATTTTTGAGTAATGTGAGGGCTTAAGCCCTGTTGGAAACCCTGCTGCATTGGTAATATTTCTTGGGTTATAATTGCGAATGCTCGCAAATGGTGTTTGTGCTTCATGCTTTTGCACGTGCAGTCCCCTGAGTGTTTCATTCAGAAAGTACTGGCACGCAGTCAACACAGTTATTGTCCTCAATGGACTTCCCATTTCCTCTTTTTAATATGCTGGTCAAACCATCTGATGTTTGAGTCGATTCAGCAGATAGTGGCTCCATAATGTCACTCAATGTAAGACGGAGCACTACTGCGGTTCTACAATGCATGGATGTGAGTCTTGCCATAACACGTATCAGTCCTTTGGCATATGAGAGACAGAGTGAGAAAAGCATTTATTATTAATGTGGAGTTTGAAAGGTGGTGCATTAAAATTGAATGTTTTTCCTTGTGGTGAAGTGTCTGGCTTTGGTGTTGCACCTCCCCCCTGTAATAAAATGCTCTTGTGTAGAAAATTCTTGTGCAGGTATATATATATTTGAATTGATGATGTGTTTGAATCTTGTACAACATGAATCTTTTTTTTTCACAGAATTTGAGTAACCAACGACCTACACTGATTTCTTTCTCATTCATCCAGTTTCAACTAGCCTAATGATTCTTCCCACAACTAATCAGTTATTGATTCTTTTATTGAATTAATTAATTATACTTGTTGTTTGAGCGATATGTCAGGTGCCATAAAATGTCAGTCAGTGTTTTTCAAAGCCCAATATCATGCTGCCTTTTTTTGTCAACACAAGAAAGACATTTTGTTTACTGTCAGAAATATTTTAAAATAATTAAAGTTTTGAAAATATTATAGTTTAAAAAGATGCAATCTCAACCTCAAACGTTTGTTGATGATTAATATGATGAGTTGACCCCTAATTGATTTATTGATTTATTGTTGTCCTGAGTCCTGGGGCCTATCCTAATTTTACCTGTCTTTCACCTAGTTTCTGTCTGGCTTTCTCAGTGGCCCATGATGGCTAGAGCCAGGTGGCCTCAAAAGCCAAGCACCCTCTTTGCCATCCCTCTGAAAGGCACTTGAAAGCTTGATGACCGCTGCAGGAGCCTTTAGGGAACAGAGGGAGACCAGGGAGGAAGAGAGAGAGAGGAGAGAGGGGTGGGATGGGGAGGGCCCCCTCCCCCTCCCCCGTCCCCCCGACAGGGAAGTGCTTCAGCACAGATCAGAGGAATCTAGCAGATGGCGGGTTTGGCATTGGCACATGGGCGCGTAAGGGGAACGCTTCCGTACCCGTCCACCCGTCATCTGTCACTAAAGGCCCTGGGGCAGACATCTGCACCTGTGTGTGTGTGAGAGAGAGAGTGAGTGTGTGAGAGAGCGAGAGACAGAGGAAAAGGTGGGGAAGAAAGAAAGGGCAGGTACGAAAACACCTGTCACAAAAAACGTGGTAACTGGGGACCCACCACCACTCCAACAAGATAAAAAAACATCACTGGTGGGGGGGTGGGGGTGCTCTATCACTCTTGTTGTCGTCTTGTTGGCTTGAGAATCAGTGCAGACAGGCGATGTTCTCAGATGATGTTTTTCTACGGCATTGTGCTCTGGGCTCTCTGAGGCCCTGTATGACTCAATCATTTGCAATTTTTGCCCTGATGAATTTTTCCCCACCCTGCTCACACATCTGCTTTGCCATATTATTCAAACACTCCGTGGGAGACAAGTGTCTTCCCAAGCAAGGCCAGAGTAAGCACAATCAGCCTCCTGAAATTAACATTTTATTCGCCGTAATGCGTAAAAAGATAATGATGTATGTCACGACAGCATATGCTGCTGTGCTTTGAACGTGTCTGTTGTTGTTTATGCAAGCCTGCTTGTATCGCCTCAGGACTGTTCCATTCACCAATTTGCTCTCGGAATTCTCTCCGCCACTGTGGGCTGGGGGGCACACACAGAAAAGCTAGTCAGATCCTAAAAACGGCAAACACGCAAACATTTAACTTGAGGTAAAGCACAGGAGGGTGTGTGTTTCGGGTGGGGTGGAGGGTGGTTGAGTGTGAACGAAAACGGAGTGCATTTGCATGTTTACGGCCATGTCACTGCGGTTTGGCTTAGACATCCGCGGAATGTAGGTCTGTGACTGCCTAAGACGAGCAGGCCTGTGAGGGGCGGATTATGAGAGGAGATGTTTACTATGAGTCCTGTCCTTATGGTGAGAGAGAGGGGAACGGCCCAGATGCTCTATTGGAAGCAAATGACAACTGGTGAAGTTTATGGGGGAGGGTTGCATAATCCTGAAATGTTGTGTCACATTCCCGGTTGGAAATCGCTAGGGTATTTTTGCATCAGTTTTGTGACGACCTTTTCTGGGGGGAAAGAAATAAAACAGCAACCCCCCCACCCTTTCACCTCACATCACCACACATAATATTATATTTAATGTGATAACGTGTTAGACATTTTTAGGTCATCAGCAGTTAGTTGTTTTTCATTTGTATTTGTGATGACTGGTCTTCTTCAAACAAAGCACTGATGCTGGTTTTTATGCAAAACACAAAAGACAGCCCCATTGTGGCTGTTGTGTGGTGGATTTGTCAGCTTTGCAATAATCTAGCAGGACAGTTGACCCTCAGTGCGGGTTAGCTGTTCCAGAAAGTTCCATCAGCCATAGAAAGCTTTCACTCGCCCTGAAAGGGACACTGAATTCGAGTCCTGAATTTTGAGATGCAGAAAAGCATGTCTGGCATACTAAAGCAGCCCACTTGTTTCACTGTCTGCATGCTCTTCGCAAGATTTTAGCTTCAGGCTGATGGTGAATCCAATCATGGAAAATGTGTCGGTGTTTTGTGAGGCCCCAGCAGCTAACTGAGGTTTTGTTCAGACAGCTGCAATTGGCCTGTGTGTTTTTTTTTGTGGTGTCATGAAGATGAGTCGATGGAGATAGTTGCTTGGCGCGTCAGTCAGAGATTTATACGTCTCTGGCACAGGAAAAAATGTTGCTCGCCTGAGGCATCATCAGTGTGCATTTTGTGCTGTGGTGAATATTTCTTTCTCATTATAGTGCCCATGTAGACAGCCAGAGTGCATTCCTTTAAAAAATAACAAGCCTGTAAACCAGTCTACCCATCGCCGTTAAAAAAAGAGAGAAGGGGGAATGGTTTCACATTGTAAAATGTGAGGACGTCGTCTTCGTAGTTCTGTGCTGGCTGCCAGGAACCTTTTGACTATGCAGGTGGAATGCTGATTGTGAGTGAGTGAGTGTGTGTGTGTGTATGTGTGTGAGTGTGTGTCTCGTGAGATGTGTATTAATATCAACAAATGAGATATTTCACAATTGTGGAATCTATTAAGCTAAACAAAATGTTGGAGTTGCGGTTTGAAATTTCTTCTGCAACTTCTGCAACTGCATGGATATTTGATATCACTCTAGATGATGGGAGGAGCTGAAACGTGTTTCAAATAAACAATTGTTTTGCCTCATTGTTTGGCTGAATCAGTATTGAACAAAGACAATTTTCCAGACCTTGGAATATTATTTATTTTGCAGCCACGAAACACAAAGTGTAATCTAGAGGGTGATGAAAGGCTAAATGAATCTCCCAGAACAGATCCTGAAAGCCCTGACCTGCATTGCTCCATTGGAAAATTCTGCAGTTGACTGTTTTGTTTTGTGCTCTCTGTTAAGGCACTGCGATCACACATTTACATTTATGCATTTAGCAGACGCTTTATCCAAAGCGACTTACAAAAGAGGATAACATTCAAGCTGCAACACAGTGAAAGAAACTAACAAAGAGTGCATATTGCTAACATAAAGACTGCACTATTTTAAGTAGAAAGTGCAATAGTGTAATAAAAAGTGCAGTATAAAAGAGAAATTGAGTATAAGTTAAGTGTTAAGTCTCAAAATTTAGGCCAGGAGGTATTCTTGGAAGAGCTGGGTCTTCAAGAGTTCCTTGAAGGTGGAGAGGGTATCAGTTGGTCTGGTAGCACTTAGAAGGTCATCAGAGGTCATCATAGGAGGGAAGGAGGCTAGGCTCCTTTATTAGGTTTTAATATCAGGTTTTCCTCTGAGAAATCTACACAGGTTTTCTCTCAATATCTGTTTGTGTGTTTGTGCGTGTGTGTCTGTCTGTCTGTCTGTCTGTCTGTCTGTCTGCCTGCCTGTCTGCTTGAATGCAGTGGCTTAACAGTATATTCAGGGAAGCTGTATGCAGGGCAGATACGCTGACAGGTGTAGAATTTCTCTTTCTCTGCTTGGAATCCACAAATGCAAAGTAAAGCGATTGTAGCACATAGTAGTTGGACACAATAGCTGGCCATTCTCTCTTTCTAGAGAATACAATAGCTGGCCATTCTCTCTCTGCTGTTGACCTGTAACATTCAATTAGTTCACTCTTTTTTTGAGAAGCGCTCAAACTTGGCCCTTAATCAAACGTGAGATGGGGCTGCTGAGAAGATGTGAAATTCTATTCAAAGCTAACAATTTTTTCGTTCATTTTTCGATTGTGCAGTGTGCCAAATCACTAATTAAAATGAAAGTTTCTTTTTAGTTCTGTCGGGCCTTTCACCCTTTTCTAGTGCCAAGCTTATCTTTGTGGCAGTACTGTCCTCCTCATATTATCAGTTCTACTGTATGCTAATGCAGCCTCTGTTCTCTGCCACTCTTCTCACAATACCTGAGTGTTATCTTTAGCTAATAAAGCCTGCTTACAGTATCTGCAATCTACATCCTTTCTAGCGCCACTCAAGTAGATTTTGATGGTGTCTGAATCTGTTGCTGTTTAAATCTGTGATGTACGTGGTCTTCAGGCTCACTATCTCCACTGAGTGGATTTGTCTTTGAGTATCCTAGTGTCTGAAGTGAAAAAAAAAGACCACAAAAATCCTGCTGCTGCTTCTTTGATCTCCCTCAGTGTGTGCTTAGTGAGGCTCAGACTGTGTTTTTTTTTTTTTTGGAGGGGGGGAGGTTGTGGAATGTAATCTTCTGCCTTGTGTTCTGCAGGCAACCACTGTGGAAGACCTCTCCATGCCCTGGGTGCTGACTAAGTCAAACCTGGTCAAGCAGCCTGTGACCCTACTTGATCTGTGCTACGGCAAGACAAATAACTTAAACCTTCAGCAAGTGGTAAGTCAGTTCACCAAACATGGCTTTAGGGGCTGGGTTTGGGGAGATGGGGTGGGGAAGGAGGGGCGTTGCATTGATGTCTCTTGGACTGTGATCTCCACTGTAGTGCCCAATCTGTCATTGTCCATATTTATGGATAATGAGTAGAGCACACACAAACAGTTCTGCTTAATCTTTTACAATATGGGTGTAATATTGATCTGGCCAGTACACATACTGTAATGATGACCATTGTGCAGAAGAGAGAATACCTGCTTAGTGGCCTCTTGTGAGTGTTGCCAGTGGGATGTGCTATAAGGGATGATGGCCTCCAGTTCCATAAGAGGCTGTTTTACTGCACACAACCCCAAATTTTTAAAAAATTGTTTTCAGAAGAAAAGACTGGTTTCCTAGCCTCATATTGAGCCTAAACACTCACCCATGCAGAGAATGGAGTAATCAGGTTACAGGGTAGACAATAAGGTATTTGTGCAGTGCACACATGATCTCAGCAACCTTCCAACATATGACCAGTTTTAGATCCCATTATTTATCAAGAATTCCTTGACTTTTATTTCTAGAAATGCAGTCATACAAGTATATTCTTTGAGGCCTCAACTCTTTCAGATGATTCTTGTTACTTTCCTAATAGCATGACATGGGGGATTATTATCTGACAGAACAACATGTTCTCCACAACCACTGCAAAAGCCTCAGTCGTGCCTTTTGGGAGTAATGTGAAGAAAATGTAACACGATTGATTCTGTTTTTAGAAGATGTGATTAGCCTCTACGCATATATCCTTAATTGGCACGGCAATTATTACAATCTGCTTGACTAGTTTCTCTCTCACAATTAATTAGGATTGTCCTTGCAGCAGTGTTCACATAATTTTATGCCAGAACACCAATTGGGATTGCCTTCACTAATAAAACACGACTTTGCTGCAGACATGCCCTGAAAGCTGTGTGTTCGCTTGTAAAAAATGCAATTGCATATTCTCCATGTCTTCTAGACTCCCATGGGAAGTCTGCCCCCAAAGCACTTTGTTCTCGAGTAAAAAGCTTGAGGCAGTCGGTAACTTGAATCGTCTTGAGGCTGCCAAAATTTCAAGGGAGTGCTGAACCCTCTGGAAGCCTTATGGCCTTAGCAGAGTTTTCATGAATGAATCCCAAGTCTAGCAGCTACTAGCTGTTTACTTTCTTAACTGCTCTAAGCATGACTTGTTGGCTCAGCCTCTGTTGGGGGCTAGAATGTTAGGCTGTGTTGCTACTCTCTTACAGAGCCTTCAAACGTCTTGTTTTTGTGATTTTTATGCCTGTTGTATTGTCTGTTTAAGGTAGTTGGATGCACTGTTGTATATGAAGACATAATGAAAGTATCAACAACTGGCAGGTCATTCTGATATATCCTTAACTTCTCTTTCCATATATGTAGACTTCTTAACACAGTTATCTGGTTGGAGAGGTGGGGGTTGGGCAACCTATAATCAGCCTCTTCGATAATGTAGAAGAGGTTAAATCCCGAGCGTTCATCTCCGACAGCAACTGAATAATTGTTTGTCACACGTGTCAACCTCCGGCCTCCCCCTGCACGCTTTGTCGGGCATGAAGAAATGTTTAATCTGAGCGCAGCTCAGCCCCCTCCAGTTCATTTTCCATTTTCACCACGGCCCAGGCTTCATTTCATTGCTACGGAAAACAACAACAACAACAGCAATGGTGCAGGCCGTCCATTCGTCTGTCAGGCAATTTAAATTTAAAGTGGATTCTCCCCACATCAGCCTCCCTGGAGACATCGGGGATGATGTGCAGTCAAATTGAATCTTGCGATTATGAATGGGTGATTGTTGAGCATGGAGAGAGAAAAAAGACTAGTGGAAGTCTCTTGCATTTTCCCCTATGTAAATGTTTTCCTATATTTCATTATGAAATGGAAGCGTCATGGGGTATTCTTGATTTTTCTCTGCTGAATGGAAAGATAATGCCTCTGTGGACCAGTGGTATATGAAACATGTATATGTTCTCTTGAAGCATGGGAGCGGTTGATGCCTTTCAAATAAGCTTGGGGAATTATGGTAATGAACTATTTAATATTTAATTCCTCTAATTTGAGCCAGGAGAGTAATCTAAAGAGGGAGTAGGTGGTGGGTTGAATCTGTTTGCTCTCATTTACTGAGCTTGGGAATTGAAAGGCAGGCAACATTGGTTCTATTGATACTGTTCCATTATATATGATACAGTTGACAGTCCATTTTCATAATGCTCTTGGAAACATGTTCCTCTGTGGGTCTTGTTAATCCATTTACACAGTTCATTGTGAACGCAATACTGGAAAGGAAAGATGATATTCAGTTATTTGCTTAAAAAAAAATTCTTTGAAGGGAATAAAAAGAAACATGCACTTTTAAGTTGCGTGTATGGTGTAGTGAGTTTAATGTGTATTTATCATGTACGTGGTCTCAGTGTGCTAAGATAAGAAGAAAGATTCGGGAATCAAACATTTTGGCCTTGATTTTCCTGCAAAAAAATTTATGTCCCTTGCACATATTCTCGACAGTGGTAATATGGCTGCCGTTTTAGTTTATTCTGTTCCAGCGATTTTTGTATCGGCCAGCAATCTTAAAATCTCTTTTTGGAAGCTGCTAAATCAGATGTGGCACAGCCGCGATATAAAGGATCATATTTGTGCAGAAAGAAATAAAACGTTGAAAGCAGACAGTGATGATTTTGGATGGCGGGTGCAGATGGGAAACACATGTCGATGGGGAGGTTTGATTTTCTTGATGACTCCTCCATGCTTCTTGAAGGCCCTTTGAGAGCCCCTCTCTCCCTCTCTCTTCCTCCCCCCACACACATTCTCTCTCTTTCTTTCTCCTCTCTCTCACACTCTTTTTGGCCTCACCCTTCACCTACATGGCTGTTGTCAGAGAGCACTCTCTCGGAGCGTAGACCTGGCCTCATTGAGATGGACACTTGCACTTTTCTTTTCCTGGTTTTATCTGGGATTGGTTGTACTGTGACTTCTACAGAAAGTAAGAGAGACAAAATGGGAAAAAGTAGTGGTTTTGCTAACCTTTTTATTTTGAAGTCCACTGGGTCTGTTCCTTCTGCTGTGTTTTCAGGGAGCAAAAATAGAGTGAAGTTAGGGACCTCACAGTAAACCAGTGTACACTGCTTTTACACTGCTAATTCCATATGTGAAATAAACCAGTTTACACTGCTTTTACACTGCTAATTCCATATGTGAACAAATGAAGAAGTCCATGCAAAGCAATAGTACTAAGAGGGGTGCTGATAAAAATATGTATACTGTATGTATATACTATTAGTTGGATTGAGCCGACACACTTGCAGCGTATGTAAGCCTGATCAGCTCGATGTTTGTGTCCACCTCTGGGTTGAGCTGCCTGCATGCGGGCGCAAAGCTGCTAGCAGTTATAAGGCTGTTAGATATGCTTAACGCAGAGGTGAGGTCTGGGCATCTGGAATAATTTCACACTGGAAATGCATTCCAGCCATGCTAAAAGTACCATGTGCACACTCTAAATCAGGCCTTCGGCTGCCCGCACTGCAAATTGGTCATAAGTCCGTTGTAATAGGTAGCATATGAGTCCCATGGTGCTTGGGCCTGGGCAGAGGGTAGAGAGTTTGGGTGATGTCTAGATGTTTCCGTGCTATTGTCTGTTTACAGTCAGACGGGAAAACAAAAAGCAGAACAAATCAATTGGCAATTGGTAAAGCAGAGTTGGCAGAGTATCTCTGAAATGAAGACGTTCCCGTGCCATAATGTAACTTGGACGTGGAAACTGCAAACAAGATATCCAAGGTTATGTTTTAATCTGCAAAAATTAGTAGATGCAGCCACAATATGTTGTTGTTTTTGTATGAAGGCTGATGTAATAGGCTTTTGTTATTTATTTGTTGTATCTAATCCAACATGATCTCTCTTGCCAAATTGGGAATTATCACAATTGCTTAAGCTGCAAATAATGTAAAAAGACGGCAAAACCATGTACGTGCAAAAACACGTTTGATGTTTTATAAATGGTTGACCAGCAAACATACAGACAGTCAGCAAACATCTAGAAAGAATCACATCTTGCAAATAGTACTGATCCACAAACATTTTCATATATATATATTAAAATGGACGTCTATATATATATATATATATGTTCATATTCCTGCTTATCTGCCCTTAATTGAAAAGCTATTGCTGAGCTTGGGTCTGACAGTTCTGTGTTGATTTCAGAAGCTGTTGACTGCAGTTGTTTTTGGACAGGCCTTGCTGTTTGATCCTTGTTTGCGTATTTGGACTCTGGTGTCAGACCCCAGACCTCACTCTCTCTGTCTGTGGAAGCTTGACCCCCCCCCCCATCTCTCTATCTCCCTCTCTCTCTTCTTAGCTATGTTTATTGTTCTGTCACCTTGAGCTGCTCACTTGTATTTGAAAAACAGGCTAAACCCCACCACACGCCAGCCCAGTAGCCTCTGTCTCCACTATTCTTTGTCTCTCTCACACACACAGAAACACACACACACACACACACACATTCACTGTCATGCTGATGGGCATGATGAATGTCTTTGCAAGTCCCGACGGGCCCTCATCTTGTGTCCTTTCCCTTTTGGCAGGCAGGTGCAAGGTCCCCACGGACATCTCTCTCTGTCTCTTTCTCTCTTTCCCACTTTCTTTCTCTCTCTCTCTCTCTGTCTGTCTCCCCCCTCCTTCTTTGTCCTCTTTTTCCTTGACCCATCACCTGAGCCGTAGCCCTCAGATTTTGACAGCATTGTTGTTGTTCTCTTCCTCCCTCCATCCCTCCCTCTCTTCCTCCCTTAAACCTACCCCCACCGCCCCCGGCCCTTCCCTTCCTGTAGAGTGCCCTGGAGTCCCGGCTATGCCAGCTGTTCAAACACCTGCACGGGATCAGGCAAACCCTGAGCCTGGTCCTGGCCCCTGGCGGAGCGGAGGCCCCCCTACCCCCCGGGTGGGGCCCCTCAGCCCTCTACGCGCGGTTGCTCAACCAGGTGGCGACCTGCGTGCCGGAGCTGGACGTCTGCTGCAGCGACCTACTCATCCTCTCGTTGCTCGTCCCCACGGCCCCGTGGGTGAGTCTTAAACAACGGGGCCTCCACAGACAGAGCCCCCTTCTTTTCGTACAAACTAGTTGAGGACTGGCGACTGAAGTGTGGTGGCCAGGGCTCCTAAAGGTTGTTTGTCTTTCAAGAGCAGGTGTGTGCGTGTGTGTGTGTGTGTGTGTGTGCTTGCATCTTGCATTTCTGTTTGCGTGCAAGCCATCCATTAACTTTGTAAGTTTCTGTTAAGAAAGTAAAATTACAAATATCAACTTGTCTCCTCCACACTCATACTCTGAGGGAGCTAATTATAACAATTACTTGGCTTAGGATTTGTACTAATTAGAAAATGCCGGGAAAACTTCTTCTTTCTGATCTTGGATTAGGCACCTGCCAGCATAGTTCAGACAGAGGGTTCCACTGGCTCTCAGATATAGACCACCAAAAGCTGCAAATAATCCTTAGAGTCCCCTCAAGGCCTCTGCTTCTGTTTATATGTGTGTGTGTTTGTTTGTGTGTGTGTATGTATGTGTGTGTGTGGAAGTAGTGTATTTATGAGTATGATGTGTGCGTACTGTTCCAGCAGGTGTGCTTGTGTGTGTGTGTGTGTGTGTGTGACTGTGTGCTCAGCCTGTGTGGAGGTGTTCGGAGATATTACCAGCTTGCCCAAGGTTGTGTGGCTTTGGGAAAGTGAAACACTTTGTAATCGGGGGGATTAATCAGCATGAGGGCTGTGCCGTGCCTCAAGGCAAAGTGAGCTTATTGACACCACTCTGCCACTCAAAGCAATTAAACACGCCTGCTCATTTTCAGGGTCTAGCCCCCCCATGCACACACACACACGGACACATACACACATACACACCCCCGGGCAACGGCATCACCCGTCTCTCGCTCTCGCTCGCCCGTCCACCTCTGCCAAACATATTAGAATTGATGGCTTCCATCATTGATTATTCATTTCCTGTCAACTTCATTTAAACAAATACTCTTTCACCATTTACTTGCTATTGAACATGCAAACTTCAGCCGTAGCGCTTGTTATGATTTGTGCTGACTGAAATCCTCCATTTTTATTTGGTAATGAACAGATGAGCACCATGTATAAAGAGCTGATGTTGGTTCCATTGATGGTGTGTGTGTGTTTATGTGTGTGTGTGTGTGTGTGTCTCAAACTGACCTCACACTCTCTTTCACCTGCACTAGTGACCGATTTATTTCGTTTCGTCGGTGGTAGTGGCTTTTGGAGTTGGTGGTTGCCTCTGAGGCATTGTAGCTGCAGTTTACAGCATGTGGAAGCTGTGTTGTATGATGATCCCAGCTCCTCCCAGCACAGCAGGCTTTTAGTCGAAACAAGATGTGCTTACTGGAACAGTAACGTTGTTACGTTGATGGCAGAAGGTATTGGGTATGTGTGTCAGTACCTCCATCAGAGCCAAAGCTCGACTACACATGCATACTTCCACAGTGAATTACTCTATACACAGACAGGCATATTTTGTATGATATACATCACACAACATGCAACACATGCACACATGCATATGCACACTCTATTTTCGACATACACATACAGACGCACACACATACTTATGATACTACACGTATACACACTGATGTATACCTGCAGAGATACACACCATTTTATATATTCAGAATCATACACACACACACACACACACACACAAATGACTTAATAGACATTCTGCCTTTATTCATATGAGTTCTCTAACCCCCTGCCTGCCATTCCATTCTCCCCAGCACTATTGACTGGCCTCCCGGTGGTTTGGTAAGGGGGTCAAGGAAGTGCCCTGCTCCATCGAGTCCCTGTGGAGGTCCTCAGCTGGGGCAAAGCCCCGACTGCCGTGGATGGAGCGGCCTGAGACCTGCATTAACCCCCTCCCTCCCACACACACACACACACATACACACACATATACAGAAACCTCCCAAACCCCACCCGGGGCCTAAGGGCCTCTATCCGCGTGCATTATTCATCTACCTCTGAAATGATATGCCATCCACATGTGATGGAGGAGAATGAAACCTGACACGGTTTTAAAACTCACAGCGGCCCTTTCTCTTTCCTCTCAGCCTCTGCTGCTGCCGCCAGCCAACACCCACCTCCAGGGAGACACTTTGAGATCAAACGCTAGCAGCTCTTAGTTGCTCCATCAGCAGTTTTTTTTTATTTATAAAAAAAAAGAAAAATGCGCCTTGAATCCTCATTTAAATGTAGGAAGGGTGGAGACTGAGTCTGTTCTCCGATCTCACCTCATTGACAGTGGCCGTGATCAATAAACAAAATCATCAAAACACTCGCCAAACAAATTGCACGTAGCTCCTTTAAGCTAAACACTAATACTTAAGGCTACTGTTAAGCTGTTATTGTAGTGGGGGACTTTTGGAGAGCATTACAGCCTGTGGTCATGTTGAAATGGAGTACCAGGGAGACCCCTACAGAAGCAGAGGTGGTGTGGTGCTGTGTGGGGAGGGGGGTTGGTGCTGCTGCTGCTGCTGTTTCTACTGTGCCAGTGGAACCTGGGGCCCGGGGCATAGGGTGCTCCCATCCCCGGGAGTAGGCCCCATCTGTTAGTGGAGCAGCCCTGAGCCTCCATGAGTGAGCACACGCCCACCAGCCACTTCTGCTTGGAATGGGAGGATGGGCTGCTGTTGGGATGGGGGTAGGCGCTTGGGGTGATTGGTGTGGGAAGGTTTGCTTGGCCACTTCAGCACATAAGGCCATCCCCCTCCGCCTCCATCCTCCATCTTTTCTGCTCGAGTGGAAAAGCACATACCAGGAACTTCATCAGAAGTGGATGGCATCCATCACTGTCCCACCCACTTCATGCCCCCCTCACTCTTCATAATGTTTTTAGGGAAAGGGAGCCTAGCCCCTATGCCCCCCCCGCCAACCCTAAAAATCACTGGTGGTGTAGCTGGTGGTGCCGTTGGAGGTGGTGGTTCACAAAAGCCATACTGACAAGATAGATGCTCTTGATGCTTCAGTCGGACATCAGGCGACATGCAGCCAAAAATGGCCCATCTGCTGGGCTTGTGCAGAGCAGAGTCTGTGATTTATATTAATACTAGGCCACGTGTGCCTGCAGCACTATCGGCCGTTAGCACGGCGTGCCCCTCCTGATGGAAGGTAATTGCTGCATAAGCGGCCCAGCGCCGCGCAGTGATTCATTTTCCCCTCAAATGCTGAAAACCCCTGCAGAGGGACGACAATCGCCCCATCCTCCACTTTTGAAGTTCAAAAAGGTGTTCTTCCTTTAGCTATTCTGTTTATTTCCTCCCTCCTCCTTTCTCTCTCTCTCTCTCTTTTTCGTATCCTCTCATTTTTTTTTCAATGCCCTCTCTCCACCCTCATCACTCAAGCTCTTTGTGTGAGATTTTTTCCGTTTTGATGTTGCGGCTGGAAATTTAGGAGTGAGGTGAGTGAGAGATGTCACTCACTAGTGTGTCTGTGTATGTGTGTTTGAGTGTTTGTGTATGTGACAGAGAGAGAGAGAGGGAGAGAGAGAGAGAATGGCTGATCTGCATAGCCCCAGTGCTGCTTGGCCAGATCAAACGGATGGGTTCAGGCCCCTGAGATGTCGCAGTTTGATTCAAAAAAACATTTGTAGTGGGCACTCTGCATTTCCCTTGGGATGGAGAGGGAGAGATAGAAAGAGAGAGAGAGGGAGGAATAGAAGGAGAGGGAAACGTGTAAGGAGAGAGAGAAAGAGATTAAAAGATGGGAAAATAGAGTGAGCAAGAGACATAGGTATGGAAAGAGGGAGTGATAGAGACAAAGAGTAATGAAAGGATGGAGAGACAGAAAGGATAACCACATAATAAAAAGAGACAGAAGAAAGAAATAGCGGGTATACTGGCAGAGAGAGCGAGTGAGAGATCATGAATTCTCTCTCCATTATAAATGCACCAGACCAGCTGGGTCCTTTTGACGGTCTGTTGTTCTTCTGTCTGAAGCAGCCCAATTGGTTGCGGCTGGACTGCTGCTCTTCCCGGGTCTAAAAGGACCAACACCCCACAGAGATGTCTTCTTTCTGGACGTGAGGAATTCCTGCAACACCTCATTGTTCTCTCTGTGGTTTGGGCTGATTTGTTTCTGAGAGCCACTGAACATCGGCCAGTGCCTCTTTTAAAATAATCAGAGGGTTTTGTCCTTTGGCCCCCACTTGGGTTGATTTTCGCTCCAGGCAAGGTGAAGGGAACACCACCTTGCTGCAGACAAAGCAACGGTCTCCAGACATTAATGACAGCCAAAGGATTTTGTGCCCGTCTGGATATCCAAATGTAACTTTCAGCTGTCCAATTCAGAATACACATGTTTCCTTGTTCCAGCGACTAGCTTCTCAATTCTTTCCGCCTTAGTAAGAAGATCATTAATGAAGATCCATTGTAAATGTGATTTTGTGTAAGATCTCCTTCCTCCGTGTTGACTGACTGGAGTGCTTGGCCTGTGGAATATCTCCCAACACCACTGGAGAAATAACATTGCACATAAAAGCTGTCATTTAGGTCGGTCTCACCCCCCCTGTGTTTAAAATTTTTCAGTAGATCGTCAGACTGATGGTTCTGATTCATTCTGAAGTCTGTCTGGCTACAAGGCCACAACCTCACTCTAGTGTGTGACGTGACGCCACACAGCTGGGCAAAGTCGGCTAGCCAGTCACATGGGAATCCCACAAGATAGGACTACAGTTTACGCTTGGGTCACACACGCCCACATATATATGTGAACAAACACATACTCATGCATCTGTAAACACACACACACACACACACATATATGTATGCTCTTGGTATGTATACTCTGTATCTGGGTATTGAAGCGAAGGAAGTCACAGATGGTGAATTAGAGAATCTGCACTTTCAGACATGGAGACACAAATGTGTGGAATATCAAAGTTTTCTCTTTTCACCTCGAAATGTTTCCACCATCTCACATCGCCTTTCATCCAGGGTGACTTGTTAAGCAAGGGCAGGTTATCCACGTTTGTGCTTAGTAGGATTGTTACAGTACCAACACCTCAAAACTCAAATCATCCATGCACTTAAAGTATTTCAACTCCCTAAGCCGATGACCAGGCTATGCCTTAAGGCTATCGAATAGTCACAGCAATTTCACATAATAATTTGAGCATTTTCAGAATAAGCCTTTACATTTACGCTTTGAACATCGCAAAAATGACACGGAAGGGTGGGGGGACCCTTTGCCATGTCTATTGTACACAGTCTCCTCTGATCTTCAGAGGACTCGCTAACACCAGTCACCCAACCTCCGATTCCAGCTTTTGGAGATTATGGAACGAATAGCGCCTTGATGTTTAATTCACATGTGCCACTCTTTAGTGCACATTAATTCTTAATGGTAACCGGGGGCGGGTTGCAGGGTGGGGGGTGTTTGGTGGGGGGGGGGGGGGGGGTGCAGAGAGGCTTAGGAGGGAATGGTTTAAAAAAAGCAAACCATAATGTTTGGCTGATATTGATAATCTCCCAAAAAACTCAGCTCAAAAAACTCCACTTATGCGCAGTTTAACAACCACAGTCTACTCCTGCACCTCCTGGGTACTCCAGCTTTCCAATTCCCACAGGAGGAAAAAGCTAATGCGTGCACAGGGATCATTTGCATATGGAAGAAGATGCATTCCCACCCCCTACACAGCCAGCTCTCGGCACACATTTCTGTCTGGGATGTCATTGCAGGCGTGGAGGTGAATCCCTGCTGTAGAAATGGACAAGCATATGGATGTGCTTTACTTGGAGATCATTATAGTGACTTATTTGCCAATACCCCCACTACACACACACACACACACACACACACACACACACACCTCCTCCATTGTCTGGCTGCCTGCTGTGGTGTGTGGGTGTGTGTGTGTGTGTGCATGCGTGTGTGCGTGAGAGCAAGTGTCTGTGTGTGCAGTGCCCAATGGAAACCTGTCCTCCCTCTTCGCTCCGATGTGGGCTTTCGTGCCCCTGCATGTAAATGAGCTCCACAGGCCAGCGCATAGCGGAGAGGGCCCTGACAAAATTGGCCACGTTTCTCTCTGATTCCCTGTGATTGCTTTGTCTGTCTGGCTATCAGCGTGAAATGGTGGACTGGAGTTCCTCTTGTGTTTCTCTGACAATTTTTTCGTTCCTATTTGGAACCAGTTCTCTCTCTATCTCTCTTTCTGTCTGTCTCTTTCTCTGGTCCTCCCTCTCTTTCTCTCCCTCTGTGTTGTCTGTTTGTCTGTTTTTTTTTCTACCTCAGGAGGAAATGGAGAAAACAGATGCACTCGATTGTGACAGACCGAACAACTGTCTCCCAGGTTCACGGCTAGCGAGAACATCCTTGCGTTTCCTGTCTGGAGTAATCTCCAGTCGCTCCGTCTCCCTTGTTCCTTACATCCCTCTCTCTCTCTCTTTTTCTTTTTTCCTACTCCAGGACATTAGATAGTCATATTTTTTCCCTTCCTGCTCTGGTGGCTACGGTGCGCTTGGTGCCGACTCTGACATCTTTTCCCCCAAGCTGTAAATCCGAGGTTTCCCTCTCCTGCAGAGAAATGGGGAGCACTTTGTGTTGGCTATAGGGTATTTCAGCTCTCGTACCGCGCAGCCTTTCTTTTCTGAAGCAGCTTTGTGAAAGGAAGAGTAATGGTATTTTTTGGGATGTACCGGGCCTACAGTGTGGCCGAATATTTTATTGTCGTTTAAATTGGACTGGAGTTTTCTTTTGTAACGCTGTGAAAATCCTTGCGCAGAGAACAAAGGGAAAAAGTTGTATTTTTCATTCTTCCTCTGTTAGTCTCTCTCTTTCTTTCTCTCTCTCTGTCTCTTTCTTTCACATAACCACACACACTAGCTCTCTCTTTCTTGGTCTTTCTTTCTTCCAGTCTTTCTCTCTCTACCAATCACAAGCCCCCAGCTGGATCCACCTGTTCTCATCCTCCCGCTCACCAGGCGTAAAAACTCCAACTCACATGAGGAGATCATTATAAATCTCCCAACACTTGAGGTGCTTTACCATAAATATCTCTCCCCTCTCCTCCACCTCTCTCTGCATTTTCCCCTTCTCTCTCTCTCTCTCTCTGCCACCCTAAACCCCTTCATTTTAATGAACTGGATTTGCTCCAAAGGGAAGGTTTAGGCTCAGCACAGACACCTTATCTGTCAAAAAGCGGGGGTGTTGGGGGTGCGGGGATCAAAGTGCTGGGCGGTAGGATCAGAGCGGAGAAGCGGTTTGCAGAGCACCCACCATTTCATTAGTGCCTAATTGGCACACAGCTAAACAGACACCCAGAGCAGGTGTAAACAGGCCATTGGCTAGCTCACGGTGGTGTGTGTGTGTGTGTGTGTGTGTGTGTGTGTGTGTGTTCTGTGGGGGGGGGGCAGTTGGGGTGAGTTTGAGTGGTGGGGGAGTGGTGGTGAGATGGAGGGTAGCAGTGGGACCTCCCTAAGGGGGGGGCAGGAGGGACATAGTTAGCACTGCCCAGACATCACGTCCCCTTGCCTGTGTGTGAGAGTGCCAGTCAGAGAAAAACACCAGTAATGGCATACTGCGTGCGTGTGCAGATAAGTTGAAATTAAATGAAAAAATGGATCTTGGGCAGTTTTGTGTGTGTCTGTCTGTGTGTGTGTGTGTGTCTGTCTGTGTGTGTGTGTGTGTGTGTGTCTGTCTGTGTGTGGAGGTCTTTATTCTTTTGCAACTCTTGTGAAAATGTTTAACAGTGGGTGGTGGGAATTGAGAGACAAAGGAAGAGAGGGAGCGATGGGTTTAAGGAATGAAAACAAAACGGAAATTGGGGAAAAAGGGTCGACTGCCAGAGTGCCAGGAAGCAGTTTGTAGCTTGTGTGTCCCTCCACCCACCCCTTCCCTCTCTCCTTCCCTCTCTTCTTCCCTCTCTTCTTCCCTCTCTTCTTCCCTCTCTCCTTCCTTCTGTTTCATTCTGCTTTTTTCTCTACCTCAGAGAGCAGATCTGTCACTCTTAATTACCCGTGAGACTCGGTGCATGCTGAAATACCCAGCAGTGGCCCCCCGCATCATTAGAATTCACTCTCTTGTGTTCGCTCAATCAGACACGAGGTGTGTGTGTATGTGTGTGTGTGTGTGTGTGTGTGTGTGTGTGTGTGTATGTGTGTGTGTGTGTGTGTGTGTGTGTGTGTGTCTTTGACAGTGCCTGTGAGTCTGTGAGAGAGAGGGAGTGTGTGTTTGTGTGTGTGTGTGTGTGTGTTTGTGCCTTCCTGGGGGGGCGTTGAGCGAGCTGTCTGCAGTGGATCACTTGATATTCTGTTTATTTGAATTTTAAGTCTGAGTGAATTATTGAGCCCAATGCGAACATATGGCCCTTCAATCCATTATGAATGGCACTGGAAATTTCGTCTTTTTAAACAGAGGCACCGCTCTGTACTTTCTCTCCCTTTAAGCTCTTTAAAAGTGTTAACTCATTACAGGAGGTTTGGGTAAGGAACCGGCCTGTTTCGACCACAAGCCCCCCTTTTTTTCTCAGAAAAGACAGCTATTGAAAATATCCCGCAGCCTTTAGGTAAACACCCGTAAGAAAAATGATTGTGCGTAATCCAAATAATAATTTCATTTGTCCTGCTTTTTCGCTGACTAATCTGAGGGCTTCATTCCTTGCCAGGGCAGTATTTCCATTAGACGTCATAATAAACCCTTGCTGCTTCAAAGGGCGCGTCTGTCTTGAGGTTTGTGCCTCTGGAGAGAAGCAGAGTGTGTGTGTGTGTGTGTCTGTGTGTGTGTGTGTGTGTTAAAGACTTGTCATGGCAATGGATGGTGTTTATTCACACCAGGCAAATAGATCATGGCCCTGTATTACACAGTTAATTGTAAACAACCAGACAGCAGGCTTTTAACCCCCTCACCTTCAGATTATTCTCAGCCGCTGATGATCAAATGCAAGACCTGCTGGAAGGCTTCTCCAGAGTGGGGAGGGACTTGTATGTGTATGTATATGTATATGTGTGTGTGTGTGTGTGTGTGTGTGCGCTTGTGTGTCTGGCAGGAATAAGTCCTCTGTAAAACTTTAGGCTTATTGTAAAACTTAAGGTCCTTAAGAAGCACATTTTCACTATTTGCCAGCTGATTAAAAAGTGTTTATTATTATTGCCAAGAAGTAATGATGTTCAGTAATATTTAATCTCTTAGAAAAGCAGCTCAGTATGTAAATGTAAATGTAAATGTGAATGTCGGTTAATACTGTAGTACATTGTGTGTTGTGGTAAAGATACTTTCTGTTCCCCTGGTTTTCTATATATTCTCTATCTATTCTAACATAGAGGAGATTATTTGGGAATGACTAGACCGCTTATCTGGCTTTGCCCTCGCTAAACTGTAGGTATTTCTCTTTCCACACACCAAGCAAAATTTCAGAGCTTGCCTGGAGATGCGTAGAGGTGCCATGTCAGAGGATTTTGCTGATGTCTGTGTTTTAGGCAAGGAAGAAACAGGTAGCATGTTAGTGAGCGGATTTTCATAACTGTCAGATTCGGGGAAAAAAAAAAAAAAACACCTAACACTGAGGATAGCCTAATCGCTGTCACAGAAGATGTAAAGTCCCAGAAGGACTTTGATTCAGGATGGTCATTTTTTCCTAATGAATGTCTATTTTTGTGAAGTACGATAGGCTAGATTATTATTAGGCATAACTATAAGTTGTATGGTGTAGTTATGCTTTCCATATTCCTTGCCAGTTCAGGTTGCATTTTGTAGTTAGCTCGTAGCTGTAGCCTTATTACACAATTGCCTACCAGCGTAAAAGCTAATTACTGGAAAAGAGTGACCATCCTGAAGTCCTTTTGGGATGTCTACCGTGCCAATTGGAACCTCTTTGCCAAGAATGTCCATATGAGCACTAGAAAAGCACTTCGAAGAGTACAGGGGTGAACAGATGATCTGCAAAATATCTCCAAATCTCTCCAAACTGTCTCTTTGATGTATTTTGGCCACCTTGACTTTGGAGCAGGAATAGTTCAGTGTGCGGATTGAACCCCTTCAAAATCCATTTTTGCCACGCTCTGCCCAAATTAGAAGTGATCGTTGGTTCAAAACATGTTCCAGATCGAATCTGTTTCTAGTCTTGAGGACCCAAAATCTCATTGTGAGGGATTGGTTCACGATGTTGCCTCCACCACACTCATCATAATAAAAATGGTGTAACAGGCATGAAGTCAAGCCTGAAAAAAGCACACTTTCTCTCTCTCTCTGTTTCTTGTATGCACATTATGACAAGCATTCACACAACCACGCACACTCAAAATCATATATCTCCTCTCTCTCTCTCTCTCACTCTCACACACACACACACACACACATACACAAAGAAAAAAAGGCTGTGGGTAATTAGTCCGACACGTCCTGTGTGATTAGCCGGATTAGTCTGTCCTGGGCGTTAGTCTGGACGCTGGGGCCTTGTGGCCCCGACACGCCACGGTCACGTTGTTTTTTTACACCTAACCCTGACCTCCCTTCCCCTCTCCTCTCCTCTCGGAGCCCTCCCAGAGAGGTGGGCAGCCAGTGGGCCGTGTGAGACCCACGGACAGGGCGGTCCGAGGGAGGGGGGAGTCATGTGACTGGCGCCTCATGACCTCTGCCCATGCGATTGCTGTTGCCCAGTGTGATCATGTCAGAGGGCTGAAGCAGAGAGGTGAGATGGGGAGCGATGGGTGGGAAACACACACACACACACACACAGACAAAATTCTCATACATACACATAGGCCTACACACACACACACACACACACCATGTGGGTCTGCCTGTAACCACTCATCCGTAAAGGCTTGAAACCTCACACAGGTGTCTGTGGGGCCGGGTCAGGCAGTCTGTGTGTGCTTAGTGTGTTTCGTGAGGGCTGGCATGTTTTGAGTTTGGGACGGTGTGAACAGTCACAGGCCAGTGGGTCCATGTGAAGTTGTCATGTTTTTCTTGTTGTGTTCCTTTTTCTCTCTCCCTCTCTCTCTCCCTATTTTGTCTGTCTACCTCTTAGTCAGTTTTTTTTTCTCTTTCATTTGCACTTTTTCTGCTACACAGCCCACCCTTTTGCTCAATGTGTGTGTGTATGTGTGCGTTTTGGAGGTGGGCTCGGAGCAGAAGGTGAGCCTGGAGCTGAGGCCAGAGGAGGTGCTGACATCTCTGCCGGCCTTCCCCAGAGGAGCCCCTCAGCAGCGGGCCAGGAGGGCTGCCGAGGCCCTGTGCCGGGCCTCCAACCATGCACAGCACATGGCCCTGCAGCAGGTGGGTCTCTCTCTCTCTCTCACACACACACACACACACACACACACACACACATACACTCCCACTCACACACACAGAGACATACAGTACATATATACAGACCACACACACAGACACACACACACACAGATGATTACTCACTTACAGTAATTGACACACTCAGTAACTTGCTACTTTGATCATTCATTCACAGACTCACTGTACTCTGTGCAGAATTTCGTGGCAATGATCATTTCACAACTTGTTACCTTTTCTTTCACAACCGCTAGTGCACTTCCCATGCAAAACTCCACACACTCAAAAACATTTAATCCAGCATTGGTCACCACAATGTCGAGGTCAAGCTAGGCTAAATGTTGTTATGGCACTCTATGCAGGCTGTTGCCAAGTTGTTGTAGGGGAGAGCTGCAAAGTGTTGTCCTTTCAAAACATCTTTTGCAGTTCACATCCAAACAACTTTCTTCAGCTCAACTTGAAAATCGGTCAGAGGAACGGCTCAAGAAATACTGTATCACACGCTTTGAGATTTCTGCCTTGTAACACAGATAGATTTATCAATTTTTAACCATGTTATATTTATCTCCCGCTAAACTATGGGAGGAGAGGATTTCTCCAGATCGCCAAAGTGCTTTGATATTGGCCCATTAGACAGATGCACATTAAAAACACATCAGCTGTGTGAGGAGAGGCTTTGGCGGCCGTGCTGCTGCCCAAGGATCCAACGCTCTCCGCTCTCTCTCCGCTCCAGCAAGCCTGGGCCAGCCCACAGGATGTTGTGTGTAGTAATAGTCCATCAATAGCGATCAATATTTCATACAGGAATAACTAACCCTCCCTCCCATACACCCCCCAAAAAATAAACACCTTCCAACCTACTCTCTCTCTTCCCTCACATGCCTGGAAGGTCATCCAAAGCTGTTATTTCTGGAGAAAGCCCTGGTCATGTATTAGGAATTGAAAAAAGAGAGAGAGAGAGAAAAGGAGGGAGGGATAGATGAAGGGAAAGAGAGAAAGAAAGAAAAAGAGGGAGAGTAGGAGTTGAATGCGGTGAGAGAGGCACCATGGGGGTAGCATCAATCATTCATGACCCCACCATTGGCCTGCCAGGCTCAACACGATGATTTATGCAACACTTGTTGTGACGCCCCGATGCAGCCAGGGCCTCACGATCACAGCGCACCGCAGGCGCCTCACCAGCATGCCGGCCGTTCGGGGACCCATAATGCATTTTTAAAGACCTACCATTCCCAGCCTTGAAATGAGATAATCAGCTCTCATGTACTGCCCTCATAACGTGCCCTCGCTTACTTGGGTGTCTCAGAACACCCAACAATGCTCCAGTGTCTTTTATTAAGTGATGTGTCTTCATGCCATAAGGCCATTCATGTGCCCCTGGAGGCAGGTTAATGGCCGCATCATACTGATGCATTACAGTTTTTTTGGTTTCTTTTGGTTACAAATGTTTTGCGTGGTCCACTCCTTTCAGCTTGGAGCAGGTCTGATTGGGCGAAATCAGCTCCACGCAGTTGAGGTTTTGTAAGCTATGTGCGTAGCAGCAAGGTACCAGTGGCGCGCTTGTGTTCCCATTGTACATTGCCGGAGGGAGGAAAGTGTATCTTTCTCCATCTGCGCACAGTGGATTTGCAAACACAAGACTAGAAGCTGTGAAATTTCTCTGCTCAGGGAAAGCATGCTCTCTATGCAAATAAATCCCATGTCTTATCCACAAACAATAGCGGCACTGTTGCGTATTAGTGACCTGTATTTCATGTTGTGTGGTACAAGAGTGTTTATATTATTTGTATCACTTGTCAGAACTTGACTAAGAGCTTGTTGATGTGTTGGTATTACTTGCCGTGCTTGTTGACTCATGTGTAATAACTGAGGGTCTTGTGTGTGTGTGTGTATACATGTGTGTATGTTTCCGGTATGTGTGTGTGTGAATGTGTGCGTGTGTTTCCGATGTTTGTGTGCATGTGTGTATGTGTGTGTTTGGCCCAGGTGGAGGCTTTGCAAGCAGAGCTGGAGTTCCACAGAAGCCTGTACAGCCTGCAGGTCACCTACACAGAGGAGCTCATTCAGGGCGTGCGCCAAGCCTACCAGGCCTTCCAAGACAGCGTCTCACACAGCCTGTGTGCCCCGTTGCACGGTACCACATGAGCCCTGCTCCACACAGCAGACCTCAAACACAACTGTTAAATTACTACATGAGAGCCACACACACACACATAAAACCTCATGCAAGGAGCGTTGGTTTAAAGGAGATTCATCTACTGTGAATCAATCCATAGCCAGGCCACCATGTGTTGTGAACCAGAAAATTTGATATAACATAGACTGAATAACAAACCAGGAGGCAAAAGCTAACTTTAACTGACTTTGGCATCGGAAAATAAAACTGAAAGTAAGTTAATGTGCCCCATTCAGTTAGTGTTAGCTGTTCACTATTCAGACTATGTTGTATCAAATTATCTGGTTCTTTTTCCTATGGACAGCTATCTGTGACCTGGAACAACAGACCTATGGATTGATTCACACCAGATTTCTTCTTTAAGAAACCATAAAGAAGTCTGGATCTATCTGGCTGATTTGATTGAATATATGGCTTTGATTATTTATGTTTTTTGTCACAGATTTATGATCAGATTATGATCAGAAGATGTATTATCAGATTTTTTTCCTCAAGTACATTTTGAGGAAAAAAATGAGGTTAGATGCACAGTGCATATGATTGTTGTTGGAGATAGGCTACATGAAGCTGAATATTACCACTGTGCTGATCGTATGGTGGCTATTTAGTGTTTTATGTGGTGCTTTGTGGTATTGGAGGAAGGTGCTGTGAATAGTTGCCATTGTCAGTGGGAAATATCCAACCCCCCCTCCCCCAAGAGTGAGTAGGGTGCAGGGACATGGTGATCTTGTGCTCTGGGTTGGGGAGATTTATGGCAAGCTCCTGGTCCGCCGTGCTGCGGTCTTGAAATCATCCACACACGCACACACACACACTGACGTTCACACTTACGCACACACTCTCTGGTTCTCTTTCTCTTAATGCTGCAACCCCCTACACGCCACCTGCTCACATCTGTCCACAGCTGCAGGGGATGCTGGGAAAGCTAACGGAATCAGAGTCGGGGAGTAGGCGCTGAGAACCGGGCGGCTTGGCAGGCGAACTGAGGCATGTGAAGCAGGGGTTTCACATGCTTTTCTGTACCGTGTAACAGCCATCACGCAGGCCATTTGTGTGTGTGTGTGTGTGTGTGTGTAAAGAGCAGTGGGAACATTCCTCTGGCAGTGGTACCCATGGAGGCTCATTAAAGCTCAAAGCTGAGTCTTGGTGACCCCCCCCCCCCCTCCACGGAACAAACACACACACCAAACATGCTCCTTTTTCCTTGCCTATGATGTCATCTGGCCTTTCACATTATAGGCCTCTTCGACATCAGATACATTTTCAAATCGTATAGACACACACAAATACCACTTACTCACACATGTAGACACATAATCACATACACCCTCATATGCATACACCCAAATTCACACACACACACAGTCTCATTGGAGCATGAGAATATTCTGTCCGTGACCCTGCAGGCTTAAAAGATCTCATCTCTGTAGTATAAAACATGTCACACTTGAAGTATTCTCTCAAGGTGGTGTGTGTATATGGGGAGGGGGGTGTTAGTGTGTGTGTGTGTGTGTGTGTGTGTGTTTACCCACATGAACACGCGTGTGTGCACAAAGAGAATACACAACACACTCCTCCACTCGGAGAGGGGGGGCTAGATCTTCACAGTGACTGAGTGCAACTTCACGCTTTATGAACCCAACAGAGGGCTCCGCCGAGACACACACTGTGAAAACGTCCCAGCACCCGCCTCGTCCCCACTCTTTCCAACACGACTGTCTCGCTGTTTAGACATTGTTGTCTCGATTGTGTGTGTGTGTGAGAGTGTGCATGCATGTGAATGAGTGTTGTGTGTGTGTGCGTGCATGCATGTATGCACTTCTCTGTTCCATGGGTCTTGAATATTTTACCTGAATTGTTTTTTTTGTTTATTATTTTCTCTTATTTTTTGGTCTCACTCCTCCACAGTGCTTTGATGGAGAGGATGACTCATATGCCAGACTGTATTGTTGGTGTGTGTGTTCTCTCACTCATTCTCTCTCTCCTCCATTCTCTCTCTCTCCATCTCCATCTCTCTTTTTTTTCTCTCTCCTCCAGATGTGCTTTCATGTTATGCTGATTTGCGGAGCACGGCATCTGAGGAAGCGCTGCGCCATTTCCTGACAGCCTTTAAGAGCAACGCTGTGCGCATTCAGGAAGCAGTAGAGGCCCTCGACCCTTCAAAGAACCAAGGTAGATCACTGTCTGTAAAGGGTGCTACCTTTGTTTCTTTGACTCGCTTTCTCTCTCTCTCTCTATCTTTCTCTTCCTCTCTCTCTTCCTCTTTTCCTCATTTCCTCTTTCTTTGTTTTCAGTCTCTTTGTGCTGTAAGCACTTTTTGGATATTATGTTATTATATAATATAATGTCCAGTATATGATATATTCTGCATATTCTCCTTCTTTTTCTTAGTCTCCTGTTTTCCTTCAGTCTCTTTATGTTGAAATTCTCTTCATTCCTCACGTGACAGTGTGAGGCTTGTTACAGTGGGCTACAATCATATCATGTAAGTGTTTGGTTCTGTAACACACACATTTTCACCTACCTGTCTTTTTTTTCTTAGCTTTTTTTCTTTTCTTTCTCAGACATCATTCCCCATTTCTTGTCTGTTGTCAGCACAGCCAGTTCTTTTTGTGTGGAGCCGTGGTTCACGGCTGTGTTATCGGGACTAAGAAGCAGGCTAACATGCGAATGCTCTCCAGAGGCGTCTGTCCTGCCCTGCCCAGCAAGGATTTTTCTGTTGAATAGGAATTTCACCCTAGATTCCATTAGGACACATTTCACTTTTTCTTCTCTTTTCTTTTCTTTTCCATCCATTTTTTTCCTCTTTTCCTTTAGCCAAAGGGAAAAACTTTTCAGCTGAGGGAAAACCTGTGCAAGCTTGTACACACACACACACACACACACACAGACACTCTCACACACACACACACACACACACACACACACACTCACACTCCCAGCTGAATGCTAACGGGGTGTGGGGTGATGTAGTGTCCCTGTAAAAGTCTGAGGAGCCTGGCGCTGGTTCAAGAGTCCTGTGTGGTTTTGTCAAGCTGCACACACACACACAAACACACACACACATGCACACACACACGGGCGCGTGTGTTGCGGTGAAAGGTGGCACCGCTGGACTGGTTGGCATCAGCACTGATGGTGGTGGTGGTGAGTCCGGCGGTGTGCCCTGATGCCCGCCTGACAGCCAATGGAGCCGAGCCCAGACCTCCCAGCCAGGAGCAGGCGAGACCAGCACCTCCCTGCTCTGATTAGGCACTCCACAGAGAGAGAGGAGAGCAGGAGGAAGATGGGAGGAGAGGAAAAGAGGGAGAGAAGAAGGGAGGAGTGGTGGCCGTTCAGACAGCATACTGAGGAGCTGACATCACCCTCTAATCACCAGACCTGCTGCCTCACACTGCAGAGGAGAAAGAGAGAGAAGGAGAGAGAGAATGCATGTGTGTGTGTGAGAGAGAGAGAGAGAGGGAGAGAGAAGGAGGATAGGAGAGAGTAGAGGTGAAGAGAGGACAGAGGAGTGAGTAGGGATAAAGAGAGGAGGGCAGATAAGAGTTGAGATGAGAGAGGAGTGAAAGAAGATTGGAGAAGAGAGAGAGTGAAGAAAAGAGAGCAGATAACAGATGAGAGAGAAAGGAAAGAATATGTGAGAAGAGAGCAGACAAGAAGTTAGAGGAGAGGAAAAAGAGGGGGATGAAGAGAGGGGGGAGAGTAGATGACAGGAGAGAGGAGAGGTGACAAGTAGAGGAGAATGAGAATAATGAGGGTGACCCTGTGCTGTGTCCTCTGCTCTGTGGCACTGACAGGGTGAAGGGCTAGTTATGGACAGGGTTGTGAGGGTTGGGTTGTGTGGTGGTGGTAAGTGGACCACACCTGTCACAGCTGTCCCACAGCTGGCCACATGCCTCTGTCACATTAACCAGACATGGACGCTTGTTCCTCTCTCGTTATCCTCATGAGTGTATGCAGTGTGTGGCGAAACACTGACTCCAGCCAGCCAGCATCTGTGTGTCTGTATTGCTAGGATTACTAGGGAAGGTTTTCTTCACATACCATGTAGTATAGCATGAAGGCGATGATCACAAACACACACGCAAACACACAAACACACACACACGAAGGCGATGATCAGTGGTCTCTTTCAAATGGTGCAGCAGTGCTGACAGGCATATAAAGCTGCACTGGCAGAGGAGATTCAGTGCTGTATCATTGTGCCTTTCTTTTCACTCTCATACAGATATGCTGCTTTATACACACTGTCGCTATAGAGAGGGGAGGATTTGAAAAGCTTCATTTGAAAGTGAAAGGGTGTTTTTCTTCATGTTCTTTAGAGGCACTTTCAATGGCAGGCTCCTTTTCTCGTGCTCTCTCTTTCTCTTTCCTATGCGCTTACTGAAAAAAAGGAAAACTCATCGTAGGAGTCGTCGCCCGTTCAACTGATTATGATCATCTGACACTGTTCAAACACTCCTTGGCAATCACACCCGGCTGTCCAACCCCCAGACACACAGGCACACACACACACACACACACACAGGCACACACAGGCACACTCTGTACTTTTACATGCACTAAGAGAAAATCTAATTTTTCCCTTGGTCCTGCTAAAATCAGACTTTTAAAATGCATGTATACACCTTAGTCTGACTGAAATCGAACCAAGCAGGCCTACTCATAATCGAGCTAAGACACCCAGATAATCCGATTGTAATCGCATTTCTTTCGGCAGGCAGGCAGGCAGCAGCTAAGATCGGACTGACACACCCACCTCGAATGATGAAGACACAGCCGAACAGGCTCTGGTAACAACAACAGTTGCTGGCAACAACTGCTGGCTTGTGTACATGTAAACATGAACATGTGTCTCATGTGCAAAACAATGAGAAGCAAAGTATGTACGAAATGCTGCGGTGTTGGCCTTTACTTTGCTCATGTTCCCATCAAATCGCCATAGTCTTCAAACTTACATTGGAAGTTTGTGGTTTAGCATAACATCTTTGGATTACCCATAAACAGTCAAAGAATTAACCACGAGTTAGCTATCGGTTATTGCCCCCATGTCTTTTTTTCACTTCACCTCATTTGGCCTTAACCATAGATATGCACACTAGATAGGTTACTGCTGTCTATGGGAATGCATGCATCATTGGAGCCGCCATCTTGCTACAGAGCAGCTCTCCTTTTTAATGAATCAGGTTTAAAGCCTTCCCAATATTAAACCACCATAAATCTGCAAATTTACAAAGATAGTTTGAGCGTAGTTTGAGCACTGTAATATGGCAGTGGCACTGAGGCATGCAGACAGGCTGAATGCGGCATCTAGTGTGTATTGTATATCTATGGGTCTTGGTCCCTCCCAGCAATGGATCCCCAGCAGCTCCCTCTACTCCCCCAGACAGAGACGAGGCAGGCCAACCCAAACACCCGCTTGCCCCACTCTTTCCCCATTTCCATAGGTGGCCTGGCTTCTCAGGTATGTGTGTGTGTGTGTGTGTGTGTGTGTGTGTGTGTGTGTGTGTGTGTGTGTGTGTGTGAAAGAGAGGATTGGGGTGGGGGGTATGGTTGTGTGGTGTGTATGTGTGTATGTCTGTGAGTTGTTTTTGTGGGTGTGGGTGCAGTGTGTGTGAGTTGGCCTGTGTGTGTTTCAAGAAAGAGACTGATGTGCGAAATTGTGAGTTCTGCTTGTGTGTTTAAGACATTAGAGAAAGAGAAAAAGTGGTGTGTGTGTGTGTGTGTGTTTGTTTGTGGGTGCTTGCGTGTGTGTGTGTGTGCGTGTGTGGTCCCATCTCAAGTGCGACCACAGCGGCTGAGGCCTTCCTTTGAGGCGCCCGTGGGCTTGTGTGTTCCATGGGTGCCCGGTGTGCCAACACTGCACTGGCAGTCCCAGTGCTAGGCCTCCCCTCCCGCAGACGCCCTTCCTCGCTCACTCACTTCACTGCTCTTTTTCACCGCCCGTAGTCGCCCCATACTAAATATTTACACAAGCGCGGCTGGAATGCCTGAGGTTTTATGAGTGTGTGTGTGTATGTGTCTGTGTACACAGATAGCAATCGTGCTGTAATAGCTGAAGGTGTTTTTACTTATCTTTTCTTATTTTAATCTGTTTTGAAACTACCTACATAATTTTTGTTGTTGTTTGCTACACTGTATTTAATGTATCAATGTACATATAAACCCCCTATTGCCATTAAATGCTGAGATAATGACATTTTTAGAGTTCTGATAAATGACGACATGAATATCACCAAATGTTACAAGGAAACACGCAGTATTCCTGAGCTCATTTTAACTACTGCAATCCTTGAAGGCATTCTGCATTTTTTTGTTCGTTTCCTTGAAATTATAAACAGTGACCTGTATTTTCATCTCCCTACATTTCTTTTTTTTATGAAGCCGTAAAATGCCCAGGCTGTTTGTTCTCCATTTATGAGGCAAGGGAGTATTCCTTTTGTTATGTGTGGCCATTCTAAGCCCAGCCCAAAGCTGCCCTGCTGTTGCTGCTGGCACTCTTGCTTATCTCTTATGAGGCTTTTGGTCTGATACCGCCGTACCAGGGTGCAAAGCAATTTGTTTCGTAATGAGATAACGCCAGGCCCTTCGCCGCCTTTCATCTCCTAACCGCGAGCACCTGCTATCACTCTGCATGTGCACGCGCACCTGTGTGTGTGCCCCGCCGTCCAACTCGTTGTGCACCACTGACTAAGGGGGGTGGGGGTGGGGGGGGGGGTGGATCATTGTTCTGAGCCCTGTGATTGGCTTTTTGTTGGCCTTTGTTATCTGACAGCTCTGTGTCCCTTTGTCTCACCTGACATATCTCTGTACGCCTCCATGTCTGAGAACGGCCCTCCCCCCACAGCTCTCTCTCTCTCACACACACACACACACACACACACACACACACTCATACATACACACCCATCCACCCACACACACACTGGGTCTGGCGGAAGTTGTGGGGGTATATGTGGGAGTTTGGGTTACCCTGGGGAGCCCCTGGCTGGCCCAAATACAGGCACACGGACTTGTCCAGAGTTAGTGACTATCAGCTCCTGTCTCTCACTCAGGTGCTGTAGGGTTATAGGGTATTGGAACTCCAGGCAACACAGTGCCTGAATGAGTGTGTGTCTGTGTCTGTGTGTCAGTGTATGCAGGCGAGCATGGGGAAATTTATATTTGTGTTTGTGTGTACGTGTGTGTATGTGTCTGGGACTTTCAGCATATCTGTGTCTTCAAAAATGAATGTTGGTGTTTTGTGTTTGCATATATATATATAATACAATATATATATATATATATATATATATATATATATATATATTACTGTATGTATTTATATGATGTACGTGGCAATGTGTGTGAATCTGTGTTGAAGGGTGATGGTGCATGTTTACATGCTGTGACAGTAAGCATATCCCCCCAGAGGCTGAGGTCTGAGCTGCCCCCCACCACCCCATCCAAACACTTTCACCTCCATGTTGGCTGATTCCACCAGCTCCTACGATTTACAGTTCTACCTGACACATTCTGTGGCACATCAAAAAACACTCTTAACTCACACAACTCTCAGGTCACACCCCTGACACTTGCACCATCAATTCAGCCAACCTCCCTGAGAAAGACAGATGTAAATCTTTACTGTGACTCTCTCTCTCTCTTCTCTTTCTCCCTCTCTCTCTGTGAACGTGTTTGTATCTGCCAAGCTAATGCAGGGTGAATGCCAGAAGGAGGCCTACACACCCCCTCTGTTTACTGCTCTGTGCATCACGGTCGGTCACGTTGCTGGTTGTGAAAGGCCTGGCATGGTGTCGGCACGGTGTTGGTTAGCGCCCTGCCGCTACGCTGGGAGTGCTCAAACATTAACCCGGGACAGTAAAGTTATAGATCAAATATCTTTACAGTTCATCTGGAGATCCTAATCAGCCATGTTGCACAGTCTTACTCTTGAAGCGAGAGCCAAACTCGTATAATGCTCTTAAGCAAATGAATCGGAACTGAACACACAAGCTCTTTTGTTGCCCAACATGCAAACACCTCCAGGCTTGGAGGACTCAGTAACGGGCATCCCTAGTAATGTTACCACCACAGATGCTGATAACCTCGACGTGTCGTCTTTTCAGCTCTGCCATGTTGTGCCTTGACTCCGTGTGTTGTGTGCTGTGCTGTATGGACCTGCAGGAGCTGAGGCGCTGTCCCGCTACGGCGAGGAGTTCCTGGCGGCAGTGGAGCGTCTGCTGGGGGAGTGCGGCAAGCGGCGGGAGCTGGCAGCCGGACGCCTGGAGGCCCTGAAGCTGGAGCAGGAGGAGGCCCTGGAGCTGCTGAGCTGCCTGAGTCTGGAGAGGCAGGAGAGGAGGGCCAGGGAGCAGAAGGAAAGGGGCTCTCAGGGACCAGGCAGGGGGCCTGAAGGATCTGGGAGGGGGTCTGACAGGCTAGGGAGGAGTGGGGAGGCACATAGGAGAAGTTCTGGGGATCAGGCACCAAAGGGGAGGGGTCTAGAGCAAAAAGGGAGGAATGTTGTGGAGCAGGAGAGTGGTTTGGAGGGTCAAGAGAGGTGCTCAGAACTCCAACATAGTCTAGAACTCCCATCCAGTTTGTTTAAACACCAGGAAGGCAGCATAGAACAGCAAGGGAACTGTAGCTTTGAACAACAACACAGTAGCTCTTCCGCATCGGACAGACACAAGCGGGAGCGTTCTGTCGGACGCAGGGGCAGCGTAGGGTCTGATAAAGTAGCCAGTGGCAAGCAGTCCGCCAATCCCCTGAGTGCCAGCGGCAAGCAGAGGGCTCTGAAGAAAGCCCTGTCCGTAGACATGACAGCTGACACGGGCCCCCGGCCCTCTCCTGCACGGTCTGCCGGGGTCATCCAGAGGCCAGCCAGGGCCGTACCCGTGCGCAAGTTCCCCCCCACAGAGCTCGCAGCCAGGCCTGAGTGGCAGAGCTAGAGTTTGCGGCGAATGCTAACCGTTGAATGCCGCTAATCTTAATGCCAGCACGAGAGTGTCGAGTCATCTGGGGAGAGAGACAGAGCAGCAGGGGGTAGTGAGTCAACTCGGAGAACTGGGGCGAGAAAAGAGTGAGAGAGAGAGAGAAGACTCTCTCCTGGGTTAATGCAGTGACTAGAAAATACTCTCAGCACAGGCTGAGAGATGGAGAGGGAGAGAGAGAGAGGGGAGCTGGAGGAAATGAAAAGCACTTAGGGAGGCCATGTTTTTTTTGGTGTCAAGCAAAGTCCACGTCTGCTTTCATCTGCTTTCATAGCTCCAGTGGTGCATTCACTGCGAGAGAGCACTATGAATGAGGGGTATCTGAGGGCCAGAGGGAGCTTTTTTGGGGGGTACTGTGGAGTGGTGGTGGTACTGTGTGTGTGTGTGTGGGAGTAATGTAGACACCTGTCCCTGACTTTTACTGCCTCTCCTCAGACCCGCCGTGTTAAGAGCACAGGTGCCACATTTATAACAGGTTAGTTCTGGCAGTCAGGGATGTCTAGAGAATCCACTGGCAAAACACACATTTTATAGGTTTCTAAAGCGTGTGTTTTGTGTGTATGTGTGTGTTTGGACTGTGATTAAATTGCCCTTTTAAGGGAAAAATTACAAAAAAGTGGAGCTGAAGTGCTACAGCTCTTGTGTGTGTTTTTCTTAGTCTGTCATTTTCAAGTGGGGTCAAGAGAATCTTTGCAATAAAAGCAGTTTGCAATAAAAGAGGAAATGGAGAATGTGTATGCGGTCTGTGTGTCACAACGGGTAAAAGTGCCAGCATTGTGTCCCTGAGCTATGACCTGAACCTAAAGCTCAAATATGTGGCCCTGAATGAGCTGCCAGTCAAAAGGATGGAGATATAAAAACTCTAGATGCCCGCGCTGTGCTTGTCTTGGCTGTGTGGGGTTGGTGGTGTTGGGCTGTGTAGGGTGGTGGGGTTGGATGGTGTAAGGTGATGGTGGTGGTGCTGTAGGTATAGGGTGGTGGGGTTGGATGGTGTAAGGTGATGGTGGTGGTGCTGTAGGTATAGGGTGGTGGGGTTGGATGGTGTAGGGTGGTGGTGAGCTGTGTAGGGTGGTGGGGTTGGATGGTGTAAGGTGATGGTGGTGGTGCTGTAGGTATAGGGTGGTGGGGTTGGATGGTGTAGGGTGGTGGTGAGCTGTGTAGGGTGGTGGGGTTGGATGGTGTAAGGTGATGGTGGTGGTGCTGTAGGTATAGGGTGGTGGGGTTGGATGGTGTAGGGTGGTGGTGGTGGTGAGCTGTGTAGGGTGGTGGGGTTTGAGTGGGGAAGGGTGGTGTTTAGTGTTGGTTGGTATGGCAGCCCCATCTGTGGCTGCGCTGGTTGTGAGTGACCCAGCAGGTGGGAGCTCATCCTTCCTGCTGTTGTTTTCAGGTGAGGCAGCTGTGTCCCCCTTGGCAGAACATCCCTCTCTCTCTCTCTTTCTTCATGTCTCCCTCCCTCTCTCTTCCTCCTGCTCTTCCTCTCCTCCTTTCAACCCTCCCTCTTCCTTCTCTCATCCTCGTCTCATCCTTTGCCCCTCCACCCAGCCTCACACTCACACACCGTCTCACATCGCCATCTCTACCCCACGCGCCTCATGCCGTCAAGACAAAACTAGTCAAGAGATGCATTAGTCACCCGCCTGCATTTGTCTTCCTCCAGGCAGCCTGGGTGGCAAAAAACAAAAGGGTGAAAAGAGACAGACGAGGGGAGGGAGGGAGGGAGAGAGAGAGAAGAAAAGAAGAGGAGATGAGATAAGACGGCTAAAGCGAAAGGGCGACTGAAGTCATTCTCTCAGCCCCATGGCACGTTCCCGAGTTTTGGAGAGAGAAGAGAAAGAGGGAGAGCAGGAGGAGGAAAAGAGAGCGCTTTCATTTTCTCCTTAAGTCTGATCTTCCTCATGAATAATGCAGAGGAGATTCACCCTTCTAGCCCCCCCTTACTCTCTCTCTCTCTCTCCCTCTCTCTCTCTCATCCTCCATCATTGTCCTCTATTGCACATCATTGCTCCCCTCCTCTCTCTTCCTCTCTCTTTCTCCCTCTCTGTCTGTCGTTCTCCCTCGGTTATTTTTCATGCTTTCCCCCCTTCGCCTGTCTTGTGCTGTTGTGTCCTGTGGATAAACACGAATGCCTTGACCGGGACCATTTCTTCTGCGACAGATAACTTGATTAGGCAGTTTTCTGGGCTGTTTTTTTTTTTTAAACGCTCTCACAAAATGCTCTGACAAATCTGTTTCTGGAAAGAGAGCGCCTAAGGAGGGTGGATGGAGAGAGAGAGAGAGAGAAGGGAGAGAGAAGAGAGAAAGTAATCATTTAATGACCTATCCAAGGTTCTAGAATGCGGTTGCTAGGGGCAGGCCATTTCCTCTAATCCCTTCACTCTATTTTTTTTTTAAAGAAGGGACAAGTTTTTTCTATCTGAAGTGCCTTATTTGATAGTATGTTGCTTTTAACTGAATTGTAGGACAATGTGGCTCACTTCTACTCTTAAAATGTTTTTCAAGAACTGTTACTGACTAAGAATATACCTAGAATGTCCAGGTGGAAATGAGTGTGATTGAAGAGAGAACAAATTAGTGTTTATTTTTGCTATTTCTAATGTCAGGCCTTAAGCATACTGAAGCTTTTGGAAACATTGTTGGTGTAACCTTTCCCAGTCTGTGTGTTTAGCCTCACAGACACACATTTCAGGTTAGAAAAATAATGACTTGAAAGGCCAATTTTTTGGTTGGGTTGTGCATTATTGTTGGCATTGTCTATTGTCTGTCATCTGTCTGTTGTAGTTGAGAGGATTATAGAGCTAGTGTCATATTTCACTGCTGGTGTAGTCCTGCAGTCTGTCTGCTCACACAGACACACACACACACACACACACACACACACACACACACACACAAATGTGATTTTGCACCATGTTCATGTGGGATTTGTTGTTTAAATAAGCATAAAGAGAGCAGAGCACATTGCCTTTTATTGAGGTCAGTTGGGCTGGCTCAGTCACTGGTCGATTTGCACCTTAATGAAGTCAATGGCAGCAGATAGCCTAAGCGGCTTGGCAGTTGATAATATACTCAGGGATCGAGGGAGAGAGTTAGAGAGAGACATGGCAAAGAAGAAGGGGGAGAGAGAGATGGAGACGGTGAAGGAAAGGCGGTGTAGCGGATGCCGCTGGGAGCAAGGGATTGTGGGTCCCAGAGAGCTGGGTGGCAGGTGACATCAGCCGGTTGAAACCTGGCCAAAGCCAGGCTGAGGCTGGTTTTAATGGTTTGACGGCTCAGGAGAGAAGAGGGAAGGTGGGGGCAGAGCTCAAACTGGCAACGAGTGGCAAAATTAAACCGCCAACGATAATCCCATGCCCCCAAGAGACTGCAATGGTAGAGTAGATGGAAAGAAAGCAGGAGAAAAAGAGAGCCACGGCTAGTCGTGACAGTAGAGGTAGGGAGAGAGAGAGAACAAGCTAAAGCTAAATAACCTCGAGGCAGGAGGAGGAGGAGGAGGAGGGGAAACATGAAGTGAAAAAGAGGGGGAGATGAGGACATGAACCTGCAATCATTATACTGTTGTTGCTGCTGTGGTCTCTCAGTGTCTCTGTCAGCGCTCAGCTCAGATCAGTCTCCTGTCCTCCTGAATGTCCCATCACGCTCCGTCTTGGCTCTCGCCTGGTACGAAGCATCACACACAAATCGGCACATTCCCAAACATACACACACAAACGCAGATACACACATACCTCCATGGATATTTTCAAGGCCAACAACACTAAGCACTCACATACTGTTCCCGCAGCAGGTAATTAGCCGATCACATGGTCCCTTTATGCTGGGGCTTTTATTCTGCTCATTTAATAAATGTGTGTGTGTGCAGACTATTTTTTGTCTGAATTAGTCCAGTTTCTTAATGAGGGAGCACAGCCTGGAATGCAGGACAGAAATCCTTGCCTTAAGGTATGCTCTACTCAGACGAAGCCCATGTCTGAGAAGCCTGGTCTAGGAGAGTATATGCATGTGTGTATTAGCCATGTGTGTGTATTATTTAGATATGTGTACTTCTCGTCTGTGTGCACATCAGCATCTCACTCTGTTCTGGTTATCTAGTTCACATCAATATTTTTCCATCAAAGCAATTTTCTTGTGAGTGTGTGTGTGTGTATGTGTGTTTAGATTAAAGACTCACTTTAAGTGTAAGTGTGAATGGTTGTGTGTGTTGCTGTGCCTGTGTGTTTGTGTTTGTCTCTTTCAGCTAAAGAAAAACAACTCCCTCAGTTCAGTGTGTGTGTGTCTGTGTGTGTGCATGTGTGCTTTGTGTGTTTTTATCCATGTGTGTGCATGTTGTTAGGTGGTGGCGGCTTTGAAAGACCACACACTCCACTGTATACATACATAGAAGAGTGTTTGTGTCTGATGTGAGCATGTATGTTATGTTTGTGTGCATGACGCACGCTGTTTGCATGTGTGCATCAAAGACACTCCTGTGATCTCAGTGTCTGAGCATGCTCAGAGATCACCAGCCCTTTCTATATTTGTCAGTATGTAATTCCATAATCCATAGGCACACCTACAGTCTGTGTACATATGCACATCTGGACCTTGGTGTGTGTGTTTGTATGCATGTGCATAATGTCTCCACCCTCTCTCTGCACTGCAAGCAGCTGTTCCTCTTGTGCTGTCTGACTTGGAGCCCTCAACCAGCTGTTTCATTACCTGTAATTAGAACCTCCATAAACGAATCATTTCCTTTGGATAGGAGCTGCTGGGGTTTGATTATGTTCTAGCAGGCACTGGACGTCACTCTGGAGGGGATCCAGCAGCAGCTGCCTCTCTCTCTCTCTCTCTCTCTCTCTCTTCCACACACACATATGCACATAGACACACACATTCTATGGACACACTCGGAACATGCACTGACACTCCAAGCACACACTCATGTTGCATGCACACACACACACAGACACACTGCCACAAAAAAAGAAGCCCCAGCCACTTTGCAGCTGACAAATGCAAATCGTAACAAAAGCAAAGGCTTAAGCAGTGATGTAGAAAGAGGAGCAGAGAGAGAGAGGCAGGCACTCCCAGCGGCCCAATCAGGGCAGATGGGAAACACGAGTCTCCACGGGCAAAGCGGCAGACCACTCCACGCATCACTCTACCTGTATGCGTCCGTGCTTCCCTGGGCACTTCCAGGAAGACACAGGTTATCAGTCTTCAACCACTCCACCAGCAATGAAACTCACTCCCAAATAAAACACACACGCACAGAGACAGATGCTCTACAGCTGGCCTGCCACACACTCCTCACTCATGTTTTTCACCCCAGAGTGCAAATAAAAAGGCAAACTTTCTGTTTGCCGCTGCACTGCTGTTGGCTGCGTTTCCAGTTGGTCCTCCAATGAATCCATGTCAGATTAGGTCCAGATCTGAAAGAAAAAAAAAACAGAAAAATACATTTGAAGAAAGCATTCTCAGTCTCTGGCTTGCTGTGCTGACTTACATGAATCATGACTTGTGAGGCTGGCTTTGAATCGTATCTGCTGTGGTGCTGGTCGTGTTCTCAGACGTGAGCTGCATGAGGGCTTGATGGGCCCCAGAGCCTGCTGGTCATTTTCCACCTAATAGTAATCTGACCTGTACTGTACAACTTTACAGTGCTTAGAAAAGTTTATAGCTTTAATTAAGGTAGTTCATTTGGTCACTTCTGGGACAGGGCCTGCTGGTGGAAGGAGATTGTGTATATATGTGTGCGTGCATGTGTGTGCGTGCGTGCGTGCGTGCGTGTTTTGTGGGGGTGATTTTCGGGAATGGTGTTATATTTTACATTAGGAGTCATGCATATAAAACACACAGATGTCAACACCTCGCCGGTGTTTAGGCCTGATGCATCCCATGAGAGAGATAGGAACATTTAATGGTTTGTTTGCTTTGGAGGCCGTCACAACTATTTTTAGCCGCGGATGGCCCAGCGCTCTGGAAAGGCAGCTCCTCTCGTACTTTTTTCGTCGACTTGGGGTACTCAGGCCGAGTAAGTTAAGTTAATTAATACACCCTGTTATATTTGAGGCTGTGGTCCCTTCCAGAAAAGCATAGTATATTGTGCCAGATTGTTTAGTGCTATAATATGAAACCTCAGCTGTGCACCAAACATCTGCGACAAGTCACATTATACAGTCCAGTGGATGGGCCAAACATTGAGCAACCGACTTCCCAGAAGAAGGACGAAGATGTCTTAATGTCTTCCACTATAAAATAATAAAAAGAGACTTGGCTCCAGGCATTTTTCACCTTCCATTAATTGCTTTAACCATCTGTATTGTGCACTGCATTTGAACAATTACTGCAGCAGATTAATTTCAGTCAGTTAATTTTTCTGCACTCCAGCTTAATCAGTCAGGGATCCAGGATGCCCCCTTTTTGCCAAGCCATCTTCTCTCTGTCTGTCTCTCTCTCCACAGACCTCTTGCATGAAATTACCATCTGATCAGGAATGGTGGCACATGTTTCAGGCTCTGTCCATTAATTTGTTTCTGGTCTGAACAATGTCCTGCAGTTAGACTCCTGCTCGGCCTAATGCACCGTGCCTGGCGCTTCGCTCCCTAAGCCTTCTGGGAAATGGTTCATCTGGCAGGGCCATTCTGTCTGCAGCTGTGTGTGTGCGTGTGTGTGTGTGTGTGAGGGAGAGCGTAAAGAGAGGGAAAGAAAGAAAGAGAGAAAGAGGGAGAAAGAAAGAGAGAGTGAGCGACAGAGAGCCAGCAGCCATTACCATGTGTCCAAATGAGAGCATCCTTCAGGGGATTTCCCTGAGTGTGTCTAATGGAAAGAATCTCAAAAACAAGTTTTGTTCTTGACTCGAAAAATCCCATTCCCTCTCCTTCCATCTTCCCCCATTTTCCATTCTATCATGGAATTAATAGGCTTTGTTGCTCACCTATGGGAATATACTCACTTGCTTTATAGCAAAAGGCGTTTTAATATGGGTGTTTTTTATTGTTATACCACTCATATTAATATTTTTAGAATTAATAGAACTATGTATACCAGCAGTAATCGGTTATTTTAGATTTTTGAGGCAATGGAGCTTCACATATGATCAAGCTGCGTTGTGAAGGTCCATTGCATTTTAGACATTTTTTGTAACTGCTGAAGTGAAACTCATTATACAGTCATCTGTGCCTCTCCATCGACATCATCCTTCCGTGCATCCAGAGCTACCTTGATCCTCTAAACCCAGAGGGCCTGATGTGTCAGGGTCGTCTTTGTGCTAAGTCGGTCGGAAACGCTGCGGCTTCCTAATGATTCTGACAGGCGGAAGTTCCTGACTCTCCTGGCCTTGTCCTGCTTTGGCTTTTTTTTTTTGATCAGCGCTGTGCTGCGCTGTGTCTCCTGCACGCTAGTCTGAGTCAGCACTTCTGCTCCCTGTGTCAGAGGAGAGGTATCAGTGAGGGTGGAGGAGTATGGGTGGGTTGCATGGGGTGGGAGAGTGGTGGTGAGGAAGGCCACTGTCAGCTGCATGTGCCACAGGGGGTGGCACTTTGATCAAGCCTCAGCCGCTAGTGCTGACACTGACGTTGACAGCGCTCTCCCCAACCCCCTCACTCCCTCAACACACACACACCATCGTACTCCTCGCCAGGTGGAAGGACTGGGAAGTGGGCATGTGATGGAATCTCTTGTCTCCTCTCATTGGCATCCTCTCTCCTCCACCTCACTTCCCTGTCTCTCTCCTCTCTCTCTGCTGCTCCTCTCAAGTTTCCTACTTCCTCACTACATCTCTACTCTATCTTCTCTCCTTTTCTCTTCTCTATCTATCAGTTTTGTTTCTTCAATGTTTTGTCTATCCCTGTGCCCCCGCATGTTCCCTTTCTCTTCCTCCATCCTCTCTTGCCATTCTCTCGCTCCTTTGCCATCCTATCTTCACATCACCTGTTTATCTGTCTGGTATTCTCTTCTCTACCCCCACTCTTCTTCCCCTTGTGCCTCTCTTTCTCTCTCTCTCTCTTTCTCTCTCGCCCCCCCCCGCTTTCACCACTCCTCCTCTCTCACCCTCTCTTTCAGCAGAGGAAAAGCCATTAGGATGCTTGCCACCTTCTGTCCTTAAGTCTGCTGGCTACATATGGCATCAGACTAGACGTCCTCTCCTGCCCTTTCTTCTGGAACTTTCAGTGACGTGCAGAGGCTTTCCAGGGTGACCCTGTGAGCAGCACAGACATAGGCCCAGAGTGAACTGTCCCATTTTCCAGGGACCTGGAATAAGGTCATCAAATAAGATGAATGAAACGAGTAAATGTTAAGGTTGTAAGCAGGGCTCAAATTGAACTGCAGTCTCCAGCCAAATGCTGCTACACTTTGAAGGTGGTGAATTTCACCAATTTATCTGCCAGTGGCTGGTTGATATTCACATTTCAAAAAGTTTAATTTGGCCACGGGCTGTTTCTAAGACTGGCTGTTTCTAAGACTGGCTGTTTGGCAGTGGATAGAGTCAAAGGAGCGTCCTCATTACCTCTCCACTTGAGCAGCTGTGCCGCCTTTGTGCATCGTGGTCTCCCTTCCCCACGGGTGTCAAACGGTGTCATCCCCACCATCTGAGCACCAGCCCCCCCACCACCACCACCACCACCACCTTTCTCGTTCATCCTTGAGTTCTCTCCTAGCCAAATTGCGGGCATACAAAATCAATGACCAACAGGCCTGTCCACAGACCTGCTATTGATCACCTTCCTGCGCAATTATCTGCAAAATTATTCAAACTCTACAATTTGCTGGGCGCGCGCAGGGTGGCCCATTAATCAGTGAGGTGGTGTTTGTGCAGGATGACTAACTTCCCAGAGACGGGGAGGGGGGGTGTGACGATGCATGCTCTGATCCACTGTCTGCCTTGGAGATTTAGCTCAGGCTTCAGGAGTGATGTAGACACACATACACACACAGGCATTCAGACACAGATACACACCAATACAACCACCCACCACAACCCACCCGCACAAAGACAAACACATACTTGCAAACACAGACAGATGCTCTTATGAACACACACACACACACACATCCTGCCAGACACGCACGGCAATACAGCACACCCCCACACATGTGGACGCACCCAGACAGGCACACAAAACACACACACACACACAAGTACTATATGGCATAAATACACACAGAAACAGACAGACAGCAACCACATACACTTAATTGTGCACGCACTCAGAGACTCAGACATGTCCTGACACTTGCCCTAGCCTCAGCTATCCTCCACTGCTGTGCACAGTGATGTGCAAATCAGGCTGCAAGGAGATAAACAGAGAGAGAGAGTTGGTGTGTGTGTGTTAGTGTCAGTGTCAGACAGAGAGAGACACAGGGAATAAAAAGCCCTAATGAGACAAGAATATTTGAATAAAAATCACCCCCCAGCAGATACCATCTCCAACAGGCTCACTGTTATCCCTCTTATAGTCACTCGTTCTTCTCCTCCTCCCATCTCTCTTTCTCTCTGTCTGTCTCTCTTTCTCTCTGTGTCTCTCCTTTCCTGCCACCGGGCCCCCCTCTCTCTCTCTCAGCTTGTCAGGCAGGCAGAAAGGCTGCCAGGAGCTTTACACACCCAGTGGATCTGTCACGCTGTCATGGAGGAGGCGCAATTAAAAAGAACGCTCAGGATTGCAGGTGGAAATTAATGATGGCACTGTTGGATTTTTTAAGAGCATCCAGGGGGCTTCATTTATTTTTTCGTGTGACCTTGGTTGGCATGCCCCCCTCTCTCCGTTCGAGTGAGTGATTGGGGAGGCGTGCTGTCTGTCTCCCATGCTTTTTTTTTGTTTGTTTTTTGACAGATTTGTCTCGCTTGTAGGTACTCTGTGTGTGTGTGTGTGTGTGTGTGTGTGTGTTACTGCAAGCCTGTGGATGGGAGAAATGGTTGTTCATCCATCCCCCCCACACACACACACACACAAAGGAAAAGGAATAATCACAATGTCATTTTTTTGTGACAAAGGTGAATGTCTCTTTCATTGAGATTCGCGACAGTTTGTTCTTTTCTTGCAGTGGCACATAAAAGAAGTCACATTCTAGCACAATGTTCCAGCTCAACCAATCACCTGCCTTGGCTAATCTCACATTTTCACAAAGCACCACCGCTACATGTTTGTTCGTTGGGCTTCATCAGCAGGGGCAACATATCCGACATATTAATCAGCATTTGGTATTTGCTCACATATGCTTGTAGATTCACCCATTGTTCACACAACACTGTGGCTTTTTGAAGTAGCAAAACAGCAATACGTTCAGTAAGATGAATTATGCAGAATGTACTCCTGGTGTGTGGTGATTTGTTGACCTGGGAAATTAACGTAGGACGAAGGAGAGGTCATTTGGCAATTGGCATAACTCTTGAAGGTGACTCGTCTAATTAAACCAGCAAAAATTAACAGACAAGTCATCTTTTTTTCGCGGTCTGGTGCAGTGAAGAATACACACACACACACACACACACACACACACACAGACCTTGGCTGAGCTCAATACACGAACAAAGAGCTATGGCCACATGGCCATAGCTCCTCATTAATGCTCAGACACAGCACAGATTCCCTCCATCTGAAGGAGACGGGACTGCATCTCGGAGAAGAACCCTTTGCTCCTCCACCTCTTCCACCACCACCCCCATTTTCCCCCTCCACCCCACCCACAGCAATGCTCTAATCAGTAGGAAAAGCATTTTTATTGCAGTTGAGTTCTTTTGATCTCTCACCCACGTGATGAAAGCAGAGGCCGGGCTGACAGACTAGGAGAAGAAGAGAAGAGGGGGAAAGCGAGAGAGAGAGAGGGAAAGAGATAAAGAGGAGAAGAAAAGGTTTAGAGAGGTCAGATAACCCCCGGGGCAATTTATGCGTTTCGGTCAAAGGGCCCCTGAGAGAGATGGCCTCTTTTGTTTGTGCAGCTTTCAGTTTAGGACTTCGGGGTCAATCAGAAGGGTTTCTTCACCTGTCCCCATCAGCCTTTTCAGTGTCACTGTACGTATGTTCCAAGGAGGACGTGGATCTTCCCACAGGCCCAGAGTCAATGCAGCCCATTAGTCCTCAGAGTCAGGCTGTTATTAATGCAAATAAGTCAGTGGGGCTGCCCCCCAGGTTCCAACAGGAGCGTCTTGGAACCTCCTTTTGTTTAGAGTTGAATAAATCGGACAAATCCATGTAGATACCCCAAACAGCTATGAATAACCTTTTAGTCTCAAATGACCTCTAAAAGAAACCTTCATAGCCATCACTTCTAATCAGATCCGATCTTGCAGTGGAGGAGACGTTATATTGTCAGATTATTGCAGTATGACGCTAACACTGCCATGAGAAGCATTTTATGCATGTAATATCACCCATAACCAAAGATATGATGGCAGCATCATTATGCTACATGTGTTTTCCAGGCCCATCTGAGAGTGCGGCGAGGTAAAGCGTATCTGAGGCATAGTCTTGGAAGCCTCCATTAGGCCGTCAAGAATAAAGGATGGTTCAGGTGAGGATATCATTATGGGTGCGTTATATCTGCGGATATGCTACAATGAGCCGCCACCCCTGCCCACCTCAGTGATTCATGACCCCTCAAGGCTCTGGAATCTTCCAACCCCTTACGCCTTCCTCGCAGCTCATATTTCATATGATCTCTTCTTTTAAATATCTGCCTTATGGAGGGTCTTTGCCAGTGTGTCTCACCCATAAGATTGGATATCTGTTACAAGCCATAGATTGATACTGCTGGGGTCACAGGGACATCAAAACCTTTGGTCTTCCAGCTGCTGTGGTAACATCCTTCAAATTAAGTGAAAGAAACCGTCCTCCCTAAACCAGACTGCGCACCCCCACCCCCCCCCCCCCCCACCCACACACACCCAAACACACACACACACACACACGTTGTCCTCTAGTCCTCAAGGGTCTAATTGGAAGGTCAGCAGCAATGTAGCTGAAACAGGTCCGTAATTAGCTCCCTTCAATCATTCGTAACCCATTTAAATGACTCGTCTGACCCCGCAATGACATGTTGGCTTTCAGATGGGCATTCATCAAACATGGGGCACTGCACTGACATGTCTGGCTATCAGCAACAGGAGCGGGAGGCAGAGAAAGTCAAATAGCTCTGCTCAAGGTGTGAAATTTTATTCCTGATTCCTGATTGCACAGATTCCGGATGCCTGTCAGCTAGATTGCTTGCATTATGCTTACACAGCACATTTGTGCTGTGCTTTTGTGTCATTGCATTGCAATTCTGTATTTCTGTATAACTCACAACGCCATTTTAGTCCGAGACAATCTGACGTGAGAGTATATGAACTTGCATCAGAAAACCTTCTCTGAAACTCCTGCAGGGATTAATGTATTGAAACTGTAGGACCTGTTGAATCTTTCAGGGTAGGTCAGGGTAAGCCGGTGTCCTGTCAGGTCCTATTAAGAAACTCTGGCCAGTTTTGCTCTTTTTTTCTCTCTTGTTTAGCTTGCTTAAATCTGAGAGATTTTGAATTATAAATATTTTCATACCCAACGGAGGAGCTGGTAAATCCACATTTTGTATCTATCCACTGGAATGGCACACACAGATTACGCTGACCTTCCATCAATGTTAATGGACATGACTGTTTACAGAAAAAAGCCTAATGTGTTTGTGGCCTTGGAAATAAAACTAGAGACTATTTGCCTAATCTGCCCCCCACCCCCAATCTAGGACCTTGTCAGAGTCACAGAGGGTGTCACTGGTCAAGCTCTGTTTGGGCGACCCAGTGGTGAAAACCACCCAAGAAGAAATGCATCATAGTTAGCCCCCAATGGAACATTCCAGAGACTCAACAGAGATAAGCTATGGCTGCCCCAGTTTGGGGTGGGAAGCGAGGTGTCTAAGGCCCATCCTGTTGTTAGCCCAGGGGGTGAGAGCTGTCGTCGCATCCTACACCGCAGTCCAAGCGCTGTTGACTCGCCGCTCTATTATCTCTGGTGAGGCCCAGGATTAGCCTGTCATCACAATATCCCAAAAACATGAGAGCTAAAAACAGAGAGGAAAAAAGAGATTTAGAGTGTTGTAGCAAACAATTCTTCACTCCTCTAATTGCAGTATTTCAGGCAATGACGATGCAAATATGTGACCATGGCTGGGGGTATGAGCTTCCGTCATCCGAACTTTGTCATCCATGTTCTATGATGCTTCCCAGAGATGGGCTATTATGGTTGCTCATGGCTAAAGAGAACTTTCTAGAAGTCTGGGAACACATCTGACAAACACCATCTCTGATGTTTGTCTTTGATGTCGTCCAAGGCACTTCAAGTGAGGCTTCATAAACAAGCCATATGTCTTTGTTATGTGAGAACTCTGCTCTGTACACTGGTGGATGTAGTGCTGCCACACTACAAAGACACGTTTGATGCCGACACCAGGTGACAGGACTGAAAACAAGACCTCCATTTTTTCAAAGCGTGTCTCTTTTCTTTTTATAACCAGGAGATATAGTGTGTGTAGGTCTGATTTTATAAGCAGAGAAAGTAGCAGCCTGTCTTATTTTGTACATACTCTAGCCATCTCTCTCTATCTCTCTCTCTCTCTCTCTCTCATATATATATATATATATATATATATATATATATATATATATATATATATATCATCGCCCCCCATCTCTCCATCCCCAGTGGTGGCCCTTTGTTTTAGTATTCTGCTAAACGCAGCACAGCTGGTTTGTTGCGATTGATAAAGAAATAGGAAATGATGTGCGGTTCTTCAGTGGAAAATGAAAAAAATGGGAAATGATGAGATTGACAGAAATGATCCCCCCGCCCTCCCTTGTGAGTTCTCTCATCCTTCACTCGGGCTCCTATCCAGTTGACACATGTGTTATATCTCCCCGCCAATGATGTGCCAATGGCAGCCCCGTGACCCGCAACAAAGGCTTGAAATGGACTGGACGTAAGCATTAGCATCTGTAATGACCACTGAGGGTTTGCCTGGTGCCCTGCACACACTCCTCCAACTGAAACATTAATAATGCATTATGCATTGACCCTGCCCCCAATCCACACACACACACACACACACAGCTTTTTGGTGTGTTTTCTGCATGAAAACATTGCAAGCGATCTTATGTCTGCATGTGTGAAATGTGTATGTGAAACATGTGTGTGTGTGTGGGTTGGGGGGGACGGTTGCTGGTGGACACATGCATGAGAGCTCTTTGCCTTACCCAGGTGGACAGCTAGGTTGGGTGGTGGTGGTTTGGGTGATGGGATGGTTAGTCTGGACGTGCTCTCAGGGGTATTAAGAACGTGATGCATCACTGTTTGTTTTCCAGCAGTGCTCCCTTGCATTAATGACACTATTCAGTTCAACATGAATAAATGCAAGATATGACTAGACTATCTACCTATTCCCTCCTCCCAATACACACACACAAAACACACACTCATCCTTCCCCTCCTTCGCCTGCAGACCCAACTGATACAGCTAATGTGAAATGATCCTCTAAATGGTCAGAAAATAGCAGGACAAACAGATTAGGGGGGATAGTGAGCGCTTGCTCTGACATTGCATATTTTACCCTCCGCTTCATCAGTAAACAGATCTCAGCCCGGAGGCTCGATTGCACTCGTGGTTTTCGGAGCCAGCACTTCTTTGCTTTTGCGAGAGAATAAATAAGCTGATTGCCCCCATCTACTCCACCCCCCCCACCCCCACCGCCACACCACTCCTCTCGCTTAGAGATGGGCCTGAAGAGCACAGGAAGTGAAGTAGGGTGGGGTGGCGGGGAGGGCTAAGAGTGTGTCTGAGTGCGTCTTTCTGTGTGTGTCATCATCAGAATTAATGTGCAAGCGAGAGCAGCTGGGGCCCTCCGCCCTCTGTGGTGATGGTGCTGCTGCTGATGGTGATGGTGGGGGTTATTGTGGTGGTGGGGGTGGATATGCAAACGCCATCATCACTCCCACTGCCTGAGCAGCACACCAGAGATATCATCAAACAGAAAGAGAGAGAGAGAGAGAGAGAGAGAGAGATGGAAAGAGGCTGAGGGAGAGCAGACTTCTGTGATGATGAGATCTGTGTCTGTAATATGCTAATTTAAAAGGGAGAGGTGGAGTGGGGGGTATTCAGCCCGTCAGAACCAGACACACCCCATCCAAAACAAAAGAAAAAAAAATAAAGCTTTGACAATTGTTTCCCCATATCTATTTTTTTCACCAAACAAAGAGTGCACTTTTCAGAGTACAGCAACAAAAGTTGTTTTCTCTGAATATGAATTAATATGGTAAAAGAACACTAACTGGGATGTAGTGGCAGGGGGAGGAAGGGGTAAGTTTATTCCAGCGCCATCATTATTCTCCTCAAAATGAGACGTTCTCTTTGTCAAAGATAAACGTGTAAATAATTGGCTCATACCTGCTCGAGTTCTACCTCATTGCCTTCAGTTTATTTCCTTCTCAATAAGTATGCAAATCCTCTGTCAGCTCAAAGAACACTGCGAGGTCCACTGATCTGGACCCATTAACTGCCAATTAATTTACCCCAAGTCCTTTATCCCTCATATGCCTTATTGCCATGACTTTATATATGCATAAGAACTCACTGATTTAAATACCAGACAGGCCTGGAGCTTTGTGTGCTAGTCTTGCACAACATTTCTAATTTAAATCGTTTAGGGGGGCTAAATGTAGAATGAATGGGTTTTTTCGCTGCATGCATATAAAAGAAAGCAAATCAGGACCTCTGTGATGGTTAGCAGTCTTGACCTGCATTATCGATGCTAAGCGCTAGCGCATGGACTTCTTTCTCGGTTTAAACAGGCCCCCTCAATAGTACACATGCTCTCATTAAGCACATTTACATGACTATGAGGGGAGCAGCTTGCCTGGGTAAAATGTGGAAAGCCTGTTATTAGGGATGTATTTCACACACGCTTATTGCTTGTATTGCTCTTAACCGGGGCTCATATGACTCATATTCATTTAAACTATAAGCCAAGCCAAGCTCTGCTCTGCTGCTCTCTCTTGGGCCAGGGTTAGCATGGTTGCCAGCTTACGACCATGAGGGACTTCACCATGAGGTTCAAATGGGAATCAAGCGAGGAAAGCAGTCAGTTTGTAGGGGTCAGGTTAAGAAGTGTATTTATATAGACTTAAGTAAGGGATGACTGAGTAGATGACAATATAGCCAAAAGCATTTATAATGAGCGCATTACTCTCCAACGGAGGAAGGGACTTTGTGTAGTCCCAACCCTACACAAATACGTAGGGTAGGTAGGGTAGGTATTATTATTACACACATATTGTGTGACTTTTCATAAACCAATTTACTGGTTGTACTGCGTGTCTGCCCTCATTTCATAAATGGGCATAAATTGAGAGTGCTTTGTTTTGTGATCACTTTTCTAAATGTTAATCCTTAAAACACACACAAGGCAGTTCGCCCCAACTGCTTGGACAAAGCACCCAATGAACATTGCACTCCTGTTCTTAACTTGAGTACACACACAGTGGCCACCCAACAGCTGAAACAATACCACCTGCTGCTTGGTAGGTCGCAGGTGACTCATTACAGACAAGGTTCCTTTTAATACAACCTCTGTGGTTCAGCCGTAGTCCATAGGTGGCCACCCACTCTCTCTTGGTTGTGTGGGGCAGCTTTGGTGGTGGACGGGGGAATTGGTCATCGTCTTGTCTAAAATCTTGGAGCAGGTTATCTCTGAACACAGATGGGGCAGCAAGCAGTGCCAATACCACTACCCTTCCTGAACACATACACACACACACATACTGTGCACACACAGATACACACACACACACACACACACACACAAATTTACCCCCCCCCCCCCTCCTCCCCTTTATCCTCCAGAACCTTCTGTGTTCTCAGGCACAGACCTTTTAGCAAAGGTCCAAAATATGCTGATGTGACTTTCGGGCCAAACAGCCTCGGTAAATATTTTTGTTTGAGCAATTCGTCTGGAGCCATTTGGCCAAGCTGATGGTGAGAGAGTGAAAGAAAGAGAGGAGTAGAAAGTGGGAGGGAGAGGAGAGCGGAGGGATTTTGTTGAATGTGTCGAGGCTTTTTGTTTGAAATGCACAGGCACACCAGCAAACCATTTTTTTTGCACCATATGCTTTCCAGGCGCAAGATTTACATGGTTGCAGCAACCACATGTGGTGTGGAATGAATCTTAAATCCATCTATAGAAATGACTTTTTATACAGTCTTGTTTGTTAACGCTAATGGGCCGTTTAAAAATAATTTAAGTGAATGCTCACTAACACTGAATAAGTAATCATATTAGTTACACTTACACACATTTATAGTACATGTTGACATAATAAACCTTTCATGTAAAACCACAAGGAACATATTTTTCTATCGTTTTACTTTTTAAAATATTTATTTTTCTAGATTATTCTTCAGTAGACTATATACTGCTCATATATTACGCTGTGATGCTCCGAGCTAAATCGAGCGTCTTGTTAAAGTAATTGGTAATGGTGCAGAAAGCAAAAGGTAAAATGTGATCCTCGCCTCAACACATCGCTTGCAGCAGAAGCCCCCTGATTGGCTGCCGCCTCTCAGCTGGGGGTCTGGAACAGTGTAAGGAATACTCTGTGGACCAATTAGTGTAAGGGAGGTGGCCTACTCAGGTGTTAGCTGCGCCCGAGCATAATTTGCGGCAACTCTGCAAGACCGAGAAAGCATTAATGCACCCGAAAACAAGCGTGAGGTTAAGGGTGGGGGTTGGGGGTAAGAGCTAAGAGAAGGGCGTAGTAGGGCAAAGCTTGACTTCAAAGCCGCTGAGGGGATGATGTGGAATTATCGTCACCGAGCTGCGATGATCCCGGTGTGTAAGACCCCCAGCTCTTGCCAGCAAGGAAGCTTATGCATGCTGATCGACCTAGCCTGTTACGGGGCTGGGGCCTTGTGGGTGGATAGTTCACCAAAGCCCTTTGACAAATAAAGTTTATTTTAAAGCCAGACACTGTGTTAGGGGCAAGCTTAACCTCTGTAGACTCCTCTCGCATGCATAATCTTGTTTCGCACTCTGACACTGACGTAGGAACTGGTGGAGGAGGTGGTTAAGACAGTGGAGAGTGAGGGATATGGGGGCGGGGATGGGGATGGGGATGGGGGTGAGGGTGAGGGTGGGGGTGGTGGTGGTGGTGGAGGGGTTTTGAATCTGGGCTACCTCCTAAAACATCAGAGAATTGTAGCGCTTCCTTTTTCCATTTAGACACATTATCCAGCGCTGGTGGGACTGAGTGCTTAGGCTCCTCCACATACACTCTAATTGGACTTGACGGCTAAACTCATTGTTTTTGGTTTTGGAGCCCCAGACTGTACTTCTGTTTTTCTTCTCTTGTTATCAGAGTGCAGAGGCAAGTGGTAAATCAGCGGTGATGCACTATGCAGATGGGTGGAAAAGTGCTGATGAGATGAGAGCTACACCCGTTGCGCTACAAATACTTCTTTCAGGTGTTTTTTGTGAGGACTATTGTGTGGTCCTAGCACGTTCCGTCTCTCAAATTCTGCTTCACTGGGTCATTTGATTCTTGTGCTGATGTGAGGAGGGATCTGAATCTGGGATTGTTGAAAATTTTGAGTTTTGCCTTTTCACTTACTTTAATAAAAGTTTTGGCATCTTCCTTGGAAACTTAAGAAAGCACATCGTCAAGGTCTTTATGGGGTTGTGTTGCTGTGCTCTAGGTTCAAAACAATGGTTTTGCCTTCAGGCACCCATGGGGTAGTCCAAGTAGATGATTAAGTGATAAATCAGGTTAACTTAAGCTAGAGGAAGTGGCACACCTGCCAATAGAGTAGCCTGCTTGCTTTGTTTAGTTGAAAGAATGGGGACTTCAGGCTCTTCTATTATCAGATTCACCACTACCTCCAGCTTAACTTACCCAGGTACTTAAAGTAGGCCTCTGGTGATTGTTGTTTCAACTCTCTCTGGTGTTCAAAGCCCCTGCACCACTCTTATCATACTGAATAAACATGTCCTCTTATCTCAGTTTTTGCCCTTGTCATGGATTTGGCGCAATTGTTTTTTTTTCCCATGTGATTGGAATATCCAGTGGAGAGGTGACACGTGGAGACACGTTATCTGGTCAAATCTGTACAAATGCGCAGCTTTTATTGGACGCTATTCGTCCATTTGACTGCCAGCCACATGGCCTCTTCTCCGGAACTATGGAAGGCAGAAGGCTCCCTTTTTCACATGACAGAAAGGAGAAAGCCAAACCAGACTGGGCGGGACTGTGAATCTCGGGATGCCTTGGGACACTCTGGAAAGGTCGGCTTGGCTAATTCTGCAGCACTCTACAAGTCGGATGCACACTTTAGTTATTGGGAAACAGAGGCCTCATTATGGTGGAGAGACTAACGCCTCAGCCGCGGAGGGTGGGTGGGGAGGCATGGGGAAGGGATAGGGAATGAATGTGTGTGTGTGTGTGTGTGTGTGTGTGTGTGTGTGTGTGTGTGTTTGTGGGAGTGTGAGCAAGGTTAGAGATGTGCATCCTGCATTAAGCAGCACTTCAGGGAAGGTCTAAATGCTTCTTCATCAGTAAGCAGTGAATTATTCATCTGGTTCCCGCAGTCCAAGCACAGCCCAATGGACACACACACAGACACACATATATACACACACACACACACACAGAGAAAGAGAGATTGAGAGAGACCACTGTAGACGGTCCTGTAGAGTTCATGGACTAGTAAATAATGAAGCATGCCACTCACAGCTGCAATGTCAAGCAACACCCAACACACACACACACACACACACACACACACACACTTGATTTTTAAAAAATGCTGTCTGTGTTTGTGACATGAATCTAATTTCCTAGCCATTTGGTCTGGGTGAGGAGGATGAGGAAGGGAGGAAGTGGAAGGGGGGGAGCAAAGTCACTGCTCAGCCACTCATGCCTGATCCTCCTTACCAAAGACATTCCTCTCAGCTCTCTTCTCTGACACTGAACAAGGGTCAGAGCAGTGCTCTTCTAGCTTCTGCATCTGTGTGTGTGTTTGTGTATATGTGTGTGTGTGTGAGAGAGAGAGAGAGAGGGAGGGAGGAAATGACTTCAGCAGACATCCAATGAAGGAGAGGTTTGTCTGTCTCAAAGCTCCACAGATAGGGGCTTTCTCCTAAGAAATAGGCCCTAACACAGTGTGTCTGTACACACAGTCTGTCATACACTGTACTCGCAGGCCTCTTTGCTGAGGTGAATGGTTGGGTATGTAAATAAAGCCTACAGAGAGACTGGGACATACACTTGCTATAAATGCCATTCCAGGTGTTACTTTTTTAAATTATTGATTGAGAAATGAAACACAGAAGAGGTCAATTTTAAAGCTATGGCATTAGCAATTTATATTTAATACACCAGGTTCACAGTTTCTATTTTGTGGTTTTTATTATGATTAACCGACATTTTTAGGGCAAATACATGCTTATGGACAAACAGTACAAACAGACGTTTCTTGATCAGAGGTGCATTTCCCAAACCCATAGTTGCTAACTAGTTAGCCACTTTCGCACAGTTAGCTGGCTGGCAATGGGAAAATGCATTGCAACCAACAAATTTGCTAACTTGGTTAGCAGCTATGGTTTTGGGAAAGACACTCCAGATCAGTACATATATCATATGACACAAACAGTAGAAAGTCCCTTCATGTGTTTTCATCATTGCAATGACCGATTGCTGTATTTGATCCTCAAAATGTGAAGTCCAGACACTGTCGCTGCTCTGCTAATCACCCAGCTTTCCCCTCCTTGTGTTCTCTCCTCTGGAAAAGTACCTCATGGATGAAACAAATGCCATTTCCTCCAGCTCAGACATATTCTTCCCCCACCCTAAAAAACAGGGATGTGTGTGTGTGTGTGTGTGTGTATTACAGAGAGAGAGAAACCGCAACCTTGAACCCCAACGTTTTTGTGGATCAGACACCTGTCTCCCTACCCAGCAAAATCCAACAGTCCTGAGTTATTGCCTTCTTTTGATTTATGGGGCCCCGGAGGGTTTCCAGGGCCCACAGCAACCCCCAACCCAGCCCAGCCCACCCCCACTTCCTCCTGACCTTCGACCATAAACTTCAATCAATGAGACACAAGTTCATTTGGATTGAGGCAGAAAGGGATAATTGTTATTTTATTTCTCAAAAGGGCTCAGAGATGTAGTAGTATTTTTTGATATTGAACAGAGTATAGATTAGAAAAAAACTCTATAAAGGCTAAACTCTTCTTTTATTGTTTGTGTATTAAAATTTCAACTGTTGTCACTGTTAAAATTTTTGATAATACATGTGTGTGCAGCAAAAGCAGTCTTTGCTATGACTGTTGTTGGTCAGTATAGCTATTTGTTTTTCTTGCACAGTTTAGAGCCAGTTGTAAAGAATGTGGCCATTGCCGTCAGCCCAACACTGATTTCAGGCACAGCTGGGTTATTACCTCTGCCAGGAATATTTGTTGATATTTGTTTATATTTATTTCCTGTTGTTTTCAGTCCACCTCTCTTTTATTACTACTGTGTTGGGCTATATATCTGCTGCATCTTGACTGGCTATAAAAACCTACCAGCATTTTTGCAGTAAGAACGTGTCCATGGAAACAGGCACTGAATCAGCACCAAGATTCCATCTCCTAAATACAGATCCAATCAGGTTGGAGTGTGTGGATCCACACCTGATGACACCAGAAATGGTTGGATTTCTTTATTTAAATTTCTAAATTTCTTTCTTTCTTTCAGTTCTACTGCAACCAATATACACGTTTCACTTGTTCTGGCTGATATCCATTGTTCTAAGCATCTGTTTCATAATATCTGATCAATATAATATCATAAAATCTGATAAAAAATCCCTGCATGATTAAGCCAAGGTTGTGGTTTAGATGTGCAAGTACAAGGCCATAAGTAAACGCACATGCATAAGAGTTACACAAACACATGGGGCTCTGGCGTTCACTTTGCATACCATCCAGAACAGAGAGATGCCTGTGGATTTGTTCTGCATACCAAAAAGCACACAACTGAAAAAATTAACAGTCGACATCTCTCTCTTTCTCTCTCCCTCTCTCTCCCTCTCTCTCTGCTCTGTTTTTGTGATGGAAATTTTGGTGACTAATGGAGTGAGATACAGATTCATAAAGTCTACGTATGCATTGTGGGTATGGATAATTTCCTTCATATGCATTATTTAATACTGAAGTGAATGTTTGCATCATTTCATTTGTAATCAGCTCTGTGCTAATAGGTCCAAATGACTCCAAAGGTTTTAGTTCAGTCACACATTGATTTTGGAGATTACAGGCTGATTTGGCCTGTAAGGTGTCCATAACAGATTCTGAAATAATACAAAAGTGTCAGTTACAGCATTATTGGATGTAGGCTCTTGTCATTCAAATGCACTTTTCCGAGTTGCTAGAATCACTTTGTGTTGTCAAAAGATCGGGGCAGATCATTAATCTGCTGCCTGTGCCCTTTCATCTCTGGGCACTTTGATGAAGAGAGACAGACGGGGACACAAGGGGATCAATGCTATCGACAGCTAAACCCTCGCTGGTCTCATGCAGATGGAAAAAAGGTTTCCCAGCGTGAGCTCACTTCCTGTGACATTTCTCTCTTTGTTTGATGGCAATGGAGGGTCAGGGAGGGAGTGCCAGTGAGGTAGAGCACCATACACAATTCCCTTCTGTACTTCCAATTTGCAACACAGATTTCTGGTGTGTGTGTGTGTCTGTGTGTTTGCATATGTTTGTATGTTATGTGTGCGGTGCACATTTATGTGTATGTGTGTGTGTGTGTGTGGGGGGGGGGGGGTGTATATCTCTGTCTATGTGTTTTCTGGTGTGTGTCTGTGTCTGTGTGTGCAAGTGCATGTTTGTGTGTTAGGTGTGTGTGTGCATTTATGTATGTGTGTGTATATATGTGTGTGTATGTGTGTGTGTGTGTGTGTGTGTGTGTATGTGCTTGTGCTTGTGTTTGTGTGTGGTTTCAGATTACAAAAAAAGGCCTGCCAACCTTGAAATGAGGAGCTGAGGGGAAAATAGGCCAAATGAAATGCAAAAAAAAGAGACTCTTAGACATGTGCGGTCACCTCGAGTCACCATAAATTGTGTGTCAGGGCGTCGGAGTGTTGCGTCAGCAGCACCCAGGTGCAGTGCCCCAGGACTCAATCTGACTCGCTGGGAAAAGGCCACAGGGACCTCAGATGGGCTTTCAAACAAGGCAGTTGGCCAAGGAGAGAAAGAAGAAGAAGAAGAGATTTATCTGAGAGGGATTCATTTCACAAGTGTAATGAAAAAGCAAAAAGGCTGCACTGTTGTATTTGTGTTGTATTTGCCTAACTGAGTGAAAACAAACAACACCTAAGGCCATTCAGAGAATCTGGGATTCACATGATCAAACCGGGAGGGAGTGAGATTAATTTCTAGTGGTTTGTGACTGCATTTCAGCAATAAAAACAAGCAATCATTAATATTATTTTGCAGCATAATAAAGCAATCATTTATATCTTTATTTAGTCACATATTTAAGTGTACAGTATAACTTTATTTAAAAAAATGACTACAGATATTGCAAATTAAACCACTACCCTCTAAAATCCCCATTACAAAGACTTTGAACCGTGGGCAGCTACAAAACACTATTTGTCATGTTTGAAACAGATGATAATACTGTCTATGCATATTCCCAGTCATCATGCAGCTCACTTAGTCTGGAATAAATCAAACAGGGGTTGTTGATTTACAGTTGACGTCGCATCCAGTGGCCTGCGTTAAATCTCTCGCCATAATGTTTTGCCCTTTATTATGTCTCTGATAAGTGCATGATTCAGACGGACCTCTGGGATTTATTCACGTCCACACTTGTCTTCCCCCTTGCATACAGTTCTATTATAAACAGAGTGAGAGGCCTGGCTTTTTAAGCCCAAGGGGCTCTGATGAGTGTTTGGCCAAGGAAGTAAGAAACGCTAAGATGTTCAGTTCGGTTGGAGAAGAATAAATATTTGGGTAGCCCTAACACCTCAAGAATGGGCTTTTGCAGAAAGCTTTGGCGTCAGGGGGCAGGAATCTGTCGTAGTGCGCACGGATAATCTCTGACAAATAAATCTGTGGTTAAAACAGGTCCTTAATGATACGGGGGGTAAGGGGGATCCTGGGGAAACTTCCATGATCAGAGAGTGAAAAGAGAGAATGGAGGTCAGACTACACACAAACCTGCCCCCAGTTTCTCCTCCTTCTTCTTCCTTGGTTATGACATGGGCTTGACTTCTTGTTTACAGGTACGCTATGGAGCACTTTGGGTGCGCACTGTTCTGGGAGCCTCTGTAAACCAGAACCGCAACCTTGACCAGGAGGTGATTTATATCAACACATTGTCGTGTCTGGGTTAGTGGGGGCTTTGGGAGGTGTGTTTCTGTCAGAGCATCTGTCAACGGGCGGTGGGACGAGATTATACCTGCTGATGGGCTGACACAAAGCCAGGGGTCCCGAGGCAGAAAGCTCCCACCTGCACCATGGCAGACTGGATGTGTCTTTTGCACACATGCAGTTGATGTGAACTCAGGACAAATCTGCCGTCTGAAGACTGCTGTATCCAACTACATCCAAGCTAATAAAGTTATCAGCACTGGCATGGTAACAGCACAGGGCTGAGAAGATGTGTACTCACCCTAAAGTAGAGTCAAGGGTGGTTGGCTTGGAATCATTGGAGTGATGTGACTATCTTTTGGGACAGTAGAGATTTTAATTTGGAAATAAAAATGAACAGAGCAAGAATGAACCAAACAGCACTAACAGGCATGGACTACTAGCAGTTTTTTTCTAATTCTAACTAAACTCTAATTCTGTAATTCTAACAAAAAAAATATTTATTTTATTCCTGAGAAGGATTGCTTACCTTGCACAGAGAGTCTAATAATATGCTGTAAATGGCTTTCCCTGTGATTTCTTCTGGGAATGGAAAAGCTAAGGCTTTAAAAAGAGGTTGCATACTACAATACCAATGTAATCTAAGACAGTGATGAATTTAGTGTGATATTTTTATCATCTGTAGGGCTTGAAAATGATTAGAATACAATATATTCAGAGGCCTACATATAGTCTGCATTGTCCCTGCTGTCCCTCCCTACTTGCATTTGTACAGAAATAAAAAATATGTATATATTTTTTAGAAAAATGTGTAAAATTACAACTGCAGAAAATCGGTCTGCACAGCTGAGGCTGTGCTTTGCTTTGGGACGAAACAGGCACATTTGTGCCAAAATATTTAACTAAAAACTATTGATTCCCTGGCATCTCCAGGGTGGCAGAAAAATTAATGTGAAAGCCACATGCTGACATGGCACACAGACAGAATCCCACTACAGCATTCATTTGGCATAGCTGGGCTTGGCATAATGTTCTCGGGACATTTACCAAATGATGAATCTAGCCAAGCCACTGCAGCCATTTTCGCCTTAATTACCCTATCTCTAAGGCGCACAAGTGAATCTTTACCATAATGACTGCAATTATTGTATAATAAGACTCCCAACATCTCTCTCGATTAGGGTGGATGGAGGGAGTTTTATCTCCTGTCATCAAGAAACCGCAGGGGGGACAACCAAGATAAATAGCCTGTTACCATAATTATATGAAAGTATGGTGAAATGTGAATTTTACCATGCAGGCAGGAAAGGGTAAAGCTGTAGACACTCTTTAATACTCCCCGACAGTAGATTTCCATCTTTCCAAGATTTTTGCCACTATGAAGTGGCAGCACATTAAAGATCATTATAAAAGATGATAGGCCTATCTGTGCTGACTATAGGCTTTAACTATAGGCTATAAAAAGATATGTGCAATGAAATACACATCTGTGAAGGAATTATTAAAATAAATTCATTTCAACAGAGGTTATAGGTTATTAGGCTTTATTTTCAGGTAATAGTGTTCACAAGATAAAGTCTTTCAGTACCTTTTGAAAGACCTTTATAGACTTCATTTGCTGAACCTTCCTCTCCCTTTTTTTAAACAATTTTGACAGCCATGGATAATTACCAACTGACTTGAATTGATGCACATCACATTCACCCCTAAACGGAACATGGACATTAGAAATCTATTTCCAAGAGGAGGTAGTCAGAGAGTTTAGTGAAGCGTTCTTCTTGACAGATCTAAGGCCTGTTGTCATTCAGCAGCCCGAGCAGCTTTGTTTGGGTACAACATCGGCCAAAGCCCATGGAAGGGCTCAACTTACACCGTCCATCCCCAAAACAATGTTTTAGGGTGGAGCTGCCTGGATTCCTGAAGTGTGCAAGGCCGGAGCATTTCACTGCATCCGCCAATCTGCTGTTTGTTTTGACAAGCCACTGGCCTTACCGAACCATCAGATGTGTGGATCAAACAGGTTCCAGAAGAGGACAAGTGAAAGATCAACTCGCAGCTGTCAGGGAGTCGTGGGTTTTCATCGCTTGCATAATTTTGTCTCCTCACCTCTCTGTCCTCTCTTCTGCCATCATCCCTGCATCTTGTCTGTGTGTCTATGTTTTGTGTATGTGTATGAGCTACAGGACAATTTCCTTCAGGATAAATAAAGTATCTATCTATCTATCTATCTATCTATCTATCTATCTATCTATCTATCTATCTATCTATATAACCCTAACCCTAACCCCCCGCATTGCCGCATTTGTGTGCATATGGGAGTAGCAGTATAAATCACACAGGCTTTTTAAAAATGTTGTTGCCTGGCCAACTTTCCCTGTGTCAGACCTCTCTATCTCTACCTCTCTGACATTTTGCCACTCTCCACCATTTTTGCCCAGACAGTGCCCTGGATAAACAGATCAAATGAGTAGAGGCCCTTCACTTCACTCAGCTGCCTTTTCTGAATGGCCATGATGTCAAAAGACACATCATGCAGAGTGGACATGAAACAATATAAAAGCCCTCTGTGCAAAGTCCTCCTTGTATAAATTTATTTTCATTGATTTAACCTTTGGATAACTGTGTTACTGTCAGAAATGATGAAAAATACACATATGAATGAGTGCTACTTCTACCTCTGTCATATTTGCGGGATATTTCTGTCTGTCAATGTTGTTCCTGTTTAGACTATGATCTATAATTTATGGGGTTCAGCTGCTCTCCAGTGGAAAAGTTCTGGATGCAAGAGAGATTAATGAAAACCCCTGTGAGTTGCTGAGGGTGGAGGACTACACATTTTGGTCATTTAATCCCCAAAAGATAGGACAAACATTGGCAACAAAGGTTAGCAATGATGTTCACTTCACTGACAATGCACTGACAATTTTACGATTACAGAGGGGTAAAGCTGTTGGTGTTGGTTGGTTGCTGACATGGATGATTTGTTTGATAATCCTCATGCAAATTGGGAAGTGTAGTTCTGGTTGAAAGTTGAGGGAGGCCCTTCCAACAGATTGTATCATAGAACAAAGAGAGGTGATCATGGAAATATTTGCTGCAGGGAAAACTAGATATTTCCCACTCTCTCTTCTACTCTGGTGGGTGGATTGGCCATATACCCAGAGACTTGTAGAGAATTGTGTAGGACAGTGTGAGTTTTAGCAGTGATGTCTCAAATACTACTTTGTTTTCTTGTGGCTTTTGTCTGCGCATTACACCACTGATACAGAAGATTTCTAAACACATACAAACGTTAAACAGCCGTAAGAACAAACAGCCCAGTAATAACTGTCTCAGAGATTAGACTATTGAAAAAACAAAGAAGGGGATTTCATATGGCGCTATGGGTTTACAGTGTTGAGCCAATGCTGAATTGGAGATGGACACCGGATGGAGAGGGTCCAGGCTGTGGAAGAGGTCTTTCTGCTTGACAGTCACAAAGGGCTACACAGGCGTAATGGCAGCTGAGGCCTTGGATTTAGGCTTTTGCCAACAAGTGACGATAAGCACATGTTCACAACAAAGGGGACTTTGCGCACTGGTGAAAAGTTCAAGGAGCTGTACTTTTGAGATTGCGGTCGGCTTAGTTTGAAGTGGTTTGGGGGCGGGGGGAGAAAGATCATTGTCACAGAGTGGGATCTGAACCCGATCACAGTGCTATTGTTTCCCAAGAACATAACTGAAAGAGTCAAAGACAAGTCATGTACATCAACTTGAACTCGTGTGCATGTCTGTGTTTGACATAAGCCTAAATATTTTCTAATATTATCTTCCAAATGATTATTCTAACAGTTTGTGTGTGTGTTTTTTGACAGAAAATGTAACATACCTTACAGTCTAGCCATTTATTGGCTTTCTGTAACAGGGCACTGGTGCCTGTTCTTGAATTCTAGGTTAAAGTGCAAGGATGTAGACAGTATTGATCACTGAAGGTGTGAATCAATCCATAGGCCTGATTTTACAGGTCACCAACTGTGGTCAGTAGGAGAAAGAACGCAAAATTGGAATACAACATAGGTTGAATAGTGAATGGGCAACTTTTTAAACTGGAGAGGACATTGACACCAATCAAGAGAGGAAATGGAGAGGTTATACAAGGGAAATAGCACAATGTTGTAGGTTGTAAGGAGTAGCTCACTAGTTAATCAGACAAGGATCTCAGTTCCCAATCGTGTTTGCATTAGGAAAGATAACTTGATGAAGTCATTTCTATGCGAGATACAGTGGCCATCAACTTTTATATGGATACATTAGCAGCAATCAGAGTTAAGATGTATAATATAATAAGGTATAGCTATCAGTGTTTATGTTTATATAACAATATGAGATCAATTCAGGCAGCAATGTTGTCTGCCAATTCACACTAAAATGACACTAAAATGACATTTAATAAAATGTCTGAAATGCTCCAATACAACATCCATTTTCTCTCTCAATTGCTCTTGCACTATTTGTCATGCATGCACATCTTGCATATCAAATTAAAGTAGGTCTACATAATCTGAGCTTTCACATGGTGTCATTTGCTAGTTGCTGTGATAGACGCTTTGCAAGAAAATTTACTCTGAAATTATGTTACATAATTTGCCATCTTGCAGCTAAAACATCCATTTTCTCTCCCTCGGATTGCTTTTACAGTATTCGTCACACATGCACAACCTGCACATCACATAAAAGTGCATAATCCAAGCTTTCAAATGATACTATTAGCTAGTTGCTGTACTAGATGATTTGTGAGAAAATTAATTTTGAAATTAGTTACGATTAATCAGCTTAGCATATTGCATTAATCTGTAAAACAAATCCCTTTTTCTCTGTTCTCATAGTATTCGTAACACATAGCATACCACATATCATGAAAGTACACAGTCTGAACTTTGCATTGACGCTAGTTGCTAGTTACTGTAATAAATAGTTCACCAGACAGTTAACTCAATGAAATTACCTTGCATGTAATCATATTTTATTCTGCATAACTGCATTCTTCTTAATGCAATAGCTCAAGAGCTCTATAAACTTTAAAAGAGATGTCAAAACATATAAGCAATCCAAATTTAATCCGAAGCTAAAGATATCTAAAATGATACATTCTAGGTTCCTGTAGTCCAGTTGAAATGTTCAGAGAGCTTCTTTGCTCGTGTGTAAAGTAAGCTATTTACTTCTATGATCTAACAAAACATTTATAGGCATGGTTGTCTATAAGATGATATTTTTATGTGAGGATGTGTAGAATGTATGTAAATTGTGAATTGTATGTTTGCATTATGCATGAAAGAAAAAGGAAGGAAGGAAAGAGGAAAGGAAGATTTTTTTTAAAGCAAAATTTGAAATAAGACCTGTTTCTCCTACACTGTAGAAAGCAATGAGAGGAAGGAATACAGGTTGTGAAAAGTAGAGTTTTGAGTGTCTGTCCTGCTGTAAGGTACTTGAGCCAAAATAAGAGAGTTTTGGAGTGTGTGTGTGTGCGTGAGTGTGTGTGTGCGCACATGCCCATGCATGTATGCTGTGTTATTCAAACATGCTCAAAGATGGTAACATAGGCTACATATTTCTTGTCATATTCTGTGGACCCCCTGAAATAGCCTCGGCCACCCACTGGCCACTGTATGTACAAAAGTGTATCTCCGCCACTGCGGGCAGCTAACACTAACCGAGTGGGACACATAACTTACTTTCAGTTTCATTTTCACTATGCCCAATTCAGTTTCTCAGTCTATATTATATCATATTTTCACATTATTTTTCCTACCGACAGCAATCGGTGACCTGGAACAACACATATGGATTGATTCACACCAGTTTTGTCCTTTAAAACTGTTTGCCAGTTTATCAGTTTCTGCCTGTAATGTTGAGTATTCAGAGGGTCAACAACTGGCGAGAGGATGATGTTGAACATAAAGATGGATCATGTGGTTTAGCTTGCCCTGTGTTTGCCCTCATCAGACTTCAACCATGTTTAGCCAGTTTTACTTTGCTCTGTTGATGGGATTTGACAAGCATATAAATCATTCAGTTGTATACATTTTTAATCATGTTATTTTAGTGTAAGTGTTACGCCTTGTTGGGAAGATGCCCCGTATCTGGACATCACCTTGTCATGACTGGCTAATTGAATAATTTCTTGTGCTTCATGGACTGTGTGTGTTAGTTGCTTATTCCAAAGCTGTTATCTTACAGCTTACTTTGTTATCTTCCTGCTCAAAGATTTTTACCCCCTAATCCAAAGCAATTATTCTTGTTTCATAACACAGATGCAATACAGTGCAATGCAAGAATTTTCAGATTGGTGTTTCACATGGTCTTTTAAAGAACATCCCCACAGACTCTGTGGCAAACATTTCCTGTATCAGGAAAAACTCACATAAATTATGCAGACTGGGAATGTTGGAAGCAAGGTCAAAAACAGTCCATCTTGGCCCCAGAACAGATGAGCAGAATAAATACAAATACACTGAAATCCCACAGACACATCAGTCTTAGCTTACTAACAGCTTGTGGGTACAAACTACATAACTACAAAAATATGTTTAATCTAGTACAACACCAAAATAGATAAAGTATATTTGTTTTACTCAACTGAAAAATGATTTCTCCCCAATTTTCAGTAATATGATTTAGGTATTTCCAGGTGTGCGAGGATCTCTCTGCAAACACAAAGCTTCAGTATTTCAGGACATTAGTGGATGTGTCTCATTTGTATAGTCCCAGTTATATCCATCAAATTTGACAGCCCTTTTGGCTCACTCTCAGATCACACTTAAACATTCAATTCCCATGTCATCATTTGCTTTCTTGTCATCAACACACAATGCACCAGCCCTGCCCTTCCACCAGCCAAGAGGTTAAAGAGAAAATCACAGCTTTCATTGTCATTAGCTACGAGTCACACAGCACCATGCCAAGGGAGGGGAGAGAGGGGGTGGTGGTGATGGTGGTTAGCACCCTGACTCTTTTATGGGGCCTCATGTGACAGTGTGGCAAGTGTTGAGGAGGTGGGTGGTGGGCAGCTCTTTTGCTCCCCCCACCCCTCATCCGACAGTGTCCCCACCAGCCTCCCCCACCCTCCATCCCACCCCAAAGCTGTCCCTCAGCAGCCCAGATGGCAGGAACACTTGTCTCACCGCCCCGTCTCTGGGCTCTTATTGCCTCAGCTGTTGCCTCCAGAGAGCTGCAACCAGCAGGGAGGTCCCAGCCCAGCCTGAGCTCTCCGCCTCCACTTAACCATCATGATGAAATGCAGCGAATGCACAGGAAGTGCATGACCAATAATGGGTGCGGAGGATTAGCCATTCAGTTTCCTGTTCTAGCACGACCACAGTTGATGCTGTTGCTGTTGTTGTTTTTGTTGCCATTGCCATTTTTGTGAACTGAATCAGTATGAGTAGTCCTCATATCATTTCTATGCACTGTTCGTCTGCAGTTTGTTCTTAAAAACACAGACAGAGTCCATGTCTACACTGAACGCTGTTTCAGAAAGCACTTTTCTGAGATTGCTCATTTTGTACATATGGACAGCATGTGGATGTACACACATTTTTCATTTATGGTGCAATTGTGTATATCTGTCATGGCTAACACTATCACATATTTTCCATTTCATGGTAAGAAATTACTAGGATTTTACTAAGAAATCACCAAGATGTAAATTATCTTAAATAGGACATTACAATATGTCTTTTATATGTATTTTCCACCCAAATGTTTATAAATAGGGAAAATAATACCCTCTCACACACACACACTAACTGGGATTATTCTACCATTGCCTTTGGGATTATAAAATTCTGATGACTTGGTGAGGTCTGTGGAAACATCGGTTGAGCCAAGTCAGTTTCGACTCGCAGCAAGCAACGGTGTTATGACCACGATTACTATGTGGACTTGCCTCTCAGACAATGCTCTAACATGTGTTTTGACAGCTGTAGGGGAACACATTGCCTGCCAGATCCAAACCGAAATGTGTTGTTAGCCTTCGAAGAAAATGTCCAAATAGGGTAAATGTGGGTACCCACTAGAGCTTTTTAGCCCTCAACATGTGTTTTCATAACTAATACGACCAACACTATTTTTAGGATGGCAAACGGATTAACTCTCCAAAAAATTATGTGTTGAAAAAGGTGTAGGATGATGTGCTTGCCTTGAGATTCATGTGAACTGCCAAATGGTTATGGGAAGGGAAAACTGGCATTTGAACACAGTCAAAATCTGTCTGCCCAATTCATGACGATTTCAACCACATGACTTGTTTTAAACCTATATTTGCCATTATTGCTGTCATTGAAAGTCATTTGTGTGAAGTCCCCTAGTTGCTGCCAATACAAATGCTGGCTATAAGCGGATTGTGCTAAGTTAGACCTACCCAAACCATTCAAATATATTGTAGGTCAGCAGATAAGGGAAATTGTATGTGCCATGCCAATAAATATAAGTGATGTCCTGTATGTTAAAATTTGCTCTTTGATCAGTGCAATGATAGTTATATAGACAACAACAGTTCATTTGGAGTAAAATGATAACCAAAACTGAGTGAGCATCAGTAACATTAATGAAACCTCACTTTCTCTCACTCCCCAGTACAATGAGCTTGTGATAGCGCCCTAAATCACCAGCAGGCCATGTATCTCTCAGACTCAAGCTGTTCCGTGTGGAATGATGTTAACATCCGGTAATGAGTGTCTACCTTGGGAGAGCAGAATGCTATCTGCCGGGAGAGAGTGAGTAATGAACGTGATGAATTAGCAGTGCTGCCAGGGCCTCCAGGCTGGTCGTTATCGGCACAAGCGCGCACGTCGCTCTGCAAATCCTCTCAGCACTTGTCACACAAGCTAGTGGTCTGTTGGGGTCATTTGTGTGTGCCTGTGTGTGTGTCTGTGTGTATGTGTCCATATGTGTGTGTTTGCAGGCACTGACAGTTTTTCATTAACTGATTCCTCCTTCTGCTCGTCTTCATTGGATTTATGCTTAATGGGTTGAATACGCAACATAAAATGACTTTTGAAATGGTCCAGTAAGGTTATTGTAATAGCATGTTCCAAAGAGCTTGGTGACAAATGATTAAATATAGCCTCAACTGTGTTAGTCTATAGAGAATATGTAAGCTAGAGAGAAATTTATGGACTCCTATGGATTTATGTGAAACTGAATGCATGCTTCACCAAGCATATGAATTCCAGCTTTTCAGAGAGCCACTAGTGTGAAGTTTGTTCAACAAGTGTAATCATAGATTTTATTAGGCCAGCTGGGCATGTAAGATAGAGTGATATTGCGCAGTTGCTACAACTGCTCCCCATGTTGAACATAATTTGCTAATATGTCTTACATTACATCTGAATCAGATTTCAAGTGTCTCGAGGGTTCCGCACACTTCTTTTCAAATGCTAATCCACTGTGTGACCTTAGCTCTTAGGGAAATAGTCTACAGAAGTGAACTGTTAGCTAACACAGAGCTAACGTTGTATAACACATTTAGCATACAGGAAAACCCTCCATGTCCTTCTCTCTCGATCAGACTCACCTTGGTTGACTGTCTCTTTGGCTAAGCATCCCCCCCACCCCACCCCAGGAGAGTGACTGAGTTGATGAATTGGCACCATACATTTGGCTTCTGCTCTTCAAATGAAAGCAGTGCCATGTAGGCCTTTCTAAAAATGGGCCATTAGGTATTCTAATTACAACACGGGGATGGTCTCCAGAGCCTGTACCCCCTGCACACAGCTCCTTCAGAGCAGAGCTCCAGCTCACCTCGTGCATCTCATGCATTATACATGAAACCCATATGTTAGTCTATGGCAGCGGATCCCTCTAGAGATATTGGGGAGGACACTGGAGGGAGGGAGAGAGAGACAGAGAAAGAGAGGAGGAGGAGGATTTCCCTTGATGTGTGTGATGTAGAAAGAATAAGCAGGGCCTCCTCATCTCACTGTTGGGATCCAAGTGTGTGTTTGAGTTGTGGATGCTTTCAAGTGTTTGTTTGTTTGTTTGTTTTCTTGGAGAGCAAATGCAGGTGGCCTACATGCACTAGTATTTGTCATGCAAATCCTGCTTGTACACAGTGTGTAGGTAGGTCTGCCTGGTTGCATGGGAATCATCATCTGTTGTTATTGCAGTGATGCACTTGATTAAAAAGGGTACCATTTCTGACAAGTTGTAATGTTGGACAGTGTGTGTGTGTTTGCATATTTCTGTGTGCGTGTGTCTGTGTGTACACATCTGATTGTCTGACAGCAGGATGGATGAGTTGTTGGAGCAACACCAAAGGACCTCTACCAGATGGCAGGGCCAGTCGCCTGCCACACTTCCCAGCAACTACAGTTGGCATTCAGCGGAACACTTATACCAGGTGGCACTAGTTGCTGGGGCCAAGTAGGCTATTCTTCTCTCTCGCTCTCGCTCTCTCTCTCTGTGTGTATGTGTGTATGTACATGTGTGAGGGCATATGTATACAACAAGACTTGTATGTGAAATGATGTGCAGGAAAAGTGGATTAACATGAGACTGTGCACTTTCTTATAATGTACAACAACACTGTATAACAAATGGCTAACAAACAGTATCATGATGCACAGTGATACTTCCTTTTTAATCAATGGGACCCACTGTCTCTGGAATGTTATTACAGTTTATGAGCAAATTCAATTGTAGCTCAAGTCTCCATGTGAGGACAGTGTCTTCTTGCAGAGTCTTGTTGTCACTTGTATTTCAGTCTTTATTTGCATACTGCCGTTGCAGGAGATTTACAACTTACAACTCCCAAGTGTAGCTCGACACAAAACAACTTTCTTAGTCAATGAGATCTCATCCTGCAGTGGAAACAATCTCTTTATCTGTGAAAAGTATATTTTTAGACCATGTCTACTATGTCTAGTGTCAGCTTTCTCTTGTCAGATATTGGAAGAGTTTTTCTTTTTTTCTTCTCAAAGAAAAACGAACAGTGGCGCATGAATAATACTTTACACAAAGGTGATTGGCAGGAATGGCATTTACGTGTAAAAGAGTGTCACATCCCACAACATTTTTCAAAACCTGTCAGCCATACAACTCGAAAGTATGCTCGACTTTCATGCCACACACCTAGCAACACACACACATACACACACACACACATGCACAGACATGGAAAACAAAAATGTACTTTGTCTTTTATTGTGATGTAATCCACTGTATTAAATGTGCTCTTCTATTGCAGTGCGTAACATCTTGGAAAAGTCCTGCTTTTGAAATGGCTCATGAGCGATCTCATGATCTTCATGCGCCTCATTAGTTATTTATTTATTTGTAGTTATTCTCTCTCTGTCTTTTTCTCTATCTCTCTATCTTGCCCCCTCTCTGCCCAGTCCTTTTTCTAAGGCATATTTGATCACTTTGATGTATTGGTGCCAACTATGCAATGAATGTGTGTGTGTGTGTGTGTGTGTGCATGCGTGTTTATGTGTATGTGTGCGCATGTGTGTGTGAAGGTACAGTTTTCCTCATAGGAGTTCATGAGGCTGGATTTTACAGTTGCTGTTGGAGAGACCCTGTCAGCGAGACAAAGGAACAGTTGTTCTAACGTGTCATGGAACAGCATGTATCAGACACAAGATTGAATGTCCCTTAAGCATAGAGGAAACATAAAGGAGGGTGAGGCCATGCCAAACAGACACCAAAGAGGCTTTTGACAGTGAGCAAACAGATGGTTGGGAATGGGGAAACAAGGTTGGGGGGGGGACTGAACAAGACTCTCAACCCCTCTCCTCCACTTTTCCCACTATCCCCCTTTCTCTCCTACTCTCCCCCTCCCCTCTTTTGCTCAGCATTTGATACGCCACAGCATCATCTGATGTTTGCCTCTCCTTTTTAATTAAAATGGATGGTTCGGAATAGGAGCTCTCTTGTTTTCACTCGAAGGTGGTCAGAGTGGAGTGGAGTGGGCTGGAGGGGTTTGTGGGTGGGGAGAGGATGGGGGGCGGTCAGGAGAACGGAGGGGCTTTGTGCAAAGCCTTTTCCAGAATGAAAGAAGCCACTGTGTCACTTTGTCCGGCGCAAGACCAATCGAAGATAACCTGCGTACGAATGATAACAGTGGTCATAGCTTTTCTCAATGGCTTGTATCTACACTGAGGTCTGATAAGTAGATGTAGCTTGTGAAAAGGGGACTCCTGGCTCTCCCAGTGGTGTTACTGTGGGATTCAGGTGTTCACACAATGGCACAGGCCTGTTTCACATGTTTTCATATCTTAATCTTACCAGTGTCAGACTTGACAGAGGAACTCTCCAGTTAGGGATCAGTGCTCTCCGTTTCCACTCTTCTCTTTATCAGGTGATTTGTTTGAGTTGCATTTCATTCTTAAGACCAATAATGGCTAAGATTAGATTGTCATTGGATATGATAGATACTAATCTCTTTATTTGCCTAAATTACTCTTTAGCCAGTGAAAGCCAAAACACACTGTCATATAATATGGCTGGATTTGTATTTCATTACCTAACTACATTACAGGATTTGTGTAATCTCCTCATAGGTCTTTCTGGTACAGAACAGAAAGATCTCCATAGCTGTAATTGTATGCAGCCCCACAATGACTGTCACCTTAATGACTACAGCCCCAAATGTGTGGGCAAATAAGTATTTGTGTTTGCACTCGACTTGAAGAGTGAAGTGACATGCTAATCTCTCAAGCACTTATTTACTATCGAGCATGAATGTGGAAAAAAAAGAAGTATGTCAACAAGTTTCTTTCATTTCTGTGAGATTGATTGGCCATTGTAGGTGTGAACAGTTTAAGGAGTAAACATGTGGACTAACAGCCCTTTCCTCTCCTATCAGTGACTAAAAGGGTGAGGACAAAGGTTCAGCATTGACTATGTCATTCTTTTAGTTCGCGCTGTTGTGTTACTGAGACTGACTGACTGGATATGTTCCTTCCCTCCAATCATGTCATCTAGTCACATATGAAAATGAAATGTGTAAATATCTATTTTGTGATGCAACTGCAGTTTGTAACTAAATGCTCCTGTAACGTATTATTATAAACCATGATTAATGTACCATAGTCTGTTCATGGTACATGGCTATATTTTAATTAAATGAAAAATTTATGTCCTAACACGTAGGGTCTTTTGCCATTTTACGGAGAAAATAATGGTTAGTTTATATGTCTGGTTAGTAAGGGGATACTTCATGCTCCTCTGGCTTATTGGCTCACATAGGGCTCTGTTTCACTGTGAGTGACACTGGGGGTGGGCCTAGGGCCTAAGCACTCATGAGCCTTGATGTTCACTCCACTGGCCCGACCCGGCAAAGGCATAGTCGGGTCTTTGTTGGACACATGCAGGCACCGCCGCCCTGCCTCCCTGCTCCAGCAGCTGTGGAGGGTTGAGTGGCCCTGGGGTTGAGGAGGCCAGCCTGTACCTTTTGTAGGGCTACTCTCTGGGAGAGGCAGTGGAGGACCACCAGCAGCATGCATGACCACTCCACCCCTACCTGAACAATGCCCACACAGCACAGGCAACAGCAAATCAAGGAGACAGAGGGCAACAAAGCCTGGGTTGTGTGTGCTTTGCTTTGTTCATCAAGGGAAGGGAAGCAAAAAGATTTCAGGGATAGGGTAGGAAAGTAGTAATTTCCTTTGGCTAGTGTTCTCAGCCATTGATCCCACAAATATCTAATATTGTGTCATTAAGATAGCATAATAGGGAGGAAGACGATACACATTTATGTTTTGTGATGTCAGTCACAAAATGATAGTTACAATAGAATCCATGGTTAAAAATGCTAATTTCCGAAGGGCATTGTGTGGATTTTTCATTCTGCACATAGTGAAGCTTATACTCTAGACCAATTTGGAGCAGTTGTTCCTCCACTTGTGCTTTGCTTATTACATTATTTAGGCAAACCGATATATTAGTAATCAGTGCATTCTGATATAATGAAACACACATTTTTCTCTCTCACAGTAATTACCACAAATGTGCTCATTAGTTCTGTGAATATGAGAGCCACCAGCTGCAAGTAACAGAATACATTAATATGCTAGATTGACATTGCATTGTTAGCCGTTTCAGACAGTTTTAAAATGTGGTGAATAAGAATTTACATGGTGTCCACGAGAAGACATTTTGTTAGATTTACTGGTTATTCAGGTCAATGTATGAACTATAAATATATCCAAAGGCCTGTGTCTAGAAAATCAGCACTGCCCAACTCTGTTCTCTTCTGTGGGATATCCCAAAAAGTGACATTCAGGGAGACTAGTTTTCAGTCCAAACAACACCTCAGAAATTGTTTGCTGATAATGTTGACATCATTACTGCACGATTTATCAGTTAGGGCTGTTTCTTAAAGCTTCCACAATGAATGGCACAATGTGATCTGGAGCAAGATCTGTATGTTTTTGGTTTGACATAATCCTGTTTATAACCCTTGTCCCATAACTACATTACAAACATGACAGAAGGAAAGAATAATGCGGACAATGATTATGCAGTGTCCATTTAAAAGTTTTCCTCATGACAGAGAAACCCAGTAAAACAGGAGAACGTATCGTAGCAGCAGTGCATACAGGCCTCAGCTGTGGTGACCAGTAAGGGGGAGCAATGCTAATTTGAAGCGAACGTCCCAACTAACTCTGTCAGTTTGTTCCCAACACCTTGCATGGGCTCAGACATACTCCTTAGTCAGTGGGAGAGGGGGATTAAAGCAATAAATCCCCAACCTCCACACCTTCCCCCAGCTGTTAGCCTGCCTTCGGCAGAGGGTAGAGGGAGGGAGAGAAACAAAAAGACTAAGTGAGAGAAAGTGTGTGTGTCTGAGAGAGAGAGAGAGAGTGTGTGTGTGTGTGTGTGTGTGTGTATGCATATGTGTATACGTGTGTGTGAGAGAGAGGGAGGGAGAGAGAAATTCACATTCGCACTTGACCTCTGTTATATAAAAAGACACACATGCACACACACACACACACACAGACACACACAGAAAAACATCTGTGTTTCCCCCCACACACAGAATCTACTGTGTTCAGAACTTTTGGCTGTTCGAAAAAGTCAGACAGCTGTGTATCAGTGCATAACAACTGAAGAATGAGCAACTTTATGATCTTACAGAGGAGTTTTAGAAATCCAATACTGTGCAGAGTTTTTCTTTGGATCAGACTGGTTCTTTTGGATTGTGATTTGGCTTGCAAGGTTATCTAAATCAAAATGACCAACTTCATCCATTTTATAGATTCAGAGTGTTTGTTTCTTCATCATGACTGGTCTATTCCCATCTGCCTTATGCACCCTTCTTTAAATATCAGCATTTTCTTTCAGCAAACAGCTTGTCTTCCATAGACTACAACCAAGACTACCTTGAAAACTGAAGGCTAACACCACCTCAAATATTCAAATGACAGACTTCACATGCATATATTAAGGCTAGGCCTAGACTAAGAAAACTCAAGCTCCATCTTCCCCCAAAAAAGGTTTTAATCTAGGACCAGAGGTGTAGTTTTTTTTAGAAGGGGTACACGATTTTAATGATGCAGATCTAATTGCGCACCTCCATAACACATCTGCAAAACCTAGATTGATAGTATCACTGCATGAGCATGGTCATTGTATGATTCTAAGTTGCGTTTGTTTATGACAAGAGAGGGCTTATTGGAGAGGCTTACTTGACATGTGCACCTGCTGGTACAACTGGTAACAACGCCGTATCAATATAATGTTATAACTGAATGCCTAATATTTAAAAAGTGAGAAATACATACATTATCCATTCAATGACGTGGGGGGACTCCGTACCCCACGTCCAATGCCTACTATATCCGTCCGTCTATGACTAAACTTTTAATCAATGTAGCCTACTTAATGGATTAATCCATGAAACTTGCCCAAAATGCCAACATTCGGTTACAACAATTAAATTGTATACAATCTTGTAGTTTTGCTGATTACTTAGAGCAACTTCCATTAGCTCAGAGGGGCTATTAGTCAGTTGCAGACGGATCGCTGTGCTCAGAGCAGCAGCGCCGTAAACAAACCATCAGTGACTCATCAGGCCTTATTCTCTCTAAGCGCCGTGCACCTGCTGATTCATTGTAAGCTGTCTGCATTCCCCAACACCTCCATCACCTTTATCCCCATTGGCAAACGACGACGACCACCACCACTACCACTTCATTTACAACAGACCAATGGCTTTTCCAAGCCATTCATACAGAACATTTATAACGCACAGGGACGTAATGCAGACCACATGTTCCGATAGAGAGAGAGAGAGAAAATGAAAAAGGCTGACATTTGTGATGCAAAGACATTTGCACACAGTAGATACACGCGAACACATAGAATACAGATATGGTAAAGTGTAATGGTTTGTTGTGCAATAACTTTTTTTGTAAAAAAAAAAAAAATGAAGTATCATATTTAATGTAGGCTAACCTAATGTGGTCTAATGCCATTTCACAAAAAATAAGTTGATTTATTCGCACAAGTAAGCTTTGGTATTGAGAAGCAGCAGCGGATTTGTAAACAGAAGTGAATGAGGGGATTTATAACTCTCCGACTCCCCCACCGGACAGTGAAAGTCCTGCTGCTCGAAAGCTTGTGCGTTCGTAGACCTATAAATACCCCCTCTGCTGCAGTTGTCCCATACAGGAAACGGGAATAGGAGTGGCTTGTAAATTCTTTGAGTGTCTGTATTTTCGCTCATACTCTTTAGGTGAGGCAGCAAAAGAAATTATTATCATTTGTTAACGTTAGGACAGTTAATATCTGCGCACGATATCTGAGAGTGATATGAGCGTGAGAGTATGCAGTTGTTGGTCATTTGTAAGCAGATATCAGCAATGAACTGTAACAGTATAAAATCTTGGTGGGCCTAATTCATTTCATGGCCACTAGGTTATTAATGTAATTATCATGCGTTAAATAACTATTATTTTATTTGTTTTTGGATTGTAGGCTGATGATTTAGGCCTCATTTATCTTCTTTGTTTGGAGGCACAGAAGACTTGCAGTGGTGAGGAATAAATATCAACTGGCCAAAGAGCTAATGAAATCGGAAAAATTTAGATAGACCTATAGCATCTTGAAGAACTAACCGAATATGACAGATGTAGGCCCAATATGGCCAATCGGGCAATCTGACATCCAACTAGCCTACTTCTCTCAAAAGGAAATTCAACAAACAAACAAACAAACAAAACATAGATAAATAAACAAGGGACCCATATCGATAGATTCTATTCAATCCACGAATTCCCGCCTTTGTTAATTACCTGCAAGCACAGTTCACATGCAGAACGTGTCAGAATAGCCTATCCATCTTTCATTGCGCATAGAACAACAGTGAAGAAGTTGTGTCCTATTTAAATTTATGACAAGCCGTTTACATCTTAATTACACATAAATGTAAATTGTAAATGTAAAATGTAAAGATAAACAGAGATCATTAAACAAGCAAAACTGTGACCAGGAAGCAAGGATGGATTTTTGTAGGCTATATAAAATATATGTTGTCAGCAGTTACAAATTTACTCTCACTCATCCTGATGAAATTCCAACAAACACAAAACTAGGTGGGCTAAACTGATGCCTATCCCAGGCTATGCCTATTGTCTATTACTGAACATCTCCCATTTAATATGGATTTTCTTTCTCCATGTCCAATAGCCTATGTCAGGTAGCGACAGGCGCTGCTGATGAACCATAGTAGCCTGGAATGATAGCTTGTTAATGTTCGTGAGATTTTTTGTGAGATAAAACGAAAGTGCATCAAGTATCTCAAATGGTCTTTTTTACTCATTTTTTTCAATAGTAATGAGCCATGGATGAAATCCCGGATCGGCTTGCCACACATTTCTGCTCCCAGGAAAGATATAACTCAATGGGCGGTGCTTGTGTTCTTCGTGGGCGTGGTTTCCGCTAAACGGAGGGTTTGGTTGATTTGCAATCGATCAGTTGGAAAAGACTGGGGTAGATTTCCTAGCTGTGGGAGAGAAATGTGATGTGCAGCATACGTGTTTGTTGAAGAAGAAGGTTGCTACTTTCCCGTTGAAGAAAGCATTGAAATTAATTTGCTGTTGAAAGGAGTCGTCCACACGGATAGCAAAACAACCTCGAGTTTTCAAACATTATTTTCAAGTGTGTTTTCGATTATTGTTTCGGATCGGATAAATATAGAAGTGTTACTTTGCCTTTGTTTTGCATTTACGCGTGGAAGACGCACATATCACGAAGCTGTTAATGACTGTTTTAATTCAATTACGGACCACAGAAAACCGGGAGTAAAGTAGGCTAAAGAACAGGAGAGCAGAGGCCCGATTTTTCCGCATCGCCACAAGTCCACCTCTGTTTCTCCCGTGGAGTAGGCTGCTTGAGTCTCTCACAACCGCGACCTGGATGGATGGGCATGGGGAAAATAGGATTTTGTTACCCCGGGGCTGAGCGCCTCATCTACGCGTCATCATTCCTCCTGCTGATCTTGCTCACTCTCTCGACCGTGGTCCAGATAGGTAACTGATATTTCCTCGTCGCCTTCTCCCTGATCTTATGTTTTTGCCCCCTGACATGTCAGTGATAACACGACACTCCTTGTTGACCATTGCTTGTTAGATCTTTAGATCCTGCTGAAACGACTCAAATGACTGTCCTGTTGCGCAAATCACATATAAAGTAAGTTTTAATCGCAGAACATGACAATTTGAACTAAGCTGAAGTTTTAGTTTGAATCGTAAAACTATTCCTATTGACTTTCACGTTCGCCCGGGGATTCTTAGCCGACTTCGCAATGTGTTTAGTTCATCTATGATCCCTCTCTGGAATAGGTTCTGACCACAAATGCTAGTTGATAGGCTACCTAGTTAACAGAGATTGGGCAAATGACTTGTTTGCAGTGGTGTCAGCACCGATCACTGACATTTGTATGTTAAAAAATGCGACTTTGTTTCCATTTGTGGCCTCGACGCGCTCCTCGAGAGTCCACGCAGTTCCATGTGCCATTCGCATTCCCAGTAGCTAATACGGTTTGCTTAAAAGTTAGAGTCGCTCTTGAACAGAGTATCGTGACATCAAGTAGATAGGTAGAATAAGTAGGTCTGACATTGAATGAAAACAAATCTTTTGTAGAAGTCTAAGATAGCCTTTTTTGGAAACATGGCAATAACACCACATTTTGAATCTTTTTTAAAACGCAAACTGCAGTTACCCCAACTACCTGTCAGCGTTCAATTAAAAGCACGATATGGGTATGACTCCGAAGTAGCCCACGCCCTTTTGATTTTCTTTACCTTTAGAAGCGCTTCACAGCAAACCTAACTTATATTAACATTTGTCCCTGAACTGTAAATAGTAGGCCCTGTTAATATCACCCTACACGTTTGATGGCCTGTTTTCTTTTGGCTTGGTGACAGCTGCTCCACTTCGCGTGTCCTGACTGTTGCCCGTGTTCGTGCCCATTACAAATGAATGGTGTACGGTAGGCTGCTGGGTGTCCATTGAATTGTCACACCTTCGTAATATATTTCGTTATATACATCCTGGGCTACAGGACATGATAGAATTTAAGGCACTGAACTGATCAGGCGGAGATCCAAGGCCACTGCGCTTTCCATCGGAACATAAAACATCTGGAAAATATTTTTTTGAGATTGTAAAGAAATGGCAATATTCACTTTTAGTTTGCACCGTGTCTTTTAAAGGTCCATCTTATGTCTAATTGACCAGCAATTGTAGCATGTATGCCATATATTCAAACAGTTTTGATATCCAACTTCTGTACTCCATTCCATGTGTTAAGTGATTCAGAATGGGTGAAGCTTTGTCTGATATTGTTTCCAGCAGCAAATGGTTTGACAATGTGGATAGAACCCAAAATATGTAATTGCCCACAGTTAACGCAGGTTTTATAGTTACAATCGCGAGGCACAAAAAGATAATATAGAACATACCAAGGCCATCTGAGAGGGATTTTGTCATATTTTCAGTCGGTACAGTAACATCTTTTGTCTTAAATCCTTGTTCTTCCTTCTAAAAGACACAACTGAAAAATGCAACTTGTGTGTAAGAACACAGTTGTAAAGGATCTTGGAAACATTCTTTTTAATCACTGACTCACAGAGGAGCAGCTCACTTCCACAGGCATAGCGTTGGATATTGTATGGTTAACAAAGGATTGCTGAGGCACAGTGTTGAAGATGTCATTTAAATTCGGAGGCTCGTGGGGAAGACAAGGAGGGGGGTTGGGGGGGTGTAGTTGAGGCTTTGGAGAAAAGGGCTTTTGGTTGCCTGCTCTGTGGCCGTTTCAGATCTGCACAAGGCGTAGGTCTGCTGACCTCGGTGCCCTGGCCAAATTCCACATCTTGAAATTTCACTCCGCCACACCGGTTGGGGCCCTCTGGAGCTGAGAAAGTCTGCTCACAGGGCCACCCTGAGAAAATATTTCCAGCTACTTAATTACAACAAGGCTGCGCTGTGTGCTGCGATTGAGATGCCTCATTCAAGGAGGAAGAAAACACAAATTAATTTGGGGGCCTTGAAACAAATACCTTGTGTTTGTGTCTGTGTGTGTATGTGTGTGTGTGTGTGTGTGTGTGTGTGTGCATGCATTTCTCGCTCTCTCTCTCTCAGGTTTTTATTGCTAGATGTTTTTTTACTAATCTGTCTGGACAGTAGAAGCTAATAGCAGCTGTTATCATAGACTCAAATATACTGTATTTAGCATAGGGAGTCATTTTTATGTTCTTTCAGGTAACAGTGAATGAAATGATAGTCATTACCTGATTATTGTGTATTAACAAGCTGACCAAATATGATGCCATGCCTCAGTTTAGTTCTTACCCATAGCTCAGCGCTTTTTATCTGTTTTTGTTGTTGGATTTATGTCTGTGCAGGTTCAGCACTGGATTTTGCTGCTAATTTTGAACACCAATTAAATGTCTGTTGGGTGGTGCTAGTCAGAGGATCTAGGGGTACAGTTTGACAAGGCACTGAGAAATTCTTGCTCTACATGTGACAGTTTGATTTTACACCTCTGCTGCCCCCAACTGGGGCCCCTGTTTAGCCATACCACAGGACAGCTCAGTGTGTACACCACACAATGCACTAGCTACTCTGTCTTCTCAGAGGAATCAGGCATGCAACAGGAGTCCTCTTTTTGGCAGTGTGGCTCAGATGGAAATCCGGCCGTTTTGTTCAACCCAGATTTGTTTGTGTGACTGCTGTCAGGCCTAAGAAATATCCGGCAGCGTGCTCCCTACCATGTTGATTTAAACAGGAATGTCAGGTGATGCTCTAATTGTTTCCAGCTGCCCAATGGTGAAAAACAGCTTGTGTCGATGATTTCTGTAAATTCAATTAGATGGAGGGAAAGGGGGTGGTTAAGGAGGGAAAGGGGGGGGGGGTGCTATCAGGAGGGTTCAGGCCCGGTGTGCGGTCTCGTCCTGCTCACACATGTTGGTGATAAAAGTCCTTCAGGCAGTGCTGAGGCTCGGTGGCATATGAGGTCAGATGGAGCCGCCTGTGTTCCCTGTGAAAAGCTCCTCTGTTTGGCTGCAGCATGCCCACCAAACATGGTTACATCTGCAGCCTGCTTGTTGTCTTTTGCTCGGTATTCTGCTCTCCTTCAACGGGCGCCTGGAGATGGATTGATGAATCCATTGAGAATCCTGCTTTGATAGTGGAATGTAAACACATCAAAGAGGCTCTCGTTGATTAAGGCCCAACTCTCACACACACCGGCCACAGCTGGAATTTGGCTGCTTAGAGGAATTCAAAAGTCTGCTGTACTTGACACCAGGTCTGATAAGGTGTCTTCGACTGGAAGTCAAGATCGCTCTCCCTCAGTCTGATTCAGAGTCTACAAACTATTACATGCTATTGGAGGGTATTGATCCACCAAAAAGTATTGAATTGGCACACGTTCTCCAGTGGCTATGCAGAGCTCTTATACCACTATGAAATATGAAAGCTGGTCAGCCAAGTCTGACAGTAGATAAGTTTATAATGCACTCTGTTGCATCTGAGTCCTGACCAGGGTGCGGCTTATTGGCAAGAGAAGGCCTACTTGGGGAGCTCTCACTGTGTCAGATGGGAAGATTAAAGGTGTGTTAATGGAGAATCTAGAGTGGCTATCGGATTAAAATTGCTCTCTTGTTTTTGTAATTGAATTAGACCATGCATTAAGAAGTGTCATTTGAAGGACCGAATAGAAAGTACATAATTATCTATGCCTTGGCCCTCTCAGAGATTTGAGTAGCTGGCCAGATATGTTGAGGATGTATTCGTATAAATAAGTTACATTAGGCTAGACATATCGAAGAGATTAATCATAGCTACAAAGAGGAAATGGCCTGAAGTGAAACCAGAGCCAAATAATCAGAAGTCTAACTCTGGCTCGACCTGGAAGAATAAGTCCATAACGATTGCAAGACAAATATTAGTTTTCACACTAGGTTCTCACTGTACTTCAGTCAGTAGAGTAGACTTCCTGTGGTTTTGTAAGTAGATTTGGCATCATTTTCTCTCTTCCAACTCACCACTATTTACATTAAGTCTTCTTTATTACACCAAAAAACCAAACCATTGCCTCAGCACTGGCTCTTAGGCGATAGATTGGAGCTTTTTTGCTGTTTTGTCCCAAAGCCAGAGAGCTGTTTTGGCTGATGTACCCCTAATATGCAAGATTCTTGCCATACCTAGAGCATTGTATTCAAATCCATGGAAAATTTCAGGGTGCTGGCTTTTCATATAGCAGCTAGCCACACTGGGAAAGCGTCCACTGTTTGTCTCCGCTGAGGTGATAGTTTTATTAAGGTTTCCTGTTGGCCTCATTTTTGTTTCTTTACTTCATTTTGACCTTCACTTCATTGATTCATCTATTCATCTTCATCTATTTTACCTCAGAGAGAGTCAGATTAATATTGTTAAATTAGAAATGTTCCAATCGAACATCAGTTAAAACATGCAGCCTGTTATAATCTGTTTTTAATGTTTGTTTTTGCTTTAGTTTTTATGTGTGCTTGCTCTGTACATGCTGTGTACTCTGTTTTTGAAAGACATAACTGATGGTTAAATTAATTAATCCATTACAACATATTTATTAGCATAACATGTTTTAACACCATCCAGTGTAAGTATTGTAAATGATAATTGCATTGGATTAGTTCCTGAGGATTAAATGGTTATGCTGTGATTTATAACCATGTGTTTGTTTCCCTTCCTGCTCCAGGGGGAAGCCAAGTGCACACCCCCCAGTGCCGCATTCAGAAGTGCACCACCGACTTTGTCTCTCTCACCTCCCACCTCAATGCGGCGCTGGATGGCTTCGACACAGAGTTCTGCAAGGCTCTGCGGGCCTACTCAGCCTGCACGCAGCGCACTGCCAAGAGCTGCCGTGGCAACCTGGTCTTCCACTCGGCTGTGCTGGGCATCAGCGACCTCATGAGCCAGCGCAACTGCTCCAAGGATGGCCCCACGTCGCCCACACACCCCGAGACCCACGTGGAGCCTTGCAACTACCACAGCCGTCATCACCACCAGCACAGCCAGCAGCCCTCATGGCTGGGGGGCGTGGGAGCGGGAACAGTGCGTCCCCCCACCTACTTGTTCTGCGGCCTGTTTGGTGACCCCCACCTTAGGACTTTCAAGGACCACTTCCAGACGTGCAAGGTGGAGGGCGCCTGGCCACTCATCGACAACAACTATCTGTCTGTTCAGGTGACCAACGTTCCGGTGGTGATGGGCTCCAGTGCCACGGCTACCAATAAGGTCAGTACAGCATTCTAAGCCTTTGATTTGAACTCTTGGATGTGTGCTAAATGTCTGTGTATGATAATAGTAATAGCACTTTATATTGTACTTAAAAAAAAACAACTTATAAAACTACTGATGGACTAGAACCTTCAAAACAGGACTTGGGTAGTGTGTAGTTGGGTAGTGTGTAGTGGCATTTTGTGTAATGTTGTGTATTAAAGAGGATTATCAGCCATGACAGTGTTGCTCATTTTGATGTGTAATATATATTTAATTGAAAGGGAGTATACCACATTGTTCCATAGTTATTCCTATGTGACAGTTAGGTTACATTCTTGTCTTAACATGCAGTGGCACCTCTTAATGCTTAATATAAAGTTTATAAAAGTTGTTTCACCCGTCCATCAAAGTATGTATAAATATGTTACATTTTAATGTTGCTCATAAGTACTGTAAAACTGGACATGTTGAAGAGATTTACAAAATCTCAGTTTGCCTCCATTCAAGTGATCATAATACATGCTATTCAAACGATCTAGGGCACAAGTCACATGAGGACTTTTATCATTTACACATTCAAATTGTGGTAATGTCTTTCAAGGCTGAGGTCTTTTTGGCCAGAGCCAGATTTAGAGAGAGCCATCTGCAGTGCAGCGTCTTTTCCAAAGTCATATGTGTTGCATAAAGTTGCAAATCTGAGGCATGGTTGCCAGATAACCCAATTTCCAACTCTGACCAAATCTTCACAGGTGCAAGCTAAACAAAGCAACCAGCAAAGGCCTTGTGACCAACACTTGTGACCAGGCAGTCCATGAAATCCTAATGTTATTAATGAATGCATGTCGCATTCACTGTGGTATGACCTGTAATGAATTGAGTTTAAAGGAAGCCTTTGCTGTTAGCTTCAAATTAAGAGGAGGCAGAAGACATGACCCACACTTGATTTTTAACAGACTTAACCAAAGAATGGTTATATTTTCACATGAAATGCAGATAGCGATATGGTGTAGCATGCCGTCATCAGGGAGGTGAATGAGGGCTTTTGGGAGCATGGGAGGAATATGGGTCCAGGACAAAGATATCTTTGAGGTTAAAATACTGAATTGTTGTTTTCCCCCAAAGTTGAAATAGTCTGAAGCTGTGTGATGAAAGCTGGGGCTTAATGCACAGAGTCTCGCTTGACCTTGTGACTTGGGAGGTGGGAGCCTATTATTAGCCATTAGCACATAATTATTAGCACACACCCTTCGACTCTGATTCTTTCCCCTAATGGCCAACTAGTCGTCACTTTTCATCCATGTCATCTGGGGACAAAACTGGCATTCATTCATCGTCCGCTAATGTAGCACCACACTTCTCATTAAGCAGCTGCCACTTCCTCCTCTCATTGGGCAAAGTGTGTGTGTGTGTTTTTTCTCTCTCACTCACTTTCTCCCGCAGATTCTTCCCCCCGACCAAACATTAATTGAATTTCATTAAAATGTACTTTGTGCTCAAGCAGCCAAAGAAGTAATTTGAAGACAAGGTGGTGTGAGCTGAAGTTAAAACTGGCAACGTGTCGCCTGAGGAAATTTATGAGGGCCTTGTAGCTAGCTTTGCAGCCCAGGCTTTAAACAATGCATCTATAGATAAGATGAGAAGGTTGCCATACTCAAATTAGCTTTCCATTTATAGATAGCTTTCTTCTTGCTTAATTCTGTTTCTACTTCTTATGGTAGGCTAAGTACTCCTTGATAACAACAGTTCACTTTTTTTCTTGATCTGAAACTGTTTGGAATGTAGTGGAGTGACCTACTGTTGAATGTGCACATATTTTGCCTATGGCAAAATGCACAGATGATAAATGAGAGCATTTTCCTTGTCACAAAGCAGTGCAAAATTGTTACTGTTTTCAAGCATCCTATATTGTTCTCTTTCTTATTGTTCTTTAAGTGTTAGTAATCCTAAGTGCAGTGGTTCAGAATTGTATGTGCTAACACATCCTCTCCTCTTCCAGATCACAATTATCTTCAAACCTTACCAGGAGTGTACCGACCAGAAGGTATACCAGGCCGTGACAGACGACCTGCCTGCCGCTTTTGTGGACGGGACCATCAGTGGCGGTGAAGGCGAGACCAAGAGTCTGTGGGTGATTGAGAAATCAGCTGGGCACCACGTAGAGATCCACGCAGCCTACATCGGTGTGACGGTCATCGTGCGCCAGCTCGGCCGCTACCTGACCCTGGCAGCGCGCGTGCCCGAGGAGATGGCCATGGCCTACGACGATGAGACCCAGGACCTGCAGCTGTGCGTTAACGGCTGCCCGACGTCGGAGCGCATCGACCGGGACGGACACCTGCCTCTTCCCCTGCAGGAGCATCTGCAGGAGCCACAGCCACAGCAACAGGCTGGGATGAGGCATCAACAGCATCACCACCACCACAATCACAACCACAACCACCATAATCATCACCACAGTCACCACCAGCAGCAGTACCAACAGCATCCCAGGGCCAGTGCCCAGCGAGCGATCTACTCCCTGGACGCAGCCATGGCCGAGTGCAGCAAGCAGCTGGAGGTGCAGGATATCTACTTCCACTCGTGCGTGTTCGACCTGCTCACCACCGGCGATGCCAACTTCACCACGGCCGCATATGACGCACTCAGGGACATGAAGGCGCTGCACCCCAGGAAGGAGCACTGGCACATCTACCCACTGTCGGGTGCCACCGCGCAGTGCCAAGGACCACTGCTGCCACTGCTGGTGTTTTTCTGTTTGGTTCTCACCACTTCAGTTTGGTGAAAACAAACAACAACAAAAATTAACGCACGGGAAAAAAACAGTACCATATTGATCAGGCTGCTTTTTAATGATGGTACTAGTAAAGCAAAACAATAAAGGACAAAAAAAGTGTTGATGTATATACTGTGCTTAGGAGGAGATGAGTCAGTCTCTCTTGAGCTTAATAATGAGAAATGAACCTTCTCTCTCTCTCTCTCTCTGTCTCTCTTTCTCTCATGACTGTAAATCTTGTGTATATTACTTCTTTTTTGTTCGCTGAAGACCTGGATGTAGTAGTTTGGTGTGTGAATTGTGTGATTTTTTTTTATACCTCAAGATTGAGGACATTTTACCAGAAGCACTTTATTTTTTAATTTTTTGCAAGAAAAAAGAACAGCAAAAAGAGAAAAAAAACAAACAAAAAAAAAAAAACAAACCAACAACAACATCTGAACAAAACAGTGTTTCCCTTAAGCAAGCCCAATAACCATGGAACAGCTTAGAATGGTACAAAAAACGATACTAGGCTACACCATGTAACTCTGCCGAACAGATTTAAATATGAGTGCAATTTGTCATTTTTGAAAGAGAACGGGGTGGACAAACTTGGGATCTCAGCGCTGGTTGAATACTGCTCTTCACAGGACTTTCTGCACGCACACAATGTTTTTTTGACACTAACTTCACATCTTCGGACCTCTTGGTCAACTAGTGCACCACCTGAACATGGCAGTTGGTGATGGTACTTGCCTGGTACATGGTATTCCAATGACCGCAGAGGGGTTGACCCCGGGCCTGTTGGCTAAATAAGTGTACGATTATATCTTGCTCTTTTTAGACCTATTCTGTGTTTCTGTCCTTTTGTCTTTGATCAGTGCAGTTGGTGTGATGGAATACAGACTTGGAACCAGCAACAACAACAGCAGCAGTACAACATTAATGCCTACTGAGTTTGATGTTGGGCACACTAAAACAATGCTTTTATGGAAAATGTTTGGTTGTTGTAGGAATGGGTGAAGGAAGGGCTGTCAGTGTGGGCAAGATGATGAGGGTTTTAGTTGACTAAATGGTTGTCGGGTAAACATTTCTACGCTTTATATTGTGCTAATACGGATGTGTTTCAAGCCTGATGCCTTTGATCTGGCTGATCTAGAGGTCTGTGGTGGCGTTCCTGCAGATCAGACTGTGACCTTGCAGATATCACTAAGCAGAAGCTGAGTTCATAGAGGTGACACGTTTGGTTGGAACTTCATTGTCATTCTCATGTTCAAACCCATGTTAGTGTTGATGAAACTGGAATGCAGCGTTGAAGAGACAACTCTGCTCTGCTAGACCAAGCTTCCGGCTTACACAGTCCACAGTGTACAAGCAATCACAAGTTTGGCTTTTTATATTCATGGTTCTACTCTTGACAGATCTTCTTGTCTTCTCTAATGTCTTTTCACAGCAAGCGGCACTGACGATCACCTTATAGATATCAGTTGATCGATTGGGTTAGATTGGTTGGACGATTGTTCAATTGAATTCCTTCTTTTTTGCTAACCAAAGACGAACTTACCTGAACCAGAGGAGAATCATGGTAGAATGCATCTGAAGTACAGATGAACATTTATGTGTGTGTGTGTGTGTATGTCTGTGTGTGTATAAATCCAGGATTTGTAAAAAAAATGGAAAAAAAGCAACCAAGCGTGTAGAGGTGTGACTTGGATCTGAATTCTTTTATGTTCTGTTAACTCATTTACATTGATATGAATGTCCTCCTCTCTGTGCAGCTTCCTCAGTCTGTCGCTCCCGCTCACCCCTTGCCTCTCTCTCTCTCTCTCTCTCTCCTTTGCGTTGATGGAATAATATTCACCGCAGCAACAGCAGGAACTGATATCAAAAGATGAGAAACACATATGGGTGGGTTTGTATATGGTTTCCCACATGGTTCTCCCCTGCTCTATCTGTCTGGAGTTGGTTGCAACCCAGCAGCACCATTTAAAAAAAAGGAATTATTAGTTAGTTAGTCGGGTATGAGATGCCAAAATATTCCCACCAGGGGCCACCCTTGTAACATCCCAAAACTCCCTTTTATCACATAATCACCTTTAAAAAACATTGCTACTGTAGATTTTTCTTTCTTTTGATTTGCAACTACTGCTAGTGCTGTAGAGCTGCTACCATACTGTGACATGTAATAGATTGTATTTAGAACACTGGGAGTTTGACAGGAGGTTGGTTATCAGAATCAAAAATAGTCGCTATTTCAATGTGAGGTGGAATATTTATGAACAGAACAAGGCCTTGGAGTGCAATCAACTGCAAAGTTAAGCCTACACCCTGTGTTAAGCTTTCGTTAGCATTTGACTTTGTGATCTCTTTTTGTCGTGAGTGAATATGAGTTTTTGTTTTGTGACGAGTGACTGCTCAATGTTGATACTTAAATTATTTATAAATGTAGTGTCTTGTTAGAGAAAGTTAAGCTCCATACTCTTGCTGTTGGACAAAAAAAATGTTTCAGATGTGATTGTACTGCCACCTAGTGGACCACCATTGTTACATCAGTGTTTTAGTATTGTACTGGATGCGGTGAAGAAAAACTGATAAAAGGAAAACGTGTGTTTTATTTAAAACAATAAATTAAAAGTACAAAATCAATGTTCATTTTTGTTGTATTGTGATTAACATTCACCATTCAGTTAACAGTCACAATTTTCGAAGGCATTAGGATAATGGTGCGGTTGGTTAATTTAATCTCGCTTATCATTATGAAATTCATCAGTCTGGGTAACTGTGTAGAGAGCTTCTATTGTGTGAAGCATTTTGAAAACAAATATTACATTCATATTTAATATTAACAATGTATTAGGTTCAGAAAACAGTGCCCATACAGATTGTTTACAAATATAGCTGACATTCCCTGACCATTGTTTCAGGTGAAATCACCACTGATTACAAGTGAGAATTCAGACAAACTAAAAACAAAAAATTCAGTAAACAAATAAATAAACAAACGTGAAACAAATGCACATATACATAACATAAAACAGCACCCAAGAATGGCGGTTAGTGACATTTGCCCGACACCTGTGAACAGTTTATGCTCTGACCTGGATAGTTTGTGGTGAGTGCGTGTGATCAGATATCACAGTGGTGTGTTGTCACCTCACCACACACACCTGTGTACCTCAGACAGACTCAGGTGACACCATCAAACCCAACATTTCAGAGAAACTCCCTCTAGTAAAACACACACAATCACAAACAAGGCAGCCTCTCTTCTATAGATGAAATTGGCCAGAAAATGCACTTTTCTCCCTAGGGGTTGATCCTTTACTGTTTCCATCCTCAGCATTTCTGGGAAAGTATTCTGAAAAGCGCAAGGTACAGATACTCAGTAATAGTTTGGTTGAAATAGTGGAGATGGTATGGGGTGAGAGTATTTATCACAAATGACAAAACATTCTATAATTTTATAGCACAGCAAAATAAAGTAAGTGATTAGATCAGAGTACAGCCTTACCATTTTATAACTGCTCGCGCTGTCATCAAGACGTTAAAAACTGTGATCTTCAGAAGTATTGTTCTTAGAGCAAGGACAATGAGGTAGTTTGTCTGTGCTCTTATATCTGCAAAATTAGACATATATAGTGATAATTCCAACGTTAATATTTCATATGCATCATTTGCTCTGTGACACACAGCTTTCATCTGATTATAGTCGTGTATACCAGACGCCTCTCACTGGCCTACCTTCAGAGATGCTGGATGTCCTGTGGTGATGCTCGTAACACTTGTTATTGTCTAGTCTTGAATCTGAGGACAGAATTCCTCATTGTCACAATCTTTTAATAAATTCTACTTAATGGTTTATGAAGCATCCAGGTTATGCATGGCGACTCACCTCTGGTGTTATTTGGAAATCCAACATAACGTATCTGTGTGACTTCAGCCACCCTTCTGTGGCTCACAAAGCAGACGTAGTTGTCCCAATCACTAGATGCTACTGATATCACCGACATGGCTGTTTGGGTGCCATCCTCGTTCTTCATCAGGCTGTAGATGGCAGGCTGAGGTCCTCTGGTGCCTTGTAAGATCCAGGCCACCTCTAGTTCACCATGCAGGACGTTGCTGACCATACATACCAGGATGGTCAGGCCTCCAGTGGTGCCGGTGCCAGCCCCCGACCTCGGCAGGTGAAATGGAGGAGAGAGAGTAGCCAACAACTCACCTTCAGCCTGCACTGTAGACAACAACCCATCTCATACAAATCAATTGGCATGCTTATAAGATGTAGCAATTCATTACATATTTCACAATTATACACAATTTTACACAATTCAGTACAATAAGCTTGTCATGCCACACATAATCAGCACATAGTCAGCACATATTCCAAGGTAGACTAATAATCAATATTCCAACATAATCAGCACATAGTCAGCACATATTCCAAGGTAGACTAATAATCAATATTCCAACAATATTCCAACATAATCAGCACATAGTCAGCACATATTCCAAGGTAGACTAATAATCAATATTCCAACAATATTCCAACATAATCAGCACATAGTCAGCACATATTCCAAGGTAGACTAATAATCAATATTCCAACAATATTCCAACATAATCAGCACATAGTCAGCACATATTTCCAAGGTAGACTAAATAATCAATATTCCAACAATATTCCAACATAATCAGCACATAGTCAGCACATATTCCAAGGTAGACTAATAATCAATATTCCAACAATATTCCAACATAATCAGCACATAGTCAGCACATATTCCAAGGTAGACTAATAATCAATATTCCAACAATATTCCAACATAATCAGCACATAGTCAGCACATATTCCAAGGTAGACTAATAATCAATATTCCAACAATATTCCAACATAATCAGCACATAGTCTGCACATATTCCAAGGTAGACTAAACAGTGAGCAGCTTTCAACTTAAAACATTTGTTTTTTTTACTAGGTCAGTGGTTCAGTTAATGAAATGTTTCAGTAAAATATATGTCCTGTCATCCCTCTCAGCTGTTTCTTGCTGTTGGGTCCCACTGGGACATTGGCACTGCCACCCCCCCTCCCCGGGCTCTACTCACTCGCGACGAGCTGGATGGTCAGTAGGTGGAGAAACATGGTGTTGTGCCAGGCAGGCGGCCCTGTGGAATGAGTAGCGCTGTGTGAAGGATTAACCCTGCTCTCATTCGCGCTCACGTGACTTCTCGCCCGCCACGGAATCTTTCCACTGTCTGAGTGAGCCTCTGTGTGTGTATGTGTCTCACAATCTCTCTCTCTCTCTCTCTCTCTCTCTCTCTGTGTATGTGTCTCACAATCTATCTTTCACTCTCTCTCTCTCTCTCTCTTACACACTCTCTCTCTCTGTGTGTGTATGTCACTTTCAATTTAATGTGTAACTATGTGTCTCACTCTCCCACTCTGTTTGTATGAGTGCTTCTTACTGTCTTTCTCTCTCTGTGTATGTGTGTGTGTGTGTGTGTGTGTGTGTGTCTGTCTGTCTGTTTGTCTATCTTGTTTTTTGCTTTGACAAGATATATAGTGGGGGATTTCACCAGTGGCCCTCTATTACCTTTGTCCTTCTGGGCACCCAGAGTGTGCAGCATATCCATCTTGAAACTACTAGTGACTAGTGACTAGTGACCCCTTTGCACCAAATGCATGCATTAAACAGAGAAAAGTTTCTCAGTTTATCTGTTCAGTGTATCAACTACAACAATATTTTTGCTATTCTACCTTATTTTGAGCTAGAAGCAATGACAGTCAAAGGCAGTAGTGCATAAATGTGTGTTTGAGGCAGATGGCACACAGTGTTGGTGTGGGTTCTTTTTAAGCTTTCCCGTTGTGATTTCACACACTAATAGTGTTAAATAGAGGAGAGCATTTTTTTGTTGACACAATTTTGTTAACTGCTATGAAGACAGAAAGGCAATTGTAACCCTTGTAAACCTGCACACACATCTGTGATATGCCAGTAACTTTTGAGGTGTGAGGTTGATGATATGATCATTGACTGTGCGCACCTGTTGCATTTGTTGATTTGATCATTCAGACGCGTATTCACACCTTCTAATGATGGAGTTCTCTGTTTGCAACACGTTTCTGAAACATTTGTGTTATATTTGAGTATATTTTTAATATACTAACAGGTATTATTTCATGATCAAAGTTCCTTTATTTGTAATTATGCCCTTATTTTGAGCCTCAAAACATGTATATGAACATCTCTATTTGAAATGTCTAGGTCTCCTCTAAACTGCAATTGTCTCAGTGAAACACAAACAAATGAATGTACGAACAACTGTCATTTTTCCACCAATTACGCTGACCCCAAACACTCTCCCAAACACACAGCCTACCCTACATTCACCCGTTTCAAAAATGCCCCGTTCACTGAATTCTACCCGGCCTAAATGGCCTGATTCCTCTGTGAGTGTGAAAGCCGTTTGTTCACTGAAGCCTGTTTTTGTGTTGATACTCGCCTCCCATTGGCTGCTGACGGGTCTCATTTGCATACAGGGTACAGGAAGGCGGCAGCAGCAATGCAGGCAGCAGCTGCAGTGTGCCTGGGAATTGTGGGTCAGGCACATGAAAGGGAAAATGAAAGCAGACTGCTGCGCGAGACTAGCAGGCCCGAATGATGCAGCTGAAATTGAGGTAATGTCGAGGTCGATCAACAGACTTACCCCTGCCAAAAGGGCAAGTCTTTTTCTGGGAATGTTTCATGTCTGTGTGTGTGTGTGCGTGTGTGTGAGACATTATTAATGTTGTGCTTAAAAGAGTAACAAAGCTTGATGTTCTTTTACACTGCAGACAGTGGGCCTGGAGACACTAAAGCGGAGAGACACGCTCTCTCCCTCTCCATTTCTTTTTGTGTGTGGCATGACCATGTGACCGAGCTGATCCCTCTGTATTAACATCAGGGCTGGAGCTCACGCAGGCTCATGTTACAGTCACAAAGCGATCCATCTTTTTATATATACATAAACTGTTCCGCCGGAAAGTTTTCAACCTAGAGACCCTCTCTGATACTGGACTCTTATTGTGACCCAGCTGAATACATAGGTCGCTTGTGCACAAACAGAATTGTTGAGAAGAGAAATGTTGACGTCACATGGCTATTATGGAGCTTTAAAATATATCCTTCGCATCCCTACAGGTATCTCTGAGGGCAGTTCAGGAGCTTTCCGCATCAGGCTGCATCGTCCCTTGACTCCAAAGTAACAGACGTCTTCCCTGGTTGATCTGCCATCATGCTGTTGTTGATTTTCACCCTGCTCCCCCTGACTGTATTTGGCACGGGCAATGCCTTGGACACAAGGGACCAGGTGGACAAAAGCGTCCACATAGCCACCAACGACCTCCCCTTCCCTTGGAGCAAGGTAAGGCTCCCGAGTTACATCGTGCCGGTCCACTACCATCTGCTCATCCACCCCAACCTGACCACGCTCGACTTCACTGGCTCGGCCAGGATCGAGATTGACGTGAAGAACAACACCAACTGGGTAGTCCTGCACAGCAAAGGCCTCAACATCACAGCAACCACCGTCCTGGATGAGAGTGAGGCTCACCTGTCTGACCGTGTCTTGCCTGTGCTGGAGTATCCACCCCATGAGCAGATCGCCATCTTCTCCCCCAAAATTCTCACATCTGGGGAAAAGTACTTCCTTTACCTTGAGTTCAGTGGTCCTCTGGGCAGTGGGTTCTACGGCATATACAAGAGCACATACAAAACTAAAAAAGGAGAGACAAGGTATTTGTTAACAGGCCACATTTGGTCTGTGTGTGTGTGTTTGTGTGAATTTGTATGCAATATATGTGCATATTTGTGTGTGTGTGTGTCTAAGTGTGTGTGTGCATGTGTTTTTCATGAAAGATAAGAACAGCTAATTGAGGACTGTACTATATGTCTGTTTCTTTTTCTTTTGAATTTAGGATCCTGGCTTCAACTCACTTTGAGCCCACCTCTGCACGTATGGCTTTCCCATGTTTTGATGAGCCCAACTTCAAAGCCAACTATTCCATCAGGATAAGACGGCAGAGTAACCATATTTCTCTTTCAAATATGCCTATAGTAAGAACATTTTACTATCCCAACTAACACTCCAATCACCATAAAATACACTGTGGCAGTGGATCTGTGGAGACTCTACTCTTTCTCCTTGTCATAGGAACAGACAGTAGAATTGCCCAACGGCCTTCTGGAAGATCGTTATGATACTAGTGTGCAAATGAGCTCCTATCTGGTTGCTTTTGTTGTGTGTGACTTCAAAAGTGTCACCAGCAGGACCTCATCGGGAGTGGAGGTAAAAGTATTTTCATACAGAATGCACTGTAGTGGGGAAATACATTTAGCTCCAGTAACCACTAAAGAGTTTAGATAGATAGATAGATAGATAGATAGATAGATAGATAGATAGATAGATAGATAGATAGAATTAACATGAAAAATAAAAAAATGAGATTTTTGTACTTGTATTTGTGAATTGTTCTATACTAATTTCCATCATACTGACAGTTACTTGTTAATTCCTTGTCATTCTGGTTCATTCTGGCAAAAGGCCTATGGATATACTGTTACTGAACTAGATGTCTGTAGAATAAGCTAGGTGATAAATGATTGTGACCTTACTGAAGAGAGTACCTTCGATTTTTGGATTTTTGGCCTTTTGTTCCTTCAGCTAAGGGTCCCAACAGTCATACCACAGTAATCTATTGTTGGGTATTTGTTGGCTTTTGTTATTTTCCTTGGTGGCCCATTACTCAAGGAGAAGTAAGTGTGTATCTCCTTTTCTCAGGTTTCCGTTTACGCTGTTCCAGACAAGTGGCACCAAACCCATTATGCACTTGAGGCTGCAGTGAAAATTTTAGAGTTCTACGAGAAGTATTTCAACATATATTACCCCCTGCCTAAACTGGGTAAATTCAACAACATTTTCTCCCTGTAATCTTCTTAATACCTTGATTCACTTTTTAGAATATATTTGTAGGGGCCGCTGTCAGTTTATGTAGTTCCTCAGTCACCTGTACTAATTCAATAGGATACATGTCATGACTAAACCATTTATTTAAAATTTTTGCGCCACTCCTTTTTAATGTATTCTTTGGGTTTTAATTAGAATGAGAGGCAAAGCACAAAGTCTGAATTCTCACCGTTTCCTATACGTGCTGAATCATATGACAGATAAACTCATTGACTAATATTTACCCATCATTCAAGTTACCCCATGTGTTATTATTTAAGCTTTTAATCTCTGTTGCTTGGTGTACGTTAGACTTGATTGCCATACCAGACTTTCAGTCGGGGGCAATGGAGAACTGGGGTCTGACCACTTACAGGGAGACAGCTCTGCTCTTCGACCCCACCACCTCATCGGCCTCTGACCAACTCTGGGTTACCATGGTGATTGGACATGAGCTGGCCCATCAGGTTTGTTTGCTGCAAATCACACTTAAAAACAAAGAAATAAAATAAATAGTTTTGTTTTCTGTTTACATTACACATCCATTAAACATTATTGTACACAATAAAACATGGACTTAACGATACAATAATAACAAGGATCAATCAACTTGTAGTGAATAAACCAATTAAAGGTGTGAAGGAAAAAAATGGGGCATAAAAACAGGCACCACATGATTCTGCATCACTGGTGAGATGTGTTTTTCAACAGTTCCTTCTCTGTTCTAAACAGTGGTTTGGAAACCTTGTAACCATGGAGTGGTGGAATGACATCTGGCTGAATGAGGGATTTGCTAGATATATGGAATTTGTCTCAGTTGATGCAACATACCCTGAACTAAAAGTGGTGCGTGATCATAGAACATTTTTCTTTAAAGAAAAAAAAGATGGAAAAAAACAAAACATTTCCAAAGATTTGTCAGACATATGATGAAATTGTTAAAAGAAATACCTTCTTTTTTTAGGAAGATTATCTGCTGCATACTTGCTTTGCAGCCATTGGGCGAGACTCTCTCAACTCTTCCCGGCCCATTTCCTGCCATGCAGAAAACCCCACTCAAATCAAAGAAATGTTTGACACAGTCTCTTATGACAAGGTATGAATGTTGAATGTCTGTACAATGTTTGGAAAACATTCTTACTATCAGCTTATTATGTAATGTTAAAGGCGTCATAGAATGTATAAATAGAGTATTGTACCTTGTTCTCTGATGTTAAAATAGAATGTATTCCACTTTTATTAAAATAAGCTCAAATGCAGTTTTACAAAGCCAGTTACTACCTCATATTTAGGTTGGGACTTGAAATGTTTGTCTTGGCTCTTGCCTCTTTGACACTCACAACTGAACTGATTTCCCAAATGTGATCACATCACTACCAGGCTTTGTTCAAATTCACCCATTTTTAGAGGCTATTTCTAAGCTGAGGATTTACATATCAAGGTGGGCACAACCATGTTTCATGTTCATAACGGCTCTGTGGCCATGAACAGTCTAATTCATGGTTAGTTGGTACGTCTTCCATGTTTAGGTTATAGGTGTGACATTACCTTATTCATTCCTCTCTTGTGATTGGCTGTCTCAGGGTGCATGCATCCTGCAAATGCTCAGACACTTCCTCACTGATGAAGCTTTCCAAAGTGGCATTGTTCGATATCTGAGGAAATTCAGGTACAAGAATGCCAAAAATGAGGATCTGTGGGACAGCCTAACCAATGTAGGTTTTGCTTTGTTTTCTAAATCCAAATATTTATTTTTATAACATACTGAATGTGCTGAATTTAACTTGAATGGATACCCTATTTATAGACATGCTCAGAGGATGAATTCACATCTGGAGAATACTGTTACACCAACAATCAAGCAACAAAGAATGCAGTAAATATCAAAATCTATCTTTCAACTCTATTGCCTCATTTCTTTCATTTGGAAAACATTGCATTATACTTCAGATTTTACCAGAATTCTTCTTTGATTAGGAAAAATGTAATATTTTGTACTACTGATGTGTTGACTATCTGTTCTGTGTGTTCTGCAGTATCGCTATGCAGGGGAGCATATGGACCTGAGGGCCATAATGGACACTTGGACTCTCCAGAGAGGCATCCCTCTGGTCAAGGTTAACCGGCAGGGCTCGAAGCTTTACCTTAAACAGGAACGTTTTATTAAGACCAGCCATCCCGGAGATCCCTCATGGGCTTCCCTCCAGGAAGGGTAAGTGGTATACACATTAGTTCCATGTACTAGACTGACCTAGCCTTGTATAAAACCAGACCCTCATTCTACACTTTTGTTTCGTGGTCTGGAGTTTTGGTAGTGAGATTCGACTGCTTGCTTGAGGTGTTTAAGTTTTAAAAGATTAGATCAGCCCTTGACTGATAGGTTGCCTTGACTGATAGCATTCTAGCTCTGCGTTCACAATGCCTCCCTCTATTTGCTGACTGGACAGGTTAAAATGCATCCTGAGACAACTAGCTCAAAGAGATCAATGCAGACCAACACTGTAGAGAGATGATAATCAAGTGGAAGTGCTAGGAAGGCAAGGCCAGGCTAAGACTAACCTACCCCCTCCTTGTTTGCCATAAATGAATCCATAATTTAAGTATAGTAGTTGGGTGTACTTTCATTGGGGACTGTTTACATTCATTTACTTAGGGATGAGGTGTGCTTCATTCTGACCAAGTTATAGAAACTCAAATCCTACAATCACAGCCTACTGTGTCATGACAGAGTTATTGAGTCTGATTCTTTAAATGCAACTGAAAAAAATCAGTATGTATCAATTAATATATAATCAATGTCATCTTAATTGCAGCTTCCTTTGGCACATCCCCCTCACCTACAAAACAAGCCATTCACAAAGTGACATGAGGCATTTATTAGATACACAGACAGGTAATTACTGTTCCATCAGCACCTAAACACAAACCTAGAAACCTTTCTCCAACATATGCTTCATATTGTATCTTGTGTGCCATCTTGCTCACTCATACGTTGATCTCCCTCAGGTGTCCTAGACATTGATGAGAGTGTTGACTGGATAAAGTTTAACACCGACATGACTGGATACTATATAGTCCACTACGAGGGCGACGGCTGGGAACGGTTGAGCACGCTTCTAAGACACAACTTCACTGTTCTGAGTCACAAGGATCGGGCAAACCTCATCCACAACTCCTTTCAGCTAGTCTCGTGAGAATCAAGTTGTATTCAAATTATTCTAAATGACCTGAAGTGTTTGGTTAGGCCTTAATGGCACAGTGACACTCACATTCATTGTTTTTTTTATTTTTATTTTTTTGTATTTTCACATAAGTGATGCCTCAAAGGTTCAAACGTTCTTTTGACAGTATTTTCCTCTCATTCAGTGCAGGACAGTTATCTCTTGACACAACCCTCGACTTGATCACCTATCTGAAATCTGAGACCCACAATGTGCCCCTCATTCTAGGCCTTGGCTATATGGAAACCTTCTATAAAATGATTGAGAAGAGGAACATCTCAGATGTTACACAAAATGTGAAAGTAAGCCCTGACACACCTCACAGTCTCAATCTTTCTGTGACCAGTAACATGTATGTGGTGATGCACGTCTCTGCACGTCACCATGTACCTTTGGTGGTGACAGCATTTTGTGATGGTGGGCGCAGGACTTCATCTTGCAGTTCTTCCAAGGAGTGATTGACAGACAGAGCTGGAATGATGGGGGCTCCATCTCCGACAGGAGGCTTCGTTCTGAGGTGCTCTCCCTGGCGTGTGACCTGGGCTATCCACACTGTGTTCAAAAAGCTAAACAGTTCTTCAGAGACTGGATCAAATCCAAAGGCACTCTGAGGTGATTGAGCGCTTTATTTTTCCACTGAACTAACTCCACATATTATTTCTCATTGTAATATGCACAACTATGCTAGTTTCACAAATATTTGTGTGTTCTTCCTGTATTTGGATTTTCTTGTGTCTTTGTGAACATGTCAACACCACATATTATCGTAAATGACTGGATATTGAATGTCTATGTACACTTCTCCCCCATCTGACAGTATACCTAGTGACGTCATTGAAACAGTATTCTGTGTTGGGGCTCAAGATGACGATGGTTGGGAATTTCTCTTAGAGCAGTACACAATATCCATGTCAGAGGCTCAGAAGGATAAAATTCTCTCTGCTTTAGCAACCAGCAAAGACCCAACTAAACTGATGAGGTACTACAAACATAGTTTGTTCTGGCTGCCATATAGCCTATTTGATGGTTTGATAGCATGGTAACAAAAGTATGGTTATTATTATACACAGAATACTATACCTTGGTCTGGAGGGAGAAGTCATTAAGGCGATGGATCTACCCTCACTGATATGCAGTGTTGCTAGAAACTCCAATGGCCATGTTTTGGCATGGAACTTTGTGAAGAAGAACTGGAACAGCCTGGTGGAAAAGTGAGTGAATGATTCAGTATTCTGCTAGCCTGGTAGACAAGACTCTTTTTGCTTGGACACTCTGGATAGTCATACATTTACGGTGGGAAGTTTGTTTTAAACTTTAAACCAATTGTTCTGCCTTCAATTTCTGTTCGCTAGTACTGTACTGTAGTACTGTAGCGAAGTCAATATTGTGTGGAGTTAATAGGTGGTGCTAGCCTGGCGAAGATTCTGCAGCATCTTGGCAAAATAGAGCTTACCCTTCATTGCCAAAGGGGACATAGAATGGACGAAAGGAGTATTGATGTTACTGATGTTAAAACAGAATATATTAAACTTTAATCAAAATTAAGATCAAGTGCAATTTTACAAGCCTAATTAAAACTTTATATTTAGGCTTTGTATTGAAATGGTCCTTTTGTCTAAATTGCACCCTGTTTGGAAACCACAATTGAACTACAATGGCTTTATGCTATTTGATTCGAGGATCACTTGTGGGCTTTTTTCTAAATCGCCCGTGTTTTAGTGGCTATTTTTAAGTTCCAAGATTTCCATTTGAAGGAGGGCACAATCATGCCTAATGTTCATGATAGTTCTTTGGCTCTCTGCCAAAGTGCAATTTTGCTGACAGTCAAACCAGTAGCCGTTGAACTAAACAATGACTGTGGTCCCATGGTATCTGGTCCTGTAATGTAAATCGAGGTCAAACATAGAGCACCATATCTTGAATGGTACTGCACTTGTACTTGTCTTTTTGATCACACTTTCATAACGCATTGCCTCTCTTGTAAACCATGTCCTCTCTCAGGTTTCAGATGGGCTCGTTCAGTATCAGAAACATTATAATTGGCACAACATCTCAGTTTTCATCAAAAGAAGAACTGAATGACGTGAGTGTGCTTTTCTCCTGGCCTCTCTTAACTGCTGCTATCTAATTCAAAACATCCTCATGACACCTAAATCATACCCCTTCATATAATTTCCAGATCAAGGATTTCTTTGAATCCATTAAAGATCAGTCATCCCAACTACGAGTCACCCAGGTGGCATTGGAGAACGTGGAAAAAAATATCATGTGGTTGGAAAGGAATTTGGAGACTCTGAGGACCTGGCTGCTAAAAACTTTGAAGTCACTACAGAAAAAAGAGTGAATCTCATTAAAGAAGGAGCTTCAGCCAAGATCAGATCTCTGTACATGTGAGCCAACTGGCTAAAGTCAACTACGCACAGATCATACTCACAGTCAAAAAGTTTTGTTTTCATTTTCAAGAAGTTTTCTTGAAATTGTATTTTATGATTGCTATTTGAATTCGGTTTAATGATTTTTTAAAGATAATGTCTGATGGTTCTCAGCCTTTACATTATAAATGATTTCAGGCACATTGAGGTTTCAAAAGAATAACGTTAACTTTTAAAAATACCAACACATACTTGACTTCCTTTAAATAGTTTATTATAATAAAAATAACCACAGAGAAAACAGGAACAAAAAAAAAAAACATTTTGAGAGACTCTTTGGTGTGGGATGGGGATGGGGATTTGTGAGCATTCTCTCATGTTTCTACTGCATGCATGGGGTTACAGTATTTGGCCCCAGTCAATGCAAAAGTTAAAACATGGTGTTAATGAAAGCATAGCGACCTCTACTGGTGTGATGTTGGTGTAATAATTCAGCAACCCATGACAGCCTAAATATAAGGAGATGGGTACATAAGACAGAACAGAAATAAAATTCACTGAGAACTAATTCTGCTCACTGTTCATTCTTGAAAGAGGTATTGTTTTTGTATAGAAAATATTTTTGTTCACATGAACATAACATGGATTGTAATAAATAAATATGATTATTTCAAAAAGACAACAACTGCATGTGATCACCTGTTTTAGCCTAAATTAGGCACTAAACATGAGGATGTCCTCTTTTCCAGCAAGGACATTTGTTCCTGTCTTTTCTATGTCACAGTTATGCTTCTCGTCTGTAGACAAAATAGGCAATCCATTTTACATGAGTATTTTGTCTCTGATGTTAAGTCAAATCTACAGGGACACAATAAGCAGTGGCAGGCTTACTGAAAAGGTAAGGTTATGGGATAAAACCTCAGTTCTCTGAAAGAGAACACGATACACCACCTTTGGGATATCGTGATTGGTGATATCAATCCTGCTGAAGACCACTCTAACCAAGCCTGATGTAATCAGGCAATAAGTGTGCATGTGCTGGTCTCAGCCCTCAGGCTAAAAAATGCAGGTGCATGCGCACCATCTTCCTCTTTCACACTTAATAGCTGAAGTGTGCAGAGGCGAGGTAGGTGATGTCTTGTGTAGTCCTTCAGAGAACCAAGGTTATAAGCCAACTTTGGACCACCTTTGGGAACATGTATACGACACAGCCTCTGAACACGGTGCTTACACATCCCACATGACAGACTGAACTGAATGAACATTGCCATGCAGTCACCAGTCAAAAAAAGCGAGGGTAGGTCACACTGGCCCTCTCACCTCATCATCCAAGGTAGGAAGTGAAGACGCAGGCACAGTGAATGGGGCATGGCGAGTTCCAGGCGCACGTGTAGCCTCCACATCACAGAGGTGTTACCAACGGCCTAGCTGGCTGACTGACTAACCTCCTGCACAGAGACGCCTTTCCATACAGCTCATGGAGCAGAGACACTTCTCGTGGAGTGGGCTCTTAGCCCTTCTGGCAGACGTACTCTGACTGCCTCATATGTCAAGCCAATTGCATCGACAAGCCAGTGCACCAGACGTTGCTGTTCTGACCTCTCAAGGGGGCGAGTGAGTTCTGTATACACAGGCAGTGCCCTTCAGAGAGCAGACTGCCTTGAGTCCAAGCTCCAACTGCAGGGCAGGAGTGTCTAAGGCGGGCAGATTGCTGACCTGCGATTTAAACGAGGCAATCAAGACTTTGGGCACATAGAAGGGGTTAGGATGAAGGATGACCCTGGTGTCCAGAGCAAACTCCATGCATGCTGGTTTGACCGACAGGACGTTGAAGTCCCCTACGCTTAACTAGCGCCATTGCCAACAGCAGTGCCGTCTTCAGAGATAGCAGTTTCAGATCGATATCTGAAAGAGGCTCAAATGTTGTGCTGGTCAGCTCTCTCAGTACCACCAAGGGAGCAGATGCCTAGACACCTCGTGCCCCTGACAAAATGGCCAGCCACGGAGTGTCGTCCGGGGTGACTCTGTTCCAACCAACATGGCAAGCTGAGATGGCTGCCAGATAGACCTGGAGTGTCAAGAAGGGGCGGCCCTGGAAAGACAGAATGACTATCTTCATGAGGATAGGGAATGTAAGTGGGTCTACACCACAGGGAAGGTCAGACCCCAACTCAGCAGTTACACCCGCTCGGGGGCCAGGTATTCAGCCACCACAGTGCGGGTGACGAATGCCACCCCGTGCCCCTTGCCTGGGACGTCAGGTCCCTGCGGGTGGGCAGCACCCAAGGCTCCCCCTCACAAGAGGAAGGTCAGATTAGAGCACCATGCCTGTGTAGGCTTGTGGGGGGCTACCAAGATCATGGTGTGTCTCTCTGTACACATTCTGGTCTGTATGAGGGTGAATGGAGAAAAAGCATACAACAGTGTGTGAGGCCACAGATGTGCTAAAGCGTCTGTGCCCATAGGGGGGGTTGTCATTCATTATAGTGAACCACAGCGGGCATTGAGCGTTCTCCGCAGAGAGTCCCCCTGTGCCATCCTGACCCTGGCCACTTTAGATTTGATGTGATGTCATATGCTATAAATCATCCATTTTGGGGTGAGCATGCAAATCCATCCCTCTATCCCTCTGGGGGGTGATGAAGTAGCGTCAATCGAAAAAGCACCCTTCTCGGGCTCTGCCAAACTGGCAGTGCAGGGGGGAATTGTTAATTGTTGTGTTTTTTTTTTTTTTTTAAGGAGTGAGGTACTCACTAACAGGGGGGATGTGTGTATGTGTGCAGCCAACAGTGGGGTGCTTATGTTATGGACAGCCCAGTGGGGGATGAGGGGGGTGTCAAGGAGCAGGATGCGTTCGCGGTCCGGGAGGTCGGCCAGTGTTAGCCAGAGGTGTCATTGGGTTGCCACCAGGTATATCGTCCACATCCTCCTCATTCACCACGGAGGCCATGAGCTTGAGGAAGTGCACCTGGAGGAGCGTTGTAGAGCTGAGCATCTTGCATGTCTGCCCCACGCAGGTCTAGGCTTTCTCCATTAGCCCGGCCTGACACAGCAGCACCTCCTTGAGGTCCGGGAACATGGGGATTTGCCTGACAGTCGGAGCTGTGCGAGCAAAGCCTTAAAAAAAAACAGCCTTAATGGTGTTACTGGTCATTGGTGTTTGATGACAATAGTCAGCAATGTCATGTTGTAATGACCTTTTTCTTTTATTTTGTGGTTTCCTACCCTCCGCCCACAACTGCACATAGTAGATGATGGTAGGTTCTCGATTTATGCATCTTTTCGTACTGTTCAGATCAACTTGACAATTTTAAAATGTTAAAATTTAGAAATGTTAAAATTTACACACAATATTGTCCTTATATTGACCCAAACACATTCATATAGAATATCCTGTCATTTATGTTCTCTCGGTTTTATTACATTTACATGGGTTTAGCAGATGAGTTTGACTCACGGCTGCTACCGTTGTGTCCTGGAACAAGACACTTAACCCTAAATTTCTCTACAGGAGACTGTCCCTGCACAATTGATAGCTGACAAATGTGTTTCACTCTGACCCTATTTGGCCCCGGGCCTATGTTTTTGCTCTACCTACTTGAGATTCCTTCACTACTTTTCCGTGATGTAATTTTGTAATCGTGATCATTTTTCCTTCTCCCCTTAAAGTACTTTCCACCTCCAGTATAAGTCCCTATAGCCCAGTATAAGTCCCTAACTGCCTGGGTCAGCAGTTCAAAATGTTCTCCTGACCAGAAGTAGTTACGTGTAATTAGTGTGACCTTCGTGATTTCATTGTGGTGATTTCACGAGTCTACCTCAGCCTATTTGCAAAGAACTTGTGACTTGCAAAGAGTGACCAAACTGAAGTCCCGTAGAAAACAGGGAAGTGAAATCCAAGTGAAAAACTCAACTTTATCTCAAATGAATCGGGGGAGTACCAGTGGTGAACAATCCACTAAAGCATTGCAACGATACCTACAACAGTTAGTGCTGGCTGAAATACGATTGGCACGTTATGACTCTGAGTTGACCATTAGTCTCTGTTCAGACTAACAGTAGTTTATGTCAATTCGTTTTCTTTTACCTTAGATTTGATGTGTAAAGTTAATTCATTTGGAGCATGTAAGTTGCTTAGTTAGCTAGCAAAAGAGCTAGCTAACTTTGACAAGCCTGGCTGTCAAAGCCTGTAGTGGAGCATTTAGCAAAGGGTGATACCTCAGTGTTGTGGACCACCATTCTGAAGACAAGACTCAGATCTCCATATTCTCTCTTCAGACATGGAACAATTTGATGAAGGTAAGACACTTGACCTCCTCCCATATTTACCCAACCACTTGATTTTATATTAGCTACTGTTCATGCGACTTAAGTGACTTGGTAGGGAGCTACGTTAGCTATGTTAGCGATAGCTAGCTAGTTGGAAGGAACTACTGAAAGGCTCTGTAGACGATTTAACGTTAGCTAGTTTTTTGGTCCTTATTCTCTTTATATCACCAGTTAGATGATGGCTTGTATAGGTGAAGGAGTTGGTTAAACTGCCAGTTCAGGCACGCATATAAATCTTGCATTCGCTTTCTAGTTTTAATACGAGCATCAACTTAGAATTAACGTTAAGGAAGCGATAAGTTATTAGCAATATTAGGCTAATTTTAGCCTTCCCGGAGAGAACTTTGCTCTGTTCTTAACTGTGAAGTTACAAGTTTAGATGAGGTCATGGGCGTAGTAAAGGACAGAGTAACGTTAACGTTAGTCTAATCGAGTCATCAAGTTTAAATTTAGGATACCCTTGTACGGACGCAGGGATTGAAACTGTTTGTTTACGTCTGCGTTCAACTCACATGGTTCTTGAAAGTGCATTTATTTTGACAGGAACCAGTTAGTTAGCATGGTAGTTACTTCAGTGTACGCCTTAGTTTTCTAACAAATACATGCCCCGGTAAAAGGTTCAAACGATAAATTACACAGACAACACAACAGCAATATGTTTAAAGTAACCTCACAGTTAAATTACTTTGTGGTGCACCTACGTAGTTAACAAACTCGTAATTTGATGTACAGCTGTGTAAGCTACCCAGCTAGATCTGATAAATAATGCTAGGTTTTTCTTAAAATGTGCCCGAGAGTGCACTGGAACATCTGAAGCATTGGTTTCCGAAGGCTGCCGTCATGCAATTCAGGACACAACTGCGGTAAATGTGTGAGGGTAAAGTCTTAGATGACTTTCATTCGAATTGACTGGTTATTTATCAGTAAGGTTAGTCCAATCTTCAGGTTACTGCTCTAGCAAACTAATAAATCAGACTAACGTCGTAAAATTGACACCTACGAAATTCAGTGTTTTCTGTGCATGAACCTCACTGCTTTGGAAATTACTGCTTACACAAAAATGTCATGCCATGTCAGTCAGCTTCATCTTTTGTAAACAAATACACAATCGGATGGTTGGTTTGCACTGCAAACTCCAGAAGTCTTTTTTGTTCATTACTTTCAAACAAATGCCAGTTTCTGGTGTTCTTAGAGAGCCTCAAAACTAAGTTTGCATAGAGTTCATGAAGTTACTTGCTTTGGGTGTTTTGAAAAAATATTGGATGGTTTTATTACTTGAATATGTACTCCATTTTTCATTGTTAAGAGCATTGGGTTTTGTCCCTATTCTTAAAATGTGAAAGAAAGCTAATATCAAGCCAATTAATGTTACCCTTTACTGCATTTTAGTCGAACAGATATCATAAATAGTGAGAAACACAGTAAATGGTAGCATTAACTGGCTTGTTGTTAGAAAATGCTTTTCGAAGAAGAGAGAAAGAGGAAGCGTGCAGAGGAGGAAGTTTGTTATTGTGTCATGGTCAATCTGAGGCAGAGCTTTCTCAGCTGTAAACAAACTGCTACCCTTATTTTAAAGGTTTGGTCAGGCTAAATCATTTACTGTCACAGTCATGAACTATGTAGGGGTTCAGTGTTAGTGAAATCTAGAACCAGAAATTCATGTTTGTCAAGGTGATAACAATGCAGTCTTTGAATCCATTCCCACTGGGAAATAGTGTCCTGATTTGTGTGCAGAGAAATAGGAACTGATTGATGGAACTGATTGAAGGATTTTGGCCTTCTACTATTACTCCTTTTGTCATATTTTGTGTTTAAAATGATGAAGTTGTATCGGTAGGTCCATCCATGTTGTTTTTTTTCTGGTGCAGGAATGCTGCTAGGCTTAGTTGTCTGTTTGTTGAGGATACCAGGCAAATTGTGAAATTATAGCCCTGGACAGAATTTAATGGTCTGGACAAAAGACGTGCTTGTCTGGAAATACTGGCACAAAAATGTGCTGTCATAAGTGTATTGCACAGTTGCAGACTGCCTACTGTGTCGTGACTCAAGCTTTTGCATTTCACTAGGCAGTTGTCCACTGCCTATTCAGACACATTTGAAGCAGTAATGTTTTGTGTTTGGCCTTATCTCCAAATCGACCATGCAGAGCAAGCTCCACTGCCGAGGAACATGATCGAGAACAGCCTATTTGAGGAGGAGCCAGATGTGGTGGACCTCGCCAAAGAGACCTCGTCCACGTCCTACCCCCTGGACCCGGATGACGTGGTCTACGAGCCCCGCAGCTCACGACTGCTTGTCCGGGGCTTGGGCGAGAACGATGCTGACGAGGACGAGGAAGACTACGAGTCATCCGCTCGGCTGCTGGGCATGTCGTTCATGAACCGCAGCTCCAGTCAGCGTTCCGCAGCCGCCTCTATCTACACCCGCCAGGACCCTTCCAGCAGCTTCTGCTCTGTACCTTCATCCAAGACCCTGGTGGCCGGGGTCTTCATCCTGGTGCTGGTTGCCTCCGTGGTCATGGTTATCTGCTTCTTGCCTGGTTGCACTTTCACCAAAGACGGATGCCGGAAACCCAACGCCTCAGAAGAAGTCCTCTATCCGCTAGCCACTGACGGAAAGCCATTCCCTTGGGCGGATCTCAGATTGCCTGTTGCGGTGGTCCCTATACATTATGACATCCTGCTGCACCCCAACCTGACCACCATGACCTTCCAGGGGTCCGTCTCCATCACCATGATGCCTCAGGATGACACCGACAAACTGGTTCTGCACAGCTCTGACCTGAAAATCGTCCGTGCCACTTTGCAGGATGTTGAGGTCAAATTGTCAGAATACAAGCCCTGGCAACAGATTGCCGTCAAAGATATACAGCTCAAAAAGGGACAGCAGTCTACTCTCAAGCTGAACTTTACAGCTAATCTCTCAAACAGCTATGACGGATTCTACAACAGCTCCTACCTAGACACAACTGGCACCAGACGGTAAAGAACTGATAGCCTTCATAGCCTTGTCATTGTTGAAAATAGCCTTCATGGTTGTTGTTAACTATAGGCCTACTATACTATACTATTACTCTGCAGTAATATTCAGTTTGGTGCATTTGATGCTGCAGTAATATTCAGTTTGCTGTTTTATATATTGTAAACAGTGTTGTATTTTGATAACCTCTTTTTTTCTGGACATTAATTGGATTATTTGTTTTTCCTCCCTGCAGAGTTCTGGCTGCAACACAATTTGAGCCCTTAGCTGCCCGCAAGGCTTTCCCTTGCTTCGACGAGCCAGCCTTTAAAGCTACGTTTTCTGTGAAGATAAAGAGATATTCCAACTATATAAGCTTATCTAACATGCCCAAGGTACCAGGGAAAACAGAATCATTAACAGCTTCCTAATGAAAAACAAACAAAGTAACCACAGGCAGAGTTCTGTTGATCTCACTTAGAGAGAATATTAATGTTAGGATTTTGCCAGGGGATGTTGGACCAGACTGCAAATGTTACAGCTCCTCGTTCAGTTGAACACAACGCTGTCTTTTGTTGCGTTGCAGATCAAGTCTACTCCACAGGAGGATGGTCTTCTGCTGGATGAGTTTGAAGAGAGTGTAACCATGAGCACTTACCTTGTGGCCTTCATCGTGGCTGACTTAAGCAATGTGAGCCACAACATCAATGGAACCGAGGTAGGCTCCTCTAGTCAAAGGTGATGGTGAGAACCGCATCAGTGCAAAAATAGTGAGAAACTGGCTAACATCGTATTCCACATAAGTAAGAGTTTATAGGCTTTTTACAGTATGATACAATATTGATTAAAAACATCATCGATGACTATCGATGGGAGGAAAGATTCACCCTATGTAGTTTTTGCCTGTGGATAATATAATTAGGAGTACTAAATGTGTGTGTCCACGACTGCAACTATGCTTACTTATTTGTACTTATTTTTACAAAGTATGTTTACAACTTAATTTGTGAAGTCCTTGTGTATAAACTGTTGTGGATATGTGGATGCTTACTTTCAGGTGTCAGTATATGCTGTACCAGACAAGAAGGATCAAGTCAAATACGCACTGGATAGTGCTGCAAAGCTGCTTGAATTCTACAATGAATTCTTTGGCATTCACTACCCTCTGAGCAAATTAGGTGGGTGCATCTGTACACAATTGCTGTGGCGTGTTTTAGTAGCAGAGGCAACTACAATGCTTATTATCTACATGTGAGTGTGGTCTTTGTCATCATGTGATCTGCTTTTTATTCAGATATGGTGGCCATTCCTGACTTCCTGGCCGGGGCCATGGAGAACTGGGGACTCATCACATTCCGTGAAACAACATTGCTAGTGGGGGATCATTCGTCACCCCTGGACAAGCAATTAGTGACCTCTGTCATCGCACATGAACTCGCTCACCAGGTGAGAAACGCTCCCTAGAGAAACTAGCCATCTATCCATCACCGATGATGCTTTGCAACAGCATCACCTGTTATAATTGGGTCTAGTAATTTTAATTAAATTAATCATCATGTGTACAGACTGTAGAGTATGTAAAATGGTCATTTGTGATTTCAATAAAACAAAAATGTCTGGTGGACATCAATGCAATCATTTCTCCTCAGGGTAAATAACACTGCTACAATCTTGCTGACCAGATGTAGGCTAGTGTATTGTTTCTGCTGTGTACAGACACATACGGAACTGTATATTTCTTTTTTTTTTTTAATTATTTCTCCCAGTGGCTACTCTAATAGCACAAGAATGTGAGAGCAGTATTTTTCAGTCTAGATGCATTTTGTGTCTTTCAGTGGTTTGGAAACCTTGTGACCATGAAGTGGTGGAATGACCTCTGGCTTAATGAAGGCTTTGCTTCCTACATGCAGTACATGTCCATTCAGAAATTATTCCCTGAACTTGACATTGTAAGTTTCCTTTGCATATATAAATATTAATATAAATATGCTCAATACAAGTGTTTTTTTTTTTTTGCTTGCATTTTCCTGTTTTAATGACTTCTGTGTTTGTGGGGCTGTGTTTAAAATTGATTTTAGGACAATGAGTTCCTCAATGTCCGCTTCAGAGCTTTGGCTAAAGACTCTCTGAATTCATCCCACCCTGTCTCGGCCGTGGTGAAAACGCCAGAGCAAGTGGAGGAAATGTTCGACTCTGTGTCCTATGAGAAGGTGTGTTTTGTTGAATCTGAACCATGTCAAAAGTATTGATAATTGTTGATGGCCAAATGATTTCAAACACAACAATAAAACATACTGTGTGAGTGTGTGTGTGTGTGTGTGTGTGTGTGTGTGCTGTATAACTAACAGGGCCACTATTTAATTTGGTTGTGACAAACTTCTACATTTCCTCTTTAGCCCTCAAAACAAACACAGATTGATGACTCAGCATTTTGTGCATATGTGAACACTCCAAACGCACTCAGACCCCTTTAAAATGAACCTGGTAGTCTCAGTACAGTTTGTCAGTAAAGTCTGCGGTACAGTTCACCTAAACAGTGCATTGTGATCACAAAATGCTTCAGGTTGACTTTCCCTTTTTTGCGTTGTATTTTATCCTTCTTGGCTTGTCGTGGCATCGCTTGCTCTTGTACAGTCACTAGCCTACAATATACTATTTATCATGACAACATGCTATAGACTTGAAACATACAAACAAATGTGAACCTGGAGCATTTTGGGTTCAAGGGGACATAGAATGGCAGGAGTATTGTACCTTGTTCTCTGCTGTTGAAATAGAATATATTCAACTAGTCCTGCCACTAACAACTAATTTTCTAACTACTAATCTTTCCACTAATTTTTCGATTAGTCGACTAACCTAAACAACTGATTTCCCCCAAAAAACAAGTGGTTGCTATTTCATTTGTGTTCAACCACAGTACTTGTGCATTGCGGTTGTACTTCTGTGATAAGCCAATGAAGTCTTACAGAATGTACAAACCATTATTTTATCACCAGTGACCTGGGGTATTCCAAGAAGGTGGCTAAGTGATAGAGAAAGTGGTAAACCTGCTAATACAGTAGCCTGCTGGCTTTGTTTAATTAACAGAATGATGACTCCAAGCTCTTCTATTATCAGGTTTACCACTACCTCTGACTTAACTTACCCAGGTTTACCACTTAACCAATTACTTGGATTACCCCCCTGAAGTATTCCCATATTTTCAAGGCTTTTGGTCTTGTTCTAGAAGTAACAGTTGCCACTGTCCTTGATTCTGCTTCCATTTTCATATCAAAACAGTGAGGCAGGGGTGCTCAGAACAGGGGAGGGGGAAAGAAAGAGGATAGCCAATTTGACCAGCAGGGTGCGCACAGCAAAAACTAGTGGTGTGGATGGGAATTACTTGAACTCAGATGAACCGTTTGAGACTAGAGACCAAAAATAAATAGGCAGTCTATAGTAAAATGACGCATTGCCCCCAAAAATTGCTGCTGACAAATTTTCATGACTGACTACATTGACTAATCACGGCAGCTCTATATTCAACTGTGATTCATCAAAAATAAGCTCAAGTGCAAGCCCAATTAAAACCTTATGTTTAGGCTGTGTATTGAAATGGTCCTTTTGGCTAAATGGTTCCCTCTTTGGCAACCATGATTTAACTACAATTGCTTTGTGATACTTGACATCACATGTAGGCCATGTTTTAGTGGCTATTTCATAGATTTTCATATGAGGAAGGGCACAACCATGTCTCATGTTCATAATAGCTTGTTGGCGATGCACAACCTCTCTTAATTGATCAAAGTCAAGGCAAAAATGTTTTTCCATTCTGTGTCTCCTTTAAGTATACAATACCACTGACTTTTTCAAGGAGTCTGGGAGTCTGAGTTCAAAGAGTATGAGTCCGATTGCTGAGACATTGGTCCCACTCTTAGAGGGCTGAGTTTGGTTCAGTTAGAAGACTGTGAGAACACCCTTAGGCAGTGTTCTTAGAATGAGTGCTGTTTTGTCATTTCAGGGTGCCTCAATATTGCTCATGGTCAATTCTACAATGAAAGATGGTGAATTCCAGAAAGGAGTCATTAAATATCTTGAGAAGTTCAGAGGTCATAATACTGTCAACGAGGACCTGTGGAACAGCCTTTCCTCGGTAACTTGACCTAAAAAGCAGATGTTGCAACATTCTTATCTATGGGGAATAGACTCTGCCTTGGTTGACAAATAAATATGCTGTCATAATAAATCTTCTTAAAAATGTGTTTACTTTTGTTGTACAGTGCAGAGCTACTTCAGTGTCCCCATATAATTTGTCTTCCCATATACCTGATGCAGGTCAGCAAAACGTTCAACGTCACGGAGATGATGAACACGTGGACCCTCCAGAAGGGATTTCCTCTGGTCACCGTGAGCAGAGCTGGCTCTGAGGTCAAGCTGATGCAGGAGCACTTCCTCCTTGATGCTGGGAACTTCACTTCCAAGTACTGTAGTAGTTGTTACACATTTCTAAACTGAAACAATAAGTTGTTAAAATGAATCGAAACGGTGGCGTGGGTGGGGATGTTTGTCAGTTTAGATTAGTTAGGAAATGCCCACCTAGTTCAACAAAATTCCAGTAACCCTAATTAGATCATAAACAGTAGAATTTGATTCTAGATTTCCAGGCTACCCTTGGGTGTCTTTGAAAACAAATGTCAAAAATTTGTCATAAATATTTTTAAATGTAGTGTTTATATGTTCACAGCCTTGAAAAAGGCTTAACATGGTCACATGCCTCTAATTGTCTCTTCTATGTGTCCTTTGAAGGAATTTGTGGCATATTCCACTGACATATGTCAATGACAGCTGTAGCATTGCCAGTGACTGCAAGCAGGTTTTTGTCCTTAAGGAAAGATCAGGTGTGTTGACACTGTCATTATTACCGACACAGGCATTATTGCTTCTTCTAAATACCTTCTGATTTAACACTAAAGACCTGCCAATTATTACTTCCACCAAAGAGGCTATGTTTTCGCCAGCATTTGTCTGTCTGTCTGTGAGCAAGATAACTCCAAAAGTACTGCACAGATTTGGATGAAATTTTTGGACAACGTGGGTATTTAGGCCAAGAAACAGATGATTAAATTTTGGTGGTTATCCAGAACACTGTCTGGTATTTGTATTGGGTCAGTGACCCTATATTGCCTTGGCGGAGGTCCTTTCTAGTTTGTTACAGAATATTTTTTTTTTTTCAGGTTTTCTTTTATTTGATGAATGTAACATATGCATGAGGCTAGACATGCCACAAATGTATTACTTTCTGGTAGTACAGAGTTGAACACTAGTTAATTTCTTGAACTGCAAAGATTTTTTTAAGAAAGGCAACAGAGAGTGAATATTTACTGTCCGTGTTTATCACGTGTTGTAGATTTTCAGTTTGTGTGCAGTTGCTTTGAAATATGCTGTGGGTGAGCTCTCACTTTCTGTGTGTTTTTGTTTCGTCCGTTTTTAGCCAAATTGAACATCCCTGCTGGTGTTAAGTGGTTGAAATTTAACTTCAAAAATGAGGGCTTCTACATAGTGGACTATGGGATGGAAGGCTGGAGGGCTCTCATAGAAGCCCTGCAACATGATGTGAATGTCCTTACCCATGAAGATCGAGCCGCTCTTGTTAACAACGTATTCATGCTCTCAAGGTATTCTCTTCATATTTAAAGTGTCCTTGTGTAGGTAAAAGCAAGTGGAGTGTTGCCATTATATCTTTCAATGCTCTTGTAAGCCTTGTGGTTTTTTTCTCAATTCAGTGTTGCCATCCTATCCAACATTACTAATCTAATGGAATTACATAAGACGTTTAAAGGAAACATCTGGCTGCTTTCGGTAGGAACAGGAGCTAGAAAAGTTGGTACAACATAGGCCAAAACAAAGTTTCCTTGTCCTAGTTAGTTAATGTTAGCTGGCGTTTCACTATTCGGTCCTTGTCAAATTTTTAAAAAAAATTTTAATTCTGATAGCAATAATTTTAGAAGTATATTCTGCCTCAGACAGCCAGGAGCCGCCACCATTTGGCATGCCACAGAAACAATAGGAATCATCCTCCCCCCGTGATCAATGTAAATTAACTTCTGCAATTCTTGCTACAAACTAACTTTTTGAGGTTGAGCAACAGGGATATGTGTTGATTTATGCCAGGTTTTGGTTGAATGTTGGAATTTGATTGGTACCACATAGTAATAACAACAGCAAAACGGGAAAATCTGATCCGTTTTCTGAGACAGAAACTGGTGAGCTGAGAGTTAAAATCTAAAAATAAAGGATGATTAACTGTTTTTAGCCCATAATATATCTTGTTAAACATAAGTAACACAAAATAAATATGTTGAAAAACAAAGTGTGTCTTTGAACTGAATTGGTTTCATTTTTCTTCAGACTGGGCAAGGTGTCCTTCAGGCAGGTACTGAACCTGATGACCTACATGGCCAACGAGACAGAGACAGCTCCGCTCACTGAGGCCCTGGGCCAGCTCACACACATCCTCAGGATGCTGGAGAAGAGACAGGACCTCCTCCTAGTGGGCAGAATGAAGGTCAGTCATCTCTATAGACTTGAGCTTACCAGCAGTCTTCTGGCTAAACAGTCATTTCTGGGCAAGGTAGAGGTCAGTCTGATATGCATGCTTGTTCTCCATTGTGTAGCTATACCCTAGGTGTATTCCAATTCACCAGTATGGATACAATACAATTTCCAATGTCTGTTGAGTTAAATGTGAAAGTTTGCAAACACTCAGTTAACTCAACTCAATTAACAGTGAAATGAAATTCACAAGAAAAAGAATCCCTCTAGAACAGGACAAAGGCATACACCCATTTGAGCATACATCCTTTTAGAGTTAGATTACACACAGCCATGTCCCTTCTCAGTGTTTGACCCTTTCGGTCTCCCCAGGCATACATCATCAGTCATTTCCAGGATCTGATGGACAGCCAGTCGTGGGGGGAGGAGATCTCGGTGGCTAAGCAGACCCTGCGCTCCACTCTGCTGGAGATCTCCTGCAGTCTCTACAGGAGCAACTGCACAGAGCAAGCCATGGCTCTTTTCACCAAATGGGTGGCTTCCAATAGGACAGAGCAGTGAGTGGCACAGTGCAAGTAATACTTTTTGAATGATCCTAGTCATAATCATGAGGTTGTCAGGTAGATAAAGTACAGTGAAAACACAAATCAGATATTTTCTTGCAGATCAGAATTATTAGGTCAGTACTGTGGTGTGGGCACAAAAAAAGTCCACAGTCCATGTATTTATCCCTTTAAAAGGTCAATGAAACAGTAGGTGTGCACATCAGCAAACACCTGAACAGTTCCACACCATTTAAAGTAACAACCCTCCTCTCTGTTGCCTGCATCCCACTAGCATCCAACAACTCCGACTCTAACCAACCTCGATGAAATGATCAACAGATTAGTCAACAATGAAAATATTGACTTTCAGCTGTACTGTGTATAGTAATGATTCTCTCCTCTTCTCCTTCTTCAGTATCCCAGGGGACCTGATGAGGGTGGTGTTCTCTGTGGCGGCCCAGAAGGAGGAGGGTTGGAACACGCTGCTACAAGCCTACAGGCTCTCCATCTATGACTCTGAGAAGCGCAAGATGCTGGAGGCCCTCGCTAGCACACACAACGTCTCTAGGATCGTCTGGTGAGGCAGCGCCTTGTGTGATCACCAGCAACTCATGTACCAAATCATGATTAGATCAAGTCATCTCCCCCAGATGTTTGAAAAATCTAAATCCTGAACAGAACCTGAACTGAATAGACTTCTGGTGACATTTGCTTTTTGATTTTAGATTATTTTAGCTCAGTTCTCTGGGAACATAAAGTAGACTGAGAGGTACTGTTGAGATGGAATGTTTACACAAATCGTTTTCATTTTCAAAAGAAACATATTTGCCTCAAATGTTCACCTCTTTGATCAATCAATCAATTAGTGATCAAAAGATGTGTTGCCAAATTTAAACACCCCTGAGATTATCACCCAGATTATCTTCCAGACATTTAGTAACATGACATTTCCAAAAGGAAATGTGTTTCATTGTACAAAATACTGAAATTGTACTATATGTACTACATGTCACATCCATAACTTAAAATTACTCTATTTACTATTTTTCTTGGATTTCAGTTTTTCCATCTAATATGCCATCATAAAACAAATCAATTTTTTTGTCATGCCTACTTGACCCTGACATATTTTCTCACCATCATATGGGGCAGGATTCTCAAATCTGGACTGAGCGGAAGTGTGATTCAGAACCAGGAGCTCCCACTGGTCATCAGCACCGTCTGCAAGAGCTTTGCAGGATATCTCTACGCATGGAATTTCGTCAAGGAAAACTGGGAAAAGATCACTCAGAAGTGAGCACTCATTTTTATGTGTACGGCTTTTAGATATGAACGCTAAATTGTGTCTGACATGGTATCTGATATCTCACATGTTTTTTTTTTTCTTTCTCTCTCTTGCACTCTTGTTGTTCCTTCCTTGCTTTCTTTTTAGGTTCCCCATTGGATCTTTTGCCATTCAAAACATTATTGTGTCAACAACCTCCCAGTTTTCTACCAAGCTTCAACTTCAAGAGGTAAGATGGGTTAATATTTACATTTATTAAAGCAAACCAGCCATGTTGGAAATACTAATCACTAAAGGCTTCTCCCCAAAACAGCTTGAGAACTTCTTCAGCTCGCTCAAGGACAACGGCTCGCAGATGAGGAGTGTGGAGGAGGCGGCCGAGACAATCAAGCTGAACATCCAGTGGATGGACAAAAACTTAGACACACTCAGAAACTGGCTCTAGTAGCTGACCTTCCCCACCCCTCTACTCCCCCCCATTTCTACCCTCCACTCCTTTGAACACCCCCCTTGGTGGCATTGCCTAATACCTCCCCACACATGCACATACACATATACACACCACCGACACAGCGCTGCCACCGTTTGCACTAGTAGGAGTTCCAGCTTGCTCAGGGCTACCTGTTTTTGATTGTATGTCTTGAGACACATACAGAAATTAAGTTGCAGTTTTGTAAGTTATCCCCCACCGCCCCCACCCCCTCCGCCCTCAATGTTCTCTTATTTGGCTACATACCAAACATGCGTCTTTTGAATAAAAAAGAAAAAACAAAAAGCAAAACAAAAATGTACACGCCTGGAAACATGCACAAGCAACCAGACGTGAAAAGAAAAGAAAAAAAAAACAAATGGCTAATCCTACTGTGGATACTACTGCCAGTGACGGCCAGGAGTGTCCTCTGAGACAGATTCCCTGTGTGGGAGTAGGTCAGAATCTAACACTGTGTTGTTGATGTCTTCAGGCCTCACTGCCCTCTCTTTGACTCAGGCTTGTATACAAAAGAGTTTTTTTTAAACTTTTGAGCCATGAGCAGAATTCCTTGCACACGCTTTGAGGTCTTACAGCTCTTCTGCCGCTGTTACAATGTGTGTACAGTATATATATGTATACTTTTTGCCTTAGCTACTTCTCAAGCTGTTACATGCTTTTCCAAAGCTTTGCTCAAGTTTCTGTTGCAAAATATTTTTTCTCTGCCTCTCTCTCGTATTTATATGGTTTGCAGAGCTATACATAGTCTGTATAATAGGCAATTCCACGCAAACACTCCCAACAAAATGCCATGGTATTTGTATGATGCGAATGAATATGTGACAAGTTTCATAAAATCTGTTCTACAACCAAGAGTGAACACTCAGATTTTATGTAGTCATTCACATCATGCCATACCGTGGCTTTGGCAATGTTGGCATTATGAACATAGTTTTGCTTGGAATCGCCTATATATATATATATATATATATATATATATATATATATATATACTTCTGCAAACCATATATATATATATATATATATATATATATATATATATATATGGTTTGCAGAAGTATGAGGGCAGTGCACCCATTAAGGGCCATGCTCACATAGTGCTTTGAGTTTGTCATGGGACATAATAATAGCAAAACTGCAACAGGGAATGCACTTTGTTTTTATTTTCATTGAAGCTGACATGGGAGCTGACATTATGGGATACAGAATTTTATATATATGTATTTTTATTTGCTGAATTGAACAGTGTTTGTCTGTGAGTGCACGCATGCAGCCCACTGGTTCTTGTACTCCTGAGTTATTTATTGATTTCCAAATTGAGGCTTTGCTAGTGTGTTCTCTTTGGTTCGGATAAAGTCTAACTAAACTGCCAGCCTATTCCTTCCTTTCTGAAGTAGAGGGTTATACCACAAAGCAAGGTTACTAGGTTTGCCGGGTAACTTTGACAGAAACAGGTGGTCTGTGAAAGAATGTTTCACTTGATGTACAGGGTTTTGAAGTGACATGCTGTTTTGAGATCAGTGCTTACACACAGTTGAGTGAGCAAGTAACCTCACATCATAGCATAGGCAATAGGGATGGGTTTTTTTTTTTTTTTTATTTCTCAGATGCGTTCTCTTGTTCCACCTTCTACATTATATATAAGCTGTCGTAGGAGTACAGGTTGTTTCGTTAAGTTGGCCATAGAGTTTATACACTACTTTGTGATTTGTCTTCTGGCAACACTCTTTTTGTCAGCATGCATCCAGACATGATAGTGTATGGTGATTTTGCCATAAAAATCAACACTGTGCTTATAAATTTCATTTGTGCAGTTTAGCAGCATAATTTAATGAAATGCTTACCCAAAATATTTTTGATAAATAATTGAAAGGGTAGTTTTAGTACATATGTGTCCTTTATGGCCATAAACGTTTGGATGAGATGAGAAGGTTTTCAATTGTAATTTCTTACAAATAAACCACTTCCTGTTTTGGTTTGGTATGTTTGTACCATTTACAGACTTGTCAAACAGAGACCTTGTAGGACTGAGCTGATTGTTGAGCTGGGTGTCTTGGTACACCAAGAAGCCTCAAACCGATCTCTAAGGAGACAAACAGGATGGGAGAACTTGATCATGTGTAAGATTTCAGAGGGAAGGCTGCCATTTGTGGTATTTTTTTTTATATTTCTCTAATGGGGGTGTAAATCAGATGTGTTTGGTAATGTTCAGGCAGTGACCTGAGTAGATCTTGAACACCCCTCCCACCCTAGTGAAATTGTTCTTTGGTCTTTCCATACAGAAGTTGATTTTAAATTGTTTTAAAATAAATCATTTGTTTTTCTTTTTTTTTTGCAAGATTTAGTTCCTTATTCTGTAGAGTTCTTTTGTTGTACATGCCTGAGGGATATATGTACATCTTGTCATAAATGGGGCTTCTTGTCAGCAATTGAAGGATAGGGATTATATATTATATATTGTTCATTTGTACAAATGTCCAAATGAACAAAAGAATTAAGATTTATAGGAGAATTGTGTTAATAAGTATTGCTTTTCATAAAAAGGCTAAAGCAAGTCTTGCCACCAACAGATTTGGCTATACTGTTACTCCCGTACTTGTGATCATGGCCATTATTTGACATTTTAAATTCCTGTGCTATCTTGTTATGCGATAATGTATAATTAAAGATATTTTCTAAACTCAGCATGGCAATGAATTTGTCATTCACTGTCCCAACCCTAAGACTAACACAGGATGGAGGAGTGTGGATGTTGAGCATCCAGCAGATGGCAGTATTGCCCATTTTTATTACTTGTAATGATTAGCAGTTGGCCTCATTGAAATGGCTTGACTTATACTTCGACTTCATATTGGGCTTGACCTCAGAACCTCACCCCTCACAGCTGTAACCAAGATTAACAACAATTGGTGAGACAGCCATATGACAGAGAGGGCATCAACTTGTCACTTTGGTGCGAGGAGAACAAGTCAATTCTCCATCTCCTAGACCAAAGAGCTGATTGTAAACTACAAGAGAGAGGCTAGACCCTATCACAATCATTGGTGATCGTGACTAGAATGTAATCAAAGAGAACCAAACATGGGACACGTGCAGTGTCCTTCTATCCATCTATTTACGCAAAGAACGTCTGTCTATGTGTGACTGTCTTTTCCCTAACTCTCGAACCACTCATCCGACTGACCACAAATTTGGTATGTGTCTTGCCGATGGCCAGAATGAGTGCAGTGCCAAAGTTGGGGGGGGGGGTTAGACCAAGAATACAAAGAAGCACAGTTGCCTTCTGCCGCTCGATCCGCTGTGCATCCGCTCCTCTCACACTCCAGGTATAGCAGGCTACTGAACCAGCATGGATTTAGAAAAGCCCGTTTCGATAACACATTCACCTCTTGTCATTCAAGGGAAATGCGCTGTCTCACTTCAACAACGTACACATGTTTTTAAAGTTCGCTGGTCGTGGAACAACGTGCAGACACACGCAACCCACGTGGGTAACTAGGCTGTTAAATACAACAACCATTGTTGCCAACCGTCTTTGCGGTTCTTCTGTCTCACGTGTCTGGAAGTTAATTGTGACAAATAACATTAGCCTCAAAATTCTCTTCTGGTGAATGTGTCAGCGAAATAGGCTTTTTTGAACCATACTGGTTTAGCAGCCTACTAAACTGGGAGTATGAGACCGGAAATGTGAGAAGGGGAATGCATACAGCAGACGGAGCAACAGAAGGCAACTATGCTTCTTTGAACGATATTTATAATATTTCTGGTCCCAAAACCACCAAACTTGGCACTGCACTCGCTCTGGTCATTCCTTGCATTAACAGATACATGACTGACCTGTTTTCAACAGAACTGAACATGGCTTTCTAAGAAACTGTAGATGGTATCTCAATGTAGACATTGATGGAATGCAGAGAATTTAAGATGGTGTGCAGTCACATTTCTTCCCAGTTTCTGGTCAACCTTTCTATTAGGTAATGCTAATTATTGGATGTGAAATATAGTAGGCTATGCAGGCAAAAATGCTTTCAAACATTGTATATATTTCAAAACCAAAATGATCATGACCCATATTTTTTTAGCATGATCCATATACCCATAATTTATTTACTTACTCGCTAGTATGTAGTGAAAAAAGGTGCTAATGACCTTGACCATGTCCTTTTTTACCTATTAGAACTGTTAAATTGTATATGGATATAAAGAACGTTTCAAAGTTCAAAGTTGCTTTTATTGTCAATTTCTTCACGTGTACTTGACATGCAAAGGAATCTAAATTACGTTTCCCACTGTCCCAAAGCGTGTACGTGGACAACAGTAAAGTGCAGATGCACAATAAGACAGGACAATTCTAGTTCTAGTTTTCGGGTGAGGCGGGTGGTGTACAGGTCTTGCAGGGAGGGGAGTGATGCACCAATGATCCTCACGGCTGTCCTCACGATGCGTTGTAGAGCCTTCCTGTTGTAGTCAGTGCAGCTCCCACCCCACACAGTGATGCAGCTGGTAAGGATGCTCTCTATGGTTCCTCTGTAGAATGCAGTCATGATGGGTGGTGGAGTACTTGCCCGCTTCAGTTTGCGCAGGAAGTAGAGACGCTGCTGTGCTTTCTTGATGCGGTGTTGGTGGTCCAGGAGAGGTCATCGCTGATGTGCACCCCAGTAGTATATATAAGCGAAGATTCCCGCTCCCTCCTGTGGTGTTCCTAACACCAAAAGATTATTTCGTTTTGAGTTGAAATTGTGTAATCTTATTGTGCTATGATATTGGTAGAGGTCTCTGATTGGTCAGTAAGAACTGATATAAAAAGAAGTGCACCTGGAAGACGCGGTCCGGGTAGTAGTAGAGCTGAGCGGAGTTCAGTTGGAATGAAATATTCATGTCCGTTACTTTAAATAAAATAGTCGTTTTCTTTTGTAAGTCTGCCGTGTGTCCTTCCAGTTGCCTGCTTAAACAATTTTTGGACTTGGTGATGTGTAATACACCACACCTCCAGTCTTACTGATTGCTACTTACCTACCGTGGTAGCCTGCTATCCTGAGAAGATTCCCGCTCCCTCCAGTCTAAGCTAAGTAGGCTAACCTCTGCTCGGTTGCAGCGCAAGTTGTGCCTGTTAGCGCTAGCTATAGCTGGCATTCTTTCACCGGCTGACTAGAAGTAAGCCATTTACCTGCCAATCATTCTCTGTACGGCTACACCGAGTATAACGGGCAATGTAAACATTACAATGACAACACACATCGCGATTGCAACAGACTTTGTGAACATTTGCACTCGTAACACGCACGTACACTTCACTGAATGGTGCTATCGTCAATGTGAACATTCTGGACTGCTCTCAGTGCCTATTCCTACACATTCACCACACTTCACATACACCTGTGGCAGCCATAGTAACGAGGACATTCTGGTCATTTATATGTTCCTGCATACTGTTGTGTTGTGTGTTTCCTGCCCATACTGCGAAGTTGACATGTATTAATATGTCACCTGTGATTGATACTTTTACATTCAGGTGTTTATGTTTACTCACTGATAGGTTATTTGAAGCTAATAGTTTAATCTGTCATTGACAGTCAGTTCATTTCAAAGTAACAGTGTGTCCAATGTTGGTTCTAAATCTGATCGGCAGACTGTAATATTTGAAAGTATTGAATTTACTAATTGTTATTCTAGTAGTGTGCTAGTTGTGAATTCTAAGTAAGTATAACAGTGTTATGCATGTACTTATTTCGCTTTTGCTGGAAAGTTTGCTATACAGTGGTAAGCTAGTTTAAATATCTCACCAGTGGGACTAGGTTTAATGAAAGTGGATAATTAGGCTATATGTTAAACCTGAATACTTTTAAAACATTTTCTATCACATTCTACAGTTGAATTATATTGTTAATATAATAAATTGTAATCAATCGGTTCTTACAACTGAAAGGTGGGATGAACCCTCTCCTAAGACTACTCCTTCAGGTAAACTGTGACAGTTAAACCCTGGAGCCCTCACTGCCTCTGTAGCAGGGTTAAATGTGTTCCCTGAATTTCCCCACTCGTGTTGATTTCAGATGTCCTGTTGCTTGCATGTATATGTGTATGTATTTTTGCACATCTTCGATGTACAGTAGCGTGGGGGCGGGGTTTTCCCACGCTGGGACCCTTAACCTTCGTGTCGCCCCTTGGTCTGCATGTTTTGTAAATGTCCGGAGGCAAAGGTATGTGGTGTCTTCTTATTGTGCATTGTGTTTGTTTTGTTGTTTTGTTTATTTGTTAAGTACATTGGCCTGTCACAATACATTGTGCACAGCATGCTCGAATTCAGATTTGTCTTTGCCCAGCTATAGTAAGCTGGTGCATATTGTAGTATTCTCAGGCACTGCAGCATGTTAGCATGGCTGCTGGAGTAGCGCACTTTTGTAAATGTCCGGAGGCAGAGGAGCTGTGATGCGCCTGGTTCGCTCCGTGCCTTATTTTGTTTTGTTTTGTTATATTTCACCATCAAAGAGCAATAAATGGTTAACCAAGGTCGAGTGTCCATCATTCAAGTGAGTGTCCCGTAATCAACACAACGCAGAGTGAACGTATGAGAGAGGAGAGACACCTCTCACAGTATAGTTTAGGGCCAAGTTGAATTGTGCAGTGGGGTCATGACGTGATCCTGTATTGCCCTGCCGTCTGGAGCTAATTGCATAGCATTCCCCTACCATACGGGTGCCTACCACCCGTTACATAATGTTGACAGAGAAGTTTCCACCGATATAAGAAGAATAAGAAGAAAATTCGCAAAATCAGTTCGATTATCCATTTTGTGGCAATGGAAACTAGATTTTTGCCGTATTGCTTAGGTCCGTGTACCTAAAAATCAGTAATCAATAAACGGGTCTTTTTTTCTAACAAGAAATACAACTTGTTGGAAAAGGTTTAAAATTATATTTTGTTCTTTGCAGTTGTTATTGCCATTTACCATTAACAAATAGCATTTTTTTCAGTGCATCAATGGCGGAAGTAGCCTAGACCATGAAGTTTGATTTGAGATTCAAATACATTTCTGGCCTGATATAGCCTAATTTATAGGCAACAGTGATAGCTTTTGTCCCCAATAAACTACGATCTCTACAGGGCTGACATTAAGCATGCCATGGTGCTAGCTGCTTTTTGATTAGATTAATAAGTGGATACATTATACAACTTTAACAGGGTGAAAATAGAAGCCCGAGTGTGTGTATTCTTGGGGGTCTTGTGATGAACCTCAGCCGCAAAGGGTTAGGACCTCGAAGATGTCATAGTGGCGAGGGAGAGGATAGCTCGATCTTAAAGGTAAAAGCCCTCGCCAATGCCCAGGAGGCGGTTGTCAGTGGCATTCAAAGATGTTAAAGCTGAAGCAGTTATTTTGAACGTTATCATAGTTAACGTTAAACATTCGAGGACTATGCATGTCTGCAGTTTAAACAGTAGCCTACTATTAATTTAGAGGCCAACAAGTTTGCACCAACGTATGGCTGAAATCGCTCAATTATCCATTTTGTTATAATGGAAACTAGACTTTTGCCCCTTTTCCCACTACATGAAAATCCATCAGCTCTTTTACCATTTTCACACATTGCTGCCAATTCAAATATAACTGAAAACACGTTTTTAGATTTTCAGTTTTCGTTTAACAGTTATCCGATGCAAGGTAGGTACACGGACTCTCATCGCTATGCTAACGAATATTTTTAGTATGGTGAAACATGTATAAACAAATGAATTATTATTAGGTCTGCGCCAATTATGTAATTATTATTGTACAGAATCCCGTAAAGGTAGTGGCAAGGTTTTCGTGTTGGTGAAGCCATTGTTTATTCATTTCTTCTTTCAAAGAAACAGGACTAACAAACAGCGCAAATAGTCCATTCTAAAGACACAGTGACTTCTTTTTTTTTTTTTTTACTGGAGAAACTAGCCAAAGTGTAAGTAAACAGAATCTTCATATTTTTAGAACCCCTCAAATCAGACTGAGAATGTAAGTGCTATTTAGGATTGATGGGGGACAAATTCATCTAAATTGCGGAAATTTCATTTAAATTCTAACTGTCATGCTTGCTTTCCGACGTTCAAAAACCAAAAATAATAATATTAAACCTATAATAATATTAACCCATAATAATGAATCTGCTTATACGTTTAGCGATGACAGATCAGAGAGGGAAGGCCTTGTGCAACATCGCCACCTAGCGTACTGGCCATTGAAATTGTGAAAACAGGTCATGACAGAGGCCTTTAGTCGCATTTTGTCCACGAAATGAAGGCATTCTGCGTTTAGTGGCACTAAGCATACGTTAATAATTTCGTAAGTATTGTATGCATTTCGTTGCACGAACGGCATAGGAGCATGACACTTTGCGCCCCATACTGTGTCCAGTCTGTGTCCACGTCAAATCACATTTGACACTTTTGAAATGAATGCAAGGGAAACGAAAAAGTGCATTGTCAGCCACGATTTACGCTGGAGCCAACTCCTCCAAAAAGTCCTGGAGTAGGCTTTAACTTTGTCCTTGGTGGGCTGGGATCCTTAACACGGATTTTCACAACATCGTCTTTCTCGTGAAAGGGTAGTTTAATAAAAAAAAATCCCAAGACATGACATCGAACTTGTACACCAAATATATGTGTCATTGTATATAATTGGATGATCTACTAACCATGAAAGTGCCAGGTAAAAAAACAAAAAAGCTTTAACCATGGCTCACACTAATAATTCTTTCTGTGAATAGTACCTCAACATCAATTGCTGTAACATAGAGGTTAGTCCCACAATAAATGTGTCAATCCTAGTCACAACTGCAGAAACTGATCTCAGACGCATGAGCGCCGGAAGCAGGTAATAATTTAATAATTTGCATCACCGCTTTTGGCTGTCAAAATAAAACAAAATGCTGTCAACGACACGACAATAAATTCTCCATTTGCATTGGCAGCCACTTTTAAAACTGTTTCAGTAGCTTCAATTAAGCTACTGGCATGGGGTCGCGCACAGGCTATTCACAACCTCTCCGAGCGCAGGAATGTTCAATCAAGCGCGAATTTCACCGCGTCTTAAACCCAGGTGAAAAATATAACGTGGTTCTGTGCATCGGCATCAAAGTTACTTGACACATTTTGAATGGACGGGCATTTTGAATGCACAAATCAGCCATCGACAGTTTGATGAGCTTGCTAAGACAAGAAGCAAGATGGATAAAACTTTTCCGAAAGAAACAGATGGCAGGGACGACTGCTTCTTTTGAGTCAGGACGAGACTGCTTTATCCAATCTCACAAGGTCGTTCTGTATCAGTGGGCTATATTTATGCAAAGATTTCCTAGGCTGATCAATAAGGCTATAATTAGGCTATAAAAAATACGACTGGACTAAGCCTAAGCCTAAAATTGGACTAAGGACTAAGTGGTGTTAAATAACGAATGAGAACAGTTTTCTTGCATTCAAATATATATTTTGGACGTCAAAAAACTATGGAGGCCCATTTCCGCCAGTCAAAATTAAGAGATTTGAAAGTCGAAGTTATGACATAGAGAGGGAAAAGTCAAAATTATGAGACAAAAAGTCTTTATTATGAGATAAAAAGTTAAAATTATGAGAATTGAAAGTCAGAATTCTGACATTGAAAGTCAGAATTATGAGATATGGAGAACACATGCTCTAATCGCTTGCTGGCTTGGATCCCAGATTTCCAGCTGCTGTTCAATGAATGCTGCCACCTCAGCCACACTGGTTTTATCCTTTAAGATTCAAATTCATAATTATGAGATAGAAAGTAGCCTAGTAAGGAACCACCAGTCAAAATCAACACATTTCGCTTGACTCTGATGCAAAAATTGACTATATTGAGGAGTAGCCTACTTTAAATGTGGATTAACCACAAATTAAATGCTTGATTTGCTTGCTGTTTTGCATGGTATTAAGCGAGCGTAGGTTACCCTTGAGATTTTGACATACAAAGTACACATGCTCTAATTGCTTCCTGACACTGGAAAGCTATGAAGGTGCTCACTGCTCAATGGCTCTGAACACAATGGATTGTTGAAATGACCACAGCTGTAGTAACATCTGTTTCTTGATCTCACTTCAACACTTCACTGAATAATCGTAGCAATATTCAAACCGCCTGTCAGTCACAATTCCATTTCCACACAATTCCAACACCTTTGGTGCAGCCATCGCAGCTGTTCAATGAATGCTGCCATTTCAACCACATCAGTTTTATTCTTCCATCGCCAGAACTAAAAACCTCTCAAGGGTTACTTTTTGTTACTTTTTGTTTTTAGTCTCCATCAGAGTGGAAAGTTTAGATTATTTTGGCATTTTTTTTCTATTCAAATGACGCACACTGATTTGTTTGCCTAAAAGAAGGAAGCTTTAGCTCCACCTGCTGAGCTGCAGTGTCTTGTTTTGCTGTGTGTGGCAGAGATGGAGTGGAGGGAAACTGGAACCGAGGCTGTGAAGGTGAAGCAGCATAGAGGATCAGTCACCCATGGCTCGAGTGAGGGCCAAGTACCTGCAGAGGGATACGTTTCACTGACCAGGTTTGGAGGAAGGCGGCCCTGCCTACTGATCGTTTTGGCTGTGCATTGGTCTCCATTCTCACAAGGGTGGGCCAAGTGATGCCATCCTTATAACCACCTTGGCTGAAGATGATAGCCAATCCCAAGATGATAGTCACTCCTCCGTCCTGACTTCAAAGCAGTCATGGACTCTGAAAGATGTTGGAAATAAGCTGACTAACTACGTCTGGGCCCGTAGGCTACATGGATCCTATTCCCATATGGACTAATGCCCATTTATTTTATTTATTCTTTTTCTCTTTTATTGAGCTAATACTCTAATGTATGCAATTTCATTATGTGTCTTACTGTATATATAGTATTTCAGTGTATGTGATAAAAAATCTCCTCCATCCTTGGGTACGCTTGCTTAAACTTCATGTAAAACAGCAAGCAAATCAAGCATTTCATTTGTGGTAAAGCCATGTTTAGAGAACTCCTCAATGGTAGTCTAGGAAGAAACCTTGGGCAGATCCATGACTCAAGGGGCTAACCCAACTGCCAGGGGTCATGCAGGAAAATTACAATCAGTAATAACCATGTGAGACTACAAGTTGTCTATGGTTTTAGCTAAGGTTCATAATAGTTCCAGAGTATTATCCCACTTTACATTACATTGTAGTCAGTCCATAGGTGGTTATCAGGAATTATGGCTGGACAGTGTAGCAGTGGCCAGACATAGTGTTAAACTCAAGGAGTGAGGTGGGTCATGGGGGTAACAATAAGGGTCCATTTGACAGTGCCATTGTGAGGGAGGTCAGTCACAAAGCCTCAGGGAAGGGGAGTCAGTCCTGGCATGGGCGTCTAGGAAGGGCCTCTATGATGGAGAGTCAGTTCTGGCACAGGCCTCCTAGTGTTGATTGCAGTCCACTCAGGAGGAGAGGGTGAGAGGAGTCCGCCGGAAGGAGGCAGGGATGACACTCAGCAGAGATGATTGTGGACAGAGGAAACAAATAAATTAGGCCAGGCTCACACATCAGTGAGAAAATGTGTCATTTGTGTATACATATATATATATATATATACAGTGCTATGCAAAAGTATTTGCCCCCTGACCAATTTCTGACATTTCTTGCAAGTTTGTCATGCTCATCCTATATTAGATCAAGCAAACCTAAGTATTATTATACAAAGATCAAAGTCAAAGTTGCTTTTATTGTCAATTTCTTCACATGTACTTGACATGCAAAGGAATCGAAATTATGTTTTGTGCTGTGCAGTCATGTGTCAGTAGGGTGAAGAGGACTGGACTGAGTACACAGCCTTGTGGGGCTCCTGTGCTCAGGGTTATGCTGTTGGAGATGATGTTGCCAACACGCACCGCTTGCGGCCTCTGGCTGAGGAAATCCAGCAGCCAGTTGCAGAGGGAGGTGCTGAGGCCCAGTTTGTCCAGCTTGCAGATGAGTTGCTGTGGTATTATGGTATTGAATGCTGAGCTGAAGTCTATGAGTCTTTCTTGTCCAGGTGGGTGAGGGCTGGGTGGAGGGCAGAGCAGATTGCATTCTCTGTAGATCGTTTCGCTCTGTACGCAAACTGGTACGGGTCCACGCTGGGGGGCAGGGTGGATTTAATGTGTGAAAGGACTAGTCGTTCAAAGCACTTCATGATAATGGGTGTCAGTGCCACAGGACGGTAGTCGTTGAAGCAGGATGGTGATGGTTTCTTCGGCACTGGTATGATGGTGGCAGCTTTGAAGCCTAATGGCACAATGGCTTGACTCAGGGAGGTGTTAAAGATGTCTGTGAAGACATCTTTCAGCTCCTTTGCACAGTCCTTCAGCACCCTACCAGGGATGTTGTCCGGGCCCGCTGCTTTCCGGGTGTTGATGGCAGAGAGTGTCCTCTTCACGCTGGCAGCAGACAGGCACAGAGGCTGGTCGTGCAAAGGTGGTGGTGTTTTCTGTGGGCGAGTGGTGTTCTGTGCCTCGAAGCGTGCAAAGAAGCTGTTCAGGTTGTTGAGCAGAGTGATGTCGCTCTCACAGCTTCATGGTGCAGGTTTGTAGTCTGTAATGGCCTGAATGCCGTGCCATAGGCTACGTGCATCCTTGCTGTCCTTGAAGTGGGAGGTTATCTTGTTGGTGTAGTCCTGTTTTGCTTTCTTGATGCCACGGGACAGGTCGGCTCTCGCTGTTCTCAGGCCTGATTCGTCTCCGGCTTTGAAGGACCTGTCTCTGGCCCTCAGCAGCCTGTGGACATCCCCTGTTAGCCATGGCTTCCGGTTAGCTCGACTGGTGACGCTCTTCATGTGGGTCACGTCATCGATGCATTTGGTGATGTAGGAAGTCAATGTCTGTGTACTCTTCGACATCTATGATGTTTTTGGTTGCTGCTTTCTTGAACATGTCCCAGTCTGTTGTCTCAAAACAGTCCTGTAGAGCAGAGGTCGCCTCCTGTGGCCACAACCTTACTTCTTTCAGAACAGGTTTGTTGGCTTTTACTCTCGGCATGTATGCTGGCATTAGCATAATTGCGAGGTGATCAGAGGCGCCAATGTGGGGCAGGGGGTTGGCTTTGTATGCTCCTTTGTGCTGAGTGTAAACAAAGTCCAAAATATTGTCCAGTCTTGTTGGAAAATGAACATGTTAATGAAACTTTGGCAGAACAGTCTTGAGATCAGCATGATTGAAATCTCCTGCGACGATGATGAAGCCGTCTGGGTGTGCTGTTTGTTGTTCACTGATGGCCTGGTACAGTTCGTTCAGCGCCGCACACCTAGCGCTAAATATAGCAAACACAAATAAACACAAAATGCAGTTTTCAGTGCCAATGTCATTTATTAAGGGAAAAAAACATCTGAACCTACATAGGCCCATGTGAATAAGTAATTGCCCCCCTAAAACTAATAGCTGGTTGAGCTGCCTTTTGCAGCAATAACTGCAGTCAAGCGTTGATGAGTCTTTCACATCGCTGTGATGGGATTTTGGCCCACTCTTCTGTGCAAAATTGTTTAAGATCAACCAGATTGGATGGTTTTCGGGCATGAACAGCCTTTTTAAGGTCATGCCACAGCATCTCAATAGGGTTCAGGTCGGGACTTTGACTAGGCCACTCCTAAACTCCTAATGTTCTTTTTTTAGCCATTCAGAAGTGGACTTGCTGGTGTGCTTCGGATCGTTGTCTTGCTGCAGAACCCAGGTGCGCTTTAGCTTGAGGTCTCGAACTGATGGCCGAACATTCTTTGCCAAGATTTCTTGGTAGTGAGCAGAATTCATGGTTCCGTCGATAATGGCAAGTCGCCCAGGTCCTGAAGCAGCAAAGCAAGCCCAGATCACCACACTTCCACCACCATGTTTCACTGCTGTTCTTTTTATCAAATGCAGTGTTCTTGTTGCGCCAGATGGAACAGGATGCATTTCTCCCAAAAAGTTCAATTTTGGTTTTGTCAGTCCAGAGGACATTTTTGGGGATGATCAAGATGATTCTTGGCAAAAGTGAGTTGGGCCTTCATATTCTTTTTCGTCAACAGTGGCTTTCGCCTTAGAACTCTTCCATGGATTTCATTTTTGCCTAGTGTCTTTCTGATAGTGGAGTCATGAACATTGACATTAAATGTGGCAAGTGAGTCTTGCACAACATGACAACTGCATTTTTTAATACTTGAGTTATCATTGTGTAATGTTTTAATTTGTTTGATGATCTGAAAAGGTTAAGTGGGACAAAGGTGCAAAAAGGTAAAAAATCAGTAAGGGGGCAAAAAGTTTTGCACAGCACTGTATATATGCACAAATTAAAGGGGAAAGAGAGAGAGAGAGGGTAAGAGAGAGAGAGTTGTGTGATTAAAGCATTTGTTCTCCGTATCTCATAGCTTTTATCTAAAAAATTGACTTTATCTCATAATTATGACTTTCTATGTCACAATTTCGACTTTCATAATTTTGACTTATTAGCTCATAATTTGGATTTTTTATGACCTTTTTTTACTGTAAAAACAGTATTTGTACAGATTCCAGTGTGCGCATGGTTCTACTAGCCTGATATGAGAATTCTGCCTCTGGTAGCCTACATATTCTGGTATCTTATTCAGACCATTCTCTTTCTGTCTAAAATTGGGCAAAACCCGCTATTTAGCCTCTACAACCTTGAAAATTTTCTTGGGGGAGAAATCCCAAACCTTTGGGAGCATCTTCATTCTTGCATTCCAACTGTAAAACTGGTTCTGGCGCTGATGTCTCAAAGTGAGTTTTACTTAATAAAAAAAAACCCACAATAAATATCATCCAATATTATTTTGGGGCTCCCTGCAAAATACTGGATGTCTTCACTTCTTTCATTATTATGCATGTGAAGCTGCATTCCTTACTTATGTTTTATTGGTTAACTTTTAAATGCACTGTAATGTAATGTAGGCCTGCATGTTTATATTATAAAGGTCAACCCTCATCCAATCCTTGAACCTAAAGGTCAACTTCATTCCAATCTAGTTCAAGTTGCTGCTCATTCAATAATTTCAGCAGCAAAGCTTTCACAAACACAAACTACGTTTGATTCTCAAACCTTTTGGTCACAACTGTTCACCCATAATCCATAGAGGCAGGTAAACAAAAGAATCTTAATCCTATAGCCAACTTTATCTTTAGCAAACAACATCAGTAGTTCTAACCCACTCTAGTCCACTGACTTTCTAATCCTGACTAGTGCTCTGTTCTCTTTGTTAATATCTTGTTGCCCTATTATGTCAAATGTGTTGTGACAACCATTTTGTAAACGCTTGCCAACGTGTATATGCAGACGAGTTTTCTTAGCCTATCAATTATATTATGTCACTGCTGCATTTTACCTGAAGGGTAAATTTACTTTCTTCAAAGATAATTATCAGTGCATTTTCAAGTTATTCTGTCATGCAACTGTAAGGAATTAAAATTACTATGAAAATAATAAACCTTGTAATATCCCTTTCTAAAGCATTAACTCTTCTGAACCAATAACACGATGAAATTGACACTTAAAACATGTTTAAACTGAAGTAAAACAATATTGTGTATTTCATCATTAACTTGGAGCAGAGGATTCAATCCTAGTACTTGATAATGGCAATGTATGTACAAAGTATTTAAGAAAACTTTTGTCTTAATGTAAATAATCAGCTAGGGAAGCAGATATCTATTAGTTCATATTTTTACCCTATTCACCCATAATACATCCCTTCCTAGGGTTATAATGGGTTTAAAGAGGGTGATGACACACAAAAAGCAGCTTGATCTGATGAAACATTATCAACTTTTATTGAGTCTTTTTGGGAACTCGTTCATTCTTCCTCATTCTTTGAACACACAAAAAGCTAAAACCAATGCAATACTATAATTTATTTTCTTACTCTAGGGTGGTATACCATTCCAAAAATCACTATGTGCCTTCATGTCCTCAGATGGTACTGATCAACCCTCTTAAGTAGGCCATGTGTTTTCACAAAAAGCTTCTTACAGGCAACCATCCTACTTCTTGTCCACTTCACCCTATTCCAACCACTCTTTTACAAGCCATAGCCCCTACAATTGTGACAGCAACCACACATGTGGTCAATGCTTCACTAACTATGACAACGTTTCCCACCACTTTCAAACAAGCCTAGGTAACACCGCTGTTCAAAAAACCCTCCCTCGCTCCCACTGGAGTGGAGAACTTCTGTCTGTGACAGAAGTCACAGCAACAGGTCAATCCTCAGTACTCATCCTGCTTGATCTATCAGCAGCATTTTATACAGTCAACCACTGTATCCTACTGGACAAACTGTCAAACATAGGCATCAGTTGCAAAGCGAAGGCCTGATTTGAATTCTATCTCACTGGGCGGTCATTTAATTTGTCATGGCTAGTGCAAACATCGGCACTACACCACCTCACCACAGGGGTGCCCCAAGACTCTGTGCTGGGGCCTCTTCCCTTTGCTATGTATACAAACTCACTGGGTCCAATCATCCACTCCCATGGCTTCTCATATCACTGCTATGCAGATGAAAGCCAGCTCTATATGTCCTTTCCTCCTGGTAACTCCACGGTGTCAACACAGATCTCTGACTGTCTTTCTGACATGAAAATAGATCACCTCCAACTAAACCTCTCTAAAACTGAACTGCTGGTTCACCCAGTCAAGCAAACCATATAGGAAACCATCACAGGAAAATGTCTTACTTTGAATGTCAATAAGCATAGTTTATTCTCTTCCGGCAAAGTCGGTTTAAAGAGTAATTGAAAGGTATTATAAAAAAAAAATATTTGGAACATCACAAAGAACATTTCAAGTGCATGTAAGAAAAACACATTATAAGACAAAATATACTTTCCTGACACTAAATACTTCAATATATAATGTCAGGAAAGTATAATCTGTCTTATAATGTGCAGTTATAAGACAGTGCAGTTTATCCTTCTCTGAAATAGTGAAAATGTTTAGCCATGTTTTGAAGGTAATTCAGTGTGTTGTGCATTGAACCACTGTATCCATCAGGTGCGCATAAGCTATTGTAAAAATGTACTTTACCCTGAAAGACACATTTACTTAATTTCCAACATACATTTTGGGTACTTTACAAAAGAATTAAGACCAATTAATGGACTGCAGACTTTCATTACTGAGATGCAGATTAAATAGATAGGCAGACACACTTACAGACTTCAAAGATAGACACAGTACCAGGGATGAAAGTAATTATAAACTTGATAGTGCATGAACTTATTTGTGCATTTGCACCTTCTTTGTAGTATGTTTGTCTTTTAAAATTCCACTGTTACTCCACTTGACAGTTTGATATTGAGACCATTTGATTTTCACTACACATGCTAGCATTTCCTATTTTAGACAGATCAAAATCTACAGATGGACACCATATTAAACATGTGTTATGTGTATGTTATGTTTATGTATATTTTACACCCCTCGAGTACTTCATCGTTAGATTAGTCAGTGTGTCTCAGAAAATTCATTTGATCAAAGTCACACATACCAATAAAGACCAATAAAACATCCTTATCACTACAACATTTGACAGATTTGATGAAGATCTGTATGGTTCTGTCTACTCTTAAGCATTTCCACGACAACTGATACTTCTCAAATAGATACACATCTCTCTGAAGGAAGAATGCTAACCACTCCATTATCACATAATTTCAAGACTGTCTTTCCATCAGCCCGTTCAATCTTGAAACTGACCAGTATAAAGTACATGCAATCTAGGTATGTCTAGGTCACAAGCTGACTTGCATGCATGCATGTGTGGTCGGTCTGTGGGTGTGGCAAGTGTAGTGCCTTTTTAATTTTTCATTCCTCCTCACATACCACATAATTTGGAATGACAATAAAAATTCTCAAGTGATTTGCAGCAAAAATCCTCAAGTGACTTGCAGCATTAATCTATTGCCATAAAAAAGGGCCTGCCTCATTTAGTCTAACTTTTAAGCCATAACCTTTGTGAAGAGCAACTTATCCTGCAGATTACATAGCCTGCCTTTGTGTGGGGTCCTGCCACTCTGCAGTTTATCCTTCTCTGTTAACAGGTAAGGCATGTGTCACAGGTCACAGGGTCATTAACTGCCCTTTTGTCATGTTTATCCCACCCACCGTCAACATGACACTCACAGGGCTATGTGTAGTGATGAATATACTACCACATAATATTTAGAACAAATTCCGTACATTCATTTTTCCACCAAAGCAAAGTTTGAAATTGGACAAATAATTTTGATTGGAGAGAAAAAAGATGAATATCCAGGGTGCATACTGCCACACCTACTGGAAAAAAGTAGGTTTTGATGTCTTCAGATATCCAGCTGATGCATGCCTTCCCTATCTGTTGCATCTTCAGTCATGTCCTTAGGGTTATCTGTCGGAACATCCTCCACACCCTCCATGGTCACTGTGCACGCGTCGGGTGCGACTGCCTCAGTCTTTACCGTTTCGAGTTTGAACACCTCCTCTCTATCAGACTTCTCCCCCTCATATTTTTCCGCTTGCTGCTTCTCCTCCTGCTCCCTCTTGAGCTTCTCAGCCTTTTTCATCTTCCAGAAGTAGTGCAGATTCTTCTCGGGGTATGTCACCTTGGCCAGCGGAAGCTTGAAGATGGTGGCTGTCTCCGTGGTGATCAGCAGGAAGGTCAGGGCAGACAGGCAGAAGGGCCATGTGCAAGCAGGAAGCCCAAACTGCAAGGAAGCATCAAGACATTTTATCAGGGACAAAGCACTGTACAATACAAAGATATTACACAGATGTACTTTTGCCGAGGCCACATAGGTAGTCTACGGGACTCGTAGAAATTGGGGCAAGGATAGAGAAGTTTGATGCTTCTCCAAAAACTGAGTGGAAATGTCATTTTAGGTCCTTGCAGATGCTGTTGTAGAAGCTGTATTATATATAATATTGAATGTCTGTTGAGCAATGGACTTACATTTGACATGATGTTTGCAATAGCTGAGCCCAGATATGCACAGAAAAATGCTGTGGAAATGAGTAGAGGAAGAGTCAGAACAGTAATTAAAGTCATTTGTCTCTATCAGATGGGATGAATCCCACAAAACTGCTGTCAGATGTTGGTCCATGAAGACGGATGTGAATGGGAACAGGACGTACCACAGGTGATGGCCAGGAGATGAACCTGCCAGGTGAGAGCATAAAACATTCCCCCGATGGCGATGCAAGCCAACACACAGTTGTAGCCCCACAGTCCAAAGTAGATGTTCTCAAAGGGCGCAGCAAGAGCCAGGCCTTATTTGGGCAGAGCGTAAATTAAGCAATAGTCAAGTGGTCAACCTAATGGTCATGTAACCAATAGCTCTGAATGGATGACTACTGTTTGGAAAACATTTCGTACAGTGAAAAGACACTAGATTAGGTCTCACCTGACACCATGCCGACAGCAGAACCAATGGTTGCATGCACACAAGTAATAGGGGAGGAGATAAACAAGGCAATGATGAAAATGCCACCAGTCCATGGGTTGTCACATCCATACACCTGTCCTATTCCCACTGGGATAGATCGGAAAAGCTGCACAGAAAAAACAAAACAAAAGAAAAAACAGCAAACAAAGAGACATTACTGGAGGCATAACAAGTAGTGGATATGCATACACATACAATGCAATGAATGACACTGACATTAAACAGTCTGTCTGTGGGTATTATGGGTTTATTTTGTCATATGTTGTAACCGTATTTCCAAAACAAAAGATATGGTTAAATGGTTGGGCAAAACAAAGGCTGCACACACCCTCACCTCATTACTGTCTGGTGTAATTCTGAAAGCTAAAACTAAACGCAGATGAGGACATTGATGATGGTAAACATAGAACACGGAGGTACTTAAGTTGTACAGTACACAGTACAGTGCCTGAGGCTTAGGTGCAAAGGTGGTTTGGTTTGCCAAGCCAGAATGCAAGGATTCTTTGTTATCCATTACATAGCTTTGGCATTGTATTCACAATTGAAATGTTTTTTGTGCCGAGTGTGCCTCATTAAGTACTGTTCATGAGTATATGTGTATGTTTACTGCATTTTATAACAGATGCTTTTGCATTTTTATAACAGATGCTATATAGATATAGAAATAGAAACACTACATTCCTGTTTGGATATACAGGATACCCACTCTTTTTTAAGTATCAAAAGTATCAAAACTTTTCAAGGACATTTCCAGGCCTTTTGCCGCAAATGCAAGGATTCAACATGAAATGTTTTGAGGCACAGAGTGAGGTGAAGTCTTACTAAAACAATGGTACAGCCCTGGTGCTACTGAATGTGCATTAGGAGATACCCAACTGAAACTACAGATACAATGGTAGTTGGCTTTGTTAACATCTAAGCAGATGATGCAGTTTCCACTCCCGTTATGGCTTGCTTTAATTTAATTTATGATGGTGAGTATATTGTACAGGATACAGCGACTAAGTTGAGCTGGCATGCCGGTGGGGTCCTTGGGCCCTGAGCACTGTGCCCAGTAGGGAACCCTAGCACCCTGAGGCTTCCCCATCAAACCAACTAAACCATCAAAAAGTCATGCCAAAACACCTTAATCTGGTTAATTTTATGCTGATCAATGTGTTTTTTTCAGCCTTGATGTTTTAGCTGGTTGAACCAATAGCTAGATACCCTTGATAAGTAGGTCACATGTATAGCTGGTCAAAATGAACATTGTTGGAGGAGCCTGATTATGCTGGTGGGGAAGCTGGAAATGGCTGGTATATGGCCAGCAAAACCCGCTAGAGTGACCTCATAAACTAGTCAAGCCAGCCAAATCATCAAAACTCACCCAAAATCATAACATGGTAAAAACTAGCTGGTCAAACCAGTTTGAACCATCTTAAACCACCTTACGCTAGGTAGACCATTTAATGCTATATTCTCTGGAAGACATTATACTTTTGTAATATCAGGGATGTGGATGCAATGGAGTAGACCTACTGCCACATCCCTCACCACCTCCCAACAAAAACAGCTTTTAAAAAAATCTCTGGACGTGCTGAATGTGAATTCGAATTTTAACATTGAACAATTTGGGATGCACTACTTGTTTCCCCATCAATAGCTGTCCACTCCAAAATCAATGTGTTTTGATGACATTTAATTCCTTTGAAATACATGACATAACTATACATAATCCATGGTGTCGAAGAAATCAGGTCATATCTCAATGCATGTTAAATCACATTTAGAGGTTATAGGCTTTCATAAAATGTATAGTTTTGTTGGGAGGTGAATAGGTGGGTGGGAGAGTCTATACGTCTATCTGGCCCACAGCCTTCAATCGGTATGCCATTGCAGTACTCCACTGCAGTACTCCACTGCACCCACATCTTTGAAATTCAAAAAGTAAGGGAAATTTTTTTTATATTATTTCTTTTTGAGATTCTGAAAGCTATATCCCCCTTTTCATGCAATCTCAGATGAAAAGATATCATACTTTTTGAAAACACAGCTCATCAGTATTCATGTGTCCCCACAGGGGTTCAGGATACAGTACAAAATAGGAACCATTTGTATACTGTATACTATCTAAATGAGGGTGGCTAAATTATAATTTTAATCAACTTTTTAATCAATTCCAAGTTTTTTCCATGACTGGAAAAGCCCTGGTATGTTCAAGTTATGATTACCATATGTCACTGATGATCCAAGGAAAAACAGACAAGAATCTTTGTAGTCCAAAAATGTGGCTTTTCCAGCTAGATTCCACCCTGCATGACACTACCAGTATCTTATCTATTCTTTACACTGTACACTCTGCATTTGAGGGCATGACTTCAAGAGAATGAGGGCACGTCCACAACACACACACCCCTGCCACACCCACACACCCCTTTAGCCTACCTTTGCCACGTCTATCTCTGACCAGGTGATGTTGGGGAGGGAGGTGCGCGGTTGTATGAGAACTTGAGGGAAATGGTGGTTGTAGTGACCTGTGGCTACCATGTGCAGGCACACAAGAATGTTGAAGGGCAGGGTAAAGACTGGCAGATCCCAGCGGCTGTTGATCGAGGCTAAGGCACTCGACACGATAGGACTGGTGGTGAAGATATTCATGTTGACAAAAGAGAAAAAACAAAAACAATGCAGGTCTAATTAAATTTTGCACAATTGGCCAGATTTTTGTGGCACTGAAATGAAAGATCTCAGGTAAGCCAGAACTTTAAAATCATGCTTAAAATCAGCTTTCCATTTCCTTTACCGCCTTTGAAACGCTGCTCAGATAGTCATCAGGTGTATCATATGACATTCTTTTTATAAAAAGGAGATCTGTCATGGCAGATGGCAAAACAACACCTTCCATAAAGGGCCCTACATAATTTCCATTTCAGACACATAAGGATGTTGCATAATGCTGCGGTGCTTGCATAATGAAACATGCTAAGTTACATACAAGATGCAAGACACACACACACACACACACACAAAAGAAAAAACAACTCTGCCAACAACTCTTGTCACAAATTCGAACATTATATCTTATTCAGTCTTTTGTCTTTTGTACAGAAGTGACTGTACAAAAAGTCTACAATAGTCTACAAAAATAGCATGCATAGCCATATGCATATTTGTTAGTCACCATACACTCTAAAGAAGCACATACCATGCCATTGACATGAAGATGTTGGGAAGCAGCAACCACCAGTACCAGTCTCCTGCATCTGAGAACACAGCCATGAGAAGACCAACCAAGATGCCATTGTATCCATACAGACCAGCTGCGATGGCACCCCTGAAAAAACAGCAGAATCTGTGAGGGTCACAGACAATGGGATCACCCTGTAGGGCAACTGGGTGGGATCAAACTGAGGGAGTGGTGGATGGGATGCCATTTTTGGGGGATCAGGACCTGTTTTGTTGCAGAATGAGGGCCGAGATGGTGGCAAACAGGGTTCCCACAAAGCCATTAAGCGCCCACCACCTATTCTGGAGAATCAACCCGGCAAAAATGATCAGGCCACTTAGAGGGTTGTTGACAAACATGACTTGGGCAGCACCACGAAGCACCCAGTCGAGGATCTGGAACAGCATGAACTGCCCTGAAAATTTGAAGACAACAGCTGCTCACTTCAATTCTGTTTACTTAATGGAAAAATAATGTCTGGAGTGTTTTAAGTGGTGGTGAGAAGATGACATGTAACTATTGGTCAGAGATATTGTAATAATTCAAAACATGATGTATTCAGATGTAGTCTTTTTATGCTGTTTTCTCACCACATCACTGTTCCAACATATGAGCAGAGAAAACTGATTTAAATCACTTTTGAAAATCTTTTAATGACAGATATATGACCTAAAAGCCTACTTCACATACTTTACTTATTATCTTTCTGCCTTTTCATTTCCAACATTTTCTGAAATGGAAAATGGACCAAGATACCCAATTGATATTATTAAAATTAGTAAAAGCATTAAAGGCAAAACACTTCTGTACAAGTGGGAACAGTAGTCATGAGTAATCGGTCACCCCATGTGCCCATGTTTTGCACTGTTTTGTAACTATATTTCCTACATTGATTAACAGACATTCACCTTCTTGTTGCATTGACTCTTATGAGATAGAAAGGGAAGAGGCAGGAATCGCCAGCATGTTTTAGTGGCTGTACTTTCTTTAGTTGGGTAGGGATTGGAGAGGGGGGCGGGATTGTTTGGTGTTAAGAGCTTAACCTAAATTCCAAAAAAACTAGGAGTGCGTATGTGGTTAATGCTTTTAATTAAATATGATTTTGGCTCCCCGTGTATGTAGAACTCTGTTAGTACTGCCATCACCTTACCTTTCATCCATTCTCCATAGACCCTCATGTCACCGGCAAAGTAAGAGACTCCTTTGAAGATCTTTGCCTTGAAGCACTGCAGAGACGCAGAGCTATCTGCCGGGTGTTGTTCATTCTTTTCCGAGGAATGCTGCTTCTTTGGGTCAGTCGTTGTTTCAGGGACAGGGTTGTCCATGAGCGGATCGAGCTCCTGTGGAAAGTGGACAATGACAATAATAGGATTTGGCTGTGACTATTCGTGCCAAGCTGTGAGCCTAGTCCATAAATAAAGACATACCGGTCGTCATCACACAACCAGGTCCTCCAAGAATAGTATACTCATTTGTGAGAGACAGGTGCCCGAAAACATGAAAAATATTTCTGAGGGTTATTTTGAACTTGATTGTGTGCTTTCTTTGTTTCATTTGCATGTGCACACAAGCATGTGCACACAAGCATATGCACGTGCACTTGCGCGCACACACACACACAAAAAGCCCTTTAACAATCTCAAATCCAAATCATCCTGCCACAAATCTTGCTTTTAAAAGTTCTTGCTGAATGAAAGAAGCCTTTACCTTTGAATCACAGGCAATTGAAGAATATTCACTTGAAGAGATGCTGAAAAAATGTGTGATATTCTTTGGAATACCCTAGAACAAACACAACGATAAATACTCATATTACAAGACAAAACATGCACAAGAAAATTAGAAGAATACACACACTCTACACACACTGTAGAACCAAACTGATGAAGCCAGTAAACACACAAACATAGTTCAAAAAGTGGCAAACCTCTGAGAGATATTTTCCGGGCATAAATGACACTAACTGGAGGTGCAGAGATTTTTGAAAGTTTCTAGAATCAGTCAGACACTGTCACTTTTATACCCAAGTACTCACTGCCCCTCCTCTACACACAGCTACTGCGATGTATGCGATAGGAGCACATTCCGCATACTAAGTGTCTGACAGGTTTCCAAGGCGGGTCTTTAAAGTCCCCCTCTGTTCTTAATGCATATCAATGGAGAAGACCCCCTTTTATTAAATTGCCACCAGATTACTGCAACTAGATAAATATGGGTTTTTCTGGGTGATATTTTCTAAGAAAATGTGTGTTTGGCTGTGTGTGCGTGCTTGAGTACTGGTGTGCGTGTCTGCGTGTGTGTGTGTGTGTGTGTGTGTGTGTGTGTGTGTGTGTGTGTGTGTGTGTGTAGATTCTTAGTTAGCTAAAAGTTATTGCTTGGGTAACAGTAGCAATTACACACAGGATTGAGCCAAGCTGTCAATGTTTGCCTGCAGGCAAAGGCTTCCTAAAGAACACCGTGACAATTAACTTGTGCTCTGCACCTCCCTGTACAAATGCATTCATGAATGAATCACATTGTCACAAGTTTCTCACATTCTCACAGCTCAAGGCTGTTTAAATATTAATAATAGCTTCTGTTTAACTGGTACCTCATCACAACTTTTTGTTGTCATAGGAAAGGAACGGCTAATTGATGAACAAAGGTCACACATATGTCAGAAGTTTTAGCAATCTTGTGTGAAGACAGTGAAGAGAACAATTTTGCTCAGTTTTGCAGGAGGATGCAAGTCAAACTAGATCAGTTAGGCTACATGCCAGTTTGTGATAACATTAGAATGGTATCACTAACCCTTGTCCTGAATTCAGCCTTGCATGTGGTCCCTATTCTTTGAGCTTGAAGAATCATACCCTAACTTAACCCTGATACCCTAACTTAACCCTGATACCCTAACTTAACCCATACTATTTCTTCACCACTCATACACCAAAACAACATGAATTAAATTAACGTCCAAACACTAAGTTTTGACTTTACTGTTATTCTATCAGGTTTTGGTCCCTGTTCGCTATTTAAATGTGACAAATGTAATGTGATGTAATGTAATGTAATTTGTCAGCAGAAACCGGAGTGGATTTAGAGACGCATTGCAATGAGTTATTCCTGGTACACAATTGTGCACCACTTCATCATTGCTGTGGCACTCACTACATATATATGCAGAGCATGTTTCTGTTCTAACCTGAATATTGCCCATATTCAGGCTGCATGGGAGGCATGTAGGCCCCTTACTCTGAATTTGGTCATATTTCCTCTGGGATATGCCTGTATTTACTGGAATACTGGTAAACCCTGTAATCACTTTGAGAGTAATGCAGGCATGCAGGAAATGCAGAAATGGACTGAATGTGTGGTTGTGGGATCAAATTCACATTATTAAAAAAGAAAAAAAAGAAAATTATGGATTGGGGAAGCTTGCTCCATAGTGTTTTGTCCTGTAGTGGCCTATATCTGTCTGAGTGGTCTGCTTTGACCGGTGCATAACATTTCTCAAGGTTTGTTATCTGCAGATAGTTTACTTTACCAGTGGGAACACAGGCACACAAGAGAGCTTGCCTGGGGAATTCTACAACAACTTATTATAGGAGGTGGTAAAGCAGGTTGCATGACTGTGAAAGAAGTTCATGAGCTTTAGAAGTTCATGAGCTTTGTTGCTAATTTGTACCATATTTATGGCTGTTTGTCTATTTAGATTTATTACACAGATTCTCTTCCGCAATCTCTTCACTTTTAGGCATTTGTGACAGGCTTTCATGTATGATTTGTAAAATGGAATTCATGTATAACAATTATTTGCATGACACAATAGTAGACTAGTGATCAATAAAAAAAATGTAACACAAATTTAAGTGAGGGTATTTGGAAGATATAGTACTAGTACAAACTAATGCAGTATAGTAACAGGGCCCAAGAGATAGCACTCAATCATTTCTTAGTTCCCTCTAAACAATACTGATAAGCTAGTCTGGTCTTTACCATTTAAAAAAATGTCAGGCTTAAATGTTCAGTGGTGTTCCAAATATTAAATTAACTGCCTGTGGAAGCTATGACAGCAAAACAGTGACAGTGTATTGCTGCAGATGTGGGTATGACTATGTGTCAGCTATATGGGAAGAGGTGGTTGGCGTGAAAGTGAAAAACAAATGCTGGTGGCACCATTGTGTTTGTCTGCTGACCTGGACGAGTTCCCAGACAAAACAGATGAAGACACTCAGTGTGGTTTGTGGCCTGTTTTTTTTTTTTTTTTTTTACTTTTACTTTTCAGACTTTATATTTGTACATTTTGTCATAAGCATTTTCAGCTTCAGGAACTTCAGAAATTGTTGTACCCCACCACACACACACACACACACACACACACCCGTATGTGCACATACACATTAAAGGTGCGACAGCTTTTGCCAAAGCCCCTCTTTTTCTGTCAAACTACAGGAGGTATAGTGTTTGTCCCATTATGAGAAAGAGACTGAAGCAGTTTCTCCTCACAAATGCTTTCAGAGGCCTCAAACAGTTGCGCTAGGGACCCATTTTCCACCTAGTGTTTAGGAAAGCCATTACATCCTGTAGGGATATCATTTGTGAGTGAACACCAGGGGTCAGAAGTGGTCTGTTATGAAGGGAACTCTGTATTTTAATGTTGTGTTGGATTCAGGCATCCTTTTTGCACACTGCACACTTTTTCACCATCCATTGCAAGGAAGGCGTCCAATTTTTTTTTCCTTTGGATTGCAGAGAATCCTTTTATGCCCTCCTCCACTGCAACAATAGCATTATTTTGAGAGGCAAATTAGGCAGATTACATTTGAGGAATTGATCATGACATACTAATCTGATGCTCAGTCAGCCTCATTTGTTGATCCATGGGCCTGTGAAGGTAAAATGAATGACAGTTGCTCTTTTCTTTAAACCATCTATCTATAATACCGGGTAGTATGTGGTTTTCATCTAAGTGTGCATCAAAAGACAGTAATGAATTAGATCTTGACAGGATGCTTGACAATTACAAACTGGGTTATCCTTTGGGCCAGTAGTCTGACTCCTAATCAGTCCCAATCAATAATTTTGACACCTAATAATCTATAATAATAATAATAATAATCTATAGAGCATTTGAGCCAGAGGCTGCTCTATTTGTTCCAGTTTCTCCACTAGGTGTGATATTGTATAATTTGCCAGGATTTTAATTGGTTCTTTACTTTCGAGGGAATCTGTGCCAAAATGAAGCACTGACAGCAAGAGATTGCGGTTCTTTACATTCAGGAGTTACATGTGGCAATTTGTGCTGAATTGTGCTGCCAATTCACACCAATCTGCCCCAATGAATGTCCCAGTCGTCTTGCATAGTTGGCTCCGTTGGAGTCACTCGTGCAATCATGGCTGATTGTAGTGAGAAGAGAGCTCCCCCTAGGGTTTCAAAGGACTCTAGTGTGGCAATCGCTCTCCAGACATGAGGAAACCTAGGCTACTAACATGCTCCACTGATGATGTTTCTGACAGCGTTGGCAAGAGTGAGGAACTGGACAAAAGACAGGGATGCACCATGGAGCCTTAGTAGATGTTAGATGTGTTATTGTACAACTCAGAGAAAATGTAAATAAGATTTACTGGGTTGATGAGCTCCCAGATAAACAGTTGTGATTGTTACTGCTATGATGATGAAGCCAAATACATTGTTGCAACCCAGTGTTGACAGAACAGATTTTGCAGTAATCCCTGAATCACAGAATGTGGCTGTATATGTTAAAAAAGGCAGATGGCTCAGTATCTAAATGGTGCTGTGTTGTCTACTGTCTATAACTTTAGTGTGTGTGTGTGTGTTTGTGTACATGTGCAGGCATGTGACACACCTTTGCGGAGTCTCACAGAGAGGCCACTGACGTGTAGTAGGCCTATCTACCATCCCGATGGTCACCTGCACTCCAAATGCTAAAGGATTGGATAAGTTCAAAATGAGTTCCTCATATGTTTTGTGTTTTATTTTACCTTTGTGATGATGGTTAATCCAAGAGCCTGAAGAGTCAGGACAGGCGTTCATAGTCAATTAGCCTTAGGCAGAGACGTCACTGAAGCCCCGCCTTAAAGTCAGTACTTACCATGTTCCTAACCAATCATATCCTTTAAATGTTTGCACAAACAATTTATTAATTGAGAAGTAGGCAAGGGTTACAATGGATGACTCATAGGTCATACTCAGCATTCTTGCTTCATGCTCAGTAGTTATTGATGCCACTGACAAATTTGTAACTTGTGTAGTGATGGTAAAAGAGATGGTAAAAGAACTAGTAGTAGTATCCCTGTGACAGTGTGCTCTGGTTTCCTCTCATGCCTATGCTGTATTTGGTGCATTTAGAATGAGTGCACTGTACAGAGGGCTAAGACTTTTAAAAGGATTATGTTTAATGTACATTTATAGGTCGATGCTTACACAGGCTTAAAAACATCTCTCGAAGTAAGACAGCAGAGCGAAAGTGCCTGAATGGATAATTGAGGTCGAAATGAACCCTAAAGAAGCGTATTTTATTTCTAGGCTTAAAATGTTATTATAAACTGGCCTAACCAGACAAGCACAGCTGGATATGGAGCAGGGAGAGCCCAAAAAACTACATCTGTTCTTTTTAAGATCCTGCCAAAGTCGATCGAACTTGATACAGCATGACTCCAAATCATCGGAATGCAAGTTGCCTTTTAAAAGAGGGTATGGGCCAGAAACCCAATGAGATATCCATATGGAGGCCCAGCACTAACAGCCATTACAGTTATATTCCATTATGCAAAAAACAAACCCTCAAACTCAAAACAATGGGTTGCTTTATGATTGTCATTGTTCACATATTTATTTATTCCGAGAGTATTACCCAACCGTAACACAACATTTGCTCTTTTCCCTGTCTGACCGGCTGAGTTACGACTCTTTCCCTTTTTGTGTTTTTACATTTGCAGCACCGAAAAACCCACCGAGGTGGTTTCTAATTAGAAACATATGATGTGCATGAATACAAAAAATAAACACAGCAAAGGATGCTGGGATACATTGGAAACAGTGAGAACATGGCAGTATCCAGCACTGTGACAAAAAGTCAGCCATCTCTAATCTGGCAGCATGAAAGTACACCTATGAAGAGGGATGAATAGAGTCATTATGGAAGGAGGGAGGAATGGAACGGTTCTTTTATTTCGCTTTTGCCTGCAATTCGCAGGAGTGAGTATGAAAAATCAGGATAATGACACATTCATACATGGTGTTGCAATGAGAGAACCTAAATTACGCTCCTCGTCTTGCAAAGTGAAATACCTTTTTTTTTGGCACCTGCCTTTTGAGAAGTACAATTTAGAACCACCTGAGTGGTGGGGGAGACAGACGAGTGGGATAATTATTTTGCTCTTACTTGAATGAATGAATGTGAACTGAATGCAGACAGAAAACTGTAAACACAGTTTAGCATTTCTATTGAGAAATAACCAGTGTGCCTTTCATGGCACTGAAACGATGATCAGTTGGTGACCTGAGAATTAGACATTAGCATTTAAACCAAGTGTCAGGTAGACGCCTGTCTTTTTTTTTTTTTTCAAAAAAAGAGAGGTCCCAACTGTTTGTCAGTGACAGACACAGACTGAAATGCAAGAATTTCCTGAGCATTGCGCAACACTGCTCTAATTAACTGCGTGCATTACCACAGGTGCCATGACCCAAAGGATGCATCTGAGTCTGTGTAATTAAAGCTGCATGTATATATGACCCCACCAGGGCCCCTGATTGTAACACTAACATTGATATCCATCTCATCTATTAGCCACGCTTTTTGGTATAATAGACTTTTCAAGTCATTTGTCAATGTCAGACCCAACCTGAGAGACTCCCACTTGCCCCTGTGTGCACTGCTGCTGTCCACACATTCCTTCAGCCATAGGTTGGCTTTATATGGCGAACAGCCTTACTCACACTAGGATGCAGACAGCCAAAACAGCAGAAGTGGTTTCCAGATGTTGACACAGACAGACAGTAATTGGAGTTTGTGATGGTTTCCAGCTGCCGTGGACCACGGCCAGCAAATTCTCAAAGGGAGTGAATGTTCTGTGCCATAACTCACACAGAAAGGTTTGCAATAATAATAATAACATACTCTACTGTCCAGCAAGGAAAAATCGACTTTGTGATTGCAATAATTGGTCGGGTTTTCTTCCCCCTTTTCGGTTTTCTTCTCAGACCCTCTGACAAAATTTTGTATATCTGAAAAAAATGTTTTGATATGAAAATTCAGTTTTGTTAAAAGGGAACAGTTTTAGGCTGGAGATATGCTTCGTGTTCTACCTGGGAAGAGAGCCTACAGACATCAGTTGTTTTTCAGTGAAAATATGAGCTTCAGACCTTTCTTCCTGTTCTTTGTGTGTGTGTGTGTGTGTGTGTGTGTGTGTAAAGGAAGTCCCTGCCATTACTGAGCAAGCGCGATCTAATTGTTGTCATAAGGTCCCACAGTCCTTTGGACAAATCACACTGCAAAGAGATCCATCAAAAGCATTACACACACACACAAACACACACATACATGCACACAAGCACATGCTGGTGTATAGCCTGCAGACAAGTCTACTCCCCCAAGAGGATGCCTAGGTAAACAGTGGATGGAGCATCCCCAAGGAGAGCCCAGCTCAGCAGGGATATCCTATCATCCTCCTTTAGCTGAGCTGTGGTAAAGTGTTAATGGCAGATTTGACACTCCCATTTCCAGACCGGCAAAACATCTTAACATAAACAGCACCACTGACTGGGGTTTGCTTTTGCATCTCATACATTTCACAGCTTTCCAAATTAAATGAATGTTGCCACAGTTTTAATTGAATGCAAACTAAACCCCTCTGGTGTACCAAATAGTAAACAAATAATTAACTTCATTGAACTTGAATACAACTCATGGTCTCTCACAAACAGAAAGCCTTCCATAAGTTAGCAGTTGGATGTTAGCATATTAACAACCTTGGTGAAAAGGCTGTGACTCCTCTATTCACAAGTGGCTGTGTACCATTTCCATTCAAGGACATTGAAAAAAGTGAGCCAGAAAAGCTTCTGGTGGATTGTAACACTTATAGTCATGCTGTGACCCAGCTTGCACTTATTTTTCAAAGCCTTTTCATCTCTGGATAGCAAATAAGGCCTGCGGACCACAGGCTACAGGTTTCAAGGCATTTCTGTTCTGAATGTGACTGAGCACAAGAGAGGTGCTTGAACCGCACAGCAACATATTTTTACAAGATTTTGAATTAAAGAAACATTTTTTAGAGATGCCAAAGATTGCAAAGATTCTAATGATTGAGTCTCAAAATTCATTTCTTGGCACAATATGGTCTTTCAGGGAAAAGGAGAATTAGGTAATAGACAACAAAAATCACCTCAGAACTCTGTGATGCTTCAAAATTGGTTTCAGTGGCCCATGCTGCTGAACCTGGGCCAGGGCCCAGTTGTCTTGACACCGTCAAGAACCTTTGCCTTGCTTTAAGTCACTGTTACGGCTTGTGTGAAATCAAGCTCTTAACACTCTCACTGGCATTAGAAGAGTTTCCTCTGACACTTTTCGGAAACTCCTGCCTCGCATGTATGCAAACAACAGTCAAATTGTGTGGGAGCTCGATTAAGGATGGAGCAATAGGATACTCTAACCACCAGGTATCACAAATCTGCTCTTTGGTTTCCCTCTAGTGGGCTGTAAAATGTCTGAGTGGAGTAGCATGGCTCTCAACATGCATTACCACAAATGTAACAACAGCTCTGGGCAGGCGGGGGGGCTGGGGGGGAGTGGGGCAGGGTATCAAGGTTTTACCCCAAATGCAGCTAGGCTCTGAATGGGTGACCCACGGCACTCTAAGACAGCTTGTCATTGTTCAGTCTCTCAGAAAACAGTGTGAATTACTTTGGCTCGTCATCTAACAGCGTGGACCGGATCAATCTATCCTTGCCACAGGGTCGTTTCAAGCCCCCTCGCTCTGGAATATTTTGGAAAAAGGCGGCCTGTTATTAATGCTACACCTTTGATTAATCACAGCAAATCTGCTTTATATCCACTTGCTGACAGCAAAGTCCAGTTGAGTAGCGATGGCTAGGAACCCTTACTCTGACACAGACCAGATGTTGGCAAATTCCCCGGTTTGCTCTAAATGAAATGGAGGCAAACAGCCAACAACCTGAACTGCTTTCACTATGAAATTATATGTTTACAATAATGTGCTGTGGCTAGGGCACAGGGGTGCAGTTTCATAAAGGTGGAGAATGGGTGGGGGTGGGGATGGGGGTGGGAGGTGGTGGTGAATGTGAGGCTGGGGGGTAGAGGTTTGTGTGTATATACTAGAGGTGGTGGGGGCTAACCCAGTTGAAAATGGTCACTGGCTGTTTGGGGAAGGATGAAAAAGTCTCACAGCTCTGAGAGACGTGCCCAAGAGAATTCTCTTCATTAACATTGCCATTTTTGGTTCTTCTCCTTCTTCTTCTTCTTCTTATTCGTTATTGTACTTGTATGCCTCCACCCCACCCCCATCCATCCCCTACCCCACCACACACCACCACCACCACTCCTCCTCACTGCCCCCATTTGCCTGCTGCCAGTGTGCTTTCCAAAAAAGAGACAGAGGGTGAGTGTGGAAAAAATTGAACTGTTATATAATCTATTTGCTCTGAGAGGTCTTGAATGAATTCCAAACACAAAGGGGGGAAAAAGAACATGGTCGACACAGAGAGGCAATTGTTGCACTAATGCTTAACAGAAGATGGGATAAGATTACTCATCATCACTTAAATGGCTGGTTGTATGAAACAAACGGATTCAGAGTAGTGGTAAACACAATGAAATGTGTAATCAGACCAGGAATGTGGATTAAGTTGCTGGTTGCATAATGGCTGTGATGCGTTATACAATGAACAAAAAAAAAAACATTGCCAGCCACTATACTGAGTGTAGAGGGGGACACTGAGGCCACTGCAGCATGGCTTGAAACGTTACAAAACTTCACAGAAGCACACAGTGACACAACACCCATGCCTTCATCCTCCTACAACAGAGCTATGGAGAGCTAAGTTTTATTTTTACGATGTATGCAAGTGTCTTCATACTTACAATAGTCTTTGAAGATACAACCAATGGAAACATTTGTCAGATGGTATAGTCACTGTTAGGATTAACTTATACTGAGATGTTTCTGGTCTGTCATTGTATCACATACAGTGCAGTGACACTTTCATCATTGGTAATATACCTCGTAAAGAATGGAAACACCAAAATGTCTTTTACGTCACCAGCAGTAAAATGAATTTCAAACTGGGAGGTCCCCAGTGATGCTGGAGGGATGCCACTGTGGCTTTATTTTGTGTTGTGCTGCAACACATTTGCCAAACTCTACCCATCAGAAAAAAATTGACAGTTAAAAGCCTTTACCCATGGATCCCCACTGTGGACTTGTCATGGTCAGTCAATGTCAAACATCCTCAAAGAGTAGGAAAAAATGACAGAGAAAAGTAAAACATGGACAAGTGGCAGAGCGATTACTCACTGCTTATGCTGGAGTGAGTGCTCCCACAGCCTGTGTCTTTTTTTTAATCAAAAATCAAAGAAGTAGGGCAGGGAAAATATCTCACTCTGGTGTCTGAGGGTTAAGTCTACCATCCCACTCTTGTGTTTGGAGGAACAAGCCTGGCGAGTGCACACATCGGGCCTTGGGTTGGGTTCACTAATTATCTGGAATAAAAGCGCCTTTTCATTGCAGGGAAACCTGAGAGGTCCACGGGGACGGGTTTCCTGTAAGTAGCTCTCGGGAACTGCAATCAAAGCCTTGCTACATACAACTTATTACAGGGAGAGGACGAGCAAGAGAAGCAAATGAGTGGCCTTGAGAGCTTCTGCTGAAAACTTGCAAGAAATATTCACCTTCCTCTGCTGGGCTGGACTGAAGGTGTGGGTAAAGGGAGAGTGGGGGGGGGGGGGTTGGGTGGAAAGTGATGCAGTGATCAGAATAATGTTAAGATATAAAACCTTAGGCTATTTGGAGTAAGCAAAACCTTGACAACCTGTGTCAAATAACAGAACTTTATAAGAGATAAAAATTATCTATCAAGAAAAACTATCATAATTTGACATGTTATGCTTTTGTGTCTGAATAAAGCAAAATAAACATGTAAGAAGTGTATGTGTTCTTAAATTCCTTTTAGGTTTGGACAAATACACATTAGCAGTAACACTGAACTCTGATTTGGCAACATAAGCTTTCAGTACTGGGTGATAACAGCACAAATATTTTCTTGGTTTGACACAGGACGTAACCTAATTTCCCCCAACTGGACAGATTCTAAAATTGTGGTTCACCATGTTGAAATTGATGCTAATTAAGGTTAAATGGTTACTGCTTGACCAAGATCAGGGGAAATATAATACCTCAGTAATTTACTGTTAGAGAAGCTATTAGTGGAAAAGAATTCATGTTAAAACTAAATTATGTAATGTTATTGACATCTGAAATTAAAAAATGAAAAAAGATAGAAGGAATTGAAAGTTCTCAGACATACTGTAAATCCCATTCAGTTGTTGCATAGCATATCCAAGATTACAAGTGTATGGATGAACTAAACACTAATACCATAACCATTATTGTAACAACCTCTTGATTTGTACCACACTTTTGCCCACATCCTTGGAGCATAATGTTTTGTATTGAAAATCAACACTCAAAACTAAGCAAGATCAATGGCTTTGAGGTCTCTAAAAGACATACATGTGTGCAAATTACTTGTACTGAAAACAGTTCAAAAACATTTCAGGGTTTATTACTAAAAATTGGCAACATAGATATCTAGACGTACCCTAGCGGTAGCAAATAGTTTTGGTCAGCTGGTAGGTCAAGTCACGAGCCATAGGGCCTCTGTAGGTTTTCTTCCAAGGTTTAAACTGACTAATCACATCACTCTGTCCGTATAGAGAGTCGCCTAGACGTACCCTACTGCTGATTCCACCCCTTGGATTGAGCCTGATCTATCAGTCATAGTCAGACTATACATTTTAATGTTAAAGTCTGATTTGCCAGGCTAATAGCATGGCTTAACAAACTCCTAATTGTTTTGCAAAGGACTGATTCAGTCGTTGTCTTGATCCTTGCAGAAAGACTTGGTAATATAAATGACCTTCACTACAGTATCTATTCAGACCGAGTGCCAGGTCCTGGTGACCAGACGCTTCCTGATGATTCCACATAGCCCACTCAAGCATGTCCATACATGAGTCACACATGCATAAGAGGAGTGACAAATCAGTGAATACGCCTGCTGTTATAACCTCGGCCCTTATATCTCATTGAGAGTGTGACTCACAATCTTAAAGATTAAAACGTATATTACTCTTACCATTCTGTATGCAAATAAGGCAACGGTTTCTTTCTTCATACACTCCATGTTCTACATACAGATAGAATGTTTCAGTAATTACTGATCTGGTATGATCATGTTGACTCCAACACTGGCTTGTGTTTGTCACTCACTATTTGCCCAAATGGGTAAAGCCTTGCACAAACTGAGCTGCCTGTTTTATTTTGGCAAACAGCAATTCACGCTGTCAATTTCTAGCATCCACACTTTTTTTGAGGTGCCTTTTTTCTCTCCTGTCGGCTGTGGGTGTTGCCTTTAACTGCACCCTAGGGGCTCTTTGATCACCTCCCTGCATGAGCTCCCCTTCGCTAAGCTGGACCCTCTTCCTGTTAGCCTGTCCAATAAAGGCTCTGGAAGGGCTGCCGTGTCATATGGCGACAGCTGGGTCGGAGGAGAGGTGGTAGCACGGCCCCCCCAGATCACTTAGTGCCAACGGGGTGTAGCCAATCTGTCAGTGGAAGAGCTGTCATACTCATTTGCTTTTCGCTTCAACCCCTCCCCAACACACCCCGACCCCCACCCCCTTCCTTTCCCATGTGTGCCTTGATGTCATGCATCAAAAGTGAAACATTAGGAAGGAAAATTGTACAATGAAAAACATTTTAATGAAGGAATATAAGAAAATTGCAACTGTTGAGACAGTTGCTTGTGTAGCCTACATATGGCAATTATGGAAATCATCAGAACATCAATTTATCACACACCCAGATTGGAGAGCAAATATCACCATGCGCCACCCATGTTTGGACAATGAGGAAATGGAAATACAGTAGATTAGTTATGTACCGACACTACTTATCGAGTGTTAAATAAGCAATGGATTCACACTCTACAGCACTCTGAAATCTTTTCTGCATCGTTTTAAATCATATTTGCCATATTTTAATAGCATCCACTGATGCAGTTAGCAAACTGTGCCACTTTGCATGCCTCTATATTAAACTGTATAATGAGGGCATGCCTAGAGCTGCAACAGTAACACACACACACACAAAAAAGTGGAGCAGTTGGTTGGTGGTTGGTGGTGGTGATGGGGGTCGATGGGGTGGGATGGGGAAAAGGTTGCTGACAGATTCCTGGGGAGCAAGGTTTTTTTTTTTGTTGCTTTTTTTTTTTAACATATCATGCAGCTCTGCACTGCTAACAGCTTCATTCACCAACCAAATTGCCATGAGTCAGGCCGTCACCTTGGCAACAGTGGCTCCCACTCCATCAGTTATCTCCATAAAGAATAGAATCCTTCACATGGCCAGACGTATATGCAGACTGATTGTGATGGGTTGCCAAAATAGTAAGTACTGTGGTTCTGGAGGTCGAGGGCTGGTGGGTGGACGGAGGAAGCAGGGGGTGGGTGGGGGCCGTGGCAGAGCTGGGGGAAGCAAGCAGAGGTAATTGATGGATGCTTGGGAGGGGGGATTCAATGTTGTCTCTCTCTCTCCCCTGCTCTTGCTCTCTCTCTCTCTCTCTCTCTCCCTCTCACTCACACTCACTCTCTCTCTCGCTATCTCGTTTTAGCTATTGCTCTCCATCAGGTGGCTCGAACATTTACATGTCATTGTGACATGCGTGGGACTATTATTGGTGCACTCTAAGTCAAAACTGACTATCAGTAAGACGAAATGCCTTTCATTAGTACACCAATTATGCCCTGATCACTACATAATTAAATAATGGGCTAATACACTAATTCTGTTTTGTGTGGGCACTGGACTGGTTTGTGTCTGTGCTCATTAGTTAGAAAGAATAAGTACTCTTTAACACACACTCCATGTATGTTTGGTTTGTACAACCAAAGAGACACCAATCTGTATATGTTCATTATGAGCATGCTCTTAAAAGAAAAAAACATCTTTTAACAAATAACAATTGACTGTCAAATTATGACAAAAACAGTAGAAGTACAGAAGATATTCTGGCTCTAGCAATGGATTTGATTATAGTGGGAATTCTTGTGACATTCCTTATAAATCAGTTACAGTTCTATAGTTTATTATAAATTATATATTATACCCCTCCTATGCCTACCCCTGAATGGTGACCCTAGGAGCCTGTCATAAACATAACATGACAAGTATCATGAACATCTAATGACACTTCAAAATGTTTATGACTGTCGTCATTTGGTTTTTGTAATGTCTTCATCCTTAACTGTCAATTTTACATCACAAAAACCAAATGACACTTAATGACAGTCATGAACATAAAAAAAGTGTCCATTAATGTTCATGACACCTCATGTCACAGGCTCATGTCACTCTTATATACCGTTGCTATGCCATTTAGCATCTTTATTTGCCACCTTATAGCGGTGTGATTTATTATTAAATCATCAGATAATGAAGTAAACTATTGAGCAATATTACTACTATTAATAAACTACATAACTGTTATTAACAATAAGTAACATAACTATGAGGCAATGGTAACTTAATAATTATGCTGGCTCATTATTATGAAGTGTTACTGGCCTTACTGACCTCTCCAGCAAAAATCGTCAGCAGCACACTCTGCATTCTAGATTTAGGCTGAGTGCAGCTCATGAAGCTATGCACATTTATATTCTGTTTAACAGCAGCATAAATTTTACATTAATATGACAAGTGACAAATACTCCATGTTGCCATTGACCTTTTGAGATTCTAATTACATTAAGCCTACTGAGTGGTGAGGGAATAAATTCATTTCTGTTAAAGAGGCAGGATGTGGTTCCATCCATCACCACCAGATAGCGTGTGCTTATTTGTTGCACATGACAAATGCATACACACACACACACATACACACACACACACACACACACACACACACACACACACACAAATAAACACATGCACCACACACACACACAAAAACATCCATGGCAAACCCAGCTCTTGGGCCTACTTCTAATAGAAGTTCTGTGTACTACTTGGAACAAAACTGCAATTTGTCTGTATAACAGCAGTCTGTTCCACCACTGATAAATTCATTTTTATTTTCATGTTTATGCATTGGCAAAGGCATTTGTTGATGGCAATCGCATTACACACAGCCGAGAGACAGTTTTCTTGTGCGTGTCAGAATACATTACTTTCACTGTTCATGGAAATGACCTAACCTCTACCGATGCAAGTAAACACTGGCTTACAGCCCTGCAAAATACTGAATAAACATTATGATCAGATGTGCTTCAATCCCAGCCACTGTGAAACAGTGAAGGGTCTGCAAATGTACAAATAGTACATTGCACACATAGTAAAAGTACATTCAGGTCTACTTTAGTGTCATCTATTCAGCATTCAAGAAAAAGTTACCATATATCTGTGGTACAGTAAAAAACAATAACTTAGTTTAACACAGTTGTCTTCATTCTTTGTCATGCACATCGATATAAAGCATATAGGAACAGATACTGTCTATCATCTTACAAAAACAATGATTGCTACATGATGAAAATGAAAAGGTTTGCAGATGTTTACTGTAAGAGTGATGAGGCACTGACTGGATTAAAGAGCTTCTGATACACCACTGAATCAAATGTGTACATTTGAAATGTTGGGAGCAGTGAAAATGCTGCATTGATTTGTGGCTCGAAAGACGCACACAGCCAATTTGAGCTCAGAAATTTTTATCAACCAAACACAGCCTGCTGGAATATTTGGGCAGTTCACGCAGCTGCCATGGCAACAGAAATTTTACAGGGGAAGGCATAAGCCTATGGTGAAGCACTTTTCACTTTGCCTCCACCAACCAATGGCTTGGATGCCGTTCAATCCACTTATCACAGGGGCACAGCGCTAGGCTAATACAATGAATGAGAATGGACACGGAAGAGCACTTGATGAGGGGGGATTCCCCTTCTTCATTACCTTGCTCTGATATGAATTCCATCAAGAGAAGCCAGATGGTCTCCACAGATAGCAGTCTTCATGTGCTTGATTTCAATTTGTTTCAAATAATGATTCAATTCATTGTGGGTTTTCAATTTTCTACATTATTACAGCTGCTGGGAGTTCAGCATTTTGAAAGCACTCTGGTACCACTCAGTCACAAGATAAATATCAGCTTTGTAGAAAAAGCATAGCAACCATTAGGTAAACAGAATTTAAAAATAGAATAGAGGAAACACTGAGTCATGAAATGTTCTGCCTTCAATAAAGTCATTTATTATTTTTCCACAATGACATGAACAGAAATCAACTTTAAGTGCTTGATGCTGCCAGCCAAGGATGGCAGCTGAAAAAAGACAAGCTTTTCTGTAGGAGAAAAGAAAAATAAAAAAATAAAACTACTAAATCATGATCAACAAACATGACCAAACATGCCAGCATACAGTACAAGTATATACCTATATACAGTATATGTATTTATGAACATATATGTGTGTGTACACTAACACACCAAATATGCATGTGTATACATACATTCTATATACAATATATGTATATGCATGTGTACCTCTGTATTTGCTCATTTTATATGTCCAATATTTGCAGTTTGTTATAATAATACAATATAAAAAAATGCTTTGAGAATTAAAAATCCATTAAAAAAGAAACATATCAAACATTGTACAAGTTCTCCAAATTTGATTGAAATTCAATGTTTCGTTCATCTAAAATATTTATGCATACAATCAAATGGGGCATGCATATGCACAAAAAAGACCACTAAAAATATGAAATACACAATGTCTTCTAATTAGAATATACAAACATAGCTATGTGCTCTTGCAAAGACACTTATTTTTTTACGCAATACTGATGTTGCACAGTTTTTAAATATCAATATAGCTTCAAAATGCATGATACACATTACTACATTTTTATAAGCTAAAGATGTTTCTTCTTGAATGCTCATGCCCAGCTGTGACACTAGGAAGCTACAACCAACAAACAAATAGTTTCCAAATACTTCCGAAACCCAGTAGAGCCTAGAGGCTTCACAACATAACTGGATTACATCAAGTATTTGCTTCCAAGTGTCACTTTGGGCAATAGTACATCTGTCTAGAGTAAATACAGAAGCTGTCAATAACAGGATCGGTCTATGTCTCTTGATTAAAGAGCCAGTAACTATAGAAAGAAAACACCTCAACTTCAGAAGGCACCAATTTATGCTGGTGAGGAAATACACAGAGTTTTAAATATTAAAATGAACGTTTGAGCTGCCATGCCTTGCTGCTAAAACCTCCCTAGAACACATCCTAGTCAATGCTAAATAAAAAAAAAAGTTATGTTTTGGTAGAAGGGAAAAAAAAGCACATTCAGAACGTTTGTTAGATCAGCTTTGGATGGCCTAGCATTAAATACTGATAAATGGACTTCTTTATTTTTGGCCATGTCTCCTGGTGGTATTCTAAGCCAGTCCAAAATTGAGACATCCTACAGCCTACATCTTGGTCCCACTGGCTAGGGGGAGGGGGATAGCTGCCAGCCAATGCAAATTATTTTTCTTGGCTCCGCCACAACAGAAGTCATCATCAGACTTAATGGCTGAGCTTGTAGCAAAATGAATATTTTATGCATGTAGACTACTGCTTCAGTCTATGCCGGACGTGTTCACATGATACCAGTCCCACATGTCAAAACACAGTTTACTCCCATGCAAATGGACCTAACCTACAGTAGTTACACTATTTACAGTGGAAATTTAGCTGAATATAACTTTAGATTAAGGCTCAACTGCTGTTAAGACAGTTCTGTCACATGCAGTGACAATAATTGCGATGAAATGATAGTCACTTTTTGCACACTTTTACAGATTACTGATATTCTTCACTATAAGTTGATTATATTTATTTATTTAAAAAAGACCACTTCATTATCCATAAAGGATGGATCAAAACAACAAAACCAACGATCGGAAAGCTTATCATAAGGGTTAGTCTTTAAAAATCATTAGGCTTACATGTCAGCAGATTCACAGGTAAAACCTGATGCATAGAAAAAATGTCACTGATGAAGTGCTTCCCTCTCTGGATTTACAGTCCATACAATATGTTGTGTACGCCGGATGTTGATATGAGACAACCTCTAAACACAACAATGACTGATAATACACTAGCAATAACTTCAAAGCATTAGCTAATGTTCCTACAGCTGTGATGTAGCACTTGGGAGCTTGACAGTGAATGCTTTAAGTGTGTTCTGAACAATGGATACATGTGTGTTAAGTATGGACATTCATGGTTCAACACGGTAATCGCACTGATTCCTGCATTTCCCTGCAAATCAAATGTAATGAATTGACAAACAAACTTAAGGCACATGTGAAACTACTGAGAAATCAATTTTTGAATGGACACAAATGAGGTTCTGGTTTCTCTGCTGATGATTGTTAATCTCTGTGAATCATTAAGGTTCTTTAAAATCTACCCGATCTACACATAATAGAAACAGATTGTTTTCTCCAAGTACAACAAGCAAGGGATGTGTCAAAAGGGAGTCTCTATACTGCCTAATGTCCTCTGTCCATACTGACAATCATGAGTCCTGTCTTCTTCAAAGTCTGTGTCAACAGCTTACATCATAGAACATTCAAGGATACAGAAACTGTCTGGGATTGTAAGAAACTTTGGTTTCATTAAATTTAAGAAAGAAAAAAAAATTCAAATGGAAGGTTCAGGGTATGTTTTTGAAAAATTCTTCACAACCATCTAATGACCATGTTCAGGACAGGCACATTCTTAGACACGGATCTATGGCAGGCCAGCCCACACACTCAAACACCTATCCTAACCCTTTAAGAAACTGAATTCATCTGAATATTTAACACACTCTTTGTGCCACATTTTAAGCCACGAATGGCACTAATCCTCCATTATTAAATGCTGTGTTTCCATCTAATTATTGCATACTATTTATTGGTCTATATCAGTCACAATGGTGAGAAATACTGAAAAGATGTATTATGACTCTATGAAGTGCTATATATATATATATATATATATATATATATATATATATATATATATATATAAAAAACTGTAAGCAGTTACGTAAATACTGTTCCATGTACACAAGCAGAATAGCCAGTGATGCACTTACTTAATCATGCCTGTGAAATGATGGGTCATTCAGATTTTTTTTTTTTTTTGGTGAATTTTCACAGAAACAATACTGACTACAACCATTCTTACTACAGCACGGCATATAACATGTCATCACATCCTGAAATTAGATCTTTTTGTAGATGGGTTTCTACAGCTTGTTTCTTATACTGTATCTTATGTACAACTATAGCCCAGCACTGGAAAAAAAAAGATTAATTTCCAAATGTACAGCTATTTGTTTAAGCTCAGGGCGATCCCCGAATAGCTTGAGTTTGCTTGGGAGGAGGAGTTGGATGAGGAGGATGGTTATTGTTGACCATTCTGCACTGAGTATACTGCATCTACTGTGCTTTATCTTGGATGACATACAAAACTGGGAGGCGGTGGGATGAAAATGCACAGGGGTAGGGAAAAAAGCTATTATCTACACTAGCTGGTTTATGGCGAGAACCACAGATATAAAACCTTTTAAAGTTTTTATTATTGTGGTTTGAAGTGGGGCTTTGGAGGGTAGTAGTCCGACATGGCCTGGTCTCCTGGAGACTCAGGGAATATACTGCTAAGTCCAGCTAAATCCAACTAAGTCTCTAGTATAAAAATGAAAGCACTGCACATTTGATCACATTCTTTATCTGGATTCTGCCAAGAAGAATGCCCATATGCGTAAGAAAAAAAAGATATAAAAAAACAAGTAAAAGACAGAAAGCAAACAAGGCAAAAAAGTGCAATGCTGACTCAAAAAATAAGGAAGTGTCCATTTGCACTGCTTTGTGACTGGCTAATGAAAGTTTGGGAGTGCATCTTCCTTCCTGTTGATCGCACGACACCTCCGTGGGCGCTCAGCAGCACAGGGCTCGTCTGCTGGCTGTGACCACTGCCTGCCGCTGCCACTGACTGCCAGTGGCACAGGCTGAGGCTTGGGCTGCGCCCGTGCCATGTGCACCACTGATTCAATGGCGTCCATGATGGAGTCGTGGTTGGAGAATTCCAGGGGCTCGGGTAGGCTGGCGTGCAGCGAGCTCCGCTTCCCTGGCAGGTCCACACACTTCTCTAACACTGGCATCTGAGTCGCTGGCTCCTCCTCCTCTTCTTCCTCATCCTCCTCATCATCATCTTCTTCCTCTTCCTCCTCCTCCTGGGGCAGAGGCTGTTTCCTGGGCCTCCCCCTGCGCCTCTTTATCATGTTGTTCCCGGTCTTGGCCTGCCTCTGAAGCCTCTTCACTTTCAGGATCTTGTTGACATGATCCAGGTTCTTCTTGGTGTTGAGGATCTTGGAGAAGGCACGCATCTTCCGCACTTCACTCTGGATCTCCTCAATCTCTTTGCGCTTGTACCTTCTTTTCATTGAAGAACTGGGTTCTGCAAAACAAGAGCAGAGGGATCTGTAACAACTTTGACTCTGCAAAGATGATATAGTGCTATCTTCAGTTAATGACACCATAAAACACAAAAAAATATTTTGTGGATTACAGTCTTCAAGGTTTACAGGGCTCATTGTCACTGAATAAAACTACGGTGGATATATAGGACATTACGACACTATGATGCATAACTGAACTGTAATGGGTTTTGGAGCATAAAGCTAAGGTACAAAAAGGCCTTCACAAACAACATAATGTTGTTCTAACCAACTGATTTACCAAGATAGTAGATATTGAATATAGTTAAAACATGGATATTTCATACCCTTACATGCCCTTACTACCCTGGAACCAGCTGGTAGTAATTGGCAATTGGTAACTACCAACTGACACTGCTACTATGAAATAAGGTGCATGACTAATAACTCAGACAACAGCTGATGTGGCTAAAATAAGAATCTCTGTTATTGAACATCTATATCAACGCCATTCCTTTAGTTAAAAGAGTGCAAGAGGTGCAACTGTTCTCTATTGTGAACACATAAAAGACATGCACTGTATTTAGTACATTTATACATCAGCAGATTATCAGATGAAATTACTTTATCCAAATTAGCACCGCATACATAGAGTGAGCACATTTAATCTGTATGGTCCCAGGCATGCTTTACACACAGCACTGGTATTGAAGTTTGAAGTGTGTTTATTTAAAACAGGGACGGTGTTTACTGATGAACATTTAATACAAGATTGTAGCTAAAGGCTAATTTGTATGGTTTGTCACTTGGACAGATTGTTGGTCCCCAAAGTCATAATACCAACAACAACAGACACATTTCTATACAAATGTCAATAGACAAATTTCTATATACAAAAACAATGTATTTAACAGTACCACCCCTATCTCGTAGCTCATGTTACTTCTGACAGTGACGATACATTTTGTGTTTCCTATCTAAAACTTTAAGGGCTTGTTTGTATGATGTTTCAGTGGGCTTTAAAGTTGACTTACGAGCTGATGCCCATCTTTTATGCAGTAAGTTATGTGACACAATCACTGAATCAAAATATAACTTGACTGACTCAAAAGTTAAGTTGTTTCTGATACATCTACAGTTGCACAGGTTACATTTCAGTCTATTTGCAATTGGTCAACAGCAACAAGCAACTACGTAAGTGGTCTGAACTTCGTGGTACTAAAGTTATGTGTTTCATGTTCTGTACTCTAACACAGTGTATCCCTGATGTGATGTATGATTCCTTCCATTTGAGTTCTCAGAAAAGTTAAGTTAAAAAGAGTCAGTTTAGTTATCAGAATCTAATGGTTGACTGTATCAAAAGCTTTCCTCAAGTCAAGAAAAACAGCTTCAATAACAACACCTGCATCAAGCCTGGATTTCATGTTTACCAAGAACCAGACAGCTCAGTGAAGTGATAAACCAAACTGCATATGTTTTAGCATGTGGACTGGTGTTTAAGTGCTGTGGTGTTCTGTAACCAATTTATCTGTTATCTTTGATATAGCGTATACTCGTAAAAGCTTACTTTTGTAGGGTCTCCTGATGAAGACTGGTATAATAACAGTTATAATTTTATATATAGTATAGAAAAGCACTTTTATAGAATCATTGATAATAGCTGTTATTGGCACAAAGAGTTTTAGGCAATAATGTATCCATGTCAAATGCCTATTTGGCTTTAGGACTGATACAACAGATTGCCCTATCAACCTGTGACTGAAACACTATGGGATCTACTGTCACAGCCTAAGCTCATAGTTTAAGTGTGGAGTGCAAGGACGTGTTCGTGTGTATTTTGCTTTTTTCAAATGGGGAAACATCTTTGCACAGAGCACATGGTTCAAAGGGGTTGGCCATAAGTGAATTAATTGTGTGTGTGTAAGAGCTACCACCATTCCAAATATAGATGGGATTAAAAGAAACTTCAAGCAATGTGTGATAATATAACCAAGACAGAGGCTATATTGCACTTCTTCTTCCTCAGATATCCTTCAATTCAGTTTAAATGACAGATATCCTTGAACAGTCATTTAAACTGAATCTCAACAAAAAGTAGAGAAAAAACAAAAGTAAATAAGTTAATTTCTCTTGAAGAGAAATCACAGAATCAGGTTGTGGTCCCAAACAAGGAGAATTCAAAGGAAAAAGTCAAATAGAAGTCAAAGAAAACTCTTTTGTTGGGAGCTCTGTGTCTGTCTGTGAATGTTTACATCCTTTGGTGTCATGCCAAAGAGAAAACACAGCATCCTATTTGGCTCTGAGAGCATGGGAAATTTGTTTCACTGCCTAAAACAAAATTACACATAAAGAATTCAATTAGCTGCAGGCTATATCCTGCCATTAAACATGTAACAGAAGAATGCCATTAAGTAAAAAAACACATTAAAAAATGTGTGCTAGTGTGTTAGAGTGTAGTGACAAAAACGACACAGCAGCTACAGGGAACTTAGCACCTGACATCTGGAAATGGATAAACACACAAACACACATAGGTGCGTGCACGCACACACACACACACACACACACACACACACACACACACACACACACACACAGAGAGACAATTACCAGGAAGCATCCCTCTTATTCATCTTCTGTCTGAACACAGTGTAGTGAATGCTCAGCCCCCTCCATCTTGAATAGATGGGCCTATAAAGGCAGGCAATAAAGTATGAAGCCTAAGATACATCGGTGATTAATTTACTGCTCCTCGACTCTGCGTCTGTGCCTTGGAAGGCAGCCCAGACCAGAGGAAATGTTGGGTTTCTGGCAGTCTCGTTTGAAATGGGTTCAGACAGCCTAAAGCTGCCCAAAATGTGTGTTCCACTTTTGCGATCTCCCCTGCACCTCGCCTATATCTCCAGAGAATTCTTTCTCTCTGATTGGTGCTCCATCTGGTAAGGTTTCCCGGAAAACAAACAGAAAACAGAATTGTTGAGGATTTCATTGGCCACAGTGGAAGAACAAAAAAATAGTCTGCAGACAAACAACAGACTGTAAGAGTAAAAGCATACTAGTACTCAAACATTTTTTTTAGCCCCCACCCCCCAATACAATAAGAACCTCCAGGTCATTTTTTGAAGATCCTTTAGACAAGAGGCCTAATTCTTTTAAGCACACCTGCACAACCTGAAACCAGACCAACATGTTACACGGTTCAGGAAATCACATTTTGTGACTTCAGTTTCCTCAGACAATGTCATAAATATAAATATAAAGCCCTTGCAAATGGTTACAACAGAGGTCAATGTGGAAGACTGTAAATAAGAACATAAAAAGATATATATATAGTCTATATTCAGTGACTAAGTGTCATAAAAATTGTGATGAGGCAAGGATTGTAAGAACTAAAAAGTTTAACTGTGAAACAATGGGCATAAACTTTATATAAAAAAAATTAGAGACACACTGCTGACAAGAGACAAAATGTGCTCTAATGGAGTTCCTCAAAAAATCACCTGAACTCCCAGCTCAGCTATTTCATGCCCCCTGCAATGACATTTCCGCCAACTGTATATGCACTATAGGCAATATGTGACCTCATTTGGTTTTAATCAAGCGATATGTCTGCCTGTTCAAATAAGCTTTCTTTCTCCCACCCATTAATCACTGTGGCTAACACAGAGAGACTTCCCAAGTGCCAACAAATCATTCGAAAGAGACATTCATTTTCAAAGGGATGGTCACAACTCATTTATCCCTTGAAATCTCTACCTGCATCCTGCACATGATGTTTTCATTAGGGGGGCACCAATTTATGGACTTGCCTCCGTGGCTGTCCAAGGGCCCACCCCCTTTAACGTGAGGAGGCCTACTTCCTGTTGTCATGGCAACTGAATTCCACAGTTCAGAGGTACAAAAAAATAAATATATATATATATTCAAAAAATTCAGGGGTGCTGTCATAGTTTGAATAGCTGTGCTGGCTTTCCTCACAAGAAAAGGTCCCAGCCACTTATTATGCAACCAGATGGCTTCTGACGTGTGAAACAAAGTGTTTCTTGCAGCATGCCAGCGATGTGCAAAATAGCTCTAAAAGTCTGATGACAGTGGCAGATGTCAGAGGACACAGAGAGAAGAAAAAGAAAACCTCACTACTTCATTAAAAAGACAGAGAAAGAAATTTCAGAGTGTGCCTTAGTAATTATACTAAACATACCATGATACGTCAATACAGTATGCTTCTATGTGCAGACACAGAGCAGCAGTTGAGTGGTATAACAAAGTTGACCCACAATCCACAGGAGAGGGTTGGGAAATAACAACCTCATTATTTTTATGATGCTAGAATCTCAGTTCTACCATTTCTTAAACAAACAAACAAACAAAAACAAGCAACTGTGCTTTGGCAGCTCTGAGGTTCAGCCACAAGCACCTGGCAGTCAAAGAGACATGGATCAACCATGTTTGTAAACCAAGGAAAATCAGTCACTGTCGCTGGTAACACTACAAGCAGGGCAAGACTATATAATAAAAGTACACATTCAAATTCAAAATTCATAGTGAAGTGCTGAATTAATTCAGCAGTGAAAGTGAAATTTAAATTGGAGCAAGTGCTAGCCTTTGAAGCCCAATAGTAAGTCATGGAGGGTGGATAGTAGAGAGGGGGGTTAGGCAAAACGTGAGTCATCCTCCTCCTCTCCCTGGGGAGTGGAAATGTAATCTAACTGAGCCCAGGGCTTCCAATTCCCTCCAGAGGAGTCGACTGGATTCATTAAGAGCCTGGCTGCTGTCCAGCTCTTTTAACACAAGCAGAGTTTTTTTTTTATTGCATGTCTGTAGAAAATAAATCAAAACGTGTGAATAATATATCTCTAAGAAAACCACTGGCAGGAGAAAGAGAAATGGGAGGAAAAAGAAGTTGGTGAATTATAGTTGTCTCCATCCATGCATTACATTTTCCTCTGCCAGATGTACTGACTGAAAATACAGGCAGTACAAAAAATGCATTTGTTCAGGCTATTTTGAAAAAGAAGCCAGGGCTTCACATCAACAGGAACAGCTGCAATTTGATTAAACATTTGCAACGTTCCAAGCTGTAAGGTGAGATTTGTTTCAAATGGCATTCCCATCATTATATATTTACACAACAATTCTTTACCATGCGTTAGGGATTTGCACCAGATATAAAAACATACTTCGAAGAAGTATACTTTCCATTCATGTACATATTATTACATTTTTACATAAAATGATAACACAACAGGGAGAAATACTATGGAACATGTAATGAAGCAGGAATAGTATTAAATATTCCCAGTCATCCAAAAGGGACAAAAACACCTCTACATCTGGTAGAGTGTCTTTGTATTATGTTAGTAGGTGTGTACAGCTGCTAAATCAAAGATTCTCTGTCCATTTGAGTACCACAATGGTTGAATAGCACATATGCAGACAAAGTATTTATAGATTTTCATTGACTGACTATGTCTTACCTGCTAATGTAGGATTAGACCCATGAAACAGCTGCTTGGTCCCCTCCTGTCGTGGATTCTGGAATGACACTGAGCCTCCCTCTCTGTAGGTTCTGTACCCAGGAAAGCTGTGTCTCTGGCTCCGCAAGCCTGACACCTCATCACAGGTGCGCTGCTGTGTGAACAGGTCCAGTGACCCGTTCTGACTGCCCCGGGAGCACTCCAGTGGCTGGCGAGTACACATGTTGTGGAAGCTGTTGGGCATTTCTCCTCCCCGGGCACGCTTGCAGTGCTGTGCGTCAGATAGGGACAACGTTGAGAGTGGGTCCACCTCAAAAAAGTTCCTGGGTTTTCTTGTGAGGGTGTCAGTGCTTTGCTGGTTCCTCTGTTTCTCCTTCAGCTTGGCCAAAGACGAGTCCTTTTCCATTCTCTCATTCAGAAGGTTACGAAATGCGGGATTGTTAGTCCCACTGAAAAGTCCACCCAGGTCATCCGTCTCTGAGACGGAGTACTGATCATCCTTGTGTTTGTGTTTGTGCTTGTGTTTGCGTTTGTGGAGACAGACACTTGCCAAGTTGCTGTTGCCACCTTTGAGAGATACATATGCCGGCTGTGTGTCGCCCATTCCCTTCGAGGAGACTGTGTGAGACATGCTTTTTGCTCTATGCCTGGTTACAGATGCAAGTTTAGGGTAAGTACCAGAATGAAACTTGGGGGGAGGGATTTGTGGCCTCATGAACGGGGACGCCGCTGCACCCAACCCATGAGGCAAATAAAATGGAGGGGTATATTGGCCATAATAGCCCATATTCATCATACTAGTAGCAAGAGGCATAGATGTGTAAGGCATTGCGTATGGTGCATAGTAATTGCCACCAGGCATTGGGTAGCCAAACCCTTGAATGAAAGGCATCCGCATCATTGGCTCATTGGATTTGGCTGGTCTGCCACGTCGCTTCTTTGATTTCTCTGAATTTCTGCGAAGATAGTGCACAGGATCGTAAGGAAGGTATGGCATAGGGTAATAGTGGTCAAAGTTGACTCTAAAGATGCTGGGATAGGAATTTTCTCGATAAAAATTGTAGCTGCGGTGGGAGATTCTGAAGACCTGAAACTTGTTGATCAGTTCCTCTAGGCTGGCCAAGAACTGTAAGTCATCTCCTCTCTGAAGGCCCTTGCGCTTTCGTCGGTGCTTCTGTTTCTTCATGCTTTCCTGAGCAAGAAATTTCTCCACAGCAGCTGCCGATATGCGTTTCGGGTAGTGCCCTCTTGTCACTTTGCCAGAAGGGTCAAGTGCAGCTCCTTCTGCACCTTCAAAGCTGCAAAAGTCGAAAGAGTACCTCCTGCGAGATGCTGGCCCTTTCTCAGCTTGATCTGATGTGCTGTTATTGTCAGTACCAATGCCACTGTCACTTGGGATTGTCTCTTCACTGTGGGACTCACTGATGGGGGACAGGGTGACTTCTTTGATTGACGCCACTTCTGAAAGGTGTGACGGCGAGTTTGCCATAAGCCTTGGCGGAGAAAGCTTCCAGTTACTGCTAAGCAACCCCCTGGGGGCTTTCGAAGGCAAAGCACTGATAGGCTGTAGATTTGGCATGGTCTTCAGGTCTTGCTGGTTGGATTCGTTGGTGGCAGGGTACATCATCCCACCTGCTCCAGGAGACAGTGGCAGCATGACCCTTGGAGAAGGCATCCCGGTTGCTGTCGATGGATTAGAAGGCACTACAAGGTTCTCAAACTGGCTAGAAACAGGCACAGAGTTCTTATCTTTGTGCTCATCTTGCTGAGCCTGCAGATCAACTCTGGGCTTTCTTCCCCTTTTCTTGCCAATATAAATAGTCCCTCGCTTACTCACATTGATTTGTTTGCCAAGACGAGCCTCGATTGTCGATGCCATAGTTGACACGGCACTTGAAGCAGGAGCATTAGTCTTAAGAGCGAGATTGCTAGTGCTAGCGCCTGACAAAAGTTCATTTAGTATGCTTTGCATCTTAACTAATTTCATTTTTTTGACTGACTTCTTTTTAAAAACACCAAGGTGACTGGTTTTCTTCAGTTTCAATTGATGAGGAGGGGACGGGTTATTTAAGGCCAGTTTTACTAGATCTGACAAATCATGGGTCCTCTTTCTTTTCTTTGCACCCAGTGGGTCCTGGGCAATCGGACTTACAGGACTTGTAGCTGTTCCTTCATGAATGGTCTCAACAGTAAGCAGTGGCTGTTTCTTGGGTCGCCCACGCTTCTTTTTCACAGGGGTGATGACGGTCAAACTGTCTGTGTTGGTGTAGAGGGGGCTTGCTGGTGTAATGGGATAGGCTGAAGGGGGATCCTCAATGGATAGAATAGGACAACTCTCTTTCAGAGGACTATTTAAATACGACCACCTGTCCTTCACTTTTGACTGTCGTCTGTCAGTTTGTTTGCTCGAGTCAAGCATTGCTCTTGGTCGGCCAACTGGGTTTCTCCTCTGCCTGCTTGGACTTCTGTCCACATTACACATATTCACTGCCATATCTGCCTCTGTTCTGACAGGACTCCTCTCCGCCTGTTTCTCTTTAAACAAATCCTTTAATTCCTGGTTGACTTGATCAAGTTTACTGTTTCTGTCAGGAACCTGCATCATTGGGCCATCATCCAAGGAGATCTCATCCTCTTGGACTCTGCGATTCTTCCGCTTTCTGCCTTTTGATTCGTCAATAAACTGAGGTACAGAGCCATGCGACATCTTGATCTCATCCTCCATCTTCTTACTAGCACTATCTGCTTCGACACTCTGAGACTCAGCTTTCTCCAGTCCACACAATTGTCTGTCTTTACCACTATCTTGTCCAAGAAATTCTGTGCCCTTCTCGACCTTCTTGGTCCACAGTATATCTGAACTGTGGCTACCACCCAGGGTCCTTATCGAGTCTTTTCTACCATACTTCTTCTTGATATTTCCAAACACCTGCTCTGTGACACCTTGCAAGCCTCTTTCCTTGGTCAAAGAGGAATGCAACAAAATATTGGAGTCTGTGGCTGTGGCCATTGACACACTTTCTGTTGATGATACCTGTGGGTCAGCAAACTGGACACTGGACATTCCAGTGCCACAATAGGACAACGGCGAACCCTCCAAAGCCTTCTTTGCTTGCAGCTTGCTCGAGAGGGTGATATTCGATTCAGACTGTGGGTTCTTGCTATTGCAGGAGAATTCTATTTTTGACTCTGAATCTGTTTTGCTCCCATGACACAATGCTTCTGGTGCTGGTGGCTTTGTCCAGTCCACTTGGTGCATGTCACTGCTTTTCCGCTCATGCTTTGGTTTCATGGGCTCTCCAAGGACATCAAGCATTTCTTTGTCACTTTGATCCACATGTTTAAATAGCCTTTCATATGTCTGCAAAAGAAGAGAAAACAAGAGGACCTTATGAATACATATATACTGTACATATATACAGTACATGCATGTGCCACAATAATAAACAACATGAGGATACAAAATGGGCTTTACAAATGGGCCCTCAGCTTATTAATTCAAAGAGTCTACCTAAACATTGCCCAGAACATTCTTCTGTCCTCAGTTTCAAAAATAAAACCTTTTGTACACAGAAGCTGCAACTAGAGATGCAATAATCCTGTTAAGATGTATGATTGAATTAAACAGCAGTGAATCATAACAAATCAATATTCTTCACTGATTTTTCCCACATATATTTTGAGACCTGAGCATGCCTGCAGTCCTCTTTATCTGTAATCAGCGAGGGATGATTCATTAAGCCTCTCTATAAAGTGAGCAGAGGCAGAATACTTAATCTGCGGCGCACAGCCTATTCAGTCACACTTGGTTATTACAGGGAAAAAAAATATGTACACACATACTAGGACAGCGAGGGAAAGCAGGGGAGCAATAATAATATTGACTTGCACATTTTTTCCTGTGTGTTGTTTTCAAAGAATTAATATTTACATGTTTCTCATGCCAATTGAGCATTTAGAATTTTAGAATCTAAAGAGCGATGGTTACGTGGTTAAAGGGAGAGGAAGAGAGACAGAGAGAGAAATGCATGAGAGAGAGGCAGAGGGAACAGCTAGAAGGAGAAAGCAAGAGAAATATATAGTGGCCAAGAGCATGCAAGATAGGGGGTCTGTTGGAGTCATCCTACAACCTAATCCTCTCTGATATCATTCAATCAGTGGCTTTTAATTGAAAAGAAACACAGTCAAGAGATGCATCAAGGGAGATACTCCCTCTGCCAGGCATGGTCTTTGAATTTTACCCCTTCTGTGAGAAAGTGCATCACCTTTCAGATCCTTAATCCTGTAATCCCCTGTGGAATTTGCAGTCTTCCTGAGCTCAAAGGATACAGTCTCAAACGTAGTGTGCCAAGTCTCCTAGTCACTCTTTAATTTGGCTAAATGGCATTACATTCCCGACTGTCTCCAAAACAATATCCCAGCGATTGCATAACCCCTACACTGAGTATGACAGTGCCATTATATAAACACACATGACCAAATGGATTAGTCTGAAAGATTACAGTGCTGTGAACAAGAAAACAGCATTATTTTTTTCTTTTCTTTTCTTTTCTTTTTCCTAGACTGCCAAAACAACAACAATCCTGTAAATATGTAACTCGGTCAGAAAATACAAATATCCTCAGAAGTCAACATGCAAATATTAGCCCACTTTTAAATCAGACTCTGCAGTAAATACAATGACAGAGGAGAAAGGCTACAGCTGTGAACAGCATCACCCTCCCACCCCCCATTTCAGAGACATAAATAGTACACATTTTGGCTCAGAGAGTGCTACTGTGAATGAAACGGGTGAGGTCTTCTCAAACACTAAATATTATGTTGCTGTGGTGCAGTCACTAAGCAGCCTAATAAAAAATCTCTGCAGTCATAAATGAGTGATGTCTGCCTTTAATGAGCGCTGCTTATCTGCTGAGAACAGAGTCTGCTTTTTTGGCAGCGGCTACTGGGCAGTTGGCTCACCAGCCCCAAATCCTGGTGGGTTCAAATCTTCTCGAATCCCAGATTCAGCAGGCGTAGCGTTGGCCTCAGCATTTGCAGATAAACGGGCAGCAGAACCACAGGCAGAGTCACTCAAATGATAATAAGCCTGGTTTGGCATGCAGCAGAGTCCCTCTGTTTCCAATTCGTTTTTTTTCTTTTTCGATGGGAGTGGGTGTGGGGCAGGGGGTTGAGGGAGGGGGTTCGGGGGGCTGGACGGGATGGGCTATGTTTGGTTTTATTGTTCTCACAGTTCTCAAAGCCATACTATGTTTTGATGGACTCCATTTTATGTGGTGAGCAAGGAGCCACTTGGAGCTGGTTGTCCTCAGACTTCTGCTGAGCCAAACACCCCCCTACACACCCGCCACCCCCCACCCAGCTTGTACCTGATCTCTGCCAGATCACACAGTGGCCCTCCTGTCAATCCTCTGGAGCTTGTTTCAAAAGTATGCCGACAACAGAGTGATGTGTTTTGTGGTTAAGTCAGGTTTCATGATATGTGATGTCTCACAACAGTACTGTCATGCATGTCCGCTGACTTCTTATGACATTTGGTGACGCAGAACAAGTGTTTTGCATTAAATTGAATGTGTCCTTGGCATGACATCTCAGGACTCATATTTTCTGTATTTATGGTGGGCCACACATGTATGCTTTCTCACAGCAATCCATGGTTTAAGCATGAGAGGCTCCATCTAATGAAAGCATTAACCAGAACCATATCCCACTCTGCAAGCAGCAGAGAGAAGCAGGGTAGATGACTGTACCCAGATTCATGGATTGCCCTCTACCAAAACAGACCCTTTGACATGTGAAAATGGGCATTGTTTCATTCCTAATGGATCAGACAAAAACCCATTATCCTTGTCTGGTGTAGCACATTTCTCTGCTTTTGGACATTTGTTGCCGCCTTCAAGAGGATTCCTGTCCATTGATAAGCATGCTTCATACCCATAGTGCTAATTGGTCAAATTACAGCGTTGTTTGGCCAGCCTCTGGTAACAAGAGTCTGAGATGCTGCTGTATTGAAGGACACCTCTGCTGGCCTTTTTTTTGGCGAGACAGTTCCTAGTGTCCTGCTGGCCAGGCAGTAACGTGACACTCAGGCAAAGACGACGTGGGGAAGGATAGGGTGTCATCTACATGAAATGGATACACCGTCTCCAATTACATGTAGCGCTTCTTCGTTCATGTCAGGACAGCCAAAATGACATTAGAGGGGCTAAGTGACTAAGAAAAAAAGTTACATAAATAGACTTCGCTGTAAATAAAACTATGAAGTTTTAAATAGCATTTCTTAAAATAATTTATCCCAAAAGATATAATAAGGAAAAAAATAAGGCTCTCTTAGTCATTATCAGAAAGACACTCTGTTCACAGAACTGTTGTGTAATAAGAGCCACGATTGAGTGTCAGTTAAGAGCTTTGATCGCCTTGTTCTTGCTGTTGTCTTAATCCTCTCAATCCCTAGATAGCAGTAACTGAGGTATTGCCTTTTTCCTGTCATCAAGATAATGGCACTGTTTTCAGTCCGTCTGCCTTGTCAATCTGTTTATACACCCGCTCTGTCATGCCTTACACAGGCAGCTTTAGAATGGCAGCGCTACCATCAGCCACAAACGCATGCTTTGAGGGTTTGGGATGAGCTGGGAGAGTAAAGAGGATTGCTGTACGAGCAGAACCAAAACTCATGTTCTCGCTGCTCACATGAAATAATGGATGCCTGTCTCTCTCAGCTTCCAGATTCTTATTACAGTGGCCATTTGTGTTTTATAAACTTCAAGGATACCCTCTCTTTTACTCTTTCCATATGGGTCAAGAAATGCAATTGATTAAGCAGATTTCATTTAAAAGGTTTCTAAGGTTTCCTTGTAAAGATGGTAAGATAGCTGTGGCATATGTAAGCAGTTACTGTACAGCATTGTTTTGAGCGGGGAATGGCGGGGGGGGGATTATGAAAGTCATACTGTTGTGTTCATGCATCTCAAGACCTGACTTCCCCTCCCCCCAAAAAAAACACAGAATCAGAATTTAGCTGCTAAACTGTAATACAGTAAACAATTCAAAGCAACTATCGCACCTGATGAACGAATGATAAACTCAAAGGCTGTCTTTTCTTATGATTATACCTAAGCATGAAAACAATAAAGATGCTCTCCTAGGCAGCTATCTATCTCTCCTTAATCATCAGTCTGATTCAAGGAGGGTCAACGACAAATAAAGCTTCATTATTTACTGACAGCACCCCTGTCTAAACACTTAATTCAGGTTTTAATAGTATTAGCCTCTATAATTATGCCAATTTGCTTTAAAATTCCATTCACGCTGTGCGTTCGTTGCCGTTTGCACTGATTAATTACGTTCAGTCCCACACGGCTCTCTAAACTCATCCATCCTTTTGAACTAAATGATTAACAGACTATACACTGGAAGCCCGTTACAAGTGCCAGCATTGACGTGTCGCTCGGGCGAACCACAGAGCCACCAGAGGGCTTTGAAGCCGAGATAATAAAAGAAAACGGGGTGACCACCCCCTTCTCCAGTACACCTTCTTCATTAAATCACACAGCGTAAATGTTTGTCGGGTGGCCGTTGTAACAGTCAGCTCTTGTCACAATATGTGTGTGTGCGAGCGCAAGGACTTTTCCTGAAATGCATGGAACATCTGGTTGCTGGCTGTTAAAAACAAAATGGTGGGGTGGGCTGAAGGGTGGAAGAGGGCTGGGTGTGGAGGGTTGGGTGGTGGTGGTGGTGCAGGAAAGAAAGCTCACATCCTATTAAAAACGTTTCAACCAATGTCAAGCTGAGGAAACGTAAAGCCTCAACTCCTCCGACAATGCATCTGGCACAAACAAAATGGAGCACCCAATTTGTTACATGGAGGCTGCAGGAGTACGTGCAGGGATAATAAAACATCTGTGTCTATGCTTCCCCCCCACCTTCCCTATACCCCAATCCCCACCCCATCCCGAATGAGGAAAACAACACACACACACACACACACACACACACACACACACACACACACACACACACACAGAAACACACACACACACACAGACCAGCTTCCCTGTGCTTCTCCTTGGATAAGGTGCTGCACAACATTCACAGCGGAGAAAAAGGACATTCACTCCACATTTACAGGATTGCCTCTCTCCCCCCTTCTGCCCGCAACACCCCCCACCACACCCCCCCTACACACACACTCACACACACACCCAAACCCCAAACAACCCCCCCACTACTACAACAGCACACACGCACACACAGCCCAACCCTGTGTTATTTGCACCATTTGACTATCTGAGGAATAACATGCAGCATTATTGTGTGTTTGCACTCTACTTGCAGTAAAAAAAGGAGCAGAGCTCTAAAGCAGAGATGCCAGCCAGGCATCGCTGCCTCTCATGACATACAGAGTGAGAGAAGTGGCATCTCCACAGGCCCCGAAGCCCAGGATTAGTGAGAGGGACACCACACTTTGATTTACAAATGTGGTATGGTGTAAGTATAGCATAGGTGTACATACTCTTTTGATCCCATGAGGGAAATTCGGTCTCTGCATTTAGCCCACAAATGAATAAGTGAAACACATACAGCACACAGTGAATACGCAGTGAGGTGACACACACACTAACACGGAGCATTGGGCTGCCTGCTACAGTGGCGCCTGAGGAGCAGTGAGAGGTTAGGGCCCTTGCTCAAGGGCACTGACTCGTGGGCCCAATGTACTGGTCGGGATCGAACCAGCAAGCCTTCAGTTTCAAGACAGAAGCCCTGACCAGCAGGCCATGGCTGTCCCTAGCCTCCTCTCACCAGGGAGTGGACAGGAGGAGGTGTGGCTCTGGCTTGCAATTACGATATTCAAACTGACGTAACCTGCCACTCTCCTCTTCGATGGCGTTTTTTCTTTTCTTTTTTTTAAGCCGAAATTCTTAACATTTCATGGGGATGTAACAATGCTATTTCAGATGCGATGCGATGACTTCAGTCCAATTTTGCAGAGTTGGCCGCACTTGTCTGTCAGTATCAAATTAAGAAAATTGAATTTATGAACATGTATAGTGACTTGATATTCTTCTTTTGCTTCAAAATGAACCAGATTGGCCTTTGGGCAATCAGTGCCAGTGTAGCTCTTTTCTACGTAAGAATGAACACATCACTGCAACTGAAAACATATTACCCTTTCGGTTCATGGTAAACAAAGCAAACTTGGTTAGCCAGGAAATGTAGGACCTCACACTCTCCTTGGCCTGGTTAGGGACACCAAGACCATAACCCAGGAAAGCCCCAACTGAAAAACCTCTACCATAGGTGGGCTAATGGTCTACTGCATGTATCAAACTTTAGATTAGCAGGTCTTTAGAGCTTTTCTGTGGCCTGCCAAGGGGCTGTACACGTTGCCGCTGAAGGTGCGAGATTTTATGGCCTGACGCGGATTAGTGTGATTAACACAAACCTGCACTAATCACAACAGTCAGCAGGGGTCATTAGCTGAAGTTGAGCAGCAAGCCACGAAAAAAAAAGGTTCCGTGCAAGCTGCCAGATTTGTCCCGTCGGCACACTGAGTTCTGGGTGGTTGTGAGGTGGAGGGGGTAAAGCAAGGGGGTTAGAAAAAGTCATACTTGGCCTGTCTGTAATCAGAGCTTTCAGAGCGTTAGGTCACGGCTAGAGGAAGAAACTATCAGAGAGGTACTGTAATGGAAAACAAGTAGCTCTCCTTCCCTAAGGGCAGAACTAAGCAAAGGGGGGTATGAGGGGGGTGAAAGTAATGAAAGAAAGGCCCGTCTTCATATTTCCTAAACACGCGGGGAGAGGGGGGGGGGTATAGGTCTGTGTGTGTGTGTGTGTGTGTGTATGTGGGTGGGGGGGAGGGGGGTTGAGTGAGTGGCGAGGGGGGCAAATATTTCACATGACTCTTGCTCACAGTCTGCTGCTTTTCCATCTTAATTACTGCACATCAACAGCAGAATTCCCTGGACCGCGCGAGCGAGGAGGAAGTCAGAGGTGACCTTTGTAGTGGCGCATTTGATATTTAAAGCTCCTGGAGGAGGGCGGACTGTCACACGGTCCCCCCAAACCCCTCCCAATAACCCCCACCCCCACCCCCTCCTGACCTTCTGCGCTAACACTGCCTGACCTTTTACTTCTACATAATTTGTGTTAGTGCTCGTGCATAATGCAGTGTCTAACTGTATGACACACTGCGGCACTGACCCAAACAAAGAGCTATTGTGCCGCTGCATGAAGAAAAAAAACAGAAGCTTGCAGCCCCATGCGGCGAGGGGAGTGAGGAGAACCCCAACAGTGATTCCTAACCCTTAGGGAGAGAAATGAAAACCAAGCGCACAGCTTTACGGACATTTCCCAGTTAATTCAGGAAAAAGGGACATTTGTGTATGTGTGTGCGTGTGTGTGTGCGTGTTTGTGTGTCACACATGTCATACATAAGACCACCACACTCTTCTCAGGTGGAGGGCCAAGTTTGTGACAGGACAGGGCCAGTTTTGGCACAGATCTGGGCCGGGTTGCTGCCACAGTCAACCGCTCTGGGACACATGGTGGCCTGTTCTGACAGGTCTGGGAGAGCAGTAGCACATGGCGGGGACCTGACCGCAAGAAGACCCTACACAAATAAAAGGGGGACAGGAAAGGGAAGTTACTCTTAAGCCACAGACCATTAGATCATCCTGTCTACCACAGGACTCCTGTCCCCCCCCTACTGCCCCTAACAGCAACCCCCGCTTCCACCTCCACCTACCCCACCACTCCCCTGCCCTCCCTCAAGTCGTCTGCACTTTCCCTTTCACCTGCTGATCCAGACACTGCCATCCCCTGTTCTACAACCTCCTTCCCCCTCCACCCTCACCTACTCTCTCACTCCATAACCCCCGCCCCCCAAAACACACACATCCCATCAGGGCAGGGGCCAGGGGCCAGGTTAAACACACCAGCCTGCAGACAATACCCAAAGTCCCTGCGGTAAACACCGTAGGCTATCATGTCACTGGTTCTGACCCCCCCCCCCCCCCCCACACACACACACACACACACAGACACACTCAAGAGGTGCAAGTCCATGAACAAGCAAGATAACAGGCCTCTCTGTCCATGTCAAGCCACTGGTCATGTTTAGAAAGCTAACAATGAAAACGAGAGTTGCACGCCACTCAGGAAAATCATGTTATTTAAATGGAGACACAATAAAATTTTGGGGTTTTGTCTCCTGGTAAGGAATATGGTGTGCCATTGAACAGTCAGTCAGAAATGTCTAGTTGTGTTTTATTTGCTTTTTTATCGAGCGTTCATGATTTCTAAATTCCATACATTGGGTTTCATTTTGTCATTCGTCTCAAATTAGTTTAATCATAATAAAAGAACATAAAAAAACTAATTCACAACATATGAGCATCATCTGCCTGCCCAGGCCAGAAAAATGTTACCACCTCCTTGTGAAGCTCAAAATCACACACTCTCGCACGCACACACATAGACAGACACCAACAAACACACACACACAACACAACACACACAGAGAGAGAGAGAGAGTGACAAAGAGAGAGTGAGGGACACACACACACAGAGTGTGACTGAGAAAGACACACACACACACACACACTGCCCTTCAAATAGTTTTCTGCAGCCCATTCTTTGGCAGGAGGCCCGGTGGCTTGAGTGTTTCATTTTTGCCTGTGTATAGGCCTGGGCAGATGTCCAGAAAAGGCCCAGCACAAAGGAGGGGAGGCCAAGCAGAAAGGGAGCGGGAATGAGAGAGACAGACAGAGCAAACTAGAGAGAAAGAGAGAGAGAGAGTGAGAAAGAGAAAAAGAGAACGACAGGAACATGGAGAGACGAAGCTTGATGCAGTTCTTTCATAACAGTTCCCTCCAAAAAAACCCAAAAGTGATTGATATGATTCTCACACAGTTCCCACTGGCTTTGAGACAACATCACCCCTACACTCTTTTGCCCCAGGAACCCCTGCCCCTGCCCTAGTGCCACTTCCACCACCCTCCACCCCAATCTACCCCCCAAACCCACTTGGCCCCCTTTTCTCCCCCCCTCCCCTTCCCTCCCCTTTCCCTTTCTCTGTTGAGGACCACCCTCCCCTGTGGGAACCACGCTTGGCAAAGCTAACCCCCTGGGACCCCCTCGGGTTTCATTGAGCGCTGGGCCTTCTCTGATCTGGCCAGCCTTTGTGTGGCCGGCTGACAGGTCCAGAGCAAACAAACAAAATGAATACTAACACGCCTTTGTGTCTGCTTCCCAACGAGGAGCACTTGAGAGAGAGAAGAAGAGGACGAGAACGAGAGGAGAGGAGAGGGGCAAGGACTAAGGGGGTGGTGGTGGTAAGTGCTGATGGGAGGGGTCAAAAACGAAGAGAGAGAAGAAGAGAGAAGGAAAAAGGGGAGAAAAATAAAGAGCTCTGGTCCTCATCCCCAAGCCACTCACACGGAACTCTCTCTTTTCCCTCTCAAACACCCCATCCCCCCTCCCCTCTCCCACCTCTGCCTGCTCCCCATCCTCCCCTCCCTCTCCTTCCCATAAGCTCTTTAGGGAATATAAAGACCACCATTCATTCTGGGAGAAAACACTGAGCCCAAGTGGGATGTCGTCTCAAGGTGTGCGTCTGGCCTCATGCTCGTCTCGGGCCAGGCAGCGTGCCTTTTATAGAGGGGCTCCTCCTCCTCAAACCCCTGCCGCTTACATTTAACGCGCAATCGGACAACAGAGGGCTAAACGGAGGGCTACAAACAAGAACCCCCGACTCGCTCCCATTTAAAAAAAAAAAAATCAAAAACACTAAGCAAAAAATGTGCTGGATTCTTACAGTGACTGATGCAACAGTGTACCGGAAAAATGGTCGCCCACTGTGAAACCAGCTTTGCAAATATCAAACCAAATACCATCCTACACGTACACACACACTGGCAGATGTATCAAATGCCATGGATTCAGTGGGAGAGTATACCAACAGACAAAGCCTAAAATAACTGTAATTACATTTTCTAAACAGCACTTTCACTGCAACTGTTGCCAAATGAAATTAAACACAGCCATCAGTCATGTGGAAGGTAAGGACTACAAAAAAATCAGAGGATAAAAAAAAAAAAAATCTACATTGCCTTTGTTTGCAAAATTGCATCAATTTCCCCATAATCACACCTTCTATGCTGAATCCATTGATTTCACCTTTTGTGCGAGGAGTCTGTGTGGCTAGCTGACCTTGGCAGGTGCTGGCAAGGAGGCAGGCAAGAGAACTGCTGAAAACACATTAATTGGCTCTGACATCACCCAGCAATCCACACCCATTAACCATCTGTACAGACTGAGACATTTCCAAGCTGTATAGGTCAATGGCACTTTATATGTTATGTCCTTGATGTCAAAAGAGCACATTCATAAGGAATTATAATGCATCTGTTATTAAGGACAGCTTGTTGTAATAATGACCTCTACACCCAACAATAACAAAAATATAATGTGAGACATAAATCTCTGTGAAATCGCAAGCGGTGGCCAGTGTTCAAGCCAGATACTTGTGACCATAAGACCACTACTATTTCATCAAAATGCCACAGAATAATGCAATCTGCTATTTGACAACAAGCTCCTAAATTAATGCTTTTCATTTACTTTTCATTTGGCGCTGATGTCACTTCATGCGGTTGCATGCAGTTTCAAACTAAAAATGCTAAAGCATTTCTTGTTGAGGTAACCAATTGAGTAATGAGCTGCTTTAACCTCATATAATTTTTGTATATGATGAAAAAGCTATTTACTATTTTCAGTCAGCCCCAAACGATTATCTTTAAGAGAACGCACTGTCCAGGATGTCCATCAGGTCAGTATAGATAAAAATCCAGGGGAAGATACAACAGAGATAAGGGGGAGCACTGGACCAGTGTTAAGTTGATTAGGAGGTCTCCTATACTGTCATTTCATCGCTGTTTAGGGGAAACACTGTAGCTTGGGGTAGCTGCTCATCTCTCTAGCTGTAAACAGTCTTCTGCTTGCACTCACATCATTGGTGTCTTGGTGGTAATCATAGCTCTTAAACCATTAGCTTTCACGCCCGATGTCTGAAAAAGATTACAACACTCTAGAAGCTTAAATCATAACATTTTGACAGGAGAACTAGCCATAATCCATAGCCATGTGGACATACTTTGTCTAGCAATCGTAAAACACTGCACTAATTAGCCAGCTCTGACCCATTTCATATTTCTCTCTGTGGAAACATAATATACTATACTATTAAGATGTTCCTAAGGTTCTGGCATTTTCCCACCCCCTTCATTCAGCCTATTAAATGTTTTCCAGACATTTGAAAAAAAATCAGTGTGCAAAATGAGGCAGCAAAACAACAAAATAAAGACCTGGGAAAAAAACTCAGTGAGTGGCTCCACTGACTGAGCATTTGTTTTGCTCCACAGGCCACTGCCCTCAAGGCAAATGTGAAAAAAGGCCAAGTGCCATTTTAGGAAAGGAAATGATTCCAGGTTTCAAAGAGTCTGTGTTATTTCAGTTTTGTGGAAATGCTGCAGGCTCTGAAATTTCAGGATGAGAAAAAAACACAACAAAGTTCAAGAGGAATTTGCTCATCACCGCAAGCTCTACTGCCTGTGTAATTAACACAACGTGATTGCTGAAGTATTGCAGGAAGCAATTTACTGCTTTCACTCCATTAAAAAAGAGAATTCCTAAGGGATTATGATCATTTAGGTTCAGATTCACAAGGAATGCTTGTGCTAGAGGACTGGCCTGTTACTACAACTGTTACTATTTTCTATTCATCGAAACTAACCTTAGCTTTCGCTGAAAAGAGTAAATATTCTTAGTATTTTCCTTAACATCAATGCAAGAATCTCAAGAGAGTGATAGCTGTGTTTATTTCACAACTCTGTGTGTCAATAATCAAATGCATATTTCTTCCTTTGTAGTCAGTGCAGGGTAGCTTAGTGAAAAGCTTTACAGTCTCACAAGATACAGTCATGTGATGGAGAACAGTACATTCTTCCTGTACCTCCAGCATTCCACTTTTTGGAAGAACAAAACTGTTTTGCCATACATTGTTTCGAGATTCAAATGATTCTAAAAATCAGCTGTCCTGAAAGCAGAGAGTACATTTCAGACCTTTGGTTTACAAAACCACCCACTTGACTAGACCACGGGACCCAACGTTCCAGCACAACAACCTTTACCAAGGACCACTTGTGTCTTGTTACTGTACCTCCACTTTATATTTGGCTCATGATGCACCATGAGTCAGTAGCATTTTCTCACTACAGACCACTCAGGCATGCAGGCTGTCTGTTATGACACTGGCTTGCTTTTCAAGGTCACGAGACACAGAGACTATAAAATGGGTCTCTTAATACTGTACATAACTGCACAACAGACGTCACAAAGTCACAATATGCAATGAAATTCTACTCCTATGATGGTCTGAATGGAACTGAGACAGTTTTGCAACACTAGTACAATCTCAGTATAAAAGCTCCAAAACACATTAATAGTATTGAAGCAAAGGTTAATGAAATTAATCCAAAACAATGTGTTTTGACTTCATGCTATATTAGATAAGGCTGCACTGCAGCCACAGTAGGCCTATATTTAGCTGATATCAATTAAGCTTCTCAAGGTGTTATGCAATACCAAAGCCACAAATTCTGACAGAAATCACCCTAGTTTCACTGAGATAAACAAACAGGCAAATTCCACATTTCTAGCTCTGAACAATCAAGAACATTAAGTCTGTCTTATTTGTTCTTTTACAATCAAGAAGGTCTTGAAGATTGAAGGGTAAAAGGCCTTGACAATGACAAGGGAGATTCCAGAATAGAACCTGCATCCTGGCACAGAAGCCAACGCAGACTGATATTTTTATGGCTTAATACCAGTAACACCAATAGCAAAATCCTCAAACTCAGTGGGGTACAATGCTGTGCAAGCCATCTCTGGTATAATGACGTCTTCAATATCACAGCGAGAAAACATTTTGATGGCTGCTCCATCCAAGCAAAACAGGACGAAAGAGAAGAACCGGGGCACAATAGCTTAAACCAATAAAAAAGGATTGCTGAGCTCCAATCCTTGAGTGACTGAACAATGGCTTCTTTGTGCACGCTGTGGGGAGGGTGGTAATGGTGGTGGTGGTGGTGGGGACACTTGGCTCCCTGGCAGCTGTTTTTCCACTCGATATCGATCTCACCCTAAAAAAGGGCTGAGCTGTACAGAAGCACCTGAGCATCCCCCCCAACATAAGGCTGTCAGAACAATCGCGGGGGAGAGCAGCAACACGCTCAATACAAAACCAATCACCGCTTAAATCATGGCTTAAATATGAAGCTGTTAACCTGCCATAAACCATGAAAGAAGGCCCCTGCTAGTTCCCCAGGAGTCTGAGGACTCTTCCTCGTAAGTGGGGACAATGACGACGAAGGGCAAACAAAAACCAAGACAGAGACCTCTTCACCTTCACATTCAGGGAGATCAATACGGGCTCTGCTTTGTTACTGGCCAAGCGCTTTCAAACGATGACTCAGAGCCTATCCCCATGTCTGATCTCACTACAATTCTTTCCATGGCCTCAGGAACAACAGGCAAGGCATTTGACCTTGCAAAAAGCCACAGAGAAACCAGAGATGAAATCAAAAGCTTTGATAAATTTTTTTTGGTCTTTAACCACATTTACCACTACCCAACAGGCCCCTATTTTTCTGCACGACATGACATTTTTTCTGCCTACATGGTCTCTGGTGTTGACTGGAGCGGAGCAGTTGGTCACTTAAAACCCGCAGTCCCGGAGAAAGGGTCTTTGATATGGTTGGTTTCAGTTCATTAGGAGTTTTGTCCTACACCAGGATCTCCTTCCCGTCATCATTTATCATTTTTGACGTACCTGTCCACATACCGCCCAAAGCAGAGAGAAGGAGCAAAGAGCAGGCTAATACACATTGGGCTGACACTGTGTCAAAACATCCCCACAGTAAGTAGAGATGGGTTAACTCACAAAAGTCCTATCTGATGTAAGAATAATTGAAATTGCCACACACATAAATCTCTACTACTACTACTCCACTATGCTATTTCTCAACACAGTTTGCAGCCAATACTGTTTAAGGGAAATTGTTTTTGAGACAGGCAAGCTTGGGAAAACTTACAGCTCTCATTTAGTGCTGGACCTCTCCATTTCTGGGATTGAATGAAACAGTATTTGTTTTCACCTGAGCACATGACTGCCAACCAGCCCCTTAACCCCCCCACCCCTCGCAACCCCATACCACCCCACAACACACACACACGCACGTCCACCTCCCCCTTGCCTCTCCACCCTTACAATCCAGCCCCCAATTCTTACCCTGCCCCCCTCCCAGAATTCACGACTGTGTGGGTGAAAGGTCACGTTAAAGTAGCATTCCACAGAGTCTGAGACACAGTGTGCTGTGCACTGAAAAGAGAAGGGAAAGGGGAAGGGAAGGGTTTAGTGTCCCTAATCCCGCCAGAGATTCGGGGGGATTTGCAAGGACAGAGTGAACCATTCGCTTGCAAAAAAAAAAAACCCTCCCTGGGTAACGGTCCATCTTGCGCTCCCATAGGCAAGAACAGCAGGAGCCCCGCCAAATGCACAGCTGCTTGCTGCCCCAGCCACACCGTATGGGACTATTTACTGTACCTCTGTTACATCAAACCTCCCGTGGCCCTCAATCTCCAAAAGTTAGGCTATAGCCCATACTTTGGCTGATGCACGCGCACGCGTGTGTGTGCGTGTGTGTGTGGGAGGGCTTGCACTTACTGTTACTTGTACTGACTGTTACTTGCACTGACTTACAAAACACAACATCCAAGAGCAGAATGCATGAAGAAACGTCTGTTCATTTTGTATAATGCCAAAGGATTGCAAGCATTCTCACAAAGCAACCAACAAGTGCTTGGAGACCAGTGCATCCTCAATGCTGAGTGTGATTATAGTGAATATCAGGGGCCTTTGGGCCTTACAACCCTTATTTGGAGAGGACAGACACTGAAAATAAAGACCTCTTTCATGGCACTGTGAGAGCTTTGGGGGTGCAGCACTGGTTCGCTGGTGCCGCTTTTATCCTTACAATTAGAATGTCACTGAATACTCTGCAAAGTTAGCCTGAGTCTCAGTCCAACACAATGTTCTACACAAACACAACCCCTCCACTAACACACACATACACACATGCACAAAGCGCTTTTTCTCATCCCAGTTTCAATTTAGGGCTGTTTTCCCTTCCAGGCCTCTGGACTAAAATGACTCATTCCTTAAGAATGTACAACTTGGATGTATTCTGTGCCATGGCCCAGCCCGATTAAAGATAATGTTAACTGTAGGAACAATTGTGTCACTGATTTTTCAACAATACTCATAAATTAAAAGTCTAGCAGTCTGCTCACCGCAAATAACGTGGTAATTATTTACTCTAAAAAAAAAATGGCATGCTTGTCTGCCTGACTGAGGTTGCTTAGACACATTAATTCTGGGGAACGAATGCCCGAGATGATCATCTTGGTCTCGAGCAGAACAAAATGTCAAGAGATTATAAACAAAGAATAAAGTTCCCGCTGGGCTCTGGCCCTGCTTCTATTTAAACCCCGGCTACCTCGTTTGACCTACACTTTTCATTTCAGTAACAGATCTCCAAACGGGTCGTCCCAGAACTGGACTCACTGTCGTGCGATCCTTTGTGACCGCCACAATTAATTACGGGCTTTTCAATGGGCATTCAGGGAGAAGGAGCTTTAGTGGAAAGGTATCTGGGGCCACTGACATCTCGGCAGCAGTGGCAGGACCATCTCCGGCAGACAGCTGATGGCGCAGATCACATTTCACTGACAAACTCAATTGCGCTTGAAGTGAGATCTAGTGAAAGTCAATATGCCACATGGCCCCCGTGGCACCACCATCGACCTGGTGAGACCAGATATCCAGCCGAAACCATGGCCACTCATTTATTCATTATATTTCCAATGTGTCCCGCGGATTGTTGGGTGCCCTCGTTACAAAACAAAACAAGCGAATGGAATTCACCCGCCCAGCCAAGCTCCCCGTTGGCTGGCAACAAGAGGTGTGTCTAGTATCAACAACAACATTTGTACAAAACAACACTCATTCGGGAAATAAGGGTCCAAGATGAAAAAAGGTGAACAAAACAAAAATGTAAAAAAAAAAAAAAAAACAAACAAAAAAAAAAACAAATATTACATTACGTCATACCTACCTTAACTCTACCCATATCTTTCCTTCCTATGCAATAGCTCCTTAACTAAATACAGGGGAAAAAAGACACAAGCCACTGTGTTGTTTGTTATGAGAGGCAATTATGAGATGAGGTTTCAGTGACATGAATAGAGCTAACCACCAGGGACACTGCAAACTTTCACCAATCACTGGTCTCCCTGCCCGCACCAACCCTGAACCCCCTCTGAGGGGGAGAGTGTGGTTACTAATAGCCCAAACCCTCCAGGCACCACCGCAGGCAGGAAGAACAGTTACACAACCTGCCGAGGTTAGCGGCTTACTAGGGAATCAATTAAATGCAATGCAGCAGCAATGGGAGAGAGAGGGAGAGGGAGAGAAAAGCACCATCATCGACTCCAAGCCAGAGAAAAAGCAGACAATGTCTCAATAGAGTTTGTCTGGTGCACTCTGCACTGGCCCTTCCTAATGGCTTGCATGGTTTCCCAGCTTAATGGGAAGAAATCCTATTAATAAATTTACCCTGACACCTTGATTCAAGTAAGCTTGTGGTGTTCTTTTAACCTAACTGCCTAGCTCAGTGTGATGAACGCCAACATGCTGGGTTGCTCAACTTCAGAATAAGCAAAATGATACTATATAGACTTTGTCAAGAGAGTTTGATTAGCTGCTCCCACAGGGTTTCAGTTTGTTTTTAACGTTGAAACGGTCTTTATAGGTTCTATTTTGAATATACAACTAGCAGTAGTTTTAAAACATGGCAGCCCTCGGCAGCCACTTTGCTGATATGAAGTCATCTTGTGTTACTCCAGCACCTTCGAACTGTAAGTTAGACGGTGATTACCATGGTAGCAACCATGACAGCTTGCCATTAGCAACTGAAGGTCACATTTGTGATAGGACCAGGGATGCGGGGGGTGGTTTTGTTTTTCATATTCTATCTTGAGGTTGAACGTGCTGAGCCAAGAGGTATGTACACAGTTGTAGCTCAGCTGAAAGCTCTGGTGACAGAGCAGAGCAGGGGATGGGAATGCTTCAGACATCTGAGGCAGGAATTCTTTGGGTGATCTGCCACAGAGCGGCCACCATTCCACAGGAGCACCGCCTGTTTCTTTTTTGATGACATGTCACATGATCTTTCACAGAACCCTCGAAGAAATTTTGGCAGCTGACCAACACTGGCTACTCTGGTAGCTTTTATACTCCATTTGGCTGTCATGGGTGGGATTTTTTCACCTCTCTCTCCCTCCCTTACTCCCTCTCTCTTTTTTTTTTTTGCTTCCCGGGCTTTGAGCGGATTCTAATCCCACTATTCCTGGTTCCAGTGTAATAGCTGCTCCACGCGCCACTCAGCCAAAGGTCCCCGGAGCAAAGTCCAATTTGGAAAGGCTGATAAGCTGTCTGACATCGAGAGATTACAGGGTTCAAGACGGGATCTGGACAGATGAGGAGGGACTTAAGTTGCCAGGGACACAAAGGAGCAGGCAGGACATTTATGTCACTGGGCGGCTCTCAGGGTCTGAAGTGCACCATTGACCACAAGCTTACTGCCTCCACAGATCTCACCCACAACCAGAGCAGCACAGGGCTGTAAAAAAATAATACAAGGAACTACCCTGTTGTGGCTCCATCTATTAATTAACAGATAAATTCATGGGGATATTTGATACTTCTCTCTCTCACACACGGCTACTCCAAAGTCATATATCACGCATAAGTGAACTCTTAAGGAGCACAGGCAGCTTTCCCAGGTCAGTGGAAGGGTGCGCATGCAAATGCCACGCACCTCCCAGCCTACCCCCCCCTCCTCTGGACGTCTCTTGAGGGATGACCACAATCACTATTTCCCATCAAGGGTCATGATGATGCCTCTGATGCCACTCTGACCTTACCATATTAGCACCATATGAAGAGCAACAAGAGGCACAAAGAAAGCTTTCCCCTTCTCTCAGTAATGCGGGTAGGTTACCATTCACACTGCTGTGATATGAAGAATGGCCATTGAACTTAACAACCCAGTTCTGCAAGCAATAAAAGAGAAGAGCTTGATTTATAGGGAGCAGGAAAAATGACTAAAACATTCTGTAACACCACAGTTTTTTAGGTTGAGAGGACCTCTGAATAGACTACTGGACATCTTTTGTATTAATCAAAAAAAAAAACACAAAAAAACAAAATCACAGGTGAGGTTGTGAAGAAACTGACCTGAGTAAGTCTTTGAACAATCCTGCCCTCTTGGCTGTGTATATAACTGTCTAATATTCTAGTGAAGACAGAAGTGACACAGCTTTCTTTATTGGCTCAGTGTTACCATGATAACCAAAATATTTTCCCATATATTCATGTGGTATGTAAATGCATTAACAGACATGGCTGCATGACATTGGTTCCTGCAACACTGCAAATTATACTTCATTCATTAATGTGAACATGATAAACAGCCGTGAGCTAAAAACAACAGCAGCCATCCTCCAAAGGTTTCTCATCAGGGAAGGGAATTCCAGTTGTCTAAACTCTGACCCTGTCTTACACACACACACATACACATGCATGCACACACACACACACACACACATACAGACACACCCACCGCCACCCCCACAACCCCCTAGTGCAATTCTCACTAGCAGCATTGTAGTTCACAGAAGGTCAAAACATGGATCCGCAATTAACTCAGGACAGAGAGGAAGGCTGTGGAGTTGAGGATACAAATAGCATTCTGGTAGCCCAGCCACCTTTTGGGAATGTTTAATTCATACATCATGGCCTCTGGCAATGTGTCCTCTTACTATTATACACAGAGAAGACAGTATCAGTGATGTCTGGATTTGAAAAATGACAAATGATACTCCCGAGTGAGCTGCATCAATGGAATGAAACAAAGAGCTAAACTGAACTGGGTAATTGAAGGGCTAGTGGCAGCCATCACCTTGTGAAGTGTGGTGCTTCTCCCTCTGTGAGAATCACAGGCAGTGGCACTTTGCCTGCCCTACCGGGGAGGAGGGGGGGCGGTGGCTGGGGTACATGGAGATGGACACAGAGGGACAGCTGGTGTTTCGGTGGTAGTAAATCACAGACGTAACCTCTACACATAGCCCCCAACCCTCTGAAATCCCTCATGGACTCACCTCCCCCCTAACTACACACACACACACACACACAGCCACACATCCCTTCCAGCTCAGTGACTCACAAAACAAAGGCAGTCACAGCTTGCAGCCGGCCAGTAAGCATGAGACCAAACGTAGATGGCTTCATTTGGGACCTAGCACATGCTGAAAAAAAAACACGCTAAGTCTGGGTAAGGAAAAAAAGGGGGCTCCATTTTGGGGAAGGACCTACATTGATGGATATCCCATTTCCCCTAAAAAATGGTATCTTGAGCACGCTTCCACGCTACATTGAAAAATTCATGCCAGTGAATTTAAAAGAAGCATTTCATGTTCCTAGGATTTAACATTGACCGAGGAAAAAAAAAATCAATGTTGGCAGGTTTTGGCGTGGCTCAATATTGACATAGCTGTACTATGTAAATGACCTCAACGGACACCTTAGTATTCCATGTTCTGGCCCTAGGGCCAGGCAACAGGGTTACTCTCTTTGACCCCTTTGACCCTCCATAGTTTCCTACTGGTCATCCAACCGCCATCCCCGTCAGACAAACGGCCCATTATAAATATTCCTCGCTAAGAGGTTGCGGAAGTCACCTATCATCTTGGCAACCATGTCAGGGTTAATTTTCTGCTGAATACACTAGACATGGTCTGGAGGGATTACGCCCAGACATTAAACATGGCATCCATGGGCCCTCTGATATGAAAGAAGGGTTGTGGGAGTGACAGATAACTGTCGGCCCAATGCCGTTAGGACATCAAAAGTCCAACCTGGGGGGATGGGATGAGGTGGGGGTGGGGGTGGGGGGGCAGAGTGAGGTTGGTGGGTGTGGGGCTGGACACACTTCAAGGCCTCCACTCAACCGCCCCAACCCCCACTTCAGGCTCTTATCACCCTATGCAGGTCCTTAAATGGATTTACGCCGAGATCTGGCACCTCCACCGTATTAAATGGATGAACATGTTCAAGAAATAAACAATCCCCGACAGCCATCAGTGGCAGGCGCTCCAATATAGAGGCGAAAAATATAGCATGCCTATTAGACACCTCACAATGCTCAATGGAGTGGGGCCGTCTCTGCATTTCTCTGGCATTAATTACTGTCACTGATGGCTTCATTGAGCAGCCAGAAAGAGGGAAAAAAACAGCATGGTGAAAAGAGAAAAAGAACAGCACACAATTATTTTTTTATAAATATATATAGAATGTGCAGATGTCATTAGACTGTATGAACATTTGTTAGAGTGGTTGAAATGACAGACAGCCTTTTGGGGTGGCTGGTTGTGGAGGTTTGACTGAAACGAGGGAAAGAAAATGATCATGGAGGGGGGGGACCCCCTGAGGGATGAGAGTCACTCAAACATATAAATTCACAGGAGAGACAGACAGTCAGTCAGACAGACAGACAGGCAGGCAGTGAGACACACACACAGACAGACAGATATACAATCAGACAGTCAGTCAGACAGACAGAGGGTAAGAGTCAGAACAAGAATGAGAGAGCAAGAGAGTAAGTGAAAATGAGAGAGAGAGAGAGAGAAATAGAGAGGGAGAGAGAGAAAGAGTCAGTTTGTAACAGTGTGTGGGTGAACACCACAGCAGGCTTAACCTTGGGTTCAGCAGGACACAACACACACATACACACACACATGCTTGGTCCTTTGAAAACCCCTCCCCCCAGCCAGCCCGTGGTAAACAGTCCACGTCTAGTTACTCACACACACACACACACACACACACCAATCAGCCTATTATACACACTGATCTGGTACTCCTCTGTGTTTACACGTCAACAAAACACACAAAGGCAAAAAAACACTTTGCCAGCTGAAAAAGAATCTTGACCATGTGCTAACAGACCACAATGCAAGTAATGCAATGTGGAATCCATACTGCTAAACCTAAACTGGACTTCCTTTTCATTCAATATATGATATCTAAAGTATAAAACTACTCCAGGTTTTACTTGGATGGAAACAAAATCAATATGCACCCTGGCATCATGCGTATGAATTCTTCAAAAGAATAAATTGAAACGTGAAATTGAGAAGTGGTAGCTGCGTATGAAGGCAATAACACAGCGAGAGAAAAATCCATTGCGCACCTACATGTCCGTATAATTTTGCCCTGTTTGAAATTCAAATTCCCAGTGTGCTGGCAGAGTGCACCCTGAAAGAGACCACAGTAATGTTTCCGATGAATCAATCAAAAAGGAATCACAGGTGCACCACTTCAATACAGCCATTTCAAACCTCGCACCTTGTAAGCATGTTACTTGCCACGCATAAAAATCAACCCGATTTGAGATTTTTTTTTCTTTTTTTGATAGGGAATGGCATGGGAATGGTTTTCAGCAAATATTACACTCGCAGACAAAGGCTCACCGGTGAAGTCAAGTCCTTTTCTTAATTACCTGCTATTGTATCATACATCCCTTGCCCATCCCCCATCACAGCGGGGTCCCGTTTTAAACAGGCTCCCCATATGCCGAGCCTCACTTGTTGGCCTTTCCTCGCTGCCACCATCTGGCATATTAGTTCAGCCAAAATGAAAAAACGAGAGACCCAGACACAATGAGACATGGAGGTAGCCCATCTGCTCCATGCCAGACTCCCTGATCATTACGGCACAAAAGCAGCATTTAACCCAAACACAAGTCTCTCATTTATTTAACCTGTTCCTCTCCAGTGCCTTCAAGCCCAGGAGCTGAAACCGAACCACCGACACACCGTCACCTTTGTCGGCTTCAGCACCTCCACCACCGCTGGTGAGCCAAAAAATGATAGGCCTGTTAGGTGATGGCAGAGGCAAGAGATGGAAATATATTGTATGTGTTTGACTGTGTCTATGTGTGTGTGTGTGCGTGTATGTGGTGGATACCTCAGGAGTACTGAGCCAGAGCATGGAAGTCCACCCCCTGACAAATCTGCACCAGTGAGTATGTGTGTAGTGTGTGTGTGTGTGTGTGTGTGTGTGTGTATGTGTGCATGTATGTGTGCGCTCCAGTGGAGCTGACTGGGGATTTGGGGGGGGTGGGGGGTGGTTGGGTTCTGTCATCAAACACTGGCGTATCAGGGCCATGGATCTTTGACATCAGCTGTTCAAAGTGCAGCTTCAAGTATTGATTCGCTTCTCTATCTACCTCAGTCATCACCATCCACTTGCACCTACACTTGTGCCGCTGGGGGAATAGCACTCACTTTGTATGCTAAGGACCAGTGTTTCCTCCTCTCAGAAGCTGGCATCAAATTTTAATGAATACACGGATGAGACTCAATGATGAAGGCTAAAATTCACCAATCCACCAAATTATGATAATCCTCCTGCAGATCTTTGCTTAATAATACAAAATTGATAATTATTCTTGGAAGACATGCTTGGAGCTATCCATTGTCAAGGCTGTTGAATACAAATGTCATGGAAATGAATGAAGAAAGAAAAAAAACAGTATGCCCAAAGCTGTGCATTATTTAAACCACAGGAATACAGATCCAATCTCTTTTCGAGTTCTTGGGCCATACAAAAGAGAGAGAGAGAGAGGGTGAGAAAAAAAGAAATAATTTGCCAGCATCTATTTCAGACCACAGCTACAGGGCATGACTGTGTCGACAACATTTCCACCACATCACATTCATCGACTTATTCCCCCAAGGACTGCTAACCGCAAACTAATTTGCAGCGTGAGTGTAACTACTGACAAGAGCGGTGAGGACATTTGTAAGTGATGTAAAGAGATCAAGCTAATACATCGGAGTGCCTCGTGCCGTTTTTTTTTTTTTTTTTTTTTTTTAAGTGCCTTGGCTGAGATGTGATTTCATTACTAGGAGAAGGAGGAGGTGGTGGAGGAGGAGGAGGAGGAGGAGGAGGAGGAGGAGAGAGAAAAAGGGGGCTGATACCACAAATGGGGAGCCCAGACACCAGCTGTCACAGTCCGGCCGGTTGATGTAAGCCCTTTTCTCGGCGAGCCCTGACCGGTTTCAATTACAGGTCGACCTCTGACCCTGCCCGGCTAGTAACTGAGTGCACAGGAGAGGCGGTGGGCTTTGCCACTAAGCCCTTCTGACTGCAGAGGCGGAATGAGTCTCACTTCCATCTAATCTACTGAGCTGTGTCACCTCTCTCTTTCTCTCTCTCTCTCTCCCTCCCTCTCTTTCTCGCTCTCTCTCTTTTTGGAAAGGCTAATGAGCAATTGCTAATGTACATGCTGTGATGTGAAAGCATCAACATTTCACATTACAGTGTGCTACACTGTGTTACACATGTGCTGCTGCTGCTGCTGTGTGTGTGTGTGTATGTGTGTGTGTGTGTGTACGTGTGTATGTGTGGTGAGAGAGAGAATTAAAGAGGGAAAAGGAGTGTGTGTGTGTGTGGGTCCCTGAAATCAGGAGGGGGCTTGACATTTCTCCAGTCTTGGAGGATGGCTGCTGTTGTGCTGTTGGGCTCAGATAGGGCCAGCCCTCTGCTGGGCTGCTGGGAGGCCACCTCCTCTGGCCCTCCTAATGCCCTTTCTGACCTTCTGTCTTTTGGGCAATTTGGAGATGCCAAAAAGAGACAGCTGCACTTCAGACTTCCCGCCTTTCTCCCTCTCTGTCCCTTGTTCCCTCCCACTGTCTCTTCTGTCTACTCTCTCCCTCTCTCCTTCTCTCTCTGTCCTATCCCTGCCCCCATTCCTCATACAGAAGATTACTCCAAGCCAGTCTACTGCTGAAGGCATGACATCCAAATACCTAAAATGATTTCCACAAAAGGGAATCCTAGGAGCTGAGGCACATTCACAAAACTGTCTCTCTTCTCACATGCACTTAAGACACTCAAATCACTACTTATTACTAAATGAATGTTACATTTACATACATTCATTCAGCTACATTAGACATTTTATATACGTCACAGATAAAACAATACAACTACAGGCTTACCTTAATTAATAGTTTAAAAATCTATGTAGACCAATGGTAGCCTTATCTATAGTAAAACCCATTAATTTCAAAATGCTTCCTTGCTATTCAAAAGGACAATGCGCTCTGTTAGAGCAATCTAACATGACAAATATGAACACATCTTACAAGATCTGTCCTTTGAGGGGTCCATGCTATGTGAGGATATGTATTCCACGGAGATGAACAACAAAATTCCTGAATGTTACGAGGGTGAACGGAATCAATTTAAGCTCCGCTGCTCTTGCTAAAAGATGCTGAGACTGGCAGCTTCCCATTCGATTCAGTAAGCAAGCATACTCTCCCTAATTACGTGAAATTATAGGGTCAGGCTGTGGTATCAAAAGCTTTTCCTTTCATTCTCTCCCAAAAGCCTCCATACTGCTTTTTTTCTTGCCATCTTGTTTTTTGGGCCAAAGCATAAAATGAGAAACGCACAACTCTGTTTTGGAAAAATACATTAATTGTATGCTGACTTATTTATTTTCTAAACATTCTGACTAAAGTGACTTTTAAGAAACAAATTGAAACAGGGTGAAAGCTGTTTTTTTTATTAACATCTCACCAGGGAAGACATGGACTGTGTGTGTTCCAGAACTTATTATGGTAGACCAACCATGCTAGAGCTTAACCTTAAATAAGGCATGGATGTACTGGCCAACCAACACACAGAAGAAAGATGAAATGATGCCACAGAACATTTGAAAGCAAAGTTCCCTTTTTTAGCCTTGAGAGACAGATCCACCTTAATGCCTCTGATTTTTCATTTATATCTGTGATTTTTAATCACGCTTACAGTAGAGGGGAAAAAAATCATTCACCAAGATAATTACACTCAGAGTCAAAAAGCCGCCATCTCAAGGAAACCAAGGATTCAGTGAGTGTGTGCCTATTCATTTACGGTGCCGGGTGCCACAGAAGGTTAATGGCAGAAAAAGGCTGCTTCACACAACTCGTTGCACAGAATGGCGGGAACAGCTGGACCAAAAACAGCAATTGCCCAGAATTTCTATCAGCTTGGCACTACTCCAAATCAAATTTAGCCCTTTTTCCCTTCCGCACAAGAAAAAACACTTGAGTCATGATGAAGCCTTGAAAACAATGAGGAAAGATATGGATCAGGAAAACTGGACAGAGAATAAGGAATGTTTTTTCTTCGTTCCTATGTAATTGTTTATCAAACACAAAAAAGACCACGTATCTATCGACTGAATCTGTCTACACTGTAGATTAGCAATCTCACCCTATGCATTTTTTCAATTAGTGTCAGCACTTCCGAGCTCGGTCTGGTGTATTTCTAATACGCTGTCAGAGAGAGCAAAACTCAAATGCCATCTGACCACCAACTGCATATTTCATAGGCTGACTGAAGGATTTATTGACATGAACCCTGCAACGCTATGCTACATCTTCATCTGCATCTCAAGGCTCATCAAGATGGATCGTCTTATGTGGTTGACAGCTGAATCTTATTGTTGCCCCACTGCTGTGTTTCTCAACGAGTAAATGAAAACCTCCTTACCTTCTTTTTTGGGGGTACTTTGTCTTCCTCCTTGGTTGCTCTGCTGCTCTTTCCGTGCTTGGCTGTCTTCTGCTCCCCAGGCTGCTTGATGGTGATGCGGATCTCTGGCGGGCAGATATAGTTTTCCAGGTTCTTGGGGGGCTTCTTGGCACGCTTGGTGGTCTGGATCTTCAGCTTGAGGCTGCCCTCAGAGAAGCTGGCCTCTTTGATGGAGAACTCCTGCTCTTCCATGCCGTCCGGCTGCGTCCACTTCTCACTGTCGGCGTTGGAACTGGCATCCACGTCCCGGCCCAGCCCCAGGTCCTCATCTTCCTCGTGTTCTGCCGCTACACCTCGCTCTCCAAGCAGCAGGAGGCCCTTGGCCTGGGTGGGGAGCAAGGTACTGGTGCCAGTGATCTCCGCAAGGGTGGCCCTGTTGATGGTGCTCGCTGACGTGAAGAAGTCAGCCTCGCTGCCTGCTTTTGGTCGGGATGCCCGGGACAGTTCCCTCTGCTCCATTGCTGACCCCCGAAGTGTGTTTTTTGTTTTCGGGAATCGGGAGTTCACCAGGAGCGAACTCAGGAAAACAGGTGCAGCACCTGCTTACGCTGACTACCCTCTCTGGCAGTGGGGATGGCGGAGTCCGTTGGTGTTATTGCTCTCTAAATCTGATGAATCTCTCAAGGGTACAGATTTTCCAAGATGAAACTGTAAAGGACAGAGACAAAAAGCACAAACAAAACACACATAAGAAAGGGACCTTCTCCACTGTCAAGTCCAAATGAGCAGAAAAGTCCACACACATTGTCCACAGTCAAACCCTTCCCATTCAAAACCAAAGAGCCAGACAGAGGGAAAAATAAATGGTTTAGCAATTAGCACAAGACACAATAACAGTGAACATTAGTTATTCTGCACTAGTCCCTCAGACACATAATCCTTGTTTTTTCTTCTGTGCTGCAGAATTCTTTTCATTACAGTGAGACATTCATTACACTGTCTTGCTTGAAGTTTAAAGCCTAAAATCACTGGCAGACAAAAAAACACACACTCCCAATGCATGTCTTTTCATGCACTATCTGGACGTTCTCAATTGAAGTCTTAAAGCCCACCACAGGCTGCCACACCACAGTCCACACCACACACACACAGACACACACACACAGACACACACAGTACGTGGACTCCCTATCCCTCATTAATTGAGGCACTAATGTAGAGTTGAGTAATCACGCTCGTAGTGCAAACGTGAAAGCAAGAGGGCACCTGTCAGAGCTGTCCCTCGAAGCCTACTCCTCCCAGACAGCATGCAGATCTGCAACCTGGTCTGCTGCTGCTACTCTTGTGGAAAGGCCCAATTACACTGGATGGCAACACTTCCAGACTAAGCTGTTCTGCATCAAGAGACAGGGCTGAGTACTACGAGGTCTCTCTCTCTTTCTCTCTCTCTCTCCCTCTACCTCCCTCTGTCAGCCTCTCTCTCTCTCTCTCTCTCTCCTTCCCCAGAGAGGGGAGAAAATCTGCAGCCCTCAATGAAAATTTACGGTCTCCATTTTCAGACACTTTAAGGTCATCCAACCCTGGTTGTACACACTCTGTGTAACGATGAAATGTTGTGATAGTGTGCGTCAAAGAGAGTGTAGTGCACATGCATGGACAGGCCTGTGAGCGAATGGTAGATGATGTGGGAGATAGTCTGTGCTTGTGTATACTTGTTGTTGCTTGTTGGCCACTGACTTTGGATTTCACATGGACACCATCTGAATATTTCATTTGAAAAACTGGCGAGTCGATTTCTTAAAAAACCTTGGGCTGGCGAATCTGTGGTGAATTTTATGTGGTACATTGTGTGCTGAGGGCTTTTGCGCATTAGTTCATATGGTTTTGATAAAGAATGCCAGAGGGTTTGTCTAAATAAAGCTTTAGCGGAGATCTGGAAATCGAGAGGCGGTCTTGGGTCTACAAGTATTACTGTTTTCCTCCTGTGTGCTCGGTGCATGTGTATCAGTATATCCAACAGCAATATTTTCGCAGCAGTGTGCCTTACAACTAACACAGCTGTGTTCCAATGTGAACTACCACTCAAAAATGTCAAAGATCAGGCCAGAGGACAAGGGGGATGTGAAAGGGGAGGATGTGGTACGGCCTCATTAGTGCTCAGGATGTCATTGGGTATAATCATCTAATAAGCAAACATCCTTGCTTTCACCGCTCCACCAGAGAGCAGTTCAGTGAGCTTAGCGAGAATGCTTCCCAGCTGTTGGTTTTTTACACATCCAAGAGCAGGGGTTCAAGCTTCAAAAAGTCCTTCAAGGTTCTACAGGTCTGCAGCGATCCAAGCTAGCACCACAGAACACTGACATTTCATAATGCATCACGATGAAAAAACAAAACATCATTTCCTAACACTCCAGGGAAGGTTCTGCAGGCAGCTTAATCTATAAAAATACTTCAACGCCCTGTCTTTTGCTGTCTGATCATAAAATGATCACTTGACAAGTTCATTGTTGGCACACAGGCATGCTAGGGAACATTCTCAGTGCTAGTACATGACATTATCAGCACAGTAAATGTGATAAGATAACATAATGGATTGATTAAAAAGGTCTGTCCAACATGAAGCAAGGCATTTCCTTTGATCGCCAGCACAGTAAAACCAGCCATAAATAATGAATGCCGTCACAGTCTTTCGGGGCTCAAAACTGGATTCAGGCTTGGCATTTATAAGACGATGTGAGCATCTGCCTTTACCAAGACACCCTATCAAATCTAATAGTCCCTTGGAATTCTCTTCAAAACCCATAACATCTCTACGATAATAATAGGCAGGACCCTTGAGGGGTTAAAAACACAATCTTTCACACACATTCAACTCCAGCAAAAAAGAAAACAGCTGGGAAGAGTGTCCAGGGGCCTCCATGAGTTGCAACAGTTTCCTTTCATGAAAGGGGAACCTCCTTACTGCCTGGCAAGTGCCAGCCATGTTATGTCAGCACTGATGTGTATTGACTGAGAGTTCCCAGAGACTACTCCCCTCCCTGATGCCATTCAATCAGTCAACCCACTTACTGTAAATGGTACTGCTGTTGCTGGCATATAGTTAGATCTCCTCCTTGGTCTCTTTCACTCTCTCTTTCATTCACTCTTTCTTTCTTTCTTTGTCTTTCTGAGGCAACTGGCAACTGTAAAACTACTGACTGCCAGCCTCTTAAATGTGGTTTTCACCTAGCTACAGTATCGTCTTTTTTGGGGTGGGAAACAAAGGCATTTGGGTGCCTGGGCTGGCAGCGAGGCTGGCAGCAAACACTTTATCTGGGGCAAGAGCATCACACACACAGCACGTGCGAAAGGATTTCGTGCTGTCACAGAGCCCTTTTAAGGCCATGAAGCGAGAGGCCTCAGGTCGACTCACAAATAGCTCAGCCAAACAGTCACACATTCACCGGCTGCCAGCAGACGCCGAGAGATTTAAGCAAGCAACACCACCCAGCATATCACAGCACAGTCTGGCACAGTATAAAATGCTACCATGGATTTATGTGTAACATAATGGGGCATATACTGTTGTGTAATACAGCACGCCATTATATAGTAACATTCCACAACATAGTAATGTTGAGTATGAAGCAATGTATGCATGTGTAGCAGTTGTGTAATGTGTGCATTTGTTGTGAGTTTTTGTTGATATAGTTTTTATATGTTATAGTGGTAGTACCAGTTCCTAATTTTTGAGGTCCAGTTCACTTCATGTAGATCATTAAAACTTACTTGCATGCCACAAAAATGAACATACTATGACAACACTGTCATGTAAGTTAATATCCTGTTTATAGAAGGCAGCAGAGAAAAGAGCTCAATGGAAATGTGTTTTCCACTGCCCAGCATAGTATAATTTGTGGTTGTCTTGTTACATATAATTCATCTCTTCAGAAGAGAGAGAAAAAAAAAAACGCCCACACTGAAAGCACAGTAATGCTTGTCGGATAAAGGCCAAGCGACACATTCAAAACCATTCACACGAGAACTTTCGACAACAAGGCTATGGCCAGAATAATGAGCTTGATGCAGTCACATCGCACCCCCTGGGTGGAGGGGGAAGTGATTTTGTCCCCCTGCACCAGTAATCAGCTCCTCTGGAGTGGCAGGCTTGACAGCTCTCGGGTAGGAGAGACACAAATGCTTGGAAGTCCTCCATGAGCGAGTCAATTCATCACTTTGGCCACATTTGCTCAAGCCTGACCTCAATTGCTATGTGCACAATTGTGAAGAAATTATATCCAAAAATGCCATTTCAAGCTGGGAACAATGGCAGTGCAACAAGAACGACTCAACAAACAAGAGATGGAATAAAGCAGAGATGCACTGACTTTTGTTCAAGTGTTATTTTTCTGATGCTATTTAGCTTTTACTGCATGGACTTCAAAACAGACTGCAAGAGAAGTCCCATAATCTAGTGTTTCAACATGTTTTCCAAGGATCTGTGCTTTGTGTTGTGGTTAACAAATTCTCCAAAACAAAATTATTTCCACTGCCTACCAATTAATTAGAGAATGCTTTTACAACTTTTGTTGTGCTCTCTTAGAATTGCACAATATTAGTCCTACACTTATGGTTTAATATAAAGCAACAGACTGAGCATTAAGAGGAAATTAAAAAGAAAGACAGAAAAAAGGACAGACAGAGAGACAAAAATAAGGAAAGAAAGAAAGAAAAAAGAAAGAAAAGAGTTTTCTTCATCCTTTCACTGCCAAAAGGTGTTCTTGTTCAGATATCCAGCTAGAAATGGCTGCCAACAATTAGATTTGTCCTTGGATATCTCTTCGCTTTCCCTCGTCTCCTGTCATGGTTTGGCTGACATCCACTGAAACTAGACATGTCCAGGTCCAAGAGAAAAAAAACAATTGTCGACGACTGCTCAAAAACTATTGGGCCCAACCCTTTTTAGAGCAATGAGCTGGGTTTTGTGAAATAAAGTAACGAGTTAAGTGCGTTAATGAGAAGTTCTTTGTGAAAACAAATTGCCAAGTTTTTTCTCACTAACTGCTATGTAAAATTCCAAGTTTTCCTTCCCTTTTTGTACTGTGCCCAAAAAATAATTATTTTGTATGAGGTGTATGTTTAAAAGATTTCTCCTTTGTTCTGCCAATGTTAAAAATAGCCAATTAGCAAATACTCTTAAGGTCTGTTCATTAACACACAACACCCATGTGAAAACACATAAAAAATCACCCATGTGAAATCACATAAAAACTGGGTTGCTACAATATGACTTTCAGCATTAAAGAAAGCAGTAAGTGGGGAAAAAACACATAAACAAATGAACTTGGTGGAGAAGTGACTTGGGTGTCACTGTAGAGCTTCATGTTAAGTTTCGCTATGACAATATAGGCTACTTTAAGAGTAAACACTGACATCCTCAAGGGTTTAATCTCAGTATGATCACCTGTACTTCTCAGCTAAGCTACTGACTACTTTTTGTAGCTACTTTAAAAATCTGTTGTTCTAAGGGAGCAATTCCTCATCTTCACATTTTCTGATGCTGCAGTTTCAAGAAGGGTGACACCCATTATCTGATTAAACAGTCAAACAAGAGGGAGGAGCCATATGCTGACTACTTGACCACTAACTTGGCCAATTCTTGCAGGATATTTACAAGCTTCATTCAAGCGTCACTCATAAAGGCATTACCAAAAACCTCACCAGTTTATCTGAGTCTGTGCGAGACATGCAAAAACCCCAGACAGTTGTTTGTGGTGTACTGACACTGACTCCACGCAAATGTTTTTTTTTCACAGGCACAGCTCAACACTTTCCTGCTGTGAGTTATTCAGTTGTGATGCTCAGATGCAGTGGTTGAGAATGAGAGGACTGAGGAGTGTTTCATTTGTGCCTTGAAGGTCACGTCACCTGCCATTGTGGTAGTCCCAACTGAAGTAACACCTTTAGAAGCAACGCTTCTGCATACCTGCGACAACATGCATGGTAACCAGCTTTCTGACACAACCTCTTCTTTGGATAACTACAAGTCAGCTCAACACAAACGCAGCAAACTTTCTTATCAAAAGTAAACTTTAGCATTCAGTTAGAAATTTTATTTCAGACTTACAAAAACTGATTTACAAAAACAAAACTAAACAAAACAAAAAAAACATTGCTATCAGTAAAACTACAATACAGTTACATCCTTCAGAGATGTAAATTCCATGACAAGTCATGTTTGAGTAGCGTTAGGCTACCTGATGGGCATTTATACAGTAAAAGCATGGACCATCAATCTAAGCTGCAGAACGGAACTACACTGACAGCAGGGAACAGTGAACTTTGAAAATGAAAGATCACATGCTAGGTAAGGACATTCTATAGCCCAAACAAGAACTTTCCGGTAAACATTTGCTGGTTAAAATAAATGCATTATTTGCCACAAGTGAGCACCGCTGTACGCATAGCCTAGCCTACATCATGCCCTAATGTCAGTATGCCTGGTTAATTAAAATAGCGGGAAACTTAGTTGGAAGCCTTGTTTGTTTGACCTAACTCTACAGAAACATTTAGAAACCTCTGGTAATGTCTTAGTTCATAGACAGAAAGCAAAGCGTTTGTCCTCTCTAAAAGCACACTGTAAAAATCCACTTTAGTCTAAAAATGGTGTTGTCCAAGGGCAACTTGCAAATTAAGCCCGGCTTTTGCATGCAATTTTAAACACGTAGTCTAACCCATTCTTTAGAAATTATGGTCACACTTTGCAAAATCCTGTTATTAAATGAGCCATTCCAGTCTGCAGCCTTGTCTAAGAGCTTTGTAGATAGAATACAGTTCTTGGCATGTCAGTTCAATCGTAGCCTATTATCAATACATTTCTTGTCGCTGCAATACACTTCCTTAGGTGATTTGCCTTATGTAGCCTATCTCTTCTTACAAGAATAGAGTGTAGGCTACGATCGTGAAATCAAGAGCATAGTAAGGCTATATGGAAGAAAACTTACCCATGTCCGATCGTTGCGTTCAAGCAAGGCGTTCAGATGGTAGTTTCAATGTATCATTTAAAATCCATCCAGTCAGGAAGCTATTATATCATTTCCACTTGAAATGACATAGCCTTCTGCAATCTGTCAAATTGGACGCCGCTTCAAAACGGCGTTAAAACAGTAAAATGGCGTCAACTGAGTGCCCAAAATAGACAAAATTTAGAAACCGTGAAATGGTCAAACTGACAAGTTTACGATAATGTAACGTGCCAACGTCCACTGCGTTTAACAAAATGCGCAATCGCTCACTGATGAACTATGCAATTTGTCAAGCCAGGGCGCAAAAAGCCCTGCCGTGTTGCTGGTCAGGGACCTGCATAGCTTCCCTCTCAAATCATAGACTTGGGGGTGGATGAAACTGCCTCACTGCAGTGAAAACAGACCCGGAGAAAAACGGTGTTAGTATCCTTAAGCCTAGTATCCAAAGTCCCGCAGTAAAGCTTCCGAATCGTCAATAGACGTAAAGATGTTGCAAAAGTGTTTCCTCTAATCAGCTTCCTTCCTCGATTTGGTCAGTCAGAGTTCGGGATATTTTCTCCTAAGTCCTTTACACTCCTTCTCTCGCCAGTCCCGCAGCAGTTTTTGATAATGATCTCACAGTAACATGCACTGGACGCTGCTTCAAGCACAGGCACTGTGCTCAATGTCGCCTCTACCTGTCAGCAGAAGCGCACCATGCAAAGCCTACACAACTTCAAATTCTCCTTGAAGAAACCATCAGTGTTTCTGTAGACTATTAGACTATTTCATCATGGCAATTAATTATTATTGTAGGCTACTACATCGCGGTGACCTAAACTGGCCCACTGGTAGTCCAATTTAGCCTACATGATACAATTCTATGCCAACATTTTCAAGTCATCCTATGTTTAAGATTTTATATTACAATGAAATATTAAAACAGTAACAGTCTAGCAGCTTCGAAGTATTCTTGAACATTTTTAGTATGAGGTTGATGAGGATGATTATACTGATGTTTTTTAGGTAGCTTACATGTAGGCCTCACACCTTTGCAAAGAGAAATAAAATCAAATTAGGCTACATTTGTTCATAGGATATGCTTCTGCATTTTGGTTGATATTTCCATCAGTGTGTTAGGTTTACTATACGTGAATTGAATTTGAATTAAACATTGAGAGCGAGCATGGTTTATCTCCCCCTAGTGGAACTTGATTTTTCTTGCTCTGTTGGATTGTTTGTATTTTTTATCATGTGTTTTCATTCTTTACCTTTATAGAATAATAACGTTTCAATGCATAACTTGCAGGACATTAGGCATATACAGTTTGACATTATGGAATACATGTACAACAAAGGCAAACAATGCCTTGTGTTCTGCCTACTGTTTACTCTTACATTTGCTTAAACATTTTATTTTCAGTATGCTCAGTTTAACTGAAATGGGTGCCGTAGGCTATCTGTGGTCATTGGAAGGGATTCCCTCTTTTCTCGAAACTGCAATGGACTTCGAGCACAGATCCATAAGGTGGGTTACATTTTAAATATGATACATAGAATAGACAACAAATTCTTAATCCAAATAAATATGACAACTACGGCCCGAGTATGGAGATTGGGTCTGTTTCCACAGTTCCTTTCACAAGCTTTCATGCGAAATGTTTCTTTGACACTATTTTCAAAACACTGTGAGGACATAACATTTTATCGAAGCTTATCTCATTGTTCACACTGCTGGCAAAGTGCCATCTGAGCAGCATTAGCAGTCAGTTGCCAAGAACTGCGCGCTATCACAGACACAAGCAGGTTTTACAGGACCAAGAATGTACACCATTGACCTCCTTCCCGGAGAGGATGGTATCCAAACAGAGACGTGATTGACTTTAGGCTAGCCCAGTTCCACACTGCAATCTTGATCATCGCATGTTATCTTAATAATGAGGTCTGGCTTGAGTTGGCAGCCGATTGTGCCTTCAAGGCCGATAGACTAACCTCTTTTAAAGGGGCAGCCATGTTGCTGCGCTAGTTTTACAGTTTCTCTTGTTGAATAGACAGACCAAAGAAAGGAATTGGCAAACAGAGGTTTACTGGGGTAAGGAAGGTTAGAATGTCACTGACAGGAGAACATTAATTAATTGTAATAAGAACAGCTTTGTCATCTCTCATAGAGCAAGGTATGGCAATTGGTTCTGGGTTGAAAGGATGATTGTGAAACTAATGGAGAGCATGATTTCATGCACTGACATTCTAGTAGCCAACCAGCCCACATGCAGGAAGATGAGCAACAGACCACATATATCCAGACACATATCAAATGCCTCTGTACGCAATTGGATAGGGCAACAACCATCATGGTTGTCGGCCAAATCTCATTGGCTCTACTCTGTCACCATCGTGTTAAGTCCACCAGAGACTTTCTACATGGCTCTGAGTCTGTTATGATTGGTGCCTTGGAATTATAGGCATAGCTAATGAGCTCTAGTGGCTCGTGGCCAGACGGACGGAAGGTTTGCAGAACTAATTCAGATTGGCAAAATGGTGCGTCTGGATTCCCAGGCAGACATTTTGGTGAAAAGAAGCCAAACTTGGTTAACCTCATGGGACACACATGCAACGTGGGGTTCGGGACTCAAACCGGGGTTGCCGTGTTGTCAGTCACACAACTTAACTGGTAATTCCAATCAACTTTACTTTAATTTCACTTTACATTGGAGCTTGAGTATGTGTGATAAATGGTAATCAAAGGGCAACCAAATTCATACTGACAAGTGTGAATTATGAAATTATGCATAGTGTTCACTTATGTCCAACCAACCTGTGCACAATAACATCTGTATAACTTTGGATTAAACAGTAATTAACAGTATGGGCATGTGATACTCATGCAAAAACTTGTGCCAAAACTATTCCAGATATTTTGCTCATGGAGTTTAATTAATTCACAGTAAATGTGGAAAAAATGCTCTTGATGTGTTTTGTCAAAACATTAATCACAACATGAGAATACTTCAGCCAGTTTTTCAATAAAAGGGTTATGCTCCCATGGAAAAGCAATATAAAAGTAATGTTGAGTGCAATAGTTTGAAGTCACAATTCACTAAATGTTAACACAGTGTGTTCTTGTAGCACTCATATATTATTTACCCATTTGTAAAAGTTTTGTACCATCCTAGTTAATAAAACATCTTATGTTCTCCCCACAGCATCTGGTAAGAATAAACAAAACAAGACAACAAGTATTAGGCATATTACTCATGATGCATGTAAATAAACAAGGGAAGTGCCAAAGCAAAAATAAACAGGGATTGTAATGAAAGTTCTCTTTAACTAAAACCTTATTTTGGATCATGGTTTCTTTTGATGATACAGATGATTGACTGGGTGAGGTTATTCCTGGCTGGATGATTAAAATTGGAGACAAATCCCCAGTCTTGAGAAACAAAACCTCTGAGCAAAGTACATAACCCTGATTTTAGTCTTTGAGCGCAATGGCTTTGAATTCTCTGCTCTCTCTTTTTGGATTTGCTGGGTGCATGTAAATGTGTAGAAAGTAGTGTGCAACGAAACATCTTTTTGTAATCTAAATCAAGGCATCTTCTAAATCCAATGCTTATAGCTGTGTTAAATACTGATATGCCAATACAGCCTGCCTAGTCACATTTACCCCTAAAATAGCTCGGTGAGTTGAAGATCTTGTTGATCTTTCCTGTGTATAGCCTACAATATGAGAAGAAGGATCTTGAGTAATTCTCTTTATCTTCTAGGCTGTACACAGTGGCAGTTTGACGTGTCATATTTTTTATGTTTTTGTCTTCACAGTCTTACTCATCAAATGGACCGAAGCTACACCCCCTCACTGTCAAAGCCTGAGTTGAGAGATGAATCATCTGTGTTCCAGGAGAATGAAAAATGTTCAGTCTATAGTTTATACCCATATTATTGCAAGAGTGGCAAATTCTTCAAAAGGTGTTCCAAAGCAAATATATTGCCACCAAATATATATCCACACCTTTTAGGCTGACTTTCAATATCTGACAGTGTGTTGTTGAGTTCAAATAATATGCCTTTTTCTGATAAATATTTTGCAGGATCACTTCACCTATTTCTCTGAATTTGAAATGCCACACACCCAGACATACTTCCACTGTGCAACCACAATGCTCCCACCCTTGAGGAGCTCATTGCACCTGAAGCAGTTCAGTTGTCAACCTAAAAATGAAAAAAGTTCCTATTCCTTGCAAAATTATGAAACAAACTAAGTTGGTCAATATAGGAATATTTTATATTATGAAAATATTTTGACTGGCGGTAATATAATCTGAGGCCTAAATCCTCATGGTTTGTGATGGAATGGTCTCTCATGGTCTTGCCATGAATAGCTTGTGAGCTGGGTCCCTATCTGGTGGAACTAATGCATAGACTAATTTTGGCAGGAAGTCAGTGTCTTTTCTCCCCACAAATCATGATGGATACGTTTTGTCTGCACTGGTTATAACTAGAAAACTAAGTCGAAAATATTAGCATGTCATAGAAATGACTGATGGACCTGGAGTGCACTTTGAGTGTTTCCCCTTTCTCAGCTGTGGTTTCCTGTTTGATGGTAGCTTAAAGGTCCTGGGGATTTCTGTTTTGCACTTTTACAGTTCAGAGGAGAGGGCACAGGTACACTTATCTGAAACACAGAAGTGGAAGATATGGATGACTTTTCAGCAGGCTGAATTTGTGGGAACAACAATGTCTAAAAATATGATCCAATGATGCACCCCATCCCCCATAATTAAACTTCCAACAGCTGTAATGAAGCTTAAATGAAAATATATTTTCCCTGTTCAGATTTTACAAAAGGATGAGAGACTACTATCAAAATGAGTGCACAGTTATTCATTTGGTCTACTTGCTTACATACAGTGTGTAAAGATGTACTGTTTCAGATAGTTGTGACTGTTGGGAACTTCTTGATTTGTGTTTGGACAGCACAGTGCAGGTTCAGCAACAGTTAAGAAAATTTATCGGATGGGGTTAGCGAAACCACAAGTGTGTTTATCAAAGTCACAGGAAGTGGGCGTTTTATAAGAAAAGAAGCTGAGCCAACCACTTCCTGTTGAAGTGGGAAACATTTGATGGTGTTACAAAGTGTACAGTAAACAAGTTAAGGCATTGAAAGATGTGGAGGGAAATAGGTTTTGGCTTAATTTGTTGACATGCCATGCATTAAACCTCGATTTACTGAATGCATTGGAATTATTCATATAGATAAAAATGAAAAATGTATATGAGTGTAAAAGCTCAGATAATCACCTCTTGCAAAGCCTTGAAATTTTTGTGATCTGAAATGTATTGCCCATGTGTCAGGTTACTAATCTTTTTTCCTTTGGTAAATATGCAGTGTTAGACATTGGTGCACAGTTAAAACATGAATTGTAGAAAGTGAGTATAAGCCAGTGAAGTTAAATACGACTTAAAGGATTGATCAGTATTAAAAAAAAAAAAAAAAACTATAAACACTATATACATCGTTGGTATATCCCAATAAGATCATAGTAAGCAAAGTTAAATCAAAGTGCTTAATTTCACACTATCAATTTCTCATTTTCCATTTTCCAGGTTGTGTAGTACAATATATCTAAATGGCTGGTACCAATTTTTTTTTCAAATAGTTTGACTAAATTTTCTGTGATGGTAAAGCTAATTTGCACTTATATGAAGTGGCACCATATCATAATAAACATAGAGTGAGGAAATTCACAGATGGTCAGAAATGTTATTGAGCCAAGGCGCTCTGTGTCATTTACACAAAGCACGTTTGATGGAAAACATCTCCAGTGGTTTATAGGAGCCAGCAGTTGGATAAATAGTCAGTTGGCCTCTGGGCCAAACAGACGGTTAGATGACAGCACAATAACAAGGCTCGGCAAAACAGGAAAGGAAAAGATTCAAACAGATAGATCCAGCAAAAAAGCGAAAAGCCATATTGCCAAGCCACTGACAACTTGAAATGAAAACTATTTTAGATCAAAATAAATACTTTTTCTTTGCTGATGAATTTTGGCAAATGCATGCTAGGAGGGCAAATGTTGAGGACAAGGATAGGCATGCAAGTGTTGTTTTCTCAAAAAACACAAGGAATAACAGTGTGTTGGTGTGCTTGATGATGCTTTGGGGAAAGAAATGTCTCCATGAAAAGATGTTAATTAAAAAGATCACACAACACTTCTGCACAGCACTTAACATGAACTGCTTAACTGAAACATGATCAAATAGCCTGCGTGTGGTAAGACCATAGTGTTCTGTAAGACCAGTCTTGAACTTATGAGGTTACTGGTTAACTTGTGCTACCAGGCTTACTGTCTTACAAGGCATTCTCAATGATATTGCAACAACTTATGAAAGTATTTGTGGCACTTATGAAAGTATTTGTGATGCTTGAGTACTCAAGTGTCATTGCATTACTCACAGGGTATGCAAGTGCTCAATCTAGTAAATTATTTCAGAAATGTCAGAATACACCAATTTCATGTGACACATTGTTCCCAACCTCACAGATATTTGGCATGAGTAAGCAAGAGGGTGCTAGTCAATGAAACAACATGATTTTAGATGGTGAAAAAGACACCCCTCACTCTCATTTGTAAAAATAGGCCTACTACAACTTTGAATATGTCTGGTGTCTAAAAATTCACAAGGCCTTTGACCTAGAACTGCTGCACTCCTGAAGTAGGCTATTTCATACACTAGGCCTGCTCTACTGTATCATATGGCTATCTATCATATCATCTGATGGCAAGGCCTATAACTGGCCTTAATCAGATACATGTAATCTAATATCATATGTTTTTAGACCTAAGCCTAACATTAAAGCCTAACACATTATTATTATTATTATTATTATTATTATTTATTAAACCTGAGAATTCATTGTTTGGGATTAGGTTATTATTTTATTAATCACCTTCAATTAATCTGCGTGGAGTTCAGCAGAGTTTAGAAGTCCTCGAAGTATAGAAGGTTCTACTCTTTGTCCGCAAATTGCCATTCAACGCCTGGTCTTGGAACATACCACTAGATGGAGATATTGTTCAAAAAATCTTTTGAAGGTTTTTTTACACGTTATTATTGACCCGGAAGTTATTGAAGATGAACTTTTAATAATCAGGAAGTTAGTTCCAGGCAAGGCAGTTTAAAATACAAACATGGCGATGGACGTGAAGTCAAGATCTAAGCGTTATGAAAAACTGGCATTTCTTGGAGAGGGACAGGTATTACATGACACTGTTGCACATATTTCCAAAGCACTCGATTCCTTGTCTTATTCTTTCCGTAGCATTGCCCTACACACATCAAGTCATGATTTCAATAAACCAATATAAAGTCAGTAGCTACTGTTGCTATGTGAGGCTGTAGCGATTGTCAGCTTGGAGCTTGCAGCTACATTATTAACGCGCGCTATAGTTTTCTAGATTTTATTAGGCTATGCGATAGTAGGCACCACCCTCTCACAGAGCAGTGAATTGACATTGTATTGACAGAGCAGTTGAGCTGGTTGCTCGTATAGTGTACAAGGTATCCCCTCTGTTAGTTTGGCTACGTTAATGCAAGACTCGAAAGTCTCATTTTAAGCATTGGTGAGTGACACGTAGTGCAGCAGGGGCTCACACCATGCATACACTTTTCATACTCACGATAACGTTATCAGATGCGCAACATAGCCTTATGACCGCCAATCCGATCCGATTCCATCCTATCCCATCACGCACGCACGCACACGCTCCAAACCGACTTCAAAACCTGAGAGCCCTGCTAAAATTGTTTTTAGATAATAGTTTGTAATGTTGATGAAACTTTAACTTCTAGCTTTCAATATTTTTCCTCGTGCTGTATTGTACAGAAAAATAATTTATGTGGGTGTTTCTGTCTGTAGTTCGCCACGGTCTACAAAGCTAGAGATAAAACAACAAACGCCATAGTGGCAATCAAAAAGGTAAGATTGTGGACATAGACCTTTGCCTTGCTTATTTTTTTGAAATCATGCCCTTCAAAGCGACTTCTGCTGTCCAGCTGTAAACAATATGCCAGTATAACACTTACCTCAACAATTTCTGATTATTTGAGTTTTGTTCATTTATGTCCGTTTTCCTCCTAGATAAAAGTTGGGCACCGAACAGAAGCAAAAGATGGTACGTAAACCCAGGACTAACATTACTAACAGAGGACGTGTAGCCGTTATTCAGTGCAAGAATTTTTGTGGTTGTATGCAACTCTGTTACAATATAGCTCTAAACGCTTAGCCTACAATTACCTATGACGACATGAACATACATACACACATAATGCTCTTATCATGCAAGTCACGAGCAAGTATTCTTTACGTGTCATCTCCTGCTAATGTTACTGTAAGGACGGACAGTGAGTTATTACAGTATGTGGTTTGTGGGGATGTCCTGTGTTATTCTTGAATCCTGTTTTCTCTTAGGCATTAACCGGACAGCCCTTCGAGAGATCAAGCTGTTACAAGAATTGAGTCACCCAAACATTATAGGTGTATGTAAGAATTTATACAGATATTTACAGTATATCCATTCTGATATTTGTTTATGTCCATAAAAATGCAAATGTAACCTATATATATACACACACACACACACACACACACACACACACACACACATATATATATATATATATATATATATATATATATATATATATATAATATGTATGTATGTATGTGTGCATGTGTGTTCCCTGTAGTGTTCTGTGGCACCTCACAAGCCATGTCTTTTTGTCTTAATTCACACAGCTTTTAGATGCATTTGGACACAAGTCTAACATCAGCTTGGTGTTTGACTACATGGAAACAGATCTGGAGGTAGGAGATTGTAATTAGTAGTTCTGATCATTCTGATATGTGCTATGGAGGTCAGTCTGACTACCTTCCTGTGATCCCCCCCACTTCGCTGAGGCAGCATCACCAGACATAGATCAAAATGCCTCTGTATGCATTGGACAGACCTACAATCAATCAGACCAATGATTCCAATGATGTGTGCAGAGACGAGACAGTAGGGTGCATCATCATTTGAATTTCCCTATCTTAGGCAAATGAAACCAAATGGCCATACTGAGCTGAGCTGCATAGCAGATTAGTTTGGGTGAGAACCAGGCTATGTGATCACTGTTCAGCATGCCTTACTCTAAGGGCTGATGTCAATAAATGTGATGTTCTAAAGGCATGTTTCTCATGTGTAGGAATTCGGCATTATGCCAGTTGTCATCCCATGTTGATTATTCAAATTAATGTGTACATGCCCAAGCAATTGTTAATGCACGTTATTTCCAAACAAACATATGAAGTGGATTGCATACACAAGCAATTGTTAAATGCATTTTCTTTCCAAAGTTGTATTTGATCCCATGTATTGTATTAATGACAACTTGTTTTGTGGTATCTGTGAGAGCTAGATAGCTTACTTAGATAGATGAGGTGATTAAAAACGTTAATGTGCATCTTTTATAAGAACCAAATGTTCTTTGCTTTATATCTTGCTTTCAGATATTTGAACTTGTCAGTAAGGCAGGGAGAATGTTATGATGCAATGAGAGATTTAGTTTTTAATGTCTTAATAGTTTCTTAATAGCTGAACAGCTTGTTATTAAATGACGTCCTCTGCTGAGGCATTCTGTCATGTCCTTTGCTGTGTCTGTGTATTGTTTAATGACATCTTAACACACACTATTTAGACATATGTTGGTTTTTACTGTATTTTTTAACAGGTGATTATAAAAGACACTAGCCTTGTGTTAACACCAGCTAACATCAAAGCTTACATACTGATGACTCTTCAGGGATTGGAGTACATGCACCGGCACTGGATCTTACACAGGGTAAGGGGATGTCATAAGACTCACTATATTCCTGTTAATCATTGCTTTCAAAATTCAATTATGAATGTCAGTTCAGAAAAAGTTCTATGCTATTTATTTTTTGTGAGGAATGGAACATGTTGCTCTTTGTAGTCACAGAAAGGAATCATTTCAGTGCAACTTACAATCACATTGTTAAACTTGATAAGAGATGCCAAAACTAACGTATTTTGTGTTCAGATTAGTTGTGGAAGGAAACGGCTTATCTGTGTTATTGCCAGACATGGCAGATAGCTCATAACATTTACAGATTAATGCAATTCATATATGCCAGTAAATATATATTTCTCAGTTCAGTTAGGTACTGTCCATCTAAGTGAAACCCCTTATAGCAAAACACTTGTTTTTGGTTAATTTCACATCTATTATCAAATGAAAGACTAATCTGTTTTTATTGTTTTGTTTCAAATAGGATTTAAAGCCAAATAACTTGTTGCTTGATGAAAATGGGGTCCTGAAACTAGCTGACTTTGGCTTGGCCAAAGCTTTTGGAAGTCCAAACAGAGTCTACACACATCAAGTTGTTACACGGTATTGTGTCTGTTCATCTATACACAGACTTTCACTGGCTGTTCAGCATTTTCTCCTATGTCATGGTTATGTATTTCCCTTGACATACAGTTGCATTAATTGTACAATATATTTATGTGATTTTGGGTAGGGCTTATATTCTTCAGAGTTCTATATTGTTTTTGATGGATAGAAAATGTAAAAAGGCACATCTGAGGTTTTAGATGCTGTTGTAGTTAGAAAAGACTGATAGCAGATGTGTGTTTTATTTGTTCCAGGTGGTACCGTGCTCCTGAGCTTCTCTTTGGTGCCAGGATGTATGGTGTTGGAGTGGATATGTGGGCAGTGGGCTGTATACTTGCTGAGTTGCTTCTCAGGGTAAGATCATCATATGACCTCGGGTTTCTGAAGTATATACGTGTTAAGCTTTTCTCAGTATCTGGTTAGTGTACATTGCAGCCCTTATCTACTGAGATACAATTATTTGAGATTTTTGATTGTACATTCTTATGTGCATTGTCTCAATGTTTTGCCCACAGTTGCCATTTTTGGCAGGAGACTCAGACCTAGATCAACTGACAAAAATATTTGAAGCTTTGGGAACACCAACAGAAGAGACATGGCCAGTAAGTGTTTATTTGTAGCTGTTTGCTGGCTAATCATGATAACTGGTTTAAAAGCGAAAATGAATTCCTCTTTGATAAGCTTCAAATAGTAAAAGAAAAATCAAACAAAGGCATAACAGTGATAAACTGAAAATATCACAGCTATCAGATTTGGTTATTTTGGTCTTTTGCCTTGACAACCCCAGGTACTCTACCAAGGGTTATTTTAAGTTTACACAAGCATATTTTGTGTCACAGAATCAGTCACGTTATCAGTAGATCTTTCAGTGAATCCTCCTCTGAGTTTTTCCAGGGTAAAGAATGCAGTAAGAGGCTAGTGTGGTAATTTTGTGAGGGGAAAATCACCTGGTTCCAAGCATGTGGTTACGATTTCCAAATACTATAACTTTAAGTTTATTGCGTTAGTAAAGTATCACGGCTTAACCGCCTTGTATGTATTATGTAAGGTTGATTGACTCAATGTAATGTTCATTAATGTTTGCCATTATGGTGAATTAATCTGTATTCCTTTATGTTTTTCCACTTGTGAAGGGGATGACCAGCCTCCCTGACTATGTGTCATTTAAGTTATTTCCTGGAACTCCTCTTGAGCATATATTCAGCGCAGCTGGGGATGACCTTCTAGAGTTATTGCGGGGATTATTCATCTTTAACCCCTCCACCCGGCTCACAGCGACACAGGTCAGATATCCCAAGTCAACCCTGCTGGTCTGGCTTGACTCTACACAATGATTCTGAGCATTCCTTGTTAATGCTACCAGGTAGTAAGAAACCCGCTCATAAGCTCCCTAATCCATCTTGTAAAATTCTGGCGGGATGATGTGTAAAGCATCCTAGGCTGTTTAACAGGTGTTTATCTGTGGTGGTGAATTACCTCCTATGTTTTTTCTGCTATGCCCAACCCAGCTGAAATTAAAGTAATCCCAAGCCCATAGGTAGACCTGAAAACTCACTCACGTCCATGCTTCATCCATGCAGGCTCTTAAATTGAGGTATTTCAGCAACAGGCCAGGACCAACTCCAGGACCTCAGCTGCCACAACCAAATTGCTCAACAGATGCCCTGAAAGAGAAGGAGAACCTCATCATTGGGACTAAACGAAAGCGTGATGCCATATCTGAGGGTTAGTGTGCCATTTGTATCACTTATTCTGCCCAACCTTGACTGAGGCTGTAACATTACTTTGTGAGATCGAAGACTTGTCATTATGCATTGTACATTCAAACTAATGCCCATGTGTCTGTTCATTTTGTGGAGAAGGCTGCAAATTCTTCATGAAAGTCTATCAGACAATGCATTCGGGTCATACAGAGATGAGTGTTTTGAAACCTGTATAATTACTCTGACTTCACTGTTTTATTTCAGGGACTGTGTCCAAGAAATTGGTTTTTTGAATGAGACAGTGGAACAGGTAGCCCACTGTCTGAGGCAGAGGTTCATGACACATTTCTACGATTATGTACCTTGGTTTGGTCGGGAATTCAGGAGCCTTGATACAAAAGTTTGACGACTGAACTTGTAAAACGGAATGTGCATGTCTGCTGGAAAGGAGTTGTGGTGACATGTAATTTGTTTGTTTGTTTTCGAATTTAATTATTTTATTTTTGTAGATGTTTTGTATATGCTTCGCATAATTAAATTATGGTTAATTTGTACCGTTTGTTGTGGAGTATTTATTTTGCAAGTTTATGAAAATGTGTGAAAATAGGCTACGTTAACGTTACCAAAATCACTGCCAGTTTAACAAATGTGTGTAGGTTGCATATATTGTGAATCAGTTGTAAAATGTTCTGCATGTTAATTACGTTTTTATTCATAACACATTCAACTTCATTAATCAACGTATTGAAGTTATCGCCGTAGCAAGTGTTCCATCCACAAAATGGTTTGGGTTTGTGGATTCGGTTCAAGTCAAGGGGCATGACGACAACGGAAGTAGGTAATTGTTGAAAATTCATTTGGACGTCATTTGAAGGCTTACTCGGATATCAAAGATTGGATCAAGCGTAGCACCAGTAGCTGTTAATCTGCAGTCTATTAGATAAAATCGTAGAGCTTGGCTATATTTCTAAACACCGTCGCCCGTCTTCACGGTGAGTCGTGCACGCATCACAGCCTTTTGTCTGCCTGGACGCTCACCAGACGCACGCTAGTCGAGCTTGTGAAGATAAGTGGTTGGAGCGATACTACTTGGAATTTCATCGAATTTAATGAGCGATACATCAACTTAAAAGGATATAACATCACTCTTGGACTGGATTTGCAACTTGAACGGTTAAAATGTGTAACCAATGCTGTCTTTCTCAGGTGAGTAGTTTGTCGTCTTTCAGTCACGCCGTGTTGGATTAAACTTCTCGTTATAACGTGACATACGAGGGGGACGTTAACGTTAGCTTTGGGATTGAATGTGTTTAGTAGCTCCTGAGCTCAGATTTTCCTCATTGTTTCAATAAGGACAATAAGTGCCAGTTTGCCTTTGAAAGTCACTTCGGTTGAAATGTGAAGTTGTCGTTGTCTTTCTGCTAGGGTCGAAAACATCTGTTAACGTGGCCAGGAATAAATTCGATGTCGAGTTGGCGATAAACAGTGAACAAAGCAACAATTAACGGACTCTGTTTAACTTTAAGTATACTTTCGGGTTAAATGCTTCGCCTATTCACTTCGACTGTGCTGTATTCCAGCAACTAACAAATTTGGCGAGTTGATTTGCGCATAGGCTTCAAGATGGGCAAGTGCCTGACTGGGCGCACACACTAGGGTATTCTTGTTAATTTCTAAAGGGTATTAGCCAACATGATGCCCCCACCACCCCCCAATAAATATGAAACCAATATAGTCGTACAGAGTAAGACCGGTCACCGGTCGGGCCATTGTTTTGTCAGGAGTCTCCTGGAATTTATAAGTTGTAACGTTATTCTTGTCAGCATGACCTACTGAACCTACTGGCACCAAAACCTACAGATTTAGAATCTGTATTTTAATAGCAGTATTTTCTAGATGGGGATGTCAAAGAACGCATACATCAAACAGACAGCAAGGCATCAAACTAAACTAGTTAATAGGTGTCCAAAGCTTAAAAGAACGGACCTATTACATGACCTTAATTTAAAATGAATCAGGTGACCTTATCGATCTATCGGTAAAGATGGTGGAAAGGAGGGTCCTTTCGTCAATATTATCCTTGTTACAGTGGCCATATGCTAATTTCTGCCTCAAGTGGACCTCATTTACAGGCTGAGCTTTTTATTGTACGTCGTCTGCGGGTGGTCTTTTCATTTCCTTGTAGAATCTGTGAGGCGGTTTGTTTGTATAAGATTAGTGCTGGGAAAAGGAGGGGTAAGATCCCAGCAGCCGAAAGGGATTCAGTGTCTGGATTTCTGTCTCATTAGTGTAGACCTGTCAAGAGTTAGTTGTATGCAGACATCTTGGGGGATACGGCATGTCTGACACACACAAACCGCCATGGAGTTGCTGACATGGGGAATTTCTGACAGGGATATCCCTGCCCACTGAACATTTCCTCTCTCTCTCAGTGTAGACAAATTGCAGACAAAAGCAGGTCTTGGTTTCTTTGTCAGTGAAATTTTTTTTCTGTTATTTTCCACAGGTTTCAGTTAGATAGTGGCGAGGTGAGAAATCGGATGTACAGTATGTCCTTTGCACTAAAATCCACATGAATATGTGGGCATGTGCCCAGAGTGCTGTGCATTGGATTGCAGAGTTTCGCATGCACTTGAATTATTAGTTGCCAAGGAGGTGGCTCTCAGCAAAGGCATGATGAAATGCCTCGAAATAGGCTGCACTTTGAGGTTTTTGTCCTTAAGCTGCTCGAGTACACACTGTATTGTGGATGTTTCATGAGGGGAAGGGAAGGCATTGTGTCCTTGCTAGACTATATTCCCCCTGGCCAGATACTGGAGGAATGGAAAGCTTTTTTTCCCAACAACTCCAATTATGATGTCATGTTTTCCAGAGGAGTAGCCTCATTTTCACAACAGAGTTACTATTAAGTTGAAGGACAAAGAATCTTTACCATTTCAACATTTTGCATTGTGAGCAAGGGCTTCATTACCAGTCTGTAGACTTTGTGAGATTTGGAGTCGTTTGCTCAACCTAGATATGTGGCCTGTGGGTCAGTGTCAACTTGTTGGCTAATTTGATTCTCTCACACCTAGGCTATGTAGAGAGTATTCGCACACTCTTTGAATGGTAAGTGTGAAACACATTTCATTCTTCCACAGATATTCAGCAGCCTACGGCTCTCAAATGTCTAGCGTAGCCATGGTCTCTATTTACTCGAGACAAAAGGCAACTTCAGTGTACACTTGAAACAGTGAAGTAATACATTTTTGTCTCGCTTGTACTATCACCCTGCTAACACGGCAGCGGCACAACAAAAGATTCATTGATAAAACTGGAACTGTGGTGTTATTGTCAAGCCTGTTTTTTCCTACCACTGTCCTTGATGTTATAACCTAGATGCAGAATTCCATGGTAGCAGGGAAAGTCACTGTTCCTCAGACTTTGTAACAAGAGCTACTAAAATAAGCATTCCTTTGGAAGGAAGGGTATTGTTGATCAGTACGACGTACCTTGTTGTGAACAGTCATTTTACATTGGTAACAATCAATGAGAAAATTAAAGAATAGCCTTCGAATCCAGTTTGTCTTTAACTGTTCCTCAGACCAAATGTATTCCAACAAATCCATTATATGTTAGCCTAACGTAGGACCAAAGGCATTTTGCAGTGTTTTCTCTTGTGTGTTGTTGTTTTTCCAACTGACTTGGTGACTCATACATATCCTGCCTTGTGTGCTGCTTGTCAGTATGTGTCTAAGCACCACGCACAGCACTATCTAGCCAGTCTTGCTCCCACCGCTTGACTATGCAGTCACACAGGTTTTCAATTGAAAGATGCACCTTAACGCTCCAAAAAATACAGGCCAGGCCCAGGTAGACTGAAGCGCCTAGTGGTTTGCTGATCCTGGCAGAAGGAATAAGTCAAGCGAGACGGGGGCGTCTCAGTCTACACTCTTTGTCGCTCTCATGGATAGGGTTACAGCGTCCCGGTCATTGTCTTGAAGCTGGATGGCCTTTGTGTGTGAATCAGCGAGGGCCTATCGCCTCTCACCCTAGCCCTCAGCTAGCAGCTGGAGGACATGAAAGGAAAGCTCTTGAGAGGCCAAGGGAGCACCCCCTGTGTGTGTGTGTGTTTGGGGGTAGGTATCCCTCACACAGCATGGGAGAGGTCATTGGGGCGTAGGGGCGTAGCCTGAGGGCCTGTCTTTAGACTCTAGCCACTCTGCCCCCGTACTGCACCGACCAATGTGAAGCAGGGCCCTTTCCCCAGCATGGGCTAGTGGATAATCAGAGGCCAAGCTGACCACAGCCCCCCCCAAAACACCCACCCATGTTGGGCCCTGCCAACACTGTTGCAGGGAGCGGTTGCATTTAGGTGTGCACCATTTGCTTCTTGGTCTCTATCCTGCTGTCTGTTTTTGGTTGTGTTGGCATGTTTGTGGGTGGGTGGTTGGTTGGGTGGGGTGGGGGACAAGCTATTTACAGTTTGTTCCATGTCAAATGGTAAATCATAGAGGGAAAAAAAGTAATCTTAAACTCTCAATTGTGGTCAAGCATATGCTGTATTGCAACCTCCAGTATCTCCTGTATGCTTGAGTAGTGTATTTTGTATTTAGCTCAGGCTAAAAAGGAATAATAATATTCGGTGTCCATTTTGTTAGGCAGCATCTATGTTTTATTCCTCATCCTCTAGATTTCATCGGCTACTGAAATATTTCATGCAGACAGCGACAGATGAACAGATAAAGACATTTCCAGATGCGCCTGTCTCAAGCCCCCATCAGCTGTGCCTTGTAGGATTGATACAGCCTTAATGCCAGTAATCTCTCTGGATGCGCCTTCTCCACTGGTGTTTTACTGCTGCTGACAGGCAGCCATGGAAACAATCCTGCTGCTGCCATGGCGGCAGCCAATAGGAGCTTGTCTTTGGGATGGCTAGAGCGGGTCTTTGACCAATGGGAGCAGCTTGTGGTTTGTTTAAAACATCTGCGGTTGTGAACTCATGAGTTCCAACTGTACTCTGCTGCTGAAGTGGGCATGTAAATGTGATCTCCACAAAAAAACCTGTGCAGGCCTGTGGGATAAAAAAACTTAGAGACTATAGATTCTCTATATATACTGTAAACTATGTAGCCTAGAGGACATATATACTGTTCCACTGTCTTCAGTCTGACAGCATTTATAGTGTGATGAGAGACACTAATGCCCCATGCTTAGAACAGACCATCTAAAACCACTAGAGCATTAATTATCATTATGCTGTATGGGCTTGTGTGGAATACAGCTACCCATAATGCACTAAATTGATGTGGTTTTATAGGGCATTAATGTAGTTTTCAAGGGTGCAGTACTGCCAATAGGTGTGGAATGGTAAGAGATAAACAGCCCTCTATGCCTCATAGAACTCTGAATCAATAGACTGTTTCAAGAGTTTGATTATTAGCGTTATAGGTGTTACCACAAGGTTTCCATTTTAATACTCCATTATGTTTTCTTAATGTAGTGGAAGAACCTTCAAGCTTTGTGTTTGAAATGTGTGTATAGTTGCCTGTCCTGTGCTGCTCTGTGTTCTGATGTTTCATTTAAGCTCCGTCTCCTTACTCCCACCCCTTTCAGCTGGCGTGCTGTTGTGGCTCAGCGGCTTGTTCGCTGTGCTGCGGCTGCTGCCCCAAGATAAAGCAGTCCACTGGCACACGCTTCATGTATGCCCTTTACTTCATGCTGGTCACCGTCATCTGCATCGTCATGATGTCGCCCACCGTGGAGCAGCAGATGATGAACGTAAGTCTGTCTTGTACCCACCCCCCCCCCCCACCCCCCCCCGCACCAAAAAAATAACTTTTGCCCAGGGTCTGCGCGACCAAGTTTCAGCACGCCCCTGCTCTGACTCACCCTCTTTACAAACAGATTCTTGCTATAACAACTCAAAAGAAAGAGGAAACAAATGTGGGGAAGAGCAGGAAGGAGCATTTTGTATAGTAAAATGTTCTAATGGAAGAGTGTAAAACCGCAGGGGAGTGCAACTCAAGAGATGGCTTTTTAATCCGCTCCTGCACTTTTGTAGTCTAATACATACTTGCCCAGTAATCTCTTGAAATTAAACAAGCCCTCTAGCTCTCTCTTTGGCCATTGTGTCTCCACACCTCAGCTCCAGCTATTGAGGGATACATCACCACAAAGTATCACAAAGGAAAGACTGTAAAAAGTGAGGCCCTCAAGACCTAAGGGCATGGCAAAGTCTTTGTAGCTCCGCCCCATTGACAGTAGCAGTAGTTCCTAGGCTGCGCTCCTTTTCCTTGGAGACTGGGAGCACAATGGAATGTTGCCCAGTGCTCTGGGAGAAGCATTGTGTGGCATCAGGACTGTCATGTGTGCCCTGGTTTACAGGCTGGCCGTGCCTCTGCTATTGTCCGCGGAGGCGGTGTTGACTCCCCGGCTGTTTAAAATTTCACATGAGAACAAGAGACCAGCCAAGTAACAAAGAGCACCCCCCCCCACCCCCCCGCACACGCTTTTTTTTTTTGTTTTTGAGGGACCCAAAGTCTGGTACCAACAGTACATATGTACTAAAAGCAGGAGTTTCCAATGCTGGTTTCAACAGAAAGTTATATTGAGTGGTTCCTATGCTGTTTCAAAAAGGAACCGTCTTTTAAAGATCTTTTAAAAGACCGTTAACAAAGGCTTTTAATCTGTTCATCTAGGCCAAACTTTCAGCTTGAAGTAGTTCCTTTTAAAGGTGTGCACATGTCTTTTGCTTGCACATGCTTCTTCTTTTCATGAATTTGTGGATGGTGAATCACTGCTTCATGTGAAACATAAACATATCTTTTACCCCAGGCCACCATTACATGTCCTCAATGTTACCAACTAGGCCAAGTATATATTATGGGGTTTTCCAAATGGATAATGCTACACAGCTGAAGTTCAGTTGCTCCTCACAAAAGAAGATATTAAATATTGGACATGGGCTGACAGTAATACCCATGCTGTGGAAAAGTGTAAAGGCTTTGGCTGGCCTTGTCCGGACAGCTTAGCTTTGGGGAGATGAATTTACTTTATGTTCAAATCGCCCAGGAATAGCTTGGATGGCCCCGGTGAGCCAGTGCAGTGAGTTCACATGCTGTGTGTAAGCCTACTAGTGTTTTACACAGACATTTTCTGTCCCTCTCTGTGTAAACAGTCTAACCAACAGGGGAAAAAATATAACCTCATGTTATTTGTACATAATTTTAATACCTAATGTTGTACTACCTGGTTTTCTCAGCAGAAATAGATTTATGAGAAATGTATGAATTGACTAAATGTTGGGGTTAGGGTGACTGTGTTTGATATTCAGGAAGCTAAGCTGTTTTGACAGTGCACAGTTTGAAATGAATTTCCAATCTGTCCTGCTCCTTCAGATCCCATTCTACAGTAGCATGTGCGACACACTGGATCAGCTGGGCGTCATGAGCAATAAGAGTGAGAAAGGCATTTGCAAGCACCTGGTGGGCTACTCAGCCGTCTACAAGGTCTGCTTTGGCATGTCCTGCTTCTTTTTCTTCTTCTGCATCTTCACCATACGGGTGCAGTCCAGCACTGGGTGCCGGGCGGCCATTCACAACGGGTACGTCTCTCTCGCTCTTTCGCTCCCTCCCTCTCTCTCGTACCCGACACATAGCATAGCCATAGCCCCCCTCACTCTCTCAATCTTTCACTTCCTCTCTCTCATAGCCAACACACAACATAGCCATAGCCCCCCCTTCTTTCTCTCTCTCTCTCTGTTACTCTACAGTGTATATACATGTCTGTGCATTCACAGTGTTCACACATTCTATATACATATGTCAATCATTGACTGCCTTGTTATTTTTCCCTCCCTCAGTGTCTGTTTCCTTTTCTCTCCTATGTGATTTTGTGTGTTTGATTTGATTGTCTCTCTCCGGAGTCCCCCCCAGCTCCTGCCCAGAGCAGAACACCATGTTTATATCTCTGAACTCATCTAAGGCCTTGTTATAGTACTGTGGTCACATGTATGATTTGGCAGGCAGCCTTTCTAGCAGACCTACCCTCGTGCGGCAGCTAAACCCCCCGCTGTCTCCTCCATGTTCTTCGCCATCCTCCCACACCGCTCGCCAATGAATAGATGTATTAATTCCCAGGATCTGGCCAGAGGAAGTGGCTGCAGAATGAGCCTCATTCTGCCCCTCACGAAATGGCTTAGCTCTCTGTCTCTGTCTCTCTGTCTAATTGGAGGTTTTGTGTACATGCAAATATGCAATACGCAGAGAAATGTGTATGGGTGGGGCTTTTTTTATCACAGCATAAGTGACACAAAGGATGCCTGTGTCTGCCATACATGTTAACATGGAAGTGTATGGTAGTCGCTTCAGAGAGCTTTTGGAAATGTCTACGTAGATTTCTCTCTAATGACTAATCTTGCGGTATCAGTACCAGTAACAGGATGGCATGTTTAGCAGTTGCAGGCCAACAGAAAGTAGCACCGTTAGGATAATGAATGGTGAATCATAGGATGATAAATCATCTGATGGCTTTTTTGGCATTTCGTGTCGTATGTATGCAGGTTCTGGTTCTTCAAATTTGTGGCTCTGCTGGCCTGCTGCGCCGGAGGATTCTTCCTTCCAAATGAGGAAACCTTTCTTAAAGGTATGGTCTTTCTTGGATCTGTGTTCTATTTTTCCCTTTCTCTAACATTCATGAGCTAAAAAATGAACCTCCCAATCCTCCCAAGCATCAATCTGTTCCAGCCTCTAATGATAAACTACATTTACCGTGCATTCCATTGCACTCTGTCAGACCTGACCACTCTCCCTTTGAAAATGCAAAGAAATAACACACTGTAGCGCTCCACGGCGAAGGTCTCTCTGACCACGGAGCTGGCGCTTGTGTTAAACAAATGAAAATGTGTGCGGTGGTGGTAACTGCTCTGTGCTCTGGAGAGATCCATGCTTTTGAAGTCGTCTTCTTCAAGGACTCACAAGCTCCTATTCAGTACTGCTGGAGCTCCAGGACCTCAGTGGAAGAGAGGGGATTGGCCCTGGGCTGGCCCGGCCCTCACCAGTTTGAGCCCCCACCCCGGGGGTGAAATGGAGGGTCATTAGCCCAATCTCTCTCATAAGGCTCTACAACTGTTTTCGTGGTGGAGTCTGTGGGTTTTTACATTTGTCTGGCTGTTGTGATGAACACTTCGAAACAGATTTATGGCAAACTTGATTGGAAACATTTCATAACGTGATTCATTTCATTGTCCGGTGTCTCATAAGGTTTACATTAGCAGCCCATCCAAAACAATACAGCATGAAGATCAGAAAGGGAATAGCTCTGTTTGACTCAATATTGATCTCTAAACATGCTGGAGAGAGGCAGAAATGAAGAGGGAACCAGAGTCAAAGAGGTCATGTGACAGTGCCAGTAGAATGTGTGAGCAGTAAGAGTCTATTCAGTGCTCCGTTCCCTCTAATCCAGTTTGTTCTAGAATGCTGTCATACATTGCCCCCCTAACTCCATTAAGCACAGTGATGTTCAGGGGCAGATTGTTCCTGGAATCTTGCATTCAAACTGAAGCCACAATATTTCACAATAAAATGTAATGACTAATTACTGCCTTGAAGGCTGCTAATGATGGACAATTAATTAGGTTTAAACATGGTAAATGATGAAATGATGAATCTGGTAATTGGAAATTGCTCAGCAGTCCCCAGTTAAAAGAATTATAATCAATTATCAATGTATAATATTAATTAAGTATAATCGTCCTTCAGGATAAATAAAGTGTCTTTCTCTATCTATCTCTGTCTGTCTTTCTGTCTCTATCTATCTATCTATCTATCTAATAAAAAAAAAGCAGTCCAGCACGTACTCTCAAATAACCGTATGTGTTCCTGCATAACCATGTCACTGTGAATGGAAAACAAACAGCCAAGCCATATGCTGTTCATGTGCGCTTCCAATTAACAACATGGCTTTATAATCATGCAAGAGTATGGCTCTCCCAAGACTGAGAACCTTTAAGTTTAGCAGTTGTGTACTGTGTATCTCTTGGTACTGCTGTTGTAGTAAACCATATAAAATTGCAGCAATCTTACCACAAAATTCCTCTCTGGAATTCTGGCTGCGTCTTTGAGTGTTGAAGATTGGACTTCTACATGCAATTTCTGGAGACTGCCTCTCACCCCCCCCCCTCCCTCTCTCTGGCCCTCTTCCCCGCTTCTTGTTTCTCTCTCTGGCTGCAGTGTGGCGCTACGTTGGGGCTGTCGGAGGCGTCCTCTTCCTCCTCATCCAGCTCATGCTCCTGGTGGAATTCGCCCACCGCTGGAATCAAAACTGGTAACACTCCGCTCTCGGCCTCTGCTCCATTTGACCCCAACAGCACATGCAAAATAGCACACAGTTCAAGCCTTTTAATCCAGAACAGAGGTTTCATCTGCTGTCGCCAGCTTTTGCAAAGCAATTCATAAATACCAATTCTGTCATGGCAAATATATCAGACGCAGGTAGACGGCAGAGATGCAGCATGCAGCCATTTCTCTTGAACTCCCCTCACAGCGACTGTTGTGAAATAGCAAAACAAAACAGTCGGCGCAGCTCGCACAACTGGAATCCATTAAGCTTGGGAATGGAAGCCATACTGTAGTATTAATGTCTCATAATTTCCTCTGTGCATCTGCCAGAGTGGTCTGAGTGTAAACATGAAGAAGCCAGGCTGTGGGGACTTTATTTTAGTCCAGTTTGGGGCCTAATGCTACTGATATGATGACTGAAATGAAATCACAAGCCATTACCTTCAAGGGGAAATGACAGGCGAGACGCAGTTAAGACATCTATGTATGTCGGGATGAAAGTCAACAGGATGTTAGATGGTTTAGAAAGATAAACTGTAAACAGATTATGACTTCAGAGCACTCGTCTCACTGTCCTAAATTTAGACCCATCCAAACGCTCCAGCATGGTCAAACACTTTTTCAGTGGGTGTTGTATGTTTGGCTCTGTCCTTTCTCCCCTCTGTGACCCATTTGATCCCCATAAGCATCAAGCAAAATGAGTTTAGCACTGATTTGGTGCCTCTGAGCCCCAGACGGCGGAGTGAGCGAAACACTGCACTGCAGAGGCCCTGGCATTCCAGTCCCCAGTGATCACAGGGGCCTGCTGCTCAGTTTAGCGAGGGGAAAATAGTTGGCTTCACTCGCCAGATTGCCCCATGTGCTCATTGTCAACCTGTAGTTGTTGGAATTATAAAGATTATAAGAGCAGTGCATCAGGACCTAAAAATACTGTTATTTCAAAGAATTGAAAACCACATGGCCTCTTAGTTTCCATTTCAAGTTACCTCCCAATGTTGGGATGCCAACCTGTAGAAGTATTTACTGTATGCTTTCTTAACTGTCAATAACTGAATTGGTATAACAATATAGATGCCTCAGTGTGTAATAACGGATGGACTTTCCAACAAGTGTAGTTAACTGTGCCCCAGAGCTGAGACTGTACTCTTCTGTGTTCGCACACTAGGGCAGCAAAAGGGCAGGAACAGTTTAGCATTGGCTTGGGGGGTGGAGCATAGCATTCACTCAACACCCAGACAGGATACATATGGTAGAGCTAAATGTGTCCACAGAGCTGTCTCCACCCCCTAAACACACACACACACACACACACACACACACACACTTGCACATATTCACACACAGACACGCACATTCACACACCAGCACAACAAACCCCCAGGCTATGAGGGATGAAAGTAGAGCAAAGCAGCAAAACAATGGGGGAGGAACTTCAAGATGAACAATAATAAAAAATGAAACTTTCCTGTTGTACTGTAAAGTTGTGTTTAGCAAGAAGACTGTGTATGTTTGTGTGCAGGGTTAGGTCAAGGTCAGCCAAAATGCAGATGCAATTTTTGTGTGTGTGTGTGTGTGTGAGAGAGAGAGAGAGAGTGTCAGAGTGAGTGAGTGTGCACTTCAGGATCAGTTCCTGCCTATTGTATCTGGTTTTGTCCATGGTTGAGCCAACAACTGTATATGCCCTTTGTGAATGTGTGCAAGTTCCTTTGCACATACGAGTGTGTGTGTGCATGCGTGCGTGTTTGTGTTTGGGAGAGAGGGAGAAAACAAACAAGAGCCAGGGTGAGGGCACATGCACACACACGTCCAGACCAGATGGCCCAGTTGAAGTGACACAGACGCTGGCACGGAGCCATGTGGAGGCAGTGGATAGTCAGGCTTGCATTAGCACTGTAGCATGAGCAAGCACGCGCACACACACACACACACACACACGCACGCACACACACAGTCCTCCAAGAAGAATGCCTTTACTCACCCTATGCTACTGCTTTAATAGAACACGTCCATACATCTGCCTAACTGGCGACTGACCCCTCCTGATTAAACTACGGGTCAGTCAACTGGATAATTCAAGTGTAGATTCAATAAGGTTTTTTTTCCCCTTTCCCCCTCAGACCAAGTCTAAATGTCAGTTTCTTGTGTGTGTGTTTACATGCCATGTCTCTTTTTGTCTGTCGTTTTTTTAAAGGATGTTTGGACCCTGATCCTAAATTCCACCTTTTGGACTGTTTTAATAAAGTCCTTATGTGTGTGTTTTGGAGCATTGAATCATCCTCTTTTTGCGTCAGTGACCTGCTCCGCACAGTATCCACACAGAATCAAGAGAAGGTCATTGGTTCGGTGATGACATCATTGTTTGTGCGGTTTTATCCAGATGAGACGGGAGATAGTCTAGCACAATAGACAAACTTCCTCTCCCCCTGTTTGTTTGCGCATTCATTTGCAGAAGTACTCCCATATGGAGTTGCACAATGGACATATCTTTCATGTAGGCCTGTGCTGTTTTTACTGGCAGTGTTAAAGCAATGGCCCGGAGTACTTCCAACCATAGCCCAGTTGATGAGTAATGGCCCTATTCAGTTAGTGGATGCGATCAACTTCCTTTTCAATACATGTTATTCCAAATCTTTTCGTTTCTCATCCTTATGACGGCACTCTATGAGCTTGAGCGACAGGACTGTGGTTGGATATACTCTGGACCGTTGCTTTGAAGATATAACCTGGAGTGTTATACATTGCGCATACACACTGTAGTTGAATGAATCCACCAGCCTGTCTGGACACTGGCTTATGTGCCTTCTGACCCAAAGTGAGAAAAGAGGATACATACTACTCTCTTCATTTTCAGTGGCTAAATCCTAGTGTTCCCCCTAAAGCCTTAACCCTCAAAGACTTAACTGGCATGAATTGACTTCATGATTGGCTTATTTGTGAAAGCTAGGGCTCAGGGTTAAAGGGAATGTTAGAATTTAGCCAGTATCATCCAATCTTACACCTCAACCATTGAACCTGGCTTTGCCTAAAAAGTTGGTTTGAGCTTTTAACATGGTCCTTATTGGAATTATAGGAATTAGCTCGTTCATGCAGTCCCCCCCCACACACACACTTTCTAAGGTGTCTAATTGGTTGGAAATTCATGCAGAATCAATTTCCTTTGTGTAAGTGTGGTTTATCAGCTTTCATCATAGACTCCCACCTTCCCCCCCTCTTCCTCTGTCTGCTTTAACCTTTTAATGCTGTCTTACTCCCTTGCTTGCCTCATTGCTGTGGAGGTCAGGGTTGAAGCACAACAGACCAGTTCTACAAGATGCACTTTGTACCAGTTAGTCATGCAGCCCCATTTGCTAGCAGTGATCATTGAAAACAGGCACAGTGTAAAGTTTGTGTGTAGAGAGTAACAGCGGAAGTAGTTATCATGACAATGCAGTCAAGCATCATTTAGAGATGTACTGGTTGAAAGGCCCCTTGTTATTAATTTGTGGTTAACTGTGATTGCTAATCTCTCCTCTCCTCTCCTCTCCTCTCCTCAGGACGTCTGGGGTGAAGTACAACAAGCTGTGGTACGCGGCACTGGCCCTGGTCACGCTGACACTCTTCACGGTGGCGGTGGGTGCGCTGGTCTTCATGGCTCACTTCTACACGCACGAAGAGGCCTGCTTCCTCAACAAGATCTTCCTGGGTGTCAACGCCTCCCTCTGCATCCTCGTCTCACTGCTAGCCATCTCGCCCTGCATTCAGACCTGTGAGTCTTCAACGCCTTCCCTGCTTTTACCTCTCACTGCATATACAGCACCGGGCCTGCTTTCACACAGGGTATTGTGGTTTTGTGTGTGTGTGTGTGTGCGTGCGCGCTCGTGCATGCAAGCAAGAGACAGTCTTAATTTCCATACCTATGTCTGCAACAGCAATCGCAACACATGCAAACCACCTCAGGCTTGTGTGTTTTTCATTCTCTCATCTGCACACAAGCAGGGTGCTGGAACTCGTGTCTGTGTAATCAACAGCAGAGGCTCTCAGCACAGACGTGTGTCAAGGCCACAGCACAGTGGACGGACAGAGTAGCATGAGCTATAAGGATTAAAGCAAAGCCATGCAACTATTTGGCCCCATTTTGAAAATGGGCTCTTGGAAAAGGAAGTGCGCTATATAAATAAACTTGCCTTGCCTTGCCACGCCACTGTAAGTGCAAAAGCAGACATTTGCAGAGTTATAATCCCTGCATAATACTGCTGCTAACTAGGGTTGACAGTACCTATCGGACATGTCAGTGTTCCATACCTTACAGAGCTCCAAGATCACTGGAGGAGCACTGGTTAATAAACCCTATTATAAACTGTTAGAACCAAACATGGTGAAGCAGCATTTAGCTGCTGTGCATTACAGCTCTGGGACCAGCTGCCAGATGCCATAAAATATACTCCAACTAGCCAGCTGTCAGTTTCAAATGAATACTGCAGACGAAACTATATGGCTCACTTTCTCCTACTCAGATCAAACACATTTAATTATGTATTTATTTTTTTAACCAGTAGCTCTCTGTGTTTTATGACTTTTCACTTTTATAGATTTTTTTATTGTCTCAGTTTTATTCATTATTGTTTGCAACGTTATGGTTTTCTGATGCTGTAAAGAGTTGCCTTTGTGTATGAAATGTTCTGTATAAATAAAACTGCCTTGCTTTGTCCCCGCTCTCTCCTGTCTTCCTGATCTCTCTCTGTCTCTCTCTCTTTCTCTTTCAATCTCTGCAGACCAGCCCATGTCTGGCCTGTTGCAGCCTGGAGTGATAAGTGTGTATGTCATGTACTTGACCTTCTCAGCCCTCTCCAGCAAACCCAAAGAAAGTGAGTGACAAGTGTGTGTGTGTGTGTGAGTGAGTGTGTGTGAGTGTATGAGTGAGTGTGAGAGAGAGAGAAACTTTGTGTGTGTTTATGTGCCTATTTGAATGAGTATGCATATGTCACAAATGTGTGTGTGTGTGTTGGAGAGTGTTTGTGTTAAATGTTTGCTCTGGCGTTTAACAGAGCCAAACCCCATGTGAGGCCCTCATTAACTGGGCTCAGCAGTGGCACCCACAGCTAGATTTAATTGCTCCCACATTTGGGCAAGCTTCTTCCCTCTCATTAAACCTGTAAGCGTGTGTGTGTGTTGCAGTGGCGCTGGACGCAAACGGGCAAAACGTCACTGTGTGCGTGTTCCCCTTTATCTCGGGCGATGAGAGCGGTAGGAGGATAGCCACTGGAGTGGGCACTGCCATCCTCTTCTGCTGCGTCCTCTACTCATGGTACGTGGGGGGCAACTGGGTCAAAGGTCACTTCTAACCATACCTGTTTAGCTTTTCTTCTCATCTCCCTTCCCCTCCTCTGTACCATTTGCGTAGTCTTGTCTTCTACAGCATGCCATGATTTCTTTTTTGTTGTTATTTAAGTCTTATAAGGCAAAGGCATCATGGTAGGCCTCCTGTCCATGTGGACTTAACCTGTAGTGTTGGCTTCATAGCTGTGTGTGTGATTGTCCTCACAGGCAGCTAACAGACACTTGGGAGTGGATATGTTATCTGTGTGTGTTTGTGTGCATGTTGTCTGTCATCTCATCAATTCACACACACACACACACACACACACGCACACAGAGATTGTGCTCTTTCTCCATCTTCTGGGAGTCCTTTGTCTTTTTTTCAAAGAACTAAACTAAGTCATATTTAGTTTGCAGTTTTCCCCTGCTGGCTGGATACGTTTTACACATCAGAACTTAAACATGCAATTTAGCCAGGGACTGTGTGGGGTGTTATTTTAAACATAAAAGTAGGTAGTGCTGCCATGATAGAGCAGAGCAATAAGAGGAGGAGGAGAGGAAGATTAAAGCCTCCGCTGCTTGGCTCCCACAGCGTAGAAGGGTGTACTCACATGTGTTTCACATTTGGAGCCGACGTGTCATCCTAGGCTCTCCCCTTGCTGGCGGTTTATTTCGGTAACTTTGCTGCGTATTTACCCAGATCGGCTGTTGCTGTGGGAATGGAGCATCGCGGAGCCACCATTTTGAAACTTGCTGTGGTGGTCAAGGCTCCTGGCACGCTGTTCCACTCTTGTTCGAAGTTTCTGATGAGTCTTGCCCGAGAAGGCGCAAGCTGATGAAGTTGAAAGCTGAAGGGGCTGAGGCTTTCTCAGGGAAACTTTCCCAGACAGCTTATCAAAAGACAAAAAAAAACTGTGTGTGTGTGTGTGTGCATGTGAAAAACTCTTTAATGATAACCACATTGGGGAGTGGCAGTTTTCTTCTTTGCTATTTTGCCCAGCTCAACACAGCATTAGGGATGGTAATTATTGACTCCATGTTACTAATGTCTCATGGATGCGGTAGCAGAAAATGGGTGTAGCATCACCCAAGATTATGAAGCAGAGATGTGACTAGCTAAAATAGTCAACAAATTCAGTGGTAGACAGGAAGGAAGATGGTGACGAGACCAAAATATGTCTGTCTTACAATTTTAACTGTATCAAGGCTTTCATAGGCCTTGGTACACACTATTAAAATCACTCTCTGATTATATTTATTGCCCTCACACTGTGGACCATTGAATTACAGTAACTGGTCCCCAAATGAAGTCCCATGGAGTCAGTATTCAGTATAATGTGAATGAATCCTGATTTGGAATGGATTCAGATGCTGATGAACACCATCGGTTTTGAATTAAACATAAATTCATTGAGACAGTTGGTACCATGGCATCTGTCAACTTTTTCCACTTGTTTATTTTCGTTTAAGCCACCAGTTTTATTAAGTGCAGGCATGATGGTACAGTCTATGCATGGACTGAACTAGTAGTTGTGGGTTTCGTAGCTTTTGGGTGGTTGCCCTCATGGTCGGTCAGCAGACACTTTGAAAGTTTTTTTTGTTATCTGTGTGTGTATGGACGTGAGTGTGTGCACTGGTGTTAACAATGTTCCCTGATGAGAGGCAAATTGTTGTTAGCGTTTCCTCGCACTCAGTGACTAGTTCTCTGTCCTGTCTCTCTCTTCGCTTGTCCTCTTCTCAGTGTTTTCATACTGTAGTCTATAGAATGCATTTAGCCTGAATGCTCATTCTTTTGATAGTTTGTTGACTTATCTACCTTTTACTCTCTCTGAGCAGCTTGACTTCCACCACCAGAAGGAGCACCACTGCTCTGCGTGTATACAGGAACTCTGTTCAAGAGACTGAGGTAATTAAACACCTCTGAGACTGCACTCACCCCACAGGACTTGACACCCCCCCTCCCGGCAGAGTCCCTTATTACGACTAAATACCAACATGGTCATTAATGGTGTTTATACATAGCTGGTACTTTACCCAGTAATTGTGATTTTGTACCAGACATGGGCTATACTCATATGTGTGTTTTGTTTTATGTCTGCTTTCTCTGACAGAGAGCTCGTTGTTGTTTCTGTTGGGGAGATGACACAGGTAAGTGGATTTGTGTCAATAAACTGACCCAGAGTGATAGCTCTATTCTAATACAATAAAGCCCACTGTAAATGGTGATGTGATCATTTTCATTGACCTCTGCTGGGTAGCAATTGATTTAATCAGATAATTTATCTACATCATGTAATTACAAATAGGCAAAATAAATCAGTGCTTGCATTGAACCTCACATGAACTCCTCTAGAATCTCTGGTGACACCTGGTGGTTGTAGGCCTCTCTTGCAACAGTGAGCCTCATTTACCAATACCTTCCTAAGAATGCTCTTAGATTTGTTCTTAAGGTCCCATTTAAAAACCTGCATTTGTGATCTTCTTGGAATCTCCATATGTGGGTTTTAAGAACAAATTGGTGAAGGATTGGTGGATGAGCCCCATTGTTTTGTTTTGTCCTACACTCCTCAGCTGGTTGACTTAAGTGAGTCGATGCTGTGCGTTTCAGATGACTGTGATGAAGAGGAGAAGAAAACGGGTGGTGGTCAGGACGTGAGTTACGATGAGCAGGACGGCACTATCTACAGCTACGCCTACTTCCACTTTGTCTTCTTCCTCGGCTCCCTCTACGTCATGATGACCGTTACTAACTGGTTCCAGTGAGTCCTGAATGACGCCCTACACTGCAGAGCTCAAACCAAGGGCATTGGCATTATACACTCTCTCTTAGAGACCGTAGAGCACTAGTACACACACACACTGGCTTGAGTGGTTTGTTTGAGATAGGTCATTTCAACTTCAGAAAGTATGAGTCTTACTCTCAGTGTCCAGTATATTGGGTCTTCCTGAGCACTGCTAAATACAGATTAAAATTTTTGCTGAAGGCTAATTAGAATTGTTATGATGGAGTGAGTGATTGGAACAAGTAAAGAGGTAGGACTTCTTGTTTCTGAAGCAGGGTTACTCACCGCTGGCATGTTTGTTTGTTTTTGTGTTGAGTTTCTGTGTGAAGTTTTGAGATGTTTCTTCTGCTTTTGGTCTTGTGCATATAGTTATGACACCTACAAGATTGAGGAGCTGCTGGACGGCAGTTGGTCGGTGTTCTGGATTAAGATCTCCTCCTGCTGGGTCTGCCTCGTGCTCTACCTGGGGACCCTGGTGGCCCCTGTGTTCTGCCCAAAGAGGTTTGAGGCCTAGAAACCAGCCAGTCTCCACTCCTGTGGACAGTGACAACACTCTCTCTCTCACACTCACACACACACACACACACACACACACATACACACACACAGTCCCCATACACACCTCAGTATGTTGAGTTTTGTTACTGCTATTAGGTTTATCTTTTTACCCATTGTGTTTACGACATTGTGTTTAGTTGTTTTCATCATAGGTTTTTTGTGTGTGTGTGTGTTTGTCAAAGGAAAGCTATGAATGCCTTACATTCCCTTTGAACTGTTTATTTGTTTGTTTGTTTGTTTTCATAATGAAACATGGAGTTTTTGTTACTGTTGGATTCACTGGGGTTACAATGAACACCTTCACCAGTTTTCAGTCAGAACGTGTATATAAGCGTCTTTTTTTAATATATAGGGAACAAATCCCCAGATTCAAATCCAAGAAATGTTTTGCTCAGGCTCAATAAGCACCTGTAAGTGTCTTGCTTGTTACATTGGTAGACAAAGTATTCTATGCAATTCAACAGGCTATGTTTTCTACTTCTTCATTGGTTCGGATCAACATGCTCGTTTATGTTCAGTGTGAACTGGTTACTGGTCACGCTTTCATCTGTGAAACTCAGCTGACAAATAGGTTTTGTTTTCCAAATATGGCATATTTACCTAAGATTTATGGAAATATAAAATGCAAATCACGGGGCCAATTTGTCCTTGTTTTCTTTTGTTCTAGTGTTTTGTATATATATTTTTGTTGTTCTTGTTGTTTTTTTGTAGTTATTGGGTCAGGAAAGAAGCATGGATCATGTGAAGGCTTTATTTCAGGATATGAGGTTTTGGAAACTGAATCTGGAGAGGATTTAGTTGGTCTGAAGGGCACGGAGGGAAGTCCAGGAGGTGTGTTAGAGTATAGCTGTTATTGTCCAAATATGACGTCTTTGTCATTGGTGAAGATATGTACCATCAACTAAGACACGTTGTGACTTCTCAACACAAAGGCCAAATAACTTAATGCAGCCCTCTGCATGCACTCTAGATGTCACTCTTTTAAGTGGGAAAGGATGATGCCAAAGTAGAAACCCAAGGGATTTAATGGTGTCATGTCCAGGCAAATGCAGAGCATTGCTAACTCACACAACAAGGAAAGTGACAAAGAAGAAACAGCATGTCTCAAACTGGGTTTGAGCAGATACAGGCACTGTACAGCCATTACAAATGGTTTCTGTTATTTAACAATCAGTTTTTAAATGCAATCAGAAGTGCTTCTCACCAGCTCATGTTTTGGTACAGTTGTCTATTAAGTTGTACTCTACAGTTCATCACTATCAAGTGTTTTTGATGATAAATGGATTTAACATGCTATAGAGACGCTTTTTTACGTTCAGTTTTATAATTCTGTCTAACTGTTTCTCAGTGTGTTTGATGATCGCACCATAGAATAGAAAGTGAGCTATTGTTACAAAAGTTCACACTAACCTTTAAATACTAATAATAGATTTTTGTAGTCAGTTCTCAAATCCAAAACCACCCGTTGTTCTTACATTTTCCATCTTACTTGTTAATATATGTACATAATAACAATAATGCACTTTTCTCTGTCTTTCATACTGCCATTTTAAAGTTAAAAGTAGTATGTAGTCCTGATGCTTAGAGTGCAGCTGTACTGATGCAGATGTAGCATGTGTCGGTGAACTAACATCAGTGGTTCATTTGCTTACGCTAAGAACATCCTCTGTCAGAGTCTTAAACACGTAACAGAAACTGGAAATGTATTATACATGAAGGGTTTTATCCTGTGCTTTTATGTCTTTATGTACTCTCACAAACTAATTGGCTAATTGGCTTTAAAAGTGTGTGAAGTTTTATTTGTTTACTTTTTTTTGCAATGATGTGCAATTCTTGAATCAGAACTTAAGCTTCTGAGGGTCACATGGTTAAAGCTAACAAAAGTAACTGAAAACAAAATCATTTACATTAATGAGCCTTAATCTTGCGTAACATCAGTTCCTATGATGATGATCATGGATGTATCTTTGAGTGGAAGGGAATTACCTCTACAGTGGCTTCAGAATTGATTTGCAAAACTGCATATCCTTTCCTCTTACCTCAGTGGGTAAAGCCATTTTTACTCCTGAAAATTACTAATTTTAAATAAATTGTCATACATCTAATACTGACGCAGTAAAACTAATCACAATTGATTTTCATAGCTAGTGAGAATTGGTGACATGATGCCTGTTATGTTTGTAGTAGTAGTAGTAGTACTAATTATTATTTGCTGAGTTCTTCAATGTGTCAAAGAAAGAAAGGGGTGCTGAGAGAACCTACCCTCTTCTCTTGTGCTTTAAATATGACCACTAGGGGTGCTGTTACTGCACATTCAAGAACAACCACATTTAAATGGTTGGTGCATTTTAATAAATCAGCTGTTTTCTTTTCAAAGGCATCGTCATTGTTGCCCAATTGCAAAACAACAAAGAGGTTAACCTATATACTATATGATTGGAGTTTTGAAAAAGATACTTGTGTTCATATTTAGGTTGTTTTGTTTTATAATTGCCTTTTTTAAAAATAATTTTCTTGTATACATAAATAAATATTGGTAGTTAAGTACCAGCATGTGAGTGAAGATGGAGGTGCTGAGCAGTGTGGTTGAGACTATCTGTACTGCCATGAATGAGCCTTACTTCATAAAGTACAAACTCTATTCTGTCCTGTATTGAACTCTCTTCTCAGTGGTCTTCTCAGTGTAATGATTAAACACAAACTCAAAATGTATATCTGATGTGTCATTTTTTGTGTTTTGGAATCTTAAGTGTACCGTACCTCTCACCCCACCAGTATCTGTAAAAACCTGTGTATTATTGGTAAATGATTTCTAATACTTAGAATTGGTAGGAAAACATTCTTTGAAATAATTTATTGATATATTTATTTTAAAAAAAAGATCTTAAGGAATTGTGTGCTGGTAAGTCAGAGAAAACAAAGAAACAACTGCTCAACTGCTGGTCAACAATGCTGACAAAATAATGCTGATCTCAGGTGTATCGTAAACATAGAGAATAATGTAACCTTGTAAGTATACTTATGTTAACTTAGTGCAGTCCAAGTAATAGTTTAAGCTTAGTTATAAAATAATTCTCTCTCCCCCTCTCTCTCTGTGTTCTAATGATCAGAATACAGCATTCGTGTCAGTTCTTTCCCTTCTTGCTAGTAATTATAGTCATTAGTCTTGTTTGTGATTACTGGCTTGTATTGCCCAACAGCTGTGTGTTGTATTCCTGGAAGTCTGCTGGAATGGTGTCTGTGAAGGGAACAAGAGATGAGGAGAAAATGTCATTAAGAGTTCTTAAGACATACAGTGTCCTCAGAGGGCAATAAAGTCTGGTTTTCTAATCTACTAATCAAGCAACTTATGACTAAAATCCTAAAACACTAATTTGTTAAAGCGGGGAACGGTGCCCCTTGGGTTTTTAAAGTGATAATCCACTGCATCTTGCTAGTAGTGTCATATTGAGTGATACTAAATTATCCAAATGTTCTGCTCTGTAGATCAAATAAGCATTGGATTGCGTGTGATATTACGAACATGTGGTCTTGTGCATACTTTGTTGAACATATTAGAGCCCCCACTGTTAATACTGAGAGAGGTTTAAAACACAGGTTATTATCTCAACTGATATTTCCATATAACAATCTGCACACTGGAAACAGGATGATAATAGCATAATGACAGCAGTCATTATGAGTCATTGTTCCATTAGCTGATACAATTGCTGACTGGGACCAGAGGTCTTTTTTTAGCCCGTCACTCACCATTGCAACGATACATCAGATTAGACCAGATGATGTTTTCCTGGGAGAAGCAGAACACGCCCAGTCGGCCACCTCTCATGCTGGTGTCAATGACCACGCCAGAGTCCGCCACCAGTGATGGGCCCTCGTAGAAACGCACCCTGTGCAAGGAAACGATCTCTGCATTTGTATTTAGCCTCGCACCCTACCCTTACTCAACACACACACACACTGTCAATTAAATACCTTTTTACACTTGGTGTTAAAATGTGTTCTGAGTTTGATTGGATAAGTGGACAAGTGGACAACTGTATACAAGTGTAAACAACAATGCTGACAGTCACTTGGGCGACACCTCCCCCCATCCCCAAGACCTAAACCATGAACACTGGAAGACTTAACTGACATGTTAACTGTCATGTTACGTCTTCCAGTGTTAAATGTTAACTGACAATTAGCTAATTATGAAGTTGATTCATGCCAGTTGGGTTAGTGCTTCGAGAGGACGTTGTGATTCATTCATCCTTGAAAAAGGGTGTATCTAGCCAGCATTGTGTCAGCTGTCCACTTAAACATAGCTGCAGTTACTGAAGTCTTTAATGATACAGGCGGATGTTCAGATGGATTCTGTTTATTAGAAATGTCAATAATGAGTTTAATCAGGGGAAAGGTGGACTTTCACAAAGCACATGATGCTTTATATGCTCCAGCTGTAAGTCCACATATGGCCAGCAGGGTGCACTGTACAATAGGGTCAGCAGCAAGCAGGGCAGGCTCACCTGATGTAGCCAACTTGAGGCCGGTGCTGCAGGGCCCAGCGATAGGAGACCTTGTCCTTCCAGCCCACGTTGCGCGGGTCCTTCCACAGCAGACGCACCTGGTCCGAGGTGTCGCCAGTGTGCCACAGGGAGTTTCTCAGGTACTCGCCAGGACCCGTCTTTGATTTTACCGCCTGGACACACACCACACGGAGAAAAAGTTCCATTTAACACACTTCTAACTATGTTTTCATATGAGATTAGCAGGCCAGACTGTATGATATATCAGGCTTATCTTATATTCACAGCTGTGAATATTGCCCATGACCATAGTCCACTTTAAAGGGACATTTCAGATTTTGGAGAAATTAGGAATAACAGTTTAGCCGCTACAGACCAATAACATTTTAGAGGGTGACCCACATTCACTACTGGGTATTGTACTCATCCTTAACCTATGGCTTTATGAATAGAGGCTGAGCAAGCAGTACTGATTTCAACAGTAGAGGTGGTCTGATATTCCATTCAGTATCAAATGAAGTCTCAGACTGCTGAGCTAACAGCTGAAGTGGCCAGTGGACGGACCTTGAGCTGGATACCAGGCTCGGCCACAGCTCTGAAGGGCACAGCCTGCCAGTATGTCTGCTCCGTCTGCTTCCACATCACCACGTAGAAGCTTGATGAGTCCTGGTAGCCAAAGATGAAGCCGGCGTAGTCATCGTCAGTCACCGTGTTCACATGGAAGGTTCCCTCAAAGTCAACACCATTGAAGGCGGTGTATCCTGGTAAGAAAAGTCCACTGTTTCATAAACATCAATTGGTTCTGGCATTGCTTTATAATGCTTGTATTCATGTAAAATCAGAAAAATTATATGTGCATATATTACATTTACATTTAGCAGACGCTTTTATCCAAAGCGACTTACAAAAGAGGATAACATTCAAGCTACGACACAATGAAAGAACAAACAAGGGGTGCATATTGCTAACATAGAAACTGCACCATTTTAAGTTGAAAGTGGTGCAGTTTCTATGTTAGCAATATGCACCCCTTGTTTGTTCTTTCATTGTGTCGTAGCTTTTGTAAGTCGCTTTGGATAAAAGTGTCTGCTAAATGCCTAAATGTAAATGTACATATTTTGTGATTTTTATAAATGTTATAAATGTTATTTTGTAGCAATGTCTGTAAAGTAGAGTTACAACAGGACATGTATTATAGCAAACATACCCACAGCAAGCCCAGGGTCACTGTTCATTGTCTGAACAATCTCCATACCCTACAATGAATTGATATGAAGATTCAAAGTCACAATAAAAAAGGTCAGAGATGGAACTGCTCTTAGTGTGTGCCACCTGCTCTTAATGAGGCTTCTCAGACCTGGTTGAGGACGACCCAGTTGGGGTCGATCTGAGCGTCGCCCTCCGGATCCAGCACCACTGTCTGGTAGGCCCGGAAGTCTGTCATAGTGACCTCTGCATTCTCGGGGCAGCTGTCGATACGGTCGATCACCTTGTCATGGTCAAGGTCACCAAAGCAAGCGTCGCCATACAGGCCACCTGATCAGCATGAAATGAAGAAGAAATTACTAAAACTCATTGTTTCTTAGATGGATGCCATTTCTGACTGATGAAAGACAAGTCACTACCATTTGTGTTCTTCTGGTCAGGATTTGGCACAAGCCTGCAGTTGTCCGAGACATCAGGAATGCCGTCGTTGTCGTCATCATCATCACACTCGTCCCCAAGGCCGTCCTTATCTGTGTCTACCTGGGAGCTGTTTATGACGTCAGGGCAGTTGTCTTTGGTATTCTGGTGGCCATCTCCATCACTGGAACAGAAGAGAATCATTCAATTCAATTCAATTCAGTTTTCTTTATACAGCGTCTTTTACAATAGTATTGTCTTGTGGTGCTTCACAGAAGGAGCACCCAAGAGCAACAGGGGCAAGGAAAAACTCCCTTATGTTCAGTTAATCTAGGAAGAAACCTTGGGCAGATCCACGACTCAAGGGGCTAACCCAACTGCCAGGGGTCATGGAGAAAAATTACAATCAGTAGTAACCATGACAGACTATAAGTTGCCTATGGTTTTAGCTAAGGTTCATAATAGTTCATAATGTGAGGGGGGGTCAATCACAAAGCCTCAGGATAGTTTAACTGAAAACACACTCAAATCATTTGTGCATGTTCATTAGTTCATTGTGTGACATGTTGACTGCAAGAATCCATACCTGTCTATATTTGTATCACAAGAGTCTCCAACAAGATCGTCATCAACGTCCGACTGTAATTTCACAAGGAACCCCATAAGAATACATAATGACAACAGTTCTTGCTTAAGCATGATTTATATTCTCTCATGTATTCTCTGCCACACATCAGGTGTATAGTAAACTGCTTTCCAGCTTGGCACATTGTACCTGGTTAGGGTTTGGTACATCAGGGCAGCTGTCGCAAGCATCCCCGACACCGTCGTTGTCTCTGTCCACCTGGTCAATGTTAGGCACCCTTGGGCAATTATCAAGGATGTTTTTGAGACCTAGCAAGGGAAACAGACTACTCAGACTGGATGCATTAAAGAATGATTCATTTAGAGCTACTCAACTTGGAGTTACTCAATCTTCTCAAATAAGACTGTATCCAAATACATTAGCGAAAGTCAACAAATGAATGGCTAAGAAAAACAGACTAAATAAACTTCATGACCAGTGACACACTAAAGGAAATTCAGTTGAAGAGACTGAAGACAGTGGTTTGTGTTCCCGAAATGCTAAGTTACTTTTGAGGAATCAAAGGTTTGGAAATACACATGCATGTGTCTCTCCTTTTTCCAGGAACATAATTAGCCTTTGTGTTCCAGCCGCGTGTTGTGCGTGCACGTGCCGAAGATGCGAAGTGCCACTGCAACTGCTGCTGTGAAAGCATAGGGAGTTGGGGAGGGGCTGGGGGGAATAGTTTCCACTGGTCATCAGCTCTTGGCCCTGGGTCCACAGTGGAAATGTGGTTTCTTGCACGAGGAGACATGACCAAGCCCTAGAAAGATCTAGTCAAAGGTTTGGAGGTCTGCCACTAGTGAACAGACTGTTAATGTCAAGTCTTGCCAGCACCCATTTCTCCACATGTGCCTCGACCACTCGTAACAGTTTAAAAGTGCACTACCTGTGCCATGCCTCGAGACGTAAAAATAAGCAGACTGGACCCTGTGTGTTTAAGATTATTCGAGAGCTGAACACCTATTAAGTTTTGTTGATGCTCATTGGGAGGTGGGCAAGGGTTCATGTCAAATTGCATATTTAAATTGGTGATTTGAAACAGGGCCTGTGAGCAGGACTTAAGCTTCTGTTTTTCTCTATAAGCAAATGATCTAAGTGCTAGAAAATCTGCCAGAGAAAGAGCCAAAAAAAGGAAGGGAAGAGAAAAATACTTTTGAGCACACAGTTTGGGTCTTAGGATAACAGAGCTACTGTGCAAGTTTCACACTAGCAAGAATGAAAAAGAAAAGTAGAAAGACTACATGATGTCGGATAATGTCAGTTCAATGTTGACAGTGATTTTTTTTTTTTTACCATCTCCATCCATATCGTCGTCACATGCATCCCCAAGGCCGTCTTTGTCTGTGTCCCGCTGGTCGGGATTTTCGATCAGACGGCAATTGTCACACGCATCGCCATGGAGATCCTTATCACTGTTTTTCTGGTCTGGGTTTGGTCTCAACCAGCAGTTATCCTACAGTGAGTTGCCATGAACACAAAGGGACAGTAACAGTAAAACTTCTCCCCCAACCTCAAAAGCTAATGGTAGCTTACATACTATAATCTAGGACAGGATATCATTGATTTTGACAGGCTCTACCCACATCAATATTAATTATTCCATCATCGTCAGCATCAGCGTCACATGCATCCCCCATCCCGTCTGTGTCGGCGTCCTCTTGACCAGAGTTGGGGACAAATACACAGTTGTCCTGAAACCAGAGGAGAGTTTAGGTCACCATGAGATTAAAAAAAACAGTGGGGGACAAAGAACAGTGACAATAATCCTCTGAAGATGGTTGATTTTGTTGTGGATCACCTTCTTGCAGTTAGCATCTTGACACTGAAGGCTTCTGTCAGGGTAGGCATCAATGTCAGTGTCCTTCCCACAAGTGTATCCATTGCCAGCCCATCCGATCTTGCACTAAGAGAAAAAAGAGGGACTGATTTGAAAAGGATAAATTACACTAAATAGAGGTAAAGGGTATAATGGATAAATTTGACTATCTAATGAACAAAATTTTCCACACTGGGTAGATTAAAATTCTGCAAAGGGCCTAAATATGGATGTTAGCTTTCCAGGGTATGTCTGCTCTTGTCGAACAAGAGCAGACGAAAACACGGTAAACAACATTTTGAGAGAACACGTCAATGTAATCACACTATAAACCATATTCCAACTGCACCAAGGAAATTCTCAAACATAAAATCCAATGTTCTGATTATTTCCACAAATTTTAGACAGTGTGCTACTTGGTGCTGCAGCCATTGGCATGGACAGTTTCAATAAATCTTCCTCTGTCCTCTGTAGTATTTTTATGAGACAGTGAAGCATCCCAGAGGAAATTTTTGCCATTCCTCAATGGATTTTTTCCAGCAAATTCTCTTTTCTTGTTTAAGACACCATTGAAAGTTTGAAGTAAAAAAAAGTTGAAGGTATTGATCTTACATAAATGAATCTCTGTATCTGTTAATGTGACAGTCCTGACCATGATGATACACTAGCCCCAAGAACCAAGCAAGTGCTGAAAATTAACTAAGGCCCACGCACCGACCTCAGGCTTTTCTGCTGTATATAACTAGGGTTTGTGGATGCCACAGAAAATATCCACTTCCACTGGTCTCGGTTTTCACAAAGTCATAAACGGACACCAAGTTACAATCATTTCAGAAAATGGCCTGTCAAGTCTTCCACTCACCGTTCTAACATACACATGTGGCCTCTAGCCATCGCACGTGTATACTGATGTTAACAGAACTGAAATGTCTGTGCATTTTAACCGCACGTACCGAGTGCCAGTCTAGAGAGTGGCAGTCTCACCTGGCAGCTGATGCTTCCGTCCAGCTCCACGATACACTCAGCGTTCTCGTCGCAGGGGTTGGGCTGGCCGTTACCACACAGGCGGTCCCCTGTGGGGGTGGCAGGGCCAGGACCCGCGTCAGTGCCAGGGTCCCGGATGATCGAGACAGGTGAGCAACCCCTCACCTGGTCCCCACTGTAGCCAGCCTTACAGTTCCCACAGCGGAATGAGCCCTGAGAGAGACAAAGAGTGTATGTGTGTGTGTGTTTGAGAGAGAAAGAGAAAGAGAGAGAGAGAGAGAGCGAGAGAGAAAGAGATGGGAGTATATGAGAAGAAAATTAGACAAGAGTTGTCATTAAAATATTCTTGGAGAATGTGATGCGTCACTTGTTAGGCTGATTTTAATGTATTACATTGATTCACTTCACACAAATATAGATAACCTGTACATGCAACAAATATCAGACATTTTATGCTCAATTCCTACCATGGTGTTGTAACAGTGGGAATTTGGTTTGCAGCCTCCATTGTAGCCATTCTGACATTCATCTATGTCAGTACACACCTGAGAGACACAAACATTTCAGCTTTTGCTATGCCACTGTTGAAAAACACTGAAGTCAAAATCATATGAAATCATATGCATTCACCTGTAGTACTACCTAAAGCCAAATCCAGCAATACCAACTTAAGATACTTACACTTTGTTCAAGACCACTTTCAAGGTGAAGAAAACAAAAAAAACAAAAAAAAACACTTTTCCTGCTGAAAGGTCAAACTTCACATGCTCTTGCTTGAACACAATCGGTTACTTGTGTGTGACTGTGATGACTCACCTGCTTGTTGGCTTGTGCGTATGCAATGCCCACTCCACGGACCTCTGGGCCAGTGTAGCCCCGCGGGCAACTCTCACAGCGGAAACCTGGCGCCGTGTTGATGCAGCGCACCCCTGGGTAGCACGGGTTGAACTGACACTGTGGCACATAAAAACACACACTCCTAGCAAAGGGAGTGCACACCCCAACACAACGACTTTGTAAATTCCCTAGCATTTCACAACCTGTAAATAATCTGCAATAAACTTATTTAATAAGCACTTACTTAATAAATTAGTGTAGGTGAAAGGACGTGATGGAAAGTGTACAACATACTAACCATTGTTACAGATTAGTAATGCACTGACTGACCACTGGTGGTAGAACATGTTGTGTGACTGTTGGTCATTAAATGTGGCTTCTGAGACAGATAACAGAAGTGAGTCATGGAAAACAGACCAGGGAGTCTTTAAAAGCCTCCTTCATGCTTACGGGTAGAAATTACACAGTGCTCATTAACAACTTAGTTTTCCATTTTGTTCATGACGCTTGGACTTTTTAGCAAAGCTTCTTAGTTTGCATTATATGGAAAAAAAGCTAAAGTGGCTTCACTTGACATGACAAATGTACAGTACTTCGACTCCACACAACATTGGCTTTCCATCACTACAACACTGTATGTCACCTGAGAAACAACTTCACTGATTGTTCATTAATCTGTCGATTGGTGCCCATGAGACATGTTGTTGCCAGAGTTTTATGGAGTGCCATGAGGATCATGCAGGACTTTGTAGTTTTGTCAGACCCTGCTGAGGACTTCAGTGAGGTAATGAATAACTCAAACCCCCAAATCGACCAAATAATCTCAAAATAACCCTATGAAACAGCCACATGTGATTTTTCGATTTAACCAGCCATTTCACTCTCAAGAAGTAAAGCCACATGATTGGCAATGCTGCTTTTGGGAGACCCTAGAAATGGATGGTACCTCATCCACATCATCACAATTCACGCCATCTCCGGTAAATCCCTCAGGACAGGGTGGACACTCGACCCCTCCTGCAGTCCTGATGCATTGTGCCCCTCTGAAGCACCTCAGTGAGCCACATTCATCGTCTGGCTGCTGTATGCCAGATGGTGGTGGGCCAGTCCCATCTGAAGTTTAATAAAACGCCTCAGTTAGCACGTCACCCAAAGTCACCATCCTCATTACATGGGGATTAAGCTATTCCTCAAAACAATCAAACTAATGTTTAGTCATATCCTCAAGGTTACTGTTGGTGACATGGTGACAGGAGACAATGATCAAGCAATGAATCTTACCACATGGCAAGCAATGAGTGATCCTGTCTTTCAGATACTCTGTCTCCTTCATCTGTTGGAACATATACAATTAACCTCACCATATAATGCCATTTTTTAGTTACTAAATGAATTAGATGCTGTACAATACCTGCTGAAGGAGCAGGTCTTTGAGTTCAGAGATCATCCTAGTAAGGACTAACACTTCAGGAGACTCCATTTTAGTTGTGGTGATTCCTGTAAAAAAATGATACTTACTTTATGATCCTGCTTCAAAATGAATGAAGTCATGTGTCTCTTCTTGTTTTAAAAAAGCAAACATATCACCAGAAAAAATTACATCTCTGTCAACAATGTTCCATTATGCTCTCAAGGCCAAAAGGTCTAGTATATGAACACTCCTATTACTCAGTGCTTAAAATAGCTGGCCTCAAGAGACCAAAGTGTTTGCTCATGCTTAGATGTCCTTTTAAGCTATACAACTGAAGCTTCTGAACTTCACCCAAGAGTTGCAGAGATTCACTCCGTTGAAAGCTGCAGTCTTGCAGTGTGGCCACATTCTCAACTGTGTCCTCAATCACCAGCTGAAGCTCCTTTAGTTGGTCCTAAAAATTACACAAAAACACATAATTTAAATGTGTCAAATGTTTATGGCAAATTTTAGACAAGGCCATGTTTCAAAATGACTACTAGCACAGAAATGACAGAACCAAACAGTGCAAAAACAAACTTAGCTCATTAGCTTCTCACCTGTGAAGTAGATGGCATTTTCTTTATTGCCACCTTGTTGTGCCCAGGAGGCACGCCTGGCTTGAAGGCTGCCGGCAGATCATCAACTGTCTGCACCAAATTGCAGTCCACATAAACAGCCATCTTGGGGGAGCCTGACTGCAGGCCTGTCATCTGGACCATAAGGTGGTGTTTGCGCCCATCTGCCAAAGATGTGTCACCCAGGACTACTTGGCCCAGCTTGCCATTGCTCTTCTGGTATCGAAGTGTAGCTAGAACATAGGCAGGAGACGTGTGAATTTGCAAGAAAAAAAAATTGATCTGTGCAACACTTGACAAACTAATTTCGAAGCAGTTACTGACATTATGTTAATGGTGCTTACCTTTATTGAGCTTTCCCTGCACCACAAAATCCAAATGTTCACTGTTGTCCTGGGGGTTGTAAATTTTAAACATGTGTGTTGGAGATTTGGTCTTCATTTGGAAGGTGGCTAGAATGAAGGCTTCATTCAGCCCTCTGCTGCGGAGTCCACCTTGTAACAGGTCAGCTAAGCAGTCTGCAGACCCCATGAGGTCATACACTGTGAACATAAAATTGAATGAGCAGTTCATGATAATATTTTGCATTGAACAATCAGTGATTACACATCTCTACTTCACCTGGATACATACAACAACAACTGCTTTTTCATGGGTTTTAATATCCTAAATATCAAAAGCACTTAATTTGTCAAGCAGGGATCTCATAAAAAGCTTTTTTACTATATGGCTGGTTGCCGTTATGACATGTTTGAAGGGAATTTAATGAAGTGTTTGAATTCACACCTGTTGTGACTGCCATACATCAAGGCAATCACACTGAACATTTTGCAACCTTCTCAAATTTATGGAGTGCCACGAACCAGAACGCCTCAAGTAAACGCAGTCCACTTGAATGAACTTGCTCTAACTGTGACTCACTTTTCAAAGTCATACAAGTATGTGTGCAAAGCAACACAATCAGGGGTGCATTACAGTATGCTTGGAGTTTTTGTCCTGCCCTCAACATGAATAAGCATAAAGACAATTTCCTGCATCTCTCTCTAAACATCTCGGACTTTTGAACTGAAATAGCAGAGCTCTGTGATTAACCGATATTGGAAGACAGTAGCAGTGATTTAACTACTTACCGGTACCCTGTGTTCTCACATATGAGAAGTAAAGCTGAAAAATCACTGAGGAGAAAAAAGTCCATTTCCAACTCTTCATTTTTTTGTCTTCTCTAAAGATCCAAGGCTATTAATCCAGACTGACAACTGCAGCAGGAAAACTGTGCCCAAATGCAGAACACAGTGTGAGTAATGTGAAAGTTAGCCCAATTTCAAAAGCAGAGAGAACTTTTAAAAGGTGTTTGCCTGTGACTGACCACAGCCTACTCACTGGAGACTGACCGGAGACTAAGAATCTGAGTTGTGCTCAGAGGGTTATACTTCTCACATGGATTTATAGAAGGGTAGGTGAGACCAAAGACCTCCCCTTAGAAACTGCCTCCTTCACATGAACACATTTTTTTTTCATCTAATCACCTAAAAATGGAATGAACTTTTTTATTGTCTGTCCTAACAATTACAGCAGACAATCTTCTACTCAAAGCACCATCATGTCATGGTGAAAAAATGTCAATTTCAAATATTCTATTCACCATGGAAAAAAAAATCCAAGAAATAGATGAAAAAGGCAGAAAGAAAAAAGAAAGAAAAAAACATTCTACAATACTGGATTTACACTTCTCGATCAATTTTGGATTATGTGAGACTTCTGAGAAGAGTTCTACATAGACCAACTGGGGAGCAGGTGCTAGGCTGGCTGGCCTGACTGCTGGCACTGTAACTTGCAAAAAGCTTAACTTAATGAGTCATATGTTCAGATAAACCAAGTTTACAAGTTTTTCGAAAATAAATAAGGATCTCTTGCCAGTAAAAGCTCAATATTTGCCTATTAAATTAAATCGCCTACAGGTATTTCAGTATTCAGCTAACAGGGTTTAAATAAAACACGACGAAGCCCATCATCATTGGGCCATGGGGTACCCATAGCCTAGCCTAATAAGCTATTGTTTTCGCTACTCACATTCAGCGATGGGAATAACGGCGTTGTTTTTTCCATTAACGAATAATCAAATTAATTATTTTGTCGATCGCTACAACGCCGTTACTTATAGGCCTACAGTCAATTGAAGCAGCGGGTTATCACCCTGTAGGCCGATATAAGCATGCAAGACAACACATTTTTTTCAGTAAGGCTTCATTACCCAGGTTCGCGAGAAAATCAGTGTTGACTTTACATCAAAATGAGCCCAATAATAGGCTAGTAATGCAGTTCTGCTGCGTTCATCGCTCACACTATACTTTTTAGTGCAATCTCTACTCAAACATGGGAAACGGCATGTCAAAATTATCCTACCGATTGCGTGATGAAGTGTGATTGTGTCTCCCATATCCAGCGCCCCACACATCCCAAAGTGTTGTCCATAACATAAGTTGTTCACAGGCCATCCGTGCCCTGGATATTATGTCAAACTTGCCATGCTTACAGGCCATACAGGCTATGCTTCAGCTCTTTGACTACTTCACACTCATTCATCTCTGTGCAATATAGGCCTACAATGCACAACAGATACAAATTAATAAAATTGTCAGTAAGCCTACATATTTATTCAAATTGCTGGGTTATAGCAGTATCCCACCATCATTCTTTGTCCAGATTCCAGACAATCCCCCCTACCCAAATATGAAAAGATAAAACTAGCACACTTCCTAAAGTGAGATGTCAAAAACAAACAAAAACAATCATATGCTAAATATTTTTCCTTGATATAAAGGCTGGTGCATGCCATGAAAGTAGATTAGGTTGCATAAAAAAGTTACAAAAAAGTTATAGTTACTTTCCCTGGTAACCATTTAATACATCAGTAACTCAGTTATGGTACTCACGGAAGTAAGTATGCTACTAGGCCGAACTGTATGTAACTACTTTTTTAAAGTAACTTGCCCAATACTGCTCATATGCCTAGAAATGAATGAACCACGTCTAAACTGTTAAGTCTAAAGTCAATGCACACCAGACTGCAGAAGACTGACAAGGACGCCGACTGTCCACTGCTGTCTCAGGACTGTCTTGAGTTCCCAAACTGAAAATTTGCGCTGCACCGACGCTAACGTTGAGTGGTATTCTGCGCCTGCGTAAAAATACCTCTGGCTGGCAGTAGTAAAGTTCGTCTTTCCAAAAAATTCACTACGTGTCTGTCAACAAACCATCTTTGAACATGTAGCCTACTGTCTGATAACTTCTGAATTCAGTAACAGCATGTGTTAGCAAGAGCTCAAGTAGACCTAAATAGCTTTAAAATATGCATATAAACGTATCACTGTTATCAACCCGACAGTTTAAAAAAAACTGCTGCATTGATTATTTACATGCATTTTAACCCATAATATTATGCATTATGCATGGGGCGGTGGTAGTGTAGCGTGCATGTAGCCTGAAAAGTTGTGGGTTCGTATCCCAGCTGCCACCGTTGTGCCCCTGAGCAAGGTACTTAACCCTAAAAGTTGCTCTATGCCCTGAACAATTGATAATTGACAAAAATGGAAGTCGCTTTGGATAAAAGTGTCTGATAAATGTAAATGCATATAATGCACACGCGAACATTTCACTTAAGCACAGCATGGAGTAGGCTGGGGAGATGAAAAAATTATAATTTAAAATAGAGAAAGAAATCTAATGCGCATAACTGACACTGCTGGATGCATTGCGCTGAACTGCCATGAAGCTTTTTATGAAGGAACCTTCAGAAGATAAAGACACAGGATGCCAAGACAGGGTGGACATGACTCTTGTGTCAGTTATTTATAGTTATTAAATATTTAAAATCTCCCCAGGGCATACGCCATATGAAATAAATTCATGAGAGAAAACACAAAACTTTCAGTCCCCTGCTTGTCAATTCAAGGATAAATGCCCAGCATAATTGAAAGTAATTTTGCATTTGCTCTTGCATTAGCACTATGATGATTGTCTTTGAATGTAGGCCTAGGCTAAGACTTTTTCACACTAATACACAATGAACTCTGGACATTTCATTTTCATGGCATGGTGTAGCAGAAGCAGAAGTGATTAAGAATAATAATAAAAGAAATGTGCACAACTGACCCAGACAAGTATACTGACAAGTCAAGTCAGAGACAAGTACAGTGACAACCCAAGCAGCCAATGTAAATGATCCCAATTACCGACCCCTCACAGCTCGTCTGCGGCCGATTCAGCATGTTAAATCGGCCGCAAACCAGGCTCAAACGTCTTCCGATATCGGCCCCGCTCCCCAAACCTCTCAAATTTGGCACAAAGACACTCAAAGACGACCCAGACACCATCAGACTGAAAAAGCCTGTGTGCGCTTCAAGTGGTTAATGAAAGATATCAGATCTCAGAAATCAAGTAGGGAAAAAAAAACACAAAACACAAACTAGGATAAGGCATTCTCTACATAAGCTGTCCTTGTTACTGCTCATTGTGGATTTTCCCTAAAGCGTTGCTGAACAACTGGGCTTTCACAGTAATCCTGACGCTCATCGACGCACTCTTTCGGGAAATACACTCCAGAGGAGGACATCCTCTGTGGGCGGGGTATGTCTGGACCCTTTCGGAGTCTGTTTATTGTGTTGACATTCAGCAGGTAGAGAATAAACCAAGGGTTAATTTGCAAAACTAACGTTTATCAGCGCGCGTCTTTCTTAGATTGAGGTCGAACTGGTAGCATTTGAATGTAACGTGTAAGGTTCAACACCCAACGCGCAGAAATGACTATAAACGAATGAGTCATGTAAATGCAGGTCACGGCACATCGTAGAATAAAACATGGCGACTCCCATGGAGCTGAGATGCTGGGGAGGCGATTGGGACCTGCCCTCTGTGCATTTTGAGTCACTCATTGTTCTGGTAAATGCTATTTTCTTTGCATGGTGTTAATGAACTGAACTGTATAAAAATATATACGAGGTGACTACGTCCTACCTCAGCAAGCTAACATTTGGCTATCTTGCAATACTGTAACATTACAACGCAACTTTAGTGTATCTTGGTTGCAGGCGCACGCGAACTAATATTTGTGACCTTTTCCACTGTGAATGTTGGTTCCTTAATATTGTTCGTGTGAGAGGGCAATGCTATGAAAGCGTTGTCATACTTCATTTAGGCCAGCAAGGTTTTGAAATGATTGTACATAGCTAAATGCAAGCTAGGCGAAAACAAGTGAGCTAGCTGTCATCTGTAGTTCACCTTCTACGGGGCTGACTGATTTTTTTCCTCCAAGGTCAGCTTCATGGTGGCTATCTTCACGACTGAGTCGGTAGGATATTACAGTAGGTTTCCCAATATGAAGTAGCGGTGGTAGTGCAGTGTTTCCCTGATTAGTAATCGGCAGATGTTGTAGCTTTTAGATTTAGTGTGAGTGTTTTAAGGATTTAGTGTTTAAGGTGCTTGTTATTTCTTCAGCGACAAATGTTGGCTGTTTCAAAATGCTAAACTCTACACAGTAGACACTGTTCACTACCTCAACATTCTTAGTATGATGCTTGCAGTCAGCAGAAGCAAAATAAACTTTGGCTTGGCTCCCTTTTTCGCTGTTGGAGTTCTGCAGTTTTACCCTAGCTTTGTAGGATGTAGAGTAGAATTCAGTATTTGATCAATTGTCCTCACCTTCTCCAATCTTTCAGTCCTCCCTTGAAGCATCCATCTTCATCTCTAAACTTAAATGTGTTTGATGTCTGTTAGAGGTTGATTGTTGTGAACATTGGCACACTTTTGCAGTATTTTGCTTGTCTGAACTCTTGACATGATGTATGTTCTCTTAGGCTTATGGGAAATTTGCAGGTGCAAAGATCTCTGTTAGGCCCATCGACTGGACATGGAGGACGATTACAGGTAGCTATGAGCCTGTCTGGTGTGTAACAATTGCCTTCTGTGTATTGCAGTGCTTTGATTAATTGATTTTGGTGATTCAGCAAATGTTGCTTCATACAGATGATGGATAGTTTACCAATGAGAGGTGTGTTGCCTTTTAATGCAGCCACTGTTCCAGAATTCTACTTTGATGGATGCACCGTAATAGAGCCCATGAAAATACTGAACTTCCTCAGAAAGCAGGTCCTGCAGACATTCCTCATGCATGTTACATTTATATGACCTTTTATTTGCTTATTTGTTCAAGTATTTTGAACATCTTGCAACTGAACTGAAATTCACATTTAATTGAACTGTTGTTCTAAATTTGCATGTTTTCATGAAAAATACATTTAACCAAGGGTCTATGCCTATTTATTTGACACTTGATAGATAAATATATATTTTTGATTGTCTCAAACAGAGGTTCAATGCTGACTATGAACTGACAGCCAAACAGGGTGCTGATACTATGGCCTACATTGCCCTGCTGGAGGAGAAGTTAAGACCAGCACTGGTGGGTACTTCAGACCATTCCTTCATGTAGGCCTACTGTTACCCACATCACAGACTAAACCATTAGCATAATAAGCCTGTTTGTTAAAAAACGTACCATACTGTTTTTTCCAGCTGCACACATTCTGGGTGGATGCTGAAAACTACATCAACCTGACAAGGCCATGGTTTGCATCACACTCTCCTTTCCCTCTCAATTTCTTCGTCCCAGGGCGACAGGCCAGTTTGGCGCTTTCCCGCATCATGCTCACCAAAGGAGAGTCCCCGTACTGCACCTTAACCGAGGTGGAGGGAAAGGTGTGGTCCATTACTATATAAACACCTTAGGCCTGAAAATAAACCATACCTCTTTGGTTTTGCCATTTGAAATTGATGTGTGCCATTTCAAGGGGACTGGCCAAATATCTAGCTGTTTTATGGATCAGAGGTGAGCTCATGAAGTTAGCCTGTTCCTGACACTACTACAATATGTGTCTACATACTGGTCATGAACTGTGACTGTCTTGCTCCAATAAAAAGAGTTACTCAGCTTAGAAACCTGCATCTGGCACTGGTATCAAGCACTGGTTTTGGCCCCATGGATGTTTCCTGGCATGTCTGACTGACCGGCGGCTGCAGTCTCTTTGGGATTTTTCTTTTTTTCTTTTTGAGCAGATGGAAAAGTGTTTATCTTCTGCAGGAGGCGGAGGGGAGAGTACCTCCTTGCGGACCGCCAGAGTGAGCATATAGAGACGGTGCCTGTAGAAACTCATGAGCTCACTGCCCTGGACTCCTGACTTTAATTGAAGGGCAAGAAACAGAGCAAAAAGCTTTTCTCTTGATCCCCGGTTAATCTTTATTGACTAGTGCTTATAATGTAGTGACCTTGACTCCTAAGTCTTCATTGCAAGGGTGCAAAGCCAAGGCCAAATGTCTACACCATGAGAACATGTCACTTACGGCCAGTAGCTTGGAACAGCTGTAGGGCAAGTCTGGTTATAGGAAGGTTTTGTGGGAGGTTGCATAGTCTTTTTCCGAGAATCGTGGAAACTGAGACCATGAATTGGTTGTATTTTTTGCAGATTTATAGCGAAGCCAAGGAGTGCCTGAACCTACTATCACATCGATTGGGTACCTCACAGTATTTCTTTGGAAGCACGTAAGTCCTGTCATTGTGTGCTAATTTGAGTAATGCAGAGTTGTAGTCAAGTATGATATTGCCTTAAAGTAGTCTTTTGTCAAAACTATTTATTGTGGCTTGGTTGAGTTTTAGTCATCATTTGTAAGTACAAAAAACATTAACAGTTATAAACTCAGTGAACACACTGATGATTCCTTTCAGTTTTTAATTTGAGAAGAGGCACTCCTCCTGATAAGTGGTATGTCATTATTCTGTTCTCTGCCTGTAGGCCTACAAGCCTTGATGCCTTTGTGTTTGGGTACATCGCCCCCCTGCATAAAGCCCCTCTCTCCAGCGGGCAGCTCCAGCAGCACCTCAAACAGTTAACCAACCTCTGCCAGTTCTCCAATGGCATCCTCAAGAACTTCTTCACTGAGAATGCACCTGGTGAGCTCCTGTTGCCACTATGTCTCTTCAAAACAATGTGCCTACAGCAGATTTTTTTTTTCTCTCTCTCTCTACAGCTGGTTGTGTGTGTGTGTGTGTGTCTGTAAACAGTAGCTGGATTCCTGTTATGTCTACAGAGCTTTACTCTATGTGCACCATCATTTGTCAAATCATGTAAATCTCTGTTTCCGTTTTGGAAAGTATTCCATAACACTGTCACTTTTTCACTCCATCTGGTTTTCTTCTGTTTTGCTCTCTCTCTTCTCTCTCTTTCTCTCTCTCTCTCCCTCTCCTTTCTATCTTTTAAACGCTTTATCAGAGCCTCCTCCAGCAATTCAGGAGCCTGTAGATGCGAACCTTCAGAAACTGACCCAGCTGGTCAACAAAGAGTCTAACCTAATCGAGAAGGTATTTAATTCTTTCTCCTTGCTCTTCTCCTCTTTCCTTTGCTATAAATTGGTTTTAAATAAATACTAATTCCAGTCATATAGATTGCTGAACCTTTTGAAGAAGACAGTTGTGTAGTGTTGTTGACCTTGGGCTTCTTGTGCTGGACAGATGGATGATAACCTGCGGAGCAGTCCTCAGCACCGTCCACACAGGTCTGACCACAGACCGTCAGTCAGGTCCAAGAACTCCACACCAGCATAATGCCACCTGTAGCTGGTAGCTGAAAAAGCTTTCTGAAACAGCCCCAGTCCCCCATCCCGATCACCCCTCTCCCCCCCTTCGTCGCAGTGGCTTTCAAAACAGTCTTCACTGAGCTTCTGCTCTTACTCTCCCACAAACATGTCTTGCGTTGTATGCAGAGATGATGTCATCTTTTGCTGCAGACTGTCCTTGCTGTGGGACTCTCCACAGAGCATTTGTGAGGGTATAGTGAAGATCTGTTGCCAGTGTGTTGAAGATGGAACCTAAACATTCTCATGTTCTCAGTCTAAAGCACATACTAACTTATCGCATCTAATTTAAATCTGGCTCTATTCCCTGTATTCTTACTGCAGTTCCCGTAGCTGATAAGATTAGGAATCCTTTTAGGAAGTACCTAGATAACATGTGTCTCATTAGCAAATACTGCATAAATATAATTATGAGATGAGGCCTTTTGATCAGGGCAGACAAAGTGATATGGAAGTCAAAGGGAAAAAAAAACTAAAAGAATTTGGTCATATTATTGGCTTTATTACATGTCTTCATTCTGCAGTTCTGTCAGATGTAGATGAGGACTGTGCTGGCTACCTACTGAACTGATGTGTTTTATACCACATGTGCTGCTCCATATCAATTATGCATGGGACCTTTATATTGACATTTAGAGGTAAGGCTGCATTTCGGATGTACTGTATTGTACATTTACTACAGTGTTGTCAGCATCAGGTTTTTATGTATAAGCACTGATAAAGGAAGTGAACAAATGTTTCATCTCTGGTTTAACAAAGCAAAACCATTTTCCAAATTCAAATGTGGACCAGAACAATTTTGATAAGGTATTGACACCTTTAAGGCTTTTGAGGAAAAACTATTCTTGACCCAAAATAGGTTGTAATATTTTGTTGTATTTTTCTCATAATAAGATACTGTTTATGTAGAAAATGTATACTATTAACAGGGCATGTTGATAGCACAAATTATGGAAAATCAGGCAACATACAGCATGCAATTCAATGCATTTATTGGGCAATTGAAAAAGGGCTTTTGCTGCAGTACCATGGAGTTTGTTTTCAGTTATATAGTCATATTTCTATACATTGCAGTATATTGTTCTATACATTACATTACATTACATTGTACTTCTCCTGTCGCAGCATATCGTGAAAACAAACCCAACAAACCCTCCTCAATTACATTGTGGTTCCTAAGCACTATGTCTGCACTCATTTTAAGTTCAGTGTAAACTTCTCAGTAGTCTTTTGATTGGCTGTTATTAGTTATCCTTTTTTATTGAGCGTTTGCATTTGAATTTTTGTGCTGTTATGGTCTCCGTAAAATAAGAGGTAGCTGCTGTCTGAACAGGCTGAATGTGTGTCCTGCAAGTCTTTGTTGTGAGCATTGTGTGCCTTTTGTGATTTGCTTTGCTTTTATTGAAAGGGATCTCTTCTTTACCTTGTCTATACTCATTTAAATGTATGTTCTTGGCACCAGTATACCAGATTTAGGGAATGGTTTAACTTTGTTATGCCTTACAAGAAAATCTGAAATACCATGTTGTCTTAGTTAATGTTCAGAACCGGGCACATCTGTGTTCTGCCTTTGATTTAGCCAAATGACTTATGCATGACAGAAAGAAATCATCTTAGGTTGTTATCATTAAGTTCAGTCATAATGAGCTATGACCACTTCTGCCCTGCGGAGTCTCAGTTTGTTTTGAGGGGTCCAATACCTATCCAGATCTCGGGGCAGACTATGATTGGTCTGGTTGATAACACTTCTAACCAATTCCATCATTGTGCTGCATCAGCAATGCACTTTCACTTTGATTTTATATTGTCACTTAACATATCATTCAGTAAGAATGTACAGGATTCTTTATTTTGTTGTTTTTTGTAAGAAGAAAAGAAAAAAGAAAAGAAGTGTGTGTGTATGTATATATATATATATATATATAACTCATGGCCTTTCTTTGTGCGTAGTATGAAACAGTGGGGGTTAGAGACAAATGTATTCTGCCAAAAGCAGGTTTTCAGATGAATATGCCATGTGACAGTATTTTCGAATCAGGAGTTAAACCATTACATTGATCACTAAAACAATGCATGATGAAAGGCCATAGGATATAAGACATCGACTTCTTTTAAATGTTTCATTATGTCAAATAAGTAAGTAAGTAAGTAAGACACATTACACTATTTTCAGGACTCAAAAGGACGGAATATATGCAATAAAATTCTGTACTTTGTTGCTCTGTTGTTGTAGTGGCATGAGTGTTGGTAAATGATACTGAAAAAAATAACCAGGGTCTTCAATTTCATGGTTTACTAGAACCCCACTTTTTCCAGAAAGGTTCTCAGTTGCAAACATGTGCCGGGAGCCCGGTTCACTGTGTTCCAACACGGAGGAAACTTGGCTTGGTTGGGGCTTGATTGGTTTAAATTGAATTTCTCCATCCCAAACACGTTTTGCTTTTTTGAGCAGGCGCTTGAGACAGGCCCAGAAAGGATCCACAATAGCATGTGGCCTGGATAAGTAGTCTGCTTTGCAGGGACATCACATGGAATCTGTTAAGCAGTCACCAACCCACCACACCCCTCCCAAGAATGCGTGCACACATGCTCAAAGCGCATGTCAGATTGGAAACAAAACAGATGAGGTTCGTGTACTCTCTGTTTGTCTCTGTTCCCCTGGCCTGTGATCACTTCTATCCTAGAGACAGATTATATGAAAAGAAGACCAAGAAATCCTTTGGCCAGAAAACGGTCGTTTAATTATTCTCAACAGTGGCTTTTCAGTGTAGTTTACAGATGAGAAACAGGAAAAACAGATAAACAAACTAAAACAGCCTCCAACAGTAAATCAAAGATTTATGTGAAAGGATTTGAAATAATATAAACTTCAGAGTCAAGTTAAAATTTGCAATTGGACATTTCCCACCAGAGGTCCATCAACCCAAGTTCCATACGCAGATTTGTGGATAAACAAGAAAAATACCATAATTTAACACATTATATAACGCAGTATTAAAAATAGTATTAAAGATATCCTTGACCACCTTTGGCAGTATTAAAAAAGAAAAGATGAAATTTTTGTGTAATTGTTATTCCAGTGCTTGGAATTGTTGCCATGTTTTGAGTTTCTGCAGATGTTGGTTTGTTTTGTCTGTGTCTTGCAGAGCGGCCCACCTGAGAACTGGTTCCTTCCCATACAGAAATCTTTTTTTTTCAGTGTTTGAGACTACCACACTATTAGTGAATCCACACAGTTTAATAAATTTGTGACTCTTGCAGTGTTAAGACACACAACCATTCCTCATCTGCTGTGTTAATGTCCATCCTTTAAGTCCATTTACTGCCCCTCAAACTATAGTAACTATACAAGTACATTTATTGTATTTCAATGAATTTCAATCAATAAATATGCAGAACTAAAAGGGGATATACAACTTAAAACAAAATAAAACAAAAATACATCAAAAAGATCATCAGGGACATCTAGTGGATAAAATGCCAACAACTGCACTAAAAATTGTGCATAGTTGATGTGTATTGAAGCACAGTCCACTGAAAACTAAATTTGCTTCACAAGTAGACCTAGTCACCTTAACCCTATCCATAAATGATATCCTCTGGCCCCATAAAAAAGACACTCATCAGGTACTTCTTTCTTCTAATTCAGTTGCACAAAATAACATGCATGTGAATTACTTCTATAGGCAATAACATGCTTATGATTTGCATAATAACTAATTATTATATGACATTAAAAATCTACTACTGTAAGTAGAATATTGTTGACATAAATGTTTTATTTCCTCAGTACTTCTCTTTCAAATACAAAAATTGGCCATTTCATAGGACATACTGATCAAGGTACACATTTACAATAAAGACAAGTCAGAATGTCACACAAAGTATGTACACTGAACATTATAGAAAGCATAACACTGAAATGGTATGACACAAAAAGAGAAGATCAAAAGCAGCTTTGACATATTTGAAGTCATACATACACAAATTCATTGATATTCTGCTAGCACACTGTCTTGGAAGTAGTTGGAGGTAAAACTAAAGAAACCTAAATACAGTAAATGTGTGAATATCTGTTAAATACATTTGATAAATGGTGCCTAACAAATGATTCAATATTTTTTTTCAGTTAATTCAACCAAGTTATTTAGTCAGCTTTCCCATATTTACAAATGATTTGCCATTATGTGTAAATTCAATCGTTTGTAAAATTGCATAATCAATACGTTTAAACATTCATAGAAAACAGAGGCCATTCACTACTTCTCATCACAAACAGAATCAACCAAAAGAACAGCCCATTCACACTGACTCACTCACTCATCACAGCTCAGAACAAAACAAAAGTCCTAGGGGGTGAAAAAAAATCTATTCAAAAATCTATTTGCAATCACAGACAGGAACCCACCACAAGGGCAGCTACAGGGGGCACGTTACAGAGGGGAGATGGGGGTGGGTTAAAGGAGGACTCTGGCATGTTTGAACCTATATACCCTATATTACAGGTATTTGTGCACTGTTGGTAGCCAAAAAAAATAGAAAAATCTGAGCTATGCTGGAGTTCTCCTTTAACGGGGTGCACTAACAGTGCCTTGCGAACTCTGGCACCTCCGGCAGCATGTGAATGGTGAGGCATCCAGGGCTCTCCAGGCCAAAGGCAGGGTGGCAGGCCTCCGTGAACCTGTGATGCATGGAGCCAAGGAGGTGGCCACTCTGGGCATTGAAGAACACCAGTCGCCCTTGGGTGAAGTCCAGCAAGGTGCCAACTTGGGTGGGCACATCCACGACAAAAATGTCAGTCTCCACACCGCTGTGGAGCAGCTCGAACCGGGAGCTGTGGTGATAGATATTATGACCAAGTTGAGAAGTCACAATATAGCTAGCATAAAAGTAAGGATGACAGCACAGAGCCAAAAAGAGTAGAGTAATTCTAGGTTCTGTCAATGTCATGTTCAACAAGCTCATAGTTTATTTCCTTGTTTATCGAGATGAACCTATCATAGAGCAAAGAAATCTAATTTCAGAGCAAGGCCACACAGTACAGTAGTGTTGTGCACGAACTAGTTAAAAAGAACTAGTTCATCGAACAAATAAATTTTTGCCGCAAACTTAACACATTTATAATTAAGGTACATGAACAAGAATTTTTTGTAAGATTCTGAATCACTGTTTAAGTCTAGATAGAATCTTGGTAATGTAGAGTTACTGCCTTGTGATGAATGAAACAATTATTTGGAGTTGGTAGTGAATACCGTCTAATTATGAAGAGTGTTTTTTTTAAGATAAGATAAGATAAGATAAGAACAGAAACAGTCTTAATTCTTAATTTTAAAACAAAGCTGAACTATTTCATGTGAAGTGTGACCTTGTATAACAATGGAGTATATTTGTCAAATAATGAATGCATGTGTGAATGTCTAGCTGTTATAGACATTGATCATTTCAAACAAGAGAACATGCAGACCACCTCATACCTGTTTGATGTAGGGACACAGTGCATACACCAGGAGGTGCTGTTCTCGCCTACAAGGCTGTCACTGGGGGTTGAGCTGTATGTTATTCCGAGGCGGTAAGATGGGCAGCCTGACACCACTGTCTCCCAGTAATAGTAGCCTTTCAAAGGCAAGAGCTCTCCCAGAATGGCTGGACATCTGGAAACAGCCATAAAAAATTGTGTGAGAATAGACTGCAGCTATCTGAAGGAAAGCATTTGTTTATGACTAGGACGTTCAGAAAAAAGACAAAAGAAAAAACACTTACACACTGACCTGCCAAAACAACTGAAAAATTAGAACAAATATTTCTATATGTACCTGACTATATAATTTTTTCCCTGCACATTTGTCAGCTTTAGATACATTATTGCAAGAACACACAAATGTTACATTTTCACTCACTCATTGACAGAAGCCATTTCATTGAAGCTGTCCTGTGAGTACAACAATGTGGCCTTATCCTCCGACAGCTTCAGCGCTGGGCCAGCTGTCTCTTTCAGCAAATGAAATCTCGTTCCTAAACAAGATCCAAAAGCATTTGTTAAAGATAGCAGAAGACATGCGAAGAGAAACAGCGAGAATATTCCTGCAGGGGTAGGGGCTGAGGGGGGGTGGTGATTCATTCTTCCAAAAAAGTAGACCAGTTTAAGTCATGCAGAGCAGGCACAGAGTGCTGAAAAATTGCCCTCTGGGAAAACTGAGTGTCCCCAAACTCTGAGCTGTGTGACTGGACAATTGCATTAGAAATGAATCACTTCCATACATCATCGTGTACTGCATTTTATTTATGGCAAATCTCTTTTTAGAATGCTGAGAGAGGGCCGGGGGCGGGGGGCAGGGGTGGTACGGACGAAGCGTGCTAGCTGACCTCTGGTGGAGACTAGCGCGGCCTCGCTCTGCTCACTTGCCCCAGCCGAGTTGACAGCTTTGATGTAGAACAGGTAGTTCTCATTTGGCTGCAGCAGGACTCTTTGCTCACAACCTCGGATCCCAGACACGGACCTGACCGCACATGCACACACACACACACACACACACACAAACACACACACAAAGCTTGGCTTCAGTCTCGTAAACAGTCACAGCAGTGTCAGCAGGGGCAGTTGCCTTTTTACGTTTAGTCATTTAGCCATTCAGCAGATGCTTTTATGTGCTGTGACTTCCAGTGTGGTGCAGGTGTAAATTATTTAGTTTGTGCACTCTCTGCTGCATAGTCCTGTCAGCAAGCTTTTTGTGACATAACGCATGAGTCAACACACGTTTCCCAGCCATGTTTATATAGGCTAGACTACTGTACAGGCTAGACGAAGACAAAGTAGTTATACACGTGACTTGGACAGCCTCCATCTATCTGCCAGCAGGGTGTCAATCATTAATGCACCAGAACAACGTGTGAGCTTGGAAATCAGTGTTACATGTATCAACAGAAATCATCTCACTCCTGGAATGGGCTAACACCACACTGTTTCTTTGCATGTTCTCTCAGACTTTGTGTTTGTTTTTTTTCTCCAGACGTGCAGTGTGACTGACCTGAGGCCCTCTCCCTCACAGGCATACTGGCGGCAGTACTCCAGTGTGAAGCTCTCTGCGGAAGACGGCTGCTCCGAGGCCCAGCGCAGGGTGGCCGAGTCCCACAGCACAGTGCACAGCTCAGGATGGATCACCGGCACAGATGGAGCTGTGGAATACACGCACACACACACACACACACACACACACACATACACTATTATGGTTACAGAATTAATTAAAACTTTCCTCTTTCCAAAACTAGTAACAGACTAACTCTGTGCCATCTGAAATAGCATTTACGGTCTAATTAGGATTCCACAAGCATAACTCTGGGCACTAGATGAATGATGACACATAGTTACACACAATATCTCAGACTTCTCCTGAGCCATACATGCAGAGACAAACAACACACCTGTTTTGAAGGACAGTCTCTCACTAGGCAGGCTGCATCCAGTGTAGTTCACAGCCATCACCCACACCTTGTAGCACTTGTCTGGGTCCAGGTCCTCCAGAGTGCAGTAGCTCTCTTTTACTGTGACCCTGTACTCCTCAGATATAGCTGGAGGGATAGGGGGAGAGAGATAACACACTTTGTTCCCTGTTTGCCTACACTGTCCACAACACAGTTATGTAAACAGATCAGTTTCATATTGTATAAGTACTATAGATTCCATGGAAAACCAGTTTGACTACTTACAGTACATGTACATGTTTGTCAGTGTGGTATGTCTAAATACGTCTGATTTACTGTGTGTGTGTGTGTGTGTACTTTGTGTGTGTGTACCTCCTTGAGGATCTTCCATGCAGTACACCTGAAAGCAGTCAATGATGTCCCCCTCATTGACTCTCCAGTACACAGTAACAGAGGTGCTGGTGGCAGAGTTGGCTTCCTGGGGCTGAAGATGTGGTTTCTGTGGAACTACAATCAGAGACAGTTGAACAGAAAGACTTTGCTACAACACCAATATATCCAGAAACGCCACTGAGAGGTAAGTAAAGGCAACTAAGTAATCTGATATTATCACCAACATATATATATATATATATATATATAGTACATATTAGTCTTATGGCATGTGCATGTATACTGTATTACTGTATATATACAGTATATACATAGATTCAATGCAACAAAATATGTAAGCAAACCCGGAATGCCTTTGCGGTGCTTCTGCCCATTTCCTGAACCCTTCGCATAATCATCAAACACAGAAAGTCCACGTGGCCCAAGTTCCAACGTAGTAGACTCCAAAGCTTTGGCAAGGCTGGCAAAAAAAAAATATTGTCAGTTTGAGTCCAAAGTGAAAATCATTCAATCAAAATGTTGAAGTACATAAATGTGTACTGCATTGCCATAAAGTGCAAACCCTGGACATAATTTGGTGTATGGTGACTGAATGTCAATTCCAATACATCTTAAGAAGCAAGATTTAATTAATAACAAAATTAACTTGACAGCTGAGCAGATCATGCACTGTTAAGTAAAAGATAAAATTATTATGATGCATTATTATGAATATTAATAAGCGCAATTTTCCTTATATCATTAATACAGAGACAGCTTAACTGCACTGTGAAGAAACAGACATTGCATATTGGATGTGAGATCTACTGTACTACTGTATCTACTGTAGTCTCAATCCATGCAGGGAATGATGAGAATCTGTAGCTCTGTCAATGTTCATTCAGGAGTTGCAAGCCTTTTTGTCCAGAACAACAAACATTATATATAGACAGACATGCTAGCCAATCTTTACTATCAGTTGGGGATGAATTTAAGCAACTAGGCCCTATGGGACAAAAGCATCTCTGATCTATCAGTAAGGGAAAAAAGTTGAATGTCTCCAACAGCAGTGCCACACCACACACCAAATGTATACAAAATTATGTGAATAAACATAATTCAATCCTCAAGCACAATAGTCACAATAGTAGTTTTTTCTTTCAGAAATATTACTGATAAATTTCGTGCACAAGTGTATGTATGTTAGTAATGCCACTCCACCTATTTTGTAAAAACTGCACAGTGATTACTGAAAATATGTGGTTAATTAGTATTTTTTATGCTTTAAAAATGTAACCATGAACATGCAAATTCTAGAAGGCCAGCCCATTTTTTTTGCTGATAAAAACCATAGATTTATGCATGTTTGGCAGCACTCATTTAGTTTACCTCATGTTTATCTCTTTAGATGACTGAAAATGGAAGAGAAATGAGAAAATGTTTTGATCACACGAACTCTATAAAGAAAATGCCCTCATCAAGGCCACTCTGCAGGAATTTCCAGTCATTGAAATGGTGAAATCCTGTTACTATGTCACTATTTCAAATTGCAACACATTCCGCAAGTATGCAAGTATTTTGCATTGTTGTTTCACTTTTGTGTGTAAGCATTTACTCCAGGCATACTGTATCTTTTCCACTGCAAGTACTAATATATGTGTACCATTGTGTCTAGATCTGTGACTTCTGACTAAATATCTTATGAGAGTAAATACTTTGTCAAAGCACCTGCAGTTCTAGTTCTGACTAGTTCCTGTTTTAGAAAATGGCATCTCATAAAAGATAAAACTGAACCCAAGGGTAAAAACACAGATGAACGTCACTTACAGACACGAACGTGAGAGGATCCTCCTCCTCTTCCTCCTCCTTTGCATTTTTCTCTAGTGTTTCTTTAGCACTGTCAATGCTTTCTTGGAAGGAGACAATCTGGTCATACAGCTTCTCCAGTTTTGCCTTCTTCTCCTCCTCCATTGTGTGAGACATCTCATTGTACTGATCCATCACCAATTTCAGCATTTCCTCATTCTGATCATCCATAGTTTGTTCTTTGCTCTTGCAGTGTTCCTTTGAGAAAATAACGTAATATTTTAAAAATTAACAATAACTGCTTGAAAATGTTTGTTATAAGACAACAGACTAACTTCATATATTGATATATATTTAGTACCTCCACTGAATTGTAAGCCAGCTCGATCTCTGACACCATGTCTTCAATGTTTTCTGATCTTTCTTGCAAAGTAGATATCAAGCTGCCAAGCCGGTCCTGTAAAAAAAAAAACATATAGACATATTTGTAGAGGTATGCTATTGATTAACAAAGTAGCACAAAGGTTTATGAAGTTTGTTTCACTGAACACCAGATAGAAATTCTTTCATTTAAAAGCATTGTAATACAGGGACATCAAACACATAAGATGGCCTACAGCCTTGCATCTAAAACAAAAGCAACAAGATGTAACATCTGAGTGAACAGAGTGAACATTAATGTTTTTTTTTAAATCCATGACTATAAATAAAATATGAAGGTGAAGGGAAAGTCTCTTTTGAACCTTGACAAGTATGGCTAGGATCATTTAAAATAATTACAGCATGTCCCCTGAAGACGTTAAGCAATTTTAGGGGAAAATGGTGGGAAATTTATGGCACTTGCACAACTAAGTGAAAAGGTTATGTAAAGTCTACAGGTATCAATATTCCTGTCATCTCTGAAAATAAAGACAACACATCATCGGTCAGTTCAAAAGAGCTTTAGCCCTCCTGCAAGCGGCAGACGAGTGACTTTACGATCACGCACCCCTGAGAGAAAAACTGTTGAAAGAGATCGTATATCACTATGCCCCTGGATGATGTCACACAAGACCTTTCCCACATATCAAAACAGAAGGTGACCTCATCACTGCAGTGTACTGTGACGGGAGGAGTCATTGAGACAAACGTCCCCTGACTGAAGACCTGATCAAAGAGTTTCTGGAGTCATCACTTCCTATGCTATTTAACTTAATATATGATCATACTGTAATCATATCAGTTTTAACACATCCCCTATAAATGACTTAGGACAACAAAATACATTATACACAAATATATAATATATATATATATAAATATATATATAATACATAAATTATAAAATATATTGTATCTTTAGTATGTTTTACTAAACAGTTCGCTCGACATAGAAAACAATCACAACAGTTGATTCATAATGAAATTTTATTCTTAATGGCCACAACAATACTTACCTTCAGGACTTCATATGCTTTATCCAAACTGTATATCTCATGATTCTGATGTTCCTCCATCATTAACACAGGGCACTGGCAGACAAGACAGAAGGCATCCAGTGCTTGCATTTTTGCTTGATCTTCCTCTGATAGCACAATGCTTTCTGACTCCTCAATAAACTCATAGTCTGCCTCTAGCACATCCTCTGCAGCCTCTTTTTCCTCTAAGGGCTTACTCGTCTCCTCCTCCACGAAGCATTTATCCTCAGCTTCCCTCTCGAGGATGGCATCTGCCTCTGCGCCTACATACTCTCTGACCTCTTGCCGAGTGACCATCTCATAGCCAAACTCCTCTGCTGTTTCGTCATGATACTCTGGGCCTTTGAAGGGCTCAGGCTCCGGCAGGACGGACAGGTCCTCCTGGGGGGAGAAGCTGCGGAGAGGAGAAAACACCAGACCCTCTGGCTCCTCTACTTTCTCCTCCACTGGTTCCCATTTTTGATCTTCGGTTGTGACCTCCTCGACTTTTACTGCTGAAGGTGGTGTCCTAACTGCTGTGTCTTCCTCAGTTACAACAACTCCAGGGGTCTCGACTGAAGGCATTTCTGCCTCCACTATGATAACACTTAGCTTATTCAATAATGTCTCTGTGACAACCTCCTGCTCTGTTGCATCATGTCTGAGGCCCTCAATTTCAACCTCAGGTAAAGAAGTCTTAATCACATCTGAAACTTTGTCAACAATCAAAGCCTTGTCTGTTGTCTCAACCGAGGGAATTTCTGTTACATCATCAACAATTTGATCTGAAATTTTGGCTTCCTCAATTGCAACCTCAGGACTTGTCTCCACTAAAAGAATTTCTGATACTACATCAATCACAGTTTTATTTTCTACAATCATGGCCTCAAGACTGGCGGTCTTAACAGGGGGGATTTCTGCTGCTACATCACTCACAGTCTTTTCAGACACTTTGGTCTCTGCACTCACAGCCTCAGGACCTTGGGTCTCAACTGAAGGAGTTTGTGCCACAACACTGGTAATAATTCTCTCAGGTTCACTCACAGCTACAGTGGCTTCACTGTCATCCTGTGAAACTGATATTTGACCACCTGATTCTGCTGGTACTTTGCTTTCCTCATTTACTGTACCTGGCACAAAATCTACCTCTGTTATGGGTTTGTCTAAAGCTTGTGTCTCCTTGACCTCTGGTTCAACCCTTTCCAGCTCAGCTGCCTTCTCTGCATCTGATTCTTGCACAACCTGTTCATTACTCTCAACTTCAGTCTGAGGTAGAACGCTATCTGATGAAACATCTTGTTTTGTATCTTTTTGAACACCGGTAACTAATTCTGCAGTTCTGGTCACTTTAGTCTCTTCACTGTCTTTATGTTCTACAGGTGGAATCTCTATTTTACTTGTGGGTAACTGTTTTTCAGTTGCTTTTCCTGGAGCTAAGGATGCTTTACCTAGAATAACCTCTAGAATTGGTACTTTAGCTTCCTTTCTTGGTTTCTCTTGTGCCTGCTCTACTACATGCTTGTTTACCTCTTCTGTAGGTCCAGCAAGCTTTTCTCTGTTACCAATGGAAAACTCAATTGTTTCAATTTTTCCTGGGAAAAGTGCCACAGTAACAGCTTGGCTTTTTTCTGATGAGGTAGATTGCTTATGTACAACTTCCTTAGAATCGTGAACATCAGAAATTATGTCTGTGTTTACCTGCAACATACTGGCTATTTCACCAGAGGGTTCAGCTTTTTCAGCTATATCTTTGGTTTTATCAACTTCAATTAGCTCCTCAGTAAGATCTTCACTCATTTCCACAGTTCTATCTGGCTCAACTGTCTCTGACACCTGCAAATCGCCCTGGGATACTAAATGAACAGCTGGTTCCTGGATTACACCTTCTTGTTCTTGGATTTCACTTTGAGGGCCTTCCATACTTAATTGAGGCTCTGTGGCATTTATGAAGTCTTTAATAACACTTATTAAAAGATCATCTTTTACTGTTTTTTCTGTGGCCACGCTTTTCTCATCTACTGGAACCTCTCCTTGCTTCTCCACCAACTCTCTTTCTTTTTGATCCTCAGTTGTCACCTCCTCCACCATAGCTGCTTCATCTTCCACAGTTACAACCTCAACTCCAGGGGGCTCGGCTGAGGGCATTTCTGCTTCCGCTATGGCTGCACTTATCTTACCCAATGAGGTCTCTGTGACCACCTCCTCCTCTGTTACATCCTGTTTGATGTCCTTAGCTTCTACCTCGGGTAACTCTTTCTCTTTTTCTTGAGGAACTGTATCAGTCTTTGGTTCTTCAATGCTGTCTGTTCTGAGAGGTTCTACTGATGTGACACTGACCTTACTGTTTTCGGCTTCAGGGGCTGTAACAATGATGTCTGACTTACTGGGGTGAACTCCAGGTTCTTCTTTGCTAATGGTTGCTTCTTTGACCTCTACTTGACCTGTAATGTCTGCTATAGCTTGTTCATATACAACGTCATCTGACTTTTTTGCCTCAATGGTTTTGTTTACAGGTTCTTCAGATACCTTAATGTCTGAATGTTTTTCACTTATTTCTTTCACTTTTTCAAGTGAAGGCTGTTCAACTACAGTGGCTATATTTTCTGAACCAACTTCTGGACTAAAGGATTTTGCCTGTTCCACCTCATTTAGCAAATCTGAAGACTTATCTAAAATTGTTACAGAAATTTCCATTGCTTCCTTTGCCTTTTCGTCCTTTCTGATTTCCCCCACTGCCTTAGTCCTCTCCTCCAATAACAGGCTGCTGTCATCTTTCTGGATGACACTTAACATTGATGACTTAGAGATAATCTTTCTTGCATCACATGGTTCACAGTGATTTCCAACACAGACCCTGCTTTCACCTGCTATTTCCTGTTCAGTTTTACTTCCATCAGCAACCTCAGTGACAGACTCTTGACTAACTTCCTCTTTCTTTCCTGTATCCACTGGTTGTGGCTTTTCATTTCCTTTCATGCCCTCTCTTGCCGCAATGGCTGTCTTCTCCCCTCCTGAATCATCCAGTTCTTCCACCCGCTTCAGACATCCAGTAAGTTCAAATTTAGTCTGGGGCCAGATGATTCTCTCCCCCTCCACTGTGTCATCAGAGACTTCAGGAGAGGCCTCAACCGCTTCTGTCTCATCCTTCAAGATGAATTTTTCCAGGTAACCTTCATTGTCCTCGTCATCATCTGAGAATCTTTTCTTATAGGATTTTTCAGATACGGTGCTTTCAACGTCTGAGTGGTCATCGTCCCTCAGCCTGCTTCCCATTGCCTCGTCATAGAGATCAGTATAAAGAAATGACATAGCCCTTGGTTCCTCCAGAAGAACAGGATCTATGATTTTTGGAGGACCTTCAGGCAGGTAAACAGGTATAAGAATTGTCTCCTGGCTGCCAAACAGAGCGGAACCACTCTCTTTCAATGATTTTGGCTCATCTGTCATTCCTCCATCGCTGTCATCCCCTTTGTGGGTTACTTCTGCCATGCTTCTAATGTTGGCATAGAATACCTCATCCATATGCTCACTTGCGATCTCTTCATCTGTGATGATGACAAAGCTGTCCTCTATGTTGGATGAACTAGGCTTGGCCTTTGATTCCTCTTGAGGTGTCATTTGTTCAGGTTCTTGGATGATGTTTTCATCCTCAGGGACTCCTGAGGTACTAGGCAGTTCACTCGGGGCATGTGGATCTACCAGTTTGAATTTATCCAAGTAATCTTCGTCAGGCCCCTCTTTCTTTGCATGTTTCAGGAGAGGTTCCTCATCTTTGTCTGTGTGCTCCTTTTCACCATTAGCTATTTGCTTGACTTCTATAATACTCTTGTAGTCTTCCCCAGCAGGTGCTGGAGCTGGCTTACTTTTGGACTTAATCTTGGGGGTGTCCTGTAAATAGGAGAGGTTGTCCACCAAATCACTGGCCTCTTCTTCATCCACTGTGGGAAGTTTTGAAGGCACTACAATGTTTAGGATCTCGTAACCCTCTGAGATGAGGCTGAACAGCTCCTGGTCTTTGTCTACTTTCAGTTCAGCCGGCTCATCATTCTCAGGCCTCACATTGGGTACAGACACCTCGGCCATCGCTGGCCTCTCAGTTCCGTATGCAGCCATTCTTGAGCTGGGCCTCTTAAACCTATCGCCCAGCTTGCTCCTGCCACTCTTCTTGCGCTTCCTCACGATCTTGTCCTCATCCATTATGACTGTGATCTTTCCTTGTGCCCCCGAACTTTCCAGACTGTATGATTCCGATGGCGAGCTTCCTTCAGATGCCCAGGGAGTAGAACACCTACTGGAGGCGGTCTCCCAGACGATCCCACTGTCCTCACTCTGAACAGTCACCATGGAAAAGGATGGATCCACCATTAGACACTGAAGCTTGGGCTTGACAGATGGATCTTTGACTACTTCCTTCAAACTGTAGATAGGAATATTAAAAAATGAATGACATCAAAATGCATTAGTGACGCAGATGACATATTTTGGTTATTCAATAGGTAGAACACAATGTATTATGTTACAGCAAAGTATGAGGCTTGTTGATATACATTTCAGAACATGGTAACTTGAGGAAGTTTAAAATGTCATGACTACTTAACTAATGACGCGTGAATACTAAGGTGCTGAGTTTTGTAAGTGATCTAATATCAAGCAAGCCTTTTGACTTAACAGTTAACTACCATTCATTTTACATGACTTATGTGCACACACATGTCACACATGCATCTCAGTCGCCCATGACTTTGACCTGTGTTACCCACTAAGGTACACTAACAAGGCAATGCTTTGACATTTAATCTTCCCCCCACTGATTGCTGTGACACAGGCCTTGGTAGGTTATCCTTATGGAATGAGTAATTCTGAGTGATCAATGAATAGACTAGTTTTTCATTAAAGAGCAACTGCAAAATTAACATTGATTTTACACTGATGCCAACGTCTATCTGAAGTGATGTCCATCACAAAATGTTTTCTTTCAGCCTATGTGTGTGTGTGTGTGGGAGAGAGAGAGAGAGAGAGAGAGAGAGAGAGAGAGAGATAAAGGACAGAATGAATAACATTTGTGAAAATCATTATAAAATAGGGTACCGTAGTACAGATTAGACACTACAACATGTTAAATTGGAGAAATTTTGAATCTGTAATTGTACAAGGACACAGGATCTAGATGTGGAAACCAAGCCTACATGCGGCTAGTTCTAACCCTAACCCTTTCCACCTATATAAGGGGTATGCATTCCCTGCATAATTCAGTGAATTAGGATACATCTCGCAGGCTAAAACATGGCCAAGTATTAAGACTTAAGCCTCCGTCACTGCAATCTTGCCATAAATTCTACCCACTTAGGATAGATACATCTAGGTGACCTGCACCCATCAGTCCTAGAGTCCGTGTACACATTCCCTGTATGGCTTCACTGGGAAAAAATAGCCTATACTTGTAGCCTATTCCTTCGTTTCTTTTATTCACGAGTTGTTTCCTCACTTTTAGGTTATATGTTATGTTAATTTCCATCAGTGTAAAAGATTAGGCAAAACTGAGTTTAATGTGTAGGGGATGTTGCTTGTGTATCGTTCATCATTCAAAAATAGCACACTTTCAATTCCTCTTCACAGATATCTGCAAAGTTAAAGTTACCTAGTTAATTACGACTACACGACTTAGTTGTTATCATGATACCATGTTATAGAGACCCATCTGTGCTTTCGCCTATGCTTTCTGCGCACTCCTAGTTCGAACAGAGGCGTAGGCTACCTGTTGTGTAGCTCTTCAATCTCGTCTTGATCGTCGACGTCAACTGTTCCTGACGCCTCGTCCTGTAACGCTTGAATCTCGGGTTCCATTGGCTCACTTTCTTCCTTTGAAGTATCCATTTTGTTGGTTTTGGTTCTTTTTGAAGTTTTTAAGAGCCCTTTTGGTGTTGAGTATAGCTTCGTGGTGGGATCATTGCAAGCTGGGTGTCGTCCACCTGACTCAGCGCCTGCTAGAAATAGCAAGTGGTCCCCAGCCCTGCGTGAGAGATATGAAATGCGTTCTGGTCTCAACCCCAGCTTCAAAACCAGTGTTAGGTTGCCAAAGTGGTCGTTCTTATGTGTTTGTTTGTACTCAAGCCCATTTTATACATGGAATCACAGCTTTCAGAAATTTAAAGTAGACCCAGTCGTGGTAAAACAACCACCTGGCAACTGAAACATGATCTCGCGCAACGAAGGGCACCATAACCATGCCCCCTCTCCAAAATGCAAAACAGAGGCAGAGGAGCGGTTTCCTAGCGGGAGCTAAATTTAAACTGGCCCTGATACCATGCCCTCCAACGATGGCCTCCACTATGCATGAGCCATAAACTTTCGTGTGATTTGTCAGGGGAAAACAGTGATAAAACTAATTATGAAGGTTGCCAGACTGACTGATCCAAACTCAAGTCACCTCACTATATCTTTCTCTAGTTAGTGTCGAATTGAAGACACCATGGATAAAAACTAGGTAACATAACTCATGCAGAAACTTTCATACACAAACTGTAGAATATATTGATAATTTAAAACTGTTCAGTTCAGATACTAAATCAAACAAAAAAAATTACATGAGAGTTGGACCAGGAGCAGCAATCTTATAAAGGGAGTTTCCCAGCCCACTTCACATCCAACACACTGATTGATCTGTACACTAAATTAAAAACACAGGAGCACAGGAAACAGCTTCATAAATTTAATTAATTAAATAGCCACATAAAAGATTGTACAAAAAATACAAAAAGTAACAAACACCACATACAGTTCACTGGTAAAAGGAACGAAGGGTAGCCCTCTTCACAGAGTCTTTTTCACCACGTGCATCTAAACATCTGGAGTTAGAATAAGATGTAGATAAGAACATAGCCTCCTATGCCTTTTCCAATGCAAAATACACCTGGTCCCCTCACAATATATATATTTACAGTAGATGTAGATTTTTCTGTGGGGGAAAACAAAAGAAAACTGAACAAAACAGGAGTAATTTTGCACAGCTCTGCTGAGCCTAAGAACCACAAGTGTATTCTAGAATTGTCAGGTTGAAAACTAGATGGTTTGGAACGTGAAAGTGAATGTTAATGGGAAAGGACTCTGCCACTTGAATACATTCATTGTCACCGCAACACCTCCACCTTTTGACATGGACGCTGTGTACCACAATACAACCTAGCTCCACTTTCAGAAGAGGACCTAAACATCAGAACTGCTGTCAGATCAGTTGCTGATGCAAAGTTGATGGCTTCAGTGCCTTCTCATCACACCAAAAGCACGCAGCGTCTTTTAGCAACCCGATTTATTTCAAGAGCAGCTTGACATGTCCAGAGGCCATGGATGGGAAGCCCATTATCTCTTCTGCTTGGAGCGCTGCACTGGCAGGACTGAGTTTAGGTCCTTCCTCAGCTGCAGCACCTGCCAGGACTACAGACAACACAAACGTCACATCACACAGGAAGGTGAACTTCAGATGCACTTCCTACCCATGCAATTCCCATTTCCAATTACATAATAAAGTATCTATCTATTAACAAAAATTATCCTCTTTAACATTTTTCAACTTGTATGCAAGTCTTTTTTTAATTTTGGCTGTTGAATTAGGAGAGGTTGTGCATGGCCACTGAGCCATCATGAACAGGAAACACGGTTGTGCAGTCCTTTATACAGAAATCTTGAACTTACAAATAGCCACTAAAAATGGGTGAATTCTTATGTCACAGTAGGGAAATTAAGTATACGTTTGGCTGTGGTTGCTAAAAAAAGTGGCATGTAGCCAAAATTGACCATTTCAATTTCTAGCCTAAATAAGGTTGGAACTGAGCTGGTAAAATAACATTTGCGTTTATTTTTTATAAATCAAAGTGAATACATTCTATTTCAATATCAGAAAACAAGGTACAATATTCTATTCATCTATTCTATGTCACCTTCAATATTTATTTACTTATTTATCAAAAGTTATAAGTTCAATATGTGCCTTACCGCATGGAACTGGGATTTGATGGCTTCAAACTTTTCCTTCTGGTGGACTGCTCTCGCTGTATTTGTTCCATTAAATGGCTCTAGAAACCAAAGAAGTGCCAAAAACACAAGCAGGAGTTAGAATCAGATATCAGCTCAACATATCAACAGAATCAGATCAACATATTTTAGCCATGACGGGCACCAAAATATCTGAAATCAATTCAGTGAAGTGAGAATTTGCTTACTATCAATTCCAATTATTAGAAATGAGACAAACTCTGATCCACACTTTAATGGATGTATCTGTTCATGTAACTAGGAAATGAACCTGTGCTTGATCATATATAGCACCAGTTTCCTGGTTGTGTTTGACCACCACTTACCCTCCACACAAATGAACTTCCTCCAATCTGCGCAGTTGGTCTTGGGGATGACCTTTGCCTGTCGCACCGATATGACGTGTTTATCCCATCTGAAATGGAAAATACCCACACTTGAGTTTTGACATGGTGTTGCACTGTCATGCTCACACATTGTCCCTCATTCATGAAACAGTCGCACAACAGAAAACTGGACATCCACTCCTTCCCACACAAAACAAAATGCGAAGCACAGTATAGTAAGGTAAGTATACTTTATTGTCCCAGAAGGGGAAATTGTGAAGTTATGAGAATATACAAGACAAAACTTTTCCTTCACATTTACTGCCTTTCCAGAATGGTGACTATGTTTCTGGCATATTTCATTAAGTCCCCAACATGAATCCAGTTTGTCTGTTTCTGGACATATAATGCACCTTCATATCGTAAAATCTAGGGACTGAAAATATATTTGAGTGCGACATTCAAATTACACTCATTGTCAGATGCTGCACAAATTCATTCTTAGCTGACACTGTAATATGAACAATTTCATGAATAACATGTGAGCTTTGTCACAAAATGTGCACAAGTTTGCACTGATTTCTACATTGTTCGATAAATGAAGGCCAGTGTGCTTATGCTCCCATCATAATAAGAATGTCAGGAGCAAATCTACACATATGCTGATGCTGATCTTCACAAGATCTACATAATATGCTTTTCCCTCATGACAGCACTCAAGACTCAGGACACAAGTACAACCAACGCCTGGCCAAACACACACTCACACACACAGTTAACCACAGGCTTTACAGCATCTGTCAGGAGGGAGCTGAATGTCAGAGTCACACCTTCTGGTGCCGTCACTCAACCAGTCAAGTGAAACATGAGCCTGGTAGGATGGGATCTACGCCAGGAGCTCTGGCCCAGAAAATCTGCCCTGCTTCTCAAGAGAGAGGGGGGCACCTAAGCCACCCACAGGCTACCCAGACCCTTTAAACAAATACCAGCCCTCGTCTTCAGAGTTGTCAAATTACCACCTGCTTTAGCTTCTGTTAGGCAACATGAGAGAATAACACTTGCTTCTTCACCACCAACTACACTGACTTTGATAATACAATATTCCCTGACAGTGATCCTGGAACAGGAATATACCACAATTGGGAGGGTTGCTTTTATGAGCAACCAGTTTTGGCATCATCTTCAAACTCATCTGAATGGTATATGGTGTTGTGAGGCAAAGATAAACATACCCATCATTCCCCTGTTTATGCACCACTAATCTCTCTGGTCTGGCGCGGACACATCAAAGCACAATATCAACAAATACGTGGCCGTAAAAAAACAATTAGCAAGTTTTTATCAGTGCCACTCATGCTGTTGTTGCAGTTTTCTAGGTTTCTGCATGAATTCTGCATGAATAAATTGCACTTACAGACTAATTCTCCTTTCAGCTGCATTAAAGGAGAAATTCAGTAAATCAATCCATAGCCCTATTGTTCTAGGTCACTTAGTACTGTCTGTAGAATAAAAGTAGGAAAAAGTTTGATACAACAAAGACTGAATAGTGAACCTATAGCTAACACTAACTGAATGGGGCATAGGAACTCTATTTCAGTTCCATTTTCCTATGTCTGATTTAATTCACTTTAGCTGACTGTTTGCTATTCAGTCTATATCATAACAAATTATTTTGTTCTTTTTCCAACAGACAGAAATCTATGACCACAAACAACAGGGCTATGATCTACAACCAGTTTTCAATCTATGCTCAATCCTTGTTTTTTTAAAGTGGCCCATAGAGAACAATAATAAAAAATGCACCATGATTGTGTCTTGATTGTGAAGTGTGCATGTTGGGTCTTACTTGAAAACTGTAGCATAGTACTTGAGGAAGCCCAGATATAATTCCCCAAGTGTGGACTGGTTCTTGGAAATGAATGGGGGAATGTTCCTTGGTCCACCTGGCACTAGATGGATATCCATGGAGGGGTCAAAGCACTCCTGTGTTCCACAAATAGGCACAAAGACATAATTTTATATCATCAGTCATCCAAGTGAAAATAAAACATACAAGTTCACAAATCTGAAGGTAATATAATCAAAAGTCATTTGGGAGGTTACTTACTGGATAATCCATCTGAAGGCAAGGAATGACCGGCTCAGGGAGAGCTATGGAGGTAGAAAACATGGAGCAAAATACAAACAATCTTGAAGTACTATAGTGTAATATGGATCTACAGAATTAGTCCTCATTCAGCTGAAGCATTTCAAAGAATACAAGAAACTGGTGCCAATGGAATTCCAATGGAGTTTTTTGCTCCATTGTCAGTGCCACACAAGAACACCTGCATTTTAAAGCTTGGCAGACTGTGACCAGCTTTATTACACCAGTATTTTTGCTCATTATACTATGTCTAGGAACATGAGATTTCTGGCCCCTTCTAAGAAATTCTGTATCAGCAGATAGGGTAAAAAAAGTAAAAACCTTGGAATCTGCCGTTTTGAAGGCTGCACATCTCTCTACCTTCTAGCACCCCCTATTGCTACATGTGCCTAACATCTGGGAGCTCCGATGTCACTCACTCTGGAGGTAATGCAGGACCATTAGGACCAGTGTATAGCTGCTCAGAGTTCCACGACTTGCATCATTAATCCTGTAGTAGTTCGCCCACTTCTTGATGACAAGGACAAGGGGACGAACCCGCTTCTCAACTACAAGGAAACATGGTTTAAAAAAATTTGAATTAATTAAAGTGCCTCAAGACAAACTAATCACAAAGACAGGCACTGCGCAATGAGCACAACATTAGCAAACATCTCTAGACCGACACCCATTGCTTCCCATTGTACATAATTCTTTTACTGTGGTTTAATATAGACAATGGCAAGAACTGAGTGTGTCTGGTAAGACTTACTATATGCATAAGTCCTCAGCAAAAACGTATTTCTGATCCCAACAATATTGTTGACATTCAAATCAAACTCCACACCACTGCAGAGACAGAAGAGGAGAGTTAGGAGACAAAGCGTAATTGTATTAAAAAATAAAATATATTTATGGATAAAGATCTGACACACACCTTACATTGTCTCTAAACTTCAAGATGGGCACTTTTGCTCGGATGACCTGAGGTCTGTCAACGTAAGCTGGAAACCAGATCATTATCTGATATTAGATATTTAATGATTATTTCCAGAACTACTCTCATAAAATCTGTAGGCCTTAGAATTGTCTTAATGACAGTAGCTCCCCCCTAAGGCACTTAAGAGTGGCACATCACTATGGACTGAATCCTATCAAATTACAAACATGCGCTATACTTACATAAAGAGTAACAGAGCTGCTGAACAAGACTAAGCACATGTACAGCATCTTTCTGGTTTACCTAAAACACAAGCATTATTGTGCATAAGTTAATTGCATTGCTGTGGTTATCACATAAATACCAACAATTAATGCAATACTCCAGATGAAATTGCTCCTGTCATTCGTGGTCGTTGAGCGCTGTCGGAACGAGAAAAACTGATACAACATAAACCAAATAGCGAAACAGCAGTCAACACTAACTAATGAAGGCAAATAAACAGTTTCAGTTTGGCTTTTTCTGTTCACCATTTAGTTAGTATTAATTGTAGGAGCAAGTCCATGCAAAACTGTCACATCCATAACACCAAAACAATGCCATGGTATGGTATGATGTGAATTCACATAACATTCACTGGTTGTAGAACAAATTCTGTGAAACTTGTCACATCATTCTCATACAAATACCATGGTATTTTGTTGCAGTTATGGTTGTGACAGTTTGCCTAGAATTGCCCTGTAGGTTCACAAATTGGTTCTGAGTTGTAATTATGTCATTCTTATTCCTACCGACAACACTCACCAAGTTCAGCAAAAGGTTTAGTCTTTGAAAAATAAAAAATAAAAAACTTACAGATCCCTCTTGAATGACAAGACAAAGGTCAGCATCACTACTTCTGCTCCCGAAGCCATTGAGAGAAGACCCAGCTAAGTAAATCCTTGAAACTGCATTTAAAAATATGAATGAATGAATGTCATATACAATACTAATGACATGCTTTGCCAAAATATTTGCTTTGCCAAAAATTTCAGCTTACATGGAAACAGCCTCTGGATATCCCTCTGAAGCTGTGCTCGACAGAGCTCCTTCTTCTCCAAATCATCATCTTGTTGCTGGCATGACAAGTACAGGTCGAGAATCTGCTGACTCAGCTGAAATCAACAGCACCACCACATACATTCATGGTTACCCACAAGGCTCCAAGAGCAACATCACCAAAAAGTATCATCTGTGGAGCACAGACCAGTAAGCACACATACTTTATCCTTGGCTGCTGAACGGAGACTTATCAGGTCGTTATCCTGTGACGTTTCTCCCAAAGATGGCAGACAACCCGTGGGTCTTGGGGACGATAGAGGAGAGCTAATCCGGCCTCGGAGGTCACTGGGATGGGTGTCTACAGCCCTTGCTATTTCCAGTCGGTTAGCTAAAGGAGAGCCAGATGATTTGACTGTTGGTCTGATATAGGGGCCTGGAGGGCTGTGGCATTGCCTCTTCAATTCATGCTGGCCATAGTCATCACTCCTCCTCCTGCAACATACATTACAGTAATGGCAATGGCTTAAGGTCTAGTGAAACCCAAATAAGAAACTAAACAAATACTCACTTTCTGCCCTTTGTTAATGGAGATCCATGTGGCACTGATGGAGGTGTACTGGGAGCAGAACTCCACTGATAGGTGGGGATGACCGGCAGACAAAATGGGAGACCATGGGAACTAAGAGGGGGGTAGGGGGGAGATCATGATCAAACTTCTCAAAGACCAGAAAAGCCAAGTCAAAAATGCCTGCCTAAACTGCCTGGTCATGTCTTCCTATGCACTTTTGCTCGATTATCATCTCCCTACAATGCTAGTCTGGATTTGACCCCACTGAGCTTGCTGGCTCCGGTGGCATTTTCACCAGCAAACAGAGGGAGGCAAGGCAAACAGAGGGAGGCAAAGCAGCCTACAAGTCAAGGGCTGACCCAAAATCTCCAACAAGCAATCGTCTCTCACTACCGAATTGCCAGACCCTCTGTATGAAACAAAGTGTAGAACGAGGGGCTGGTTTTATTACCAGACTAGGCAAATATGGAAAAGCAATATCCTACATCATAATGCAATGCAAGTTAGACAACTGGCCATGTGAATTTCCACCTTACTTTGAGTTTGTCCGGTTCCTCTGCAACTCAACACGCTGCTGCTGGGAGAGGGCGGATGGTATTGGGAAGTGGCTAAGCAGACCATTGTTTTGCTTATGTTTATGGGGAACGCCTGGTGATCTTGAGAACATAATCGTTTCCACTAGGGACGGACATTGAATCTTCTGCCTGCAAATGTAAAAAACGTAAACATTTGTCACTCACTTCCTTCTTAACCACAACAAGTCGTTTTCTTTTATGTACTAGCGTGAGCGTGAACTCTTACAGTCCAACAAATATCAGATTTGTGAGGTTCCTGATGAATTCCCATATCAGACCTTACATAATAACCACATAAAAGTGATGATGCATGTAGTGGAACGCTCCAATTTCAAAGAAACGGACATTCTTGACATCTACGGTCACAATGTAGAGGGGACCTTTGATAACATAACCCACACGAGGTATAACTCCATATTTCTTACCTGACATCAAGAAAGGAGATGATATAATGGTGCTTTCCCTATCTAATAGCTAACGTTATCTATGGGTTGCTAGCTAGCTATCCATTATGTTTTGCAAACGCTTGTTGCTACAGCTACTGTTTATCACTTTCAAAAACTACAATATAAACTATTACTGTATATCTTTAACGAGACTGTCAAAGCAAACACATTAGTAACCAACTTACAAAACACAAAGGTATGTTTTGATCACAACGTATAATATGGGCTAAGCTAGCAGGACTAGCAGCGTGTACCTAAGCTATGTTACTAACCTTGAAGTTATGAGACAAATAATACCTTATGACAGCTGATAACTATAGAGCTGAATTATGTTACCTAACCTCAGCAAAAATGTACGTACGTTAAATCTATGCACCATGGCGTGGACTTACCAAGAGGGCTCTCAGATCTTTTAGCGATACCAGTGAAGTGCAACTGCACTGTTATACTCTTCCTTCCTCGTAAGCTAGCTTGGCTGTTTGTTTTGCGCTAACTACATCCGGTTGACAGAACCGTGACGTAACTTGTCAGCTTGTGTGCATAAAAATATCAATATATTCAAATAGGCCAATTCTTGGCCAGCCACACATATTGTTATGCAAGATAATCAAACTCAATATTTTTGGCCTCAATGTGATCCGTTGCCCACGTTTCTTTTTGTAATGTATTTGATCAAGTAGTTATATGGTCTATAATAAGAATGAATATTTACAGCCTAAACACATGGGCCGACATATAAAATAAGCTACATTTTCTTTATATCAGAAATTCAGACAATGTGGGGTTGAGTGCCGATTTTTGTAAGTGGACCAACCTACATCACAAAGTGTGTGTGAGAGACTGAGAGGTTGTATATCGTATGCTACAGAATGCTTGATGAAAGCACCTTACAAAATCAGTTTGGCATTTGGGGCTTGTCAACATGTAGCCTAGGCTACATTTGTTAGGGCGTATTCACTCCCACCAGATACAAATTAGTTTGTGATGTTAGACGTTTGTAATAAGTGTGGTATGCTATATATGGGGGTCAGGCTACTGGCTCTGAAGCCATTCTGATCCTCCAAATGACATCATAGAGATCTCATGGGGTTTCGCACTGATGTCAGATGGTGAACATTGTTTCAAAAGACACACCACTGTGATTTGGTGCCAGTGACTGACAGAATAAATGGAAACTGAGCCAGCGCACATAGGGTATGCGCTTCCCATGCATCTTCCTGGAGATTCATACCGATGGTTAAAAATGTTCAAAAGACCAAATTCCGAAAGATCAAAATGTTCAAAAGACCAAATTATTTTCTTATTTAACACCAAGCCTCTCATGATCGCAATAGACCATGCAATTAACTTGTGGGTGTAATGAAAACGTGTTAAAAGTGGCTACCTCGGCGAGCTGTGAATACTCATGACACTATACAATTCCTGAGGAAGTGTCTGTTTTGTAAGATAAACAGTTTACCAAAAGGCACTGAATCATAGCCCTATTACGAATGTGATCAGGAGTGGACATGCCAGGGTCATTCGAACATCTGACTACGTTAGGGCAGCCTAACCAACTTGAAGCACATCCATTACATCAAACAGTAAAAGCTCGGGGGTGCATATTGCGTGGACATGATATGCCGCCTGCCTCTTGCGTTGGAATCCGAGGGATGATCAGCGTTCTGCACTTGCACCGTGAAACAAAGTAGATCAGAATCCTACGCGCTTCCACCGAGAACAGGGACACGTTAAATGCAGCAGGCTGTGATTTCAATATAATCGGTGAGATGATAGACTGCGAAATCCTTTGCTTACCCGTGAACCATGTTTTAGAAATCTCGTGCGAGGGCTACATGGATGCCGTAATTTGTTAGCGCGGAGGCAAATTAAGATATTACTCCAATTCCCACCCCAAAACATTGCTCAACGACACGACAAGCTGTTTCCAGGAATTCGCCTTTCATTCTCAGGGTCTCTCATCAGCTCTTTTCGCCAAGATAATGGGGTAAGTGGCTTACATTTCAATGTGGATGCAGAAATTTGTTCGGCTAAATGCAGGGAGAGCGGATAATATTTGGTTTGTGGCAAACAGCCTACATAATTCCAAGTAAATACTCACTTAAATGTTACATTTGATTTATTAGAACACTTTCATTCAACAGACTCAGATCTATTCGTTTTAAGTAGCCCAACTCGACCTGCAGTTCAGTGCTGGTCAGAGCAGTCACTTGAAATGACCTGCTATGTGATGTTTGTGCAGGTCCACCGTAATCAGCAAACATGATCATAGAGAATTTCAAAAACAAAAATAGCCATGGTCCATACCTAAAATACTCACGTTGTTTCAGCTGAGAAGTTGTATCACTGAATACCCCTTGTGCGCACCACGCTATGGGCTGGATTCCCTCAATAAATGAATGGAATGTCTGTATAGAAACTAAGAGAGCATCATTCTTAAGCTCACCCATTGCTTACAATGAAGAGTTGAATGTTGTTTAAATGGCGACCTAAATTGTAGATTGCTTGACGTTGTAGTCCGACTCCCTTCTAAAAATACTACTCTTGGGTTGTAAAACAAGAACGTGTTTAGCATGCGTTATGGTCCAATGTGTTATGTTAGCATGAATGACCACGGAAAAGGGCTGCATTTGAAGCACTTTCCCTTTCACACCCATTTGCACTTGCACCAGAATATATATTCTGGTGAAAATATATGTTCTTCCCTCTTCTCTATAACACATCATATGGTTATTTGATTGATTTGTTTGCTCTTGAAGACGTTTATGTATCCGTGCAAACATTAGAACCTGCGAGTCACCGAGACCTTCACGGAGGGCTTTGGCGATGTGATAAGCCTAGCGCAGATAAGTAGCATTCCTGACATCTCCTAATGTAAGGCCCTCCCACGTAAATCCAGCTGCAGAGCATTCGTAATCTAATGAACCACTTACTGTTCACATTCAACTATTGCCAATTCAAAGGTCAGGAGTGAAAGATAAATTTAGGTACATTGTATAGCTTCAGCTATACAGTCATTCTTGAAGCCTACATCACCAGATGCATTACAGCTTAAAGGAATCGGAATAGTATGAAGCCCTGGTAAGCTCAAGTGAAATTATTTAAGCATCTTAGTGCTCACCTTATATCATGAGCAACATCGTGAGCAAGATTTACTAAAGCGTGGCCACGATTAATAAAATGTGCTAACATTATTGAAAATCGCGAGTACGATGTCATTCAAAATTGTGAGCGCGAATAAGTAAAACGTGGCCTTTATATAATGTAGCCTACTCAAATTAGAAAACATTGTGAGCACAGTTTGCTTATAACAATTTAAAGGGAACACTTACTGTTACTGTGCCAAGTACAGAGAGTGGGCCAGATTGAGTAATTTGAGGCATTTAGTGGTTTACCATATTTTAGGTATGGCGCAGAAACACATATAGGCTACTGGCAACTCTAGCCGCCCAGCACGGCATAACTAAGTCTTATACTTTAAAAAGAATTCTGAGGACAAGCCACCATGCCTATGATGGTTAGGTTCCATTATTGATTTTATTTTGGACCAACTCCAAGGCCCAGAGAGGTTCCATGGGTATTGCTGGTTGCACAAGAAATGTGTAGAGCATGGTTTGCGGGTCAGAAAAGAAGATTTGTGCATCATCCTAAGTGAGCTTGACCCTGAGGGCTCCCAGTATTACTGCCAGCAACACCTGAGAAGGAGACTACTTCTCTCGTGGACCTAATTTCATATGGCACGTTGACTCCTATGATAAACTGAGCCCATATGGAATACATAGCTTTATCAGGAAAATGATTTGGCTGCATTTACAAATAGTGATCCGCGTGTTATTGGGAGGTAGCCTACTACAGAGGCAGTAGAGAGGTTTGGTACGGACATAGGAACAGAATGTGGTCCTTCACAACATGCAAGCTGCAGCAAAATAATGGAGACAGCAGAGTGGGCCCATCAAGATTTTGATAGGGAGAAGTAGTGCCAGTCAAATAATACAGAGTTGGTGGGTTGTAATGAGGAGAGAAGGAATTGAGCACTACATCCAGACGAGAGTTTTTTCACTGTTGACTACGTGGACAACACCCTGATCCAGCTGTTTCATGAGACCTGTCCAGGTGGGACAGTGTACACTAATAGGCCTAGATGTATTGTCTGCAAGGGATGTGGATGTCGAAGTGTCATGAAATTAGGTCCAAGTGAGAAGTATTGTCTCCTTCTCAGGTGTGGCCTGCTTGATACTTATAATTATATCATGGTGGGTGGCTAGAGTTGCCTGTTTGTGCACCATATCTAAACCATGGCAAACTCTCACTAAATCTATGTCAGAATGACTCAATTTTGCCCACTATGTGTACTCACAATTTTGAATGACATCATACTCATGATTTTTAGTAATATTAGAACATTTTATTAATAGAGGTTATGCTTTAGTAAATCATCCTTATGATGTTATATAACGTGAAAAAATTACTTAAGCTTTCCAGGGCTCCGTAGAATAGAATACATGTTGAGGGTAAATAAATGTACTGTTAATGACATGACTGAGAAATTGATCTTTTCTAAAAGGTTATTTGTTGATGAGTTGCTGATCTGAAGCATAAAATTACTATCAAGGGATTTGCTGGGTTTATTTCTTTCTCTCAATTATAATAACACATGTTAAGCATCATTTCATATTGCTGTACTTCAGTTGCTTAACTTAGCTCTTTGATGAGCCATTAATGTTTTGCCTTGAACATGTAATGGATCCATGCCTCTACAGTGACTGTATGTAAGTCAGTGGTGTCAGTTGTGTTTCTCACACAAAGCTGTTATATCATGGTTATGTGTGACTGTTGTGTTTGGCCAGCTGCAACTGCAGAGAATTGGAGACTCTCATGAGACAGCAGTACTTATGTTCCGCAGTTCCAAAAGTGAGGTTCACTAAACCCACCCCATCCACAGATAGGCTAAGAAAACTCAAGACAAATCTGAGTTTTAAAATATTGATTGTTCACACTGTGGACCTTGTTTTATTAGTGTTACATGCTGATAGTGTTATTTTAAAAAGTTATTGTCTCTCTTAATCTTCCTGTAGGTGAAGTGGTGTATTTATGTAATCCAGTAAGGCACCCAGACCATTCCTATGCAGGTTTTGGTATAAAGTAGGTTGTTTTATTGAGCCATTTTATGCAGCTACTTAATATTTAAAATTTTTTGTTCGGAGGTGTTAAAAAGTAGCATCTATTATCAGTGTGCCATATCAACATGACAAAAAGTTCTGGTATATCTGGGCTGTATCAGGCCGCAGATATAAGACTAGCATCTTCACAGTTCTTTTGCTCTATAGGGCCATTTGAGGAGGGTAGAGAAAGGCACAACAGGCAACACTTGAAGCTGTTTTTAGGTTAATTTACCAGCTTCGTATTGACTTTGATGGTTAAATGGCTCATCACAAAATAAAGCCTCTCTAGGCTTTATGCAAAGTTACAACACTTGCGGGTTTTTCATGGTGAGCTGATATCAAACGAAACCCGAAATTGAATGATATTGAAATCGAGCTTATTATTATCAGTCAACATAACTCCAAAAAAATAAGTGATTGGTAGAGGTTAACATTGCCATGAAAGTTGTTTATGCCAACGTCCCTCTTCAAGCATGACGAAACATCAGAAAATGGTGGCAGGCCAAATAAGGAATGATCAGGTAAAACATGTTCTTCACTAAAGCTGAATCTGCTCGCAGTAAACTGTAGGAAGTAAGTCATTGTCAAATTCTCAGTTCAGTACGGGCCTCTGTCATTAGGTTATAAACAATCCTTGCAACGACTTATGGGACAAGTAGTTCACTCAGGAGTAAAAAATATGTACATGTCTTGTACCTTTACCTTTTTTTCAGCTTTTTGTTAGTTATTTTCACTCAGGATGAAAGTTTATGTGGTTATCATATACCGCGTAGCTGGTTAGACTGAGTCAAGTCTTAAAACATATTAGAACTGGGCTTTTTAAAGTGTCTATGGAAAAATTAATGAAAACCTTAACCAACTTCCAGATTTGCTCATCACGATTGCTGGAAAGCTTTGTTGACGTTGTTGCTATTTTTTTTCTTTCATAAAAATCAACCTTACATGGGAAGCCCCGTACATAAAAAATCACTGGCTTGCAAGGTATGTCTTTAAATGTTAGCTAGCTAAAGCACAGGCTTGCAAGGTATGCCTTTAAATGTTAGCTAGCTAAATGGTAACTACTTTTAGGGGACTTTGAAAGTGTGTGTAGCAGAGCCATGATATGCTGCAAACATACTTAAGTGGAAGAGAAGTGGTAGAGACATTATGTCTTATTTATGATCCTTTATGCTGTAATGAGGGTTTACTATGCTGTAATATACTATACTGCGCCATATTTTGATGTATTTTGGCTAGGGTCACACAGATTTTTATTATTTTCATATTTTTTAATTTATATAATATATTTTTATGATGTTCTTTAACGATGATACCTGGTGTGTACTTGAATGAAAATAATCTGGATGCAGTATTTCTGTCCCTACTATTCATATATGCTATTCATACATTATTACCACGCATTAGCTGTGAGATTGTCTCAGGGAGTGTCTTGAGGGTTGTCAAAAAAATAAATTCAGATACTAATTAGCTAAATATTGCTTCTATATTTACTATTTTGGATTAAATATTAGTACAGATTTTATACTCATTTACAACAGTATCAATACCAGCATCAGACACTCCACTTTACACACAATTTGATACAACACTGCAGACAGGCACAGGGCCACTTTCTTTAACACAGAAAGAAAATAAATTTACTTAGCTGGCTGGTCATGGTACTGTAAGTGCAGCTGTCAGTTTAAACTTTTGCCTCAGAATTCTTTTCCCCTACCATGGTATCAAAAACAAATTGAGTATTGAGTATTTTTCTGGGTATCACTATTTGAAGTATCATGACAATCCTAGTAGATATTGTAAAAAGTTCAATACAAAACACAGTAAACACCTAATCTGTATCATCTATTCAACTACACCTTCTTCAATTTTTCCATTTTAAATATTGCTGTTCATTTGGCTGAGTCCTGTGTCAGCACAAAAGAAGGATCCCTAAAAGTGGAGCCATTTCACCTCCTGATCGGCATGGCAAAACTCATCATTCCTAAGGTGTAATGGAACATGTTTCTCTGGCTGTGCATTCACTTTTATGACGTTTGGATCAAGCTTTAGCCTTAGCAAGCCAAATGCACCCTGCCGGCTCTGCAAGAGTCAGTGCCAGCACATTGTAAATGTTTGTCAAGTTGGCACATGTACACGCACGCAGAAATGCAAGGAAAAAGAGCACCAAGGCTGGGAGAGTTGCTCTAATAATATCAGTGTGGACTATGGTGTATTTGGGATTTATGATAGTGACAGTCTAAACATGTAGAGAAGGAGACTGTGGTTCTGTGTGTATGTGTTTTGTTGTTGTTGGTGGTGGTGTGTATGTGTGTGTGCAAGTTTGTGTGAGTTTTCTGACTCTACGCCGGCCCTTAGGGTCATGGGGAAGGAGTTTCTCTGAGCTATAGCAGGAGTAATATATCATCAGTGGAAACCACTAGTAATGTAATGAAGCCAACTGCTTTTAAGCTAACTGAATTATTAGCACAGGCACTCAAAAATGTACCATAAGGGCATGAATGGTGTCCATGCTGGTGCCAACAGGCATTTAAGATGAAGGATGTTAGCCATTGATATGCCATGAAAATATCACCCAAATATCACCCTAGAGACCCGTTGTTTATTATTACTAGAATAAGCCAGTAACTAGTTATTGCTGAGTAAACAAGGTTGAACCCCTATCAGAACAGGCATTAGCCTGTTACCTAGAGTTCGGAACTGTGCCAAAATTTACTTTACTCTTAACCTGTAAAAGTAACAGGTAGCTGATTACTAAATAAATGGGTGCATGGAGCTTCCAAGCTTAACCCTAATTTTCTACCTTACTGCACATTTATGAATGCTTTGCTGGACATGCATTATGTGTTTTGGCTTGTTTTCCCCAAATGTTAGTCAAATATAGGATCACAATTAAGTCATGATAAAAAAAATGGTTTGAATATTAGTACTTGTTGATTTTATGTGTGAATCCATACGTGGTTATGCCTTTAAGTCAGATGGTACCATTTGGTCCATAGCCTGTACAACAGCCCCTCAGTTCTGAAAGTGTAATGATGTGTAAGGGTGAATTTCTTTAGTGTTTTTTGATGCACAACTTCCAGTGTGCTCCTATTGCTATTACTAACTCCAGAAAGAGCAATAATTTTTGATGCTCAATTTGATCAACCTCCAACCCAGTAACTAAAAGCATGGCTGACTTTGATAAGCTAGTAGGCCTATTTGCTATGTTTTAGAAGAGACTAACCCAAACAAACTCAAATCTTTTTGTGAGATGTGTTTTTACTCAAGAATTTCATGTAGGGAGGATATAGTGATATATTTTCATGCAGACTTCCACACAGAAGAGGCCATATCTAGACGTTATCTAGTATAACCAATATATACAGATAAATATTGTCTTGCTGTTTTTTATCATTTATGGTGTGTGTGGGTGTCATCACTGCTGTGTGACGTGACACTGCTGAAACTTGGCCTAGTTTCCTTGGTCTGAATTTTTTGGATTTGCCAGTTTTATGGAAAACAGCATAAATAGCTGCTTTCTTTGCTAGATTTATTGTTTCAGGTGTTCACCAAAGGTGAATCCAGATTTAAATAACAGGAACAGGAAAGAGGCTTGCCCATCCTGAAATGGGTTAAATATAGCCAATTCAAATCCAATCTTTGTTTTCATTTGCTATATCTACACATAAGTGTGATATATATATTTCAGGCACTTGTATTTCTTGTTGGTAGAATTTACATGGTACACACACAGTGAAGAGCATTTCAACTCAATCGTTCAATAACAGACCATGCCCTTATATATGCCATTCTGTCAATACGTTACATCAGACTGAGAATGGCTGTGGCTGCTCTTTTGTAAGTCTGTCTCTGGCTTAGTTTGCATATCGACAGCCGCCCAGCCTTAGTCAAATGATCTCCTCTATGGATAACACAGGCCTATGCAAGCAGTCGTACAATTGTACAATCATACATCCACTATGGTAGTGCTATGGTCTTTGGCCAACACAAGTGCAGTGGGGGTGCATGTTTTTGCATTTTTCACAGCAGAAAATTCTAAAGCCAAGATGATGCTTATGCCGACGCTGTCAATGAGATTGCCCCCTGTCCTGCACTGCCTTGCAGCTCCCAGCTCGCACACAATCTGCCCTGTTTTAGCTCAAGAGAGAAAAGGTGAGAGTGAGATACAGAGAGAGAGAGAAATATCCCTGGGAATAATCACTTCACTGTGCCATCTTACTATTCGAGCACATGCTTCTCTTTTTCTCATGTTCACCTCTCATTTCTAGCATCCTTGCAAGATGTCACCTCTATGCAATGCCAGGATGCACTGAAGACCTTCATTTAGAGGAATCTTGCAGAGACTTGCAGGCCTTCACCGAGCTGGATTTAGCAGTGCTTCCAGTTTCACTGCTGGTCTACTGTCTTCCACTACTTTGTCAGACAAATGTATTGACATTCCTTCTGAAGTGGAGAATTCTGTCTAACAAATCTTAATGGAAACGATGACGTAGTGATGGCCTGAGTCTATTTATGATGTGCTTAACAGACCTCTCTAATGGCGTTATTTTGTTCATAGTGAAAGGATGCAAAAATATTTAAGCGCCAGATTTGTGCGACTGTCCATGATATAACAGGGTGAAAAAATATGACAGCTTGTTTTTTTTTTGTGCCTTCACTTAACATTTTTGTACATTCACTTAATATTCTGTAGCTTAAATGATTAAAACTGGCGTAGATAGCATTCTTACAATCACAGTGAGAGAATTATCATTGTCTGGGTTGAATGGAAGACAGGTAATTGAAGAAAAACACAGTACAGTTTTAGCAGACTCCATCAAAACTGCACTCTTGTGCAATGTGGTGATTCAGGGATTTCAGGCCTTCTGGTCTATGCTGTTTGACAGAGCCATTTTGGAACAATGTGCAGGCTCGGTAAACAATTATGTAATCCCCCACACACTGCTGTTCCAATCCCATTCTATTACCAGTCTTATGATTTGGATTAATAGTTTATATTTGCCATATGTGGATACTTACAAATGCACTCATTACTGGCCATAATAGAACACCATTGTTTCTATATCTTCATGTAATTATTTTTGTCTATTTCCATGCAAAAATCTCAATATCGGTAAATGAAAATACAGTTTCAGGCTTTAGGCTGACATACTGTAAGTAATGCAGTAACATATTTGAATGTCAATGTCAAAACATTTTGTTTTGTTTATTTCTTTCTTTAGTTTAGGCTGCTGGAAGATTGAGTAGTGAACTCTTCTTTCTTTCCTCTCCTTTTTTTCTCCCTGTGAGAGCCCTACGCTTACAGCATGCAAGATCTTCCTTCATGTGACATTACATTGCTCGGATCAATCTTTATGATAATCATATTTCTTTATGATAATCACATTTCTTCACTCATCACACTGAAAGAAGCCTACTGTTAGGCTCTTATTCAGTGTAGTCTTTTTTCTCTCTCTTTCTTTCTGTCTGTTATTTAGTGTAATCTTTCTCTCTTTCTCTCTCTCTCCTTCTGTCTGTTTTTTATGTTTTTTCCCCCCAACTGCCCCCCCCCATATGGTGATTGCTGTTGAATTTTAATGTTAATTATGCAGTTATGCAGTGCGCCTTTGATGTTTCTCTAAGATTTTCAGCCCTTTGGTGCAGCGTAAGCACTTCCCTGTCTGCTGTGTGCCTCCCTCTGCTCTCTCCCTCACTCCTGCCCTCTGTCATCCTTCTCCTCCTCCTCCTGCTCCCTTTCTCTTCTCTTTCACTCACTATACCTCCTACCTGTTTTTTCTCTCTCTCTCTTTTCCTTGTCTATATCCCAGTGCATCAGCCTGATGGGGGTTGATTGGGAGCAAGCTAATGGAATGGAGTATGGTGATTTGCCCAGGTATGGGAATAGGGGTTGCAACCGCAGACAACAAGCCAGGTCTTTTTTTAAATACATACTTGAATGTTTTTCTCACGGATGCAGCTGCTATTACTGCTTGAAATCAAGGGGGAGGGGAGATGAGGCTGCCTGCCTGCCTTTCTTGACTCAACATGGAGCACAGTGCAGCTCCAACATTCATGGAGAGAGAAGACAGTGTGTGTTTGTGTATGTTGTATCTGCGTGTGTTTTTATTTTATTTATTTATTTTTTTTTGTCTGGTTCTAGGGGAATGCGTGGACTCGGCACAGATTACCCCTCTCCCCATCTCAACCTCACCCCTCCTATCCGTGTTTGTGAGAAAGCCAAAGCTGCCCACCCCCTCACTGTTCTCGGGGGAGCAACGTCTGCAAATAAGTGTGCTTCCATGATGCTGCATATTCTGTCTATTAAGCCCCCTCCTATTAACCTATCTCAGGTGGTGGCCATACTGGTGAGCAAGCAGCCCCCATGTGCATAGTTATGAAAGTGCATAGACTGTTTCTCTGTGTGTGTGTGTGTGTGTGTGTGTGTGTGTGTGAGAGAGAGAGAGACAGAAAGAAGGAGAGAGAGAGAATGTGCATGTGTGTGTGTGAGAAAGAGAGAGAGTGTGTACATGGTGTATGTGTGTGTACTGCTCACCTCTGCTCTCTGCTGAAGGCACACTGCAAACATGAGATATAGAGAGAGAAATTAAGCTCTATTTTAAGATTGGTCTTTTGGTTGGTTCAGATGGAAAATTATCTAAATCGCTTGAAGGGAATCTGATGGAAAATAACTGCATTGCCTTTGGAGTTGCTTTTAATTAAGCTGTCTTCTCTTTTGGGGTATATTAAAAAGATGCAGAGGGAAAAAAACAGTACCCAAGGGATCTCAATATTTTTCATGATTATTTTCAAGACCTATGAGCACACTCAATTTTTTAGTGATTAAGACAAATAGGCAGGGGGTAACAGTTGTTTTTGTTGCCTGTTGATGTTACTTAAAAGGCTTTCCGTTTCATAATGCATAATTATGCGAGTCTTCGCTTTAAAGCCCTAGTTGTGTATTCAAAGGTTTTACAGTTGTTTGAAGACTAAGATGTCCGCAGCATTGACCTGGAGCCTTAGCCGCACAGCATAGTGTACTGCATTTGAACTCTACAGAATTAGGGTAGAGCTCACTACAGCCACCAGCCATCTACGAAACCACCCAGTGCATTACTACAATCTCCTTTAAACAGTTTGCTTCTTTTGTTTATTGGCAAGGAATTTCTCAATAAAGGTTTTATACAAATGAAGAGTAGTTGTTTTTGACTGTGCAAATATACTAATTTCATATACATAAGCCTACATGTATGAACATAATAGCATTTTTCTTGCATTGTTTCTTCATATGTAATTATTTTGTTTGTGACCAAACTGTTTGGTGCAGTATATGTTTGTTTGCATACAAGCACATATGTATTGCTTTGGCCTCATGGCCAATAGTACACTCGGGGTGAGCGTGTAGGGAAAGCTCAGTCAGGGGCGGGCCCCTGGCTTGACAGGTTACTGCGAACAAAACTATAATTAGTCCGCCAGCTCTCTGCGGAAACCAAACAGCTGACATTTCTATTTTGGCCCGCGTGGATCCAGCCCTCCTGCCTTGGCGGTGTCTTTTGTGTGCACTTCACCCACATTGTAAATGGTGGGTGGGCTTCTGACACTGGTGCCACCTGCAAGCAGCCCAGAGCCGCTTGAGCCAAGATGGAGGCCGGTGGCGAGATGGTGATCCAGCTTCCTGGTCACTCCAGTGGTAGCGGTGGCAACAGTGGGGAGACGGTGGTGTTGCGGCACAAGGAGGTTCACCACTTCTTCTTTGTGCCCTTCAGGGAGCAGCCAATCTACAGCACCCGTGCACACGTCTTCCAGATCGACCCCAGCACCAAGAAGAACTGGGTGCCCACTAGTAAGCATGCTGTCACCGTCTCCTACTTCTACGACAGCACCAGGAATGTCTACAGAATCATCAGTCTGGATGGCACAAAGGTAAGAGTGAAAACTTAACTTGTTGGTTTATGATTCTAAACCCTGCTGCAGTCGAACATAAAACCAGCACCAACTAATCACAGTTGGACACATTTTGTGGCCATTTGGCCATTTTTGATCTCACTCATATGGTGCCATTTGCTGAGGGCTGCAGTGCAGATGGGACGCCTGTCGCCTCTGACTGTCATCAGCAGATGTGAATTTGGGAATTAATCAGTGGCTGGATGCCATGTAGAGAGTGACAGATTAGAGAGAAGCCACTGACCATCACACACACACACATACACACGCATGCACATGACTCGGGCCCAAAGATAGGGGCAGATGTCTGACCTGCTTTCGCTAAAAGTTCCTCTCAGGCTCACTCTGTAACCTGAGACCTATGTTGCCGTGGATCTCTCTGGTCTCTAGGCAACATCAACAGTGTGGTGGCACAGTAGCTGTAGAATGGCAGCTTCCGGTTGGCAGCAGAAACAAGAAGCAAGCAAGCAAGGAAAAAAGACACACTAGATATGCTATGGAGGGCAGTTGTTTGTAGTTTTGTCTTTCTAGCCATGACAAACAGTTCCTGCCTCAACCTATGTTTTTTTTTTCATTTGCAGCCCATTGATGTGGGATGACAGATCTCGAAAAGCCTGGCCCACACATTGCACTTAAAAAGCAGTATCGCAGCAGTATATTTCTGTTGGGAAGAGTATCTATCATTAGCCAGGTGTTTTTCCAGCAGGTACCTTATCTATCTGAAAATTCACACATAGTAGAAACTCCAGTAACAGTTTACTTGAGGTTTTCAACATAGGAGCGACATGAACCTATCATAAGCATGACATGACATGTGATGACACTTAAATCTTTATGACTGTTGTCATTAAGTGTCATTCGGTTTTGCAATGTCTGATCCCAGAACAAGTGTCGACTTAACATTACAAAAACCGAATGACACTTAATGACAACAGTAATAAACATTTTAAAATGTCATTACATGTTCATGATAGGTATCATGTCTTATGTCTCATGTCTCTTATGTTGAAAACCTCAAGTAAAGTGTAACTGAAACACCTTCGCTCTCTGGTTTCTGTCTTATCTGTGAGAGAGAGCTATGTGGAGAGAGTTGGTTAAAATAGCCCCATCAGCATACCCAACTGTGGAAGAACTCTTCACTGTCTCTTACTGTACTGTCCAGAACAGAAATAAGGTTGCCATGTGATCCTAGTCTGTCACTGTATGTGTGTGTGTGTGTGTGTGTATGTGTGTGTGTGTAGCCCAGGCAGATTTTTTTTTCCCAGGGCCTGTCAACCCCTCTGGTTTGACGCCATGATTATCTAGCCTGAATCCCCCTGCACAAGTGCTGGGTCAATGAACTGCCTGGTGGCACTAGTGTGTCCTGCTCGAGGGAGCAGTGGAGCCAAGAGCAGTGAACCCAGCAGTTCTGCTTGCCCTCACTACTTTCTCCTTTTTTAAAGCAGTCATGGATATTGTGTGTCTGTATTAGCAAAAGGCCAGGGAACTGACACACAGTGTGAGAGTGCGCACACACACATGCACACAGACACACACACACACATTCACCACAGGGGAAATACATAGCCAGTATCTCACTTCACCTCCAGTCATCTCATCCCAAAATGTGACCCGCAAGTGTCACTGTCTCTCTCTTTCTCTCTCTCTCTCTCTCTCTTTCTCTTCATAACCCTCTCTTTCTTGTCATTCTCATTTGTTCTCTCTCTTTATGACCCCCTTGACTGCCTCTCCTGTTTCTTTACCCCCATTTCTCTTTCCTATTATTCTCTCTCTCTATCGTCTCTGATGCCTCTTCTATCTTTATGCTCCCTTCTATTTCTCTCTCTCTTTCTCTCTGCCACATCTTTATGTCTCTCCCCTTTACACTCCCTCCATCCCACCCACTAAGAGATCTGGATGGACGCTAGCCTTTCTCTCTCTCTCTCTCTCTCTCTCTCTCTCTCTCTTGCTGGTATGTGTGTGTGTGTGCCTCTATGTGTGTGTGTGCGTGTGTGTGTGTGCGGTGTTAGCCACCACCCTTTGCTCCACTGCGGCTGGGCTCCGGCAGGCCCAGGGTCTGGACCTCTGTTTAGCATTCCAGCGGTGAAGCCGGGGTGTATGCAAGAACATGAAAACCCTCCAAACTGTCAGCTCCTAGGGGCTGTGCTCTTGCTTAGGAGAAAAAGAGGGAAAAAAACAGCACAAGTAAGCAATATAGCATTATTTCAATGTATTGCCAGTGCTGTTGTTCAGTACACTTTTATCCTCAGGAAGGAGAAAGAAAAAGATCCAAGATGAATTGCTTTCCACAGTGTTCACTCGCTAGTTTCATATTAAACAAAGGATTTTTAAAAAATGATGCAAATATTGCTTAAAAGGATTATGGGTTGTTTTAGGAACAGTGCTTGAGTAGATGGTGATGGCGAGTAACGCCGTTCCTCATTGCACTGCATATTAATGCAAGCTACAGGCATGCTTGACAACACATGGCACGTTGTTCATTTTTATTATTCTGTGTATGGTTAGCTGAGACAGACACACACACACAACGACCCAGGGAGCTGTGTGTGTGTATGTCTGTGTGTGTGTGTGTGTGTGTGTGAGTAGCGGGAGCCTAATGAGAGCGATCGCTCTTCCCTGCACCAGCTAAGAGCAGTGAGTGGGCGGATAGGATGGGAGGATGGGAGAGGAGAGCAGAACAGCGCAGAAGAGGCGAGAGGAGAGGAGAGGGGCTGAGCACTCTGCTTTCCCAGTGGACTGGAGGTGGTTTGTGTAACACGAGAGACAGGAAGCTGAGGGAGGGAGACTACAGTGCTTTGGTAGTTGTTGTCTCCTCCACCCCCACTTCCACACCTCCATCATCCACCACCATCCATCCATCCATCCATCCCTCCGTCCATCCATGCACCCTCCCACTCACTCACTCACTCTCCATCACTATAATAACATGGATATCGGGCTCTTTTTCACAATCCAGAAATATGTGGGTGTGCCACCATTGGTTGAATGGTGTGCTGGTACTGCTATGTGTGTGTTTATCTGTCAATCTATCTATTTATCTATCTATCTGGAGTATCTGTCTATCTGCAGTGCCTATCCATCCATCCATCTATCCACACATCCATCCATCCATCTGTCCATCCATTCATCCGTCCCTCTCTTTATCCATCCATCAGTTCGGGGAGATTAGTGTAATGGCCTATGTATTATGTATTTGTCTCTGGTACAAGCAAGCATTCATAAACCATTAAGGCAGCCACTCTGTGAAAGTAATTAATAGCCCTATAATGCGAGGATGGACCAAGTTCAATTAAAGGCCTTTGAAGTCCTTATACCCATCTGCTTTTTTTTCTCCCTTATGGGCCACACTCTGTTTATTGTTGTCCTGAGAGACCAACACATGATTCATGAGCTTAGAGCCTGCATTTGCTGCGTCTGCTGCAAAAAAAATACTTATCACCATAACCACCATTTATGCTCCCCGCACTCTAGTCAAGACCTGTGGTTGTGGCGGTGTTTAAGGTCCTGCTCCCCGATGAGGAGCATCGTTTATAGGCTACGCGTGGGATGGGGGAAATGTGTGTGGAAGAACCCGCATGCACTGGTGATGATTTATGCTTTCTGAGTCATATCGTCACAGGGGAGTCTTGTTGGTTTTTTGGCTTGGTGAGGCTGCGATTAGTGGCCTTACACACAAGCTCTGACCAGTTCAGGATGTCTCCAGTGCCACACACACACATACATAAATACACACACACACACCCAGAAATACACATACATACACACAAAAAGATTGTGTGAGAGGGAAGTTGTGACCAGTCACAGGCCACCGCTGTGCGAATTGAGGTTGAACATGTTTTATCTTTGTCTACTTTGTGTGAAAAAACTGCATGTTTTTTTTCCTTGGGTAGCTGAGGTACTGTCCGTGGCAAAGACATTTAGCCTCATACACAGTGCAGATTCTTCATTTAGACAGTGAGGGCCAGGAGGCCTACATTTTAAAATGAGCTGTCTTCTCTCTCAAGGGAAGAAGACTTTAAGTACCGATACATTCATCCAATGTGTGGAGATCGTCAGAGCCCATTTCCACAGAAATCTCGCTCCTGTGCAGTTCTACGCAAACAGTTGCATTGATGTGTGAAAGCATTTGCTACATTTTTTAAGTAATGAAAAATTGCTTTTGCTATTATGATGCACACAAGTGACTAGATGAGGAGGACGTTGGACTAGTGGATTTTTGAGAATTTCACATCTGAAATTCACATTCTGAAAAATGTATGTGAGTGACTGAGGAAAAAACTGAAATCGCAGAGATGCAGTGTTTCACCTTAGCGATTAGCAGAGATGCAGTGGTTTACCTTAGCAATGTTACAGTTGACTCTGTAGTGTGTGCAGTGTTCACTGGTGCTGGGACTATGTCATTACCAACTGCCAGTTCTGTGGTGTCTGTGCAAGATGTTGAGGATGCACTTGTTTCTCTCTCCCCAGGCAATAATAAACAGCACTATCACCCCAAACATGACTTTCACCAAGACGTCACAGAAGTTTGGCCAGTGGGCTGACAGCCGCGCCAACACAGTATATGGCCTGGGCTTCTCCTCCGAGCGGCACCTCACTAAGGTGGGTGGAACTCTTTTTCCTATGCTCTCTCTCTCTCTCTCTCTCTCTCTTATTCTCTTTTTGTGCTGCCAGTCATGTGTTTTGTCTCTTTCATTCTCTCTTTTTTTTCTCTCTCCATCTTGGCATTTCCTTCTATTTTCTACTACCCGTCTCTAGGTTTCTCTCTCTCTCTCTCTCTCTCTCTCTCTCTCTCCATCCTTCTCTCTTTCTCTCTCTGTAACCCCCTTTCCTTTCTTTCTGTCCTCCCTCCATTTCTCTTTGTCTCTCTCTCTCTCCCTTCAGTTGGGGAACACCTACACACTGTGGTCTAATGAGAAGCTCTACAGTCATCACTGAGTGGGTGGCTGGTCGGCATAGTGTGGCGCTCCTCCTCCTGTTCTCTCTCTGTCCATTTCTCTTTCTCTCTTGGTGTGGTGCTCTCCTCTCCTCTTCCCTTTCTCTCTCTCTCTCTCTGTCCATCTCTCTCTCTCTCTCTTACCCTTTTTCTCTCTCTTTCTCTCTCATTCTCCGTCTCTCTCTCCTCTCTCTTTTCCTTTCCCTTCTTTTCCTTTCCTCTCTTTCTTTCCTTTTCTCTCCCATCTCTCTCCCCTCCTCTCTCTTTCTCTTTCTCTTTCTCGCTTCCCTGCTGTATTATGATGAAGCTCTGTCGTGAACCGGGGGTGGAGAAGCAGAGTTGAGCGCAACCGCCTCTCACTGAACCCTTATACAAGACACACATGCACACACACACACACACACACTCACACACACACACACACACACACACACACACACACAGAGCCCCCTTCTGCATGTATTTCAGTCTTTCTCTCTGTCTATCACCATATACCATATATATATTTGTGTATGTTGTTCTCTCTATATTGCTTTGTCTTCCTCTCTCTCTCTCTTTCTGTGTCTCTCTATCTTCACTCTATGTCTCTATCGCTGCTTTCCATGGTCCGGTTCTGTCAGTCTGCTTGCTCTACATTGCAGACATTTTCCGCAGACATTTTTGTACATTTTTTCCCTCTCAGCTCTCAGTTGGTCATATCAGTGAAGTAACTTGTAGCACTGCAGTCATCAAGGTTGCACACACACACACACTTTTATTACGTTAATTTGTGAACCTGCGTAATTATAAAATTATTTAGACAATCTTGATTCTTTGTTTTCAAGATAACAGCATTAATTTAATACAGGTAATTATACATTTACAAAAGGCAATAACTGTAAAAGGCTACCGCTCTAACATCTCTATGAAAATCTAATGTGCATAGACTCAAATGATATGTGAACGTTGAATTGCATAGATGTTACTAAATAGACAAACAGAATCAGGATAGATGTGCAGTTTAGCACAGTACTTGCATGGCTTAGCTTTGGTTCTTCTCTCTTGCCGTGGTGTCTGTGGTAGAGTCTCTCCACAAACACCTCAGTAAGCGGAGGTGTCGCTGGGGCGTTTCACAGCAACCATGGCAGGGGTGTTTTCGTGACCCATTCAGCTTCTTCAGAGATAAGTTTAGCAAGAAACGTGAACCTACCCACTCCGTCAAGTGCGCAAGTCCTCAGCTTGAGTTTGAGAAATTATGTTGTACAGTACATCTTAATGGAGCACATGCTTGCCTGTTACATTATGAATGTCTATTGACTTTACATTACTTATGTTTAATGCACTACCCTATTATCTATGTCCTTAAGCAAATAGGGTTTTATAGGCTCTGTGATTCTCCTCAGGCCAGAAATTTTAAAAATATCATGTTGAAAAAAATATAACTATGATTGTTTCTCTCTCTCTCTCTCTCTCTCCTCAAACTGCGCTACAGTACTCCATGGCCAGACAGGAGGAATCTGATTAGCTTTGATTTCTGTAGAATGAGAAGAGGGTATCTCTTACTCCTTGCACTCCCCATTGACTTGATGAATGCAGGGCTGTTATGTAATTATGGAGAGAGCTGTTTAAGTGTATTAGAAGGGTGAAAAGCGAGAGAGAGAGAGAGAGAGGAATGTGTCCATTACATGTGCTATCCTCAGTGGACTGGACACCTCACACCGACAAGGTGAACCACTGTGGTCTGGACATAGTCCACAGTCTTGTTCACTACACCATTATATGTAATGTGTGTGATTGTCAACTGCTTTGTTAATTGTGAGAATATTAGGTATGTGAATGCAAACGTTTGCAGACATGATGTGAATACAATTATATCCTGTGTATGAACTTCACTGTTTAACATGCAGTATTACACTTTATCACATCCTTCACCTCGATTTTCGGCAAGGCTGTCATTGATTATTGATTACATATTGCCATCTACAATTATACAGGGTATGGAGCTAAATGGATTTGAAATGGTGCTGTTGTGGCATTGATTACCGTGTGGTGGTATTGCTGTGTATTGATTATGTCAAACGTCCAGTTTGCAGACAAATTTGCCGAGTATAAGGAAGCGGCACGGCTAGCTAAGGAGAAATCCTTAGAGAAGATGGAGCTGGCCAGTTCTCCCTCTCAGGTAGTGTGGACTCTCAGGGGACAGCACCCCATATCCATTGATGTGCCTAGTTTCTTTATGCAGTGTTGTGTGGTGGTTTTGGATGACTGCTGTTTTAGTGTCGAGTGTGATCAGGCAAAGAGTTGAAATGCTTGATCGTTATGAAGAAAACAGTGATCTGGGTGTCCAAGTAGTTTGAATTTTAATTGGACAGAATAAAATGATTTCTGGGACTGTATTAAAATTTACAGTACATTCTGGTCACATTTGAATGGTTTTTGACCGTTTTCTCTTTCTCTTTGTTTGGCGTGTCAGGAATCGGCGCCAGGCGAAATACAGTCACCTCTGACCCCTGAGAGTGTGAACGGCACTGGCGATGACGCGGCCATGTCACCCCAAGAACCTCCCACCCCCATCACAGAGTCACTGCCAGAGCCAGTGCCCAACACACAGTCTTTCACCCACAGGTAAACAAGACTCGCTCAGCCTCCCTCCTGCAGTGTTTAACACAGCTCTGTACTCTCTACTAGACAGTAAGACAAATTGTCTCTCCCTCAGGCCATGCACAGTGCATTTGTCCACTTCCAACATTTTAGTCTTAGTCTGACTTCAGTGTGAAGACCACTTCCATGACTCAGTGTTTACTAGCCCTGAAGTTTTACCACAAGAACAAACAGTGTTTACATAAACAAACAATATTCCCTATTGCGCTCACTGAGTAATCTACCATGTCTACATGTCCACAGTGCAACACATCATATGTAAATTTGTATGCATAATTGTTATAGCCTTTTACGAGGAGTAGTAATTTTTATGCTACTTAATCGGCATGTACCTTAATATGCCCAAATGAAATGGTGAGGCTAATGCTGTGCTTATGTACTGTATATATTCTCCCACAGTGGCTGATAGAGAAAGAGCTAAGAGAGATGTACAGTAGTTAACAGGCTCACTTAAATGTTAGCTTTGACTAGTTAGTTGCGCTTGAAGCAATTGAAGACTCTGACTGCAAAGCCTATTTTCAGGGTAGACTATTTTAGTCTCTTATATGCATTCATGCAGTGCAATTGGTCACTATTGGTTGTTAATTGCACACTGAGTGCACACTGACCTCAACAGTGCTCAGCAATGCTGTGAGATGTTCTATTTGACCACAACGTGATTGTGTGTCCTTGAATGTGCTTGCATTTAAACAATCTTGAGAAATGAAAATCTGACAGTCCAACAAAGGGTGCTAATAGGTTCCGTGCTTAATATTCTATTGAAACATTTAAATGGACAGTTTGGTTTGTGGTGCTGAATTCACAATCAAAATCAATTGCATGTCTTTGTTTTTCTTCCAGACAAGAGTTTAAAGCATGTTTGGTATGCTCCGTCTGATAGGCATAGCGCCTTTGCCAGGACTTGTGCTCTGAGAATGCATTACTGTTTACAGCTCCACACTTTTTTCTCCTGGTGTTGACATTCTTCACCGAGTCTCCAGGTATCTGCTGGAGCTGGCCAATATGAAATGCAATGTAACACATTTCCGTGTAAAGAGCATTTTGCATTCTAACCTGCAACGAGACCTACAGTGTATACCATTTTCCTGTAGATGTTATCAATTGAAATGCAAGGTTTGAGGGCTTTTTTTCTGTGCAAAAAATAGATTTTTCCATGTTGTCACTTGTGTTAAGAATTTTAAGGGCATTTCCAGTAGCACTTTGATGGTGCTGTATTGTTTGAATGGCTTTTACTGCATCTTATCAGTGATCTCCCTTGTTTGAATCATGACTGTTCCTCGGAAATGTTTTTGTAGTGAAATGTACACTGGCTGTAAGTTGATGTAAGTGTTTCCATTGAGGTTGATCTCAAACAATGCATTCTTCTCTTTTGTGTTGTAATGATGTGTATTTATGTAGTGTGTAGACATTGATTTTTATTTGTTTTTGTCAGTTTTGCTCAATAATTTGATTGTGTACATATTAATGTAATACCACAGTCTTCATTACTATCTGCCACAGGACCTTAGCTACACATGTCTAAGAATGTATATATCTTTGATGTCCTACAAGGAGTACATATAGCCATGATATTCATATTTTTATTGTTCATTCAGTGGACATTCTAAAATAAATACTTAGTGCTACGTTGCTACGTTTACCATTCTAGCATTGACAACAAGTAATAGAGTAGTTTTAGTTTAGGGTAGTTTTGCAGATGCGAGATAACATAACTCATCCACCCACTCAAGGGGGAGGTTAGCGTGATTCTAAGAGCCTAGCACTGACATGGGGCCTCAGAGAACATTTTTAAAATTATAATCAGTGTTTGGGGGGCTCAACCCAAAATTTCTAGCCATGCCCTTGCACCCACTCATATCAGTAAGCTAAGTAATACTTTGATAATACTCTAGATGTAGTAGTAGTTGACTCTCGGAAGTCAATTCATACTGTTTTGGTGCAGTACTAGAATGACACTGCACTCTATGCACGCTAAATACTATGCACCAGCATCAGTTCTTTAACAGGCAGAATATATTTTCATTTTACCATTAACAGTAACATGCTGCTTGGAACAGATTAACATGTCCAAGTAACACCACTTAGGAACAGCATGTCTATCTACATGTCAATCTTCTATTACTTGTTACCAATACAAGCATGTAACTGTAACAGCAGGAGTAACACAAATATACACAGTGAATGTGCACTGGAGGAACAACTGCATGGAAATTAAGCAGTAGAATTGTTTGACTAAAATTCCTTAAAGTATTCCTTTCACCCTTATTACTTACCATTATATTATCTTCAAAGAAAGGAGGTTAATTTGCTGTCAAGTATCTCTATAGGATGAATAAGCTTCATTGAAGTTTAATGAATTGAGGGCTTGCAAATAATGGGATATTAAAATGGCATCAATTAATAAATTGATGAATGAATGAATGAACTTTATTTTATATTGCAAACTGATGCATGTTCTTATCAATGGATTTGATCTCATATTAAATTCATTTGTTTAAACACAAGCCTGAAAATCTGATGACTTCACAGCTTTTTAGCACATGGTTGTGGGTGATGATACCCAAACCTTCCTAATTGTGTTCAATCAGGTGTTGATAATTCACACACACCCACACACTCAAGCACATGTACCCCAGATAATGAGCCAGCCAGTTATGCACTCACACACACACGCACACATATCAACACGTGTAAGCACGTGCTTGCACACATGCACTAATACACAAGCACACTTGGACACACACAAACACACAGGGGCATCTGAAACAAAAGTACAGAAATATGAAATCTAAAAAACAGAAACTAAAACTGATTATTAACCAATTTAAATAGAAACATGTTCATATATCACAATAATATTAATTGAATTAACTGAACAGCTGTGTTGAACATACTGTCACTCTTCATTTAACCTTGCCACATACACTACAAGTGGGTGTGTGCTATAAATTGTTACACATTGATTGTAAGGTGTGATTATTATGAGAACAATAATAACATAGAGGGGTGAATATCCATTCATTCATTCATTCGCTCATTTATTCATATACATGCCTTGTATTTATTTATTCCATGACTTATTTGTGATTATTTGCGAGAGGTGTGTGAATGTATTTGGAAAAAAATGTTTTAGCATTTATAGGGTGTGTGATAAGGTGTGTAGATTTTATTAAGAGAGATGAACATGAGAGATGTTTTTTGAAGAGATTTTATTGAGTACTCACAAGGTGCAATAGCAATGGAACATTTAGCTGTGAAATCACAGACACAGGCAATAGACTCATGGCCAAATGATCTTTAAATACATCCTGCACAGTGACACCATAAGATACCATGCACTCAAAGTTTACATAGGATACTCTGAGGGAATGTTAGTGGTCAATATACTACAATTCCATGTTTCCATGGATACCTCATTGAGGTATTTCACCATATACATGGATATCTGTATCCACTAGTTTTTCTAAAATAGCGGCACACTATTGTCTCAACTTTACTGTCCGTGTGAACAGAAATTAAATGATCAGTATAAGACATCATCAAAGAAACAAAGAAATAGACCATGAAAAAAGATGATGCCTCTGACTTACCCTGTGTGAGTGTTGAGTTAGTGTACTGCTGTTCGCAGGCATCTCGTGGACGCTATCAGAGTGGTGGAACCAAGGACCTCAAGCTCTGCCTCTGCCATCCCTGGGTCTCCCGCTTCCCTCCATCTCTCTCTCTTTCTCTCACTCTCACTCTCTTTCTGAGCCCTTAAGAGGCTGTGCAGCTTCTTTTTGTCGTGCCTGCTGGTCTGTAGGTGTGTAGAGAGTGTGGGACGAAGGGTTGTCTGCCAGGCTTGCGTCACCATTTAGAAGGTATAGATGAGGTGGTGGTGGTGGAGACGGCGGTGTGCGTGTGTATATGGTGTGTGTGCACTGTTATGTAATCACTTCTGGGCACAGTGGGAGATTTGTGAGGACTCATGGAGGAGAGGGAGAGAGATAAAGAATTTGACTCCCATGCCACAGCGAGTGGGTGGCTTTCACGCGTAGTGAGGTTTTTTGTTTTTTTTCTTTTTCTCTCCGTGGATGATGCATGTGTGTGTGGATGAGATGAGTGTGAGGGTGCTGCCGCTGATGTGTGTATGTGTGTGTGTGTGTGAGTGAGTGAGTGAGTGTGTGTGTGTGGGGGGGGCTGGGGGGGGGGGATGACGACAGGGATATTGGCTGCGGCAGCCTCCCACCCTCAAGTGGATCATGACACCAACTCACCACCACATTAGTGGCCTTGGGAAACACAGGGAGGCTGTTCAAAGCCTTGCTGTTTTCGTATTACTCAAAGACTAACTACTAAACTCATATAGCCTCTGACCCACAGCTGCTGAGATGTGCCATTGAAATGCATTGTGTGTCACATTGGGCTTGCAGTTCACAAGAGGCATTGCTGTATGTAGGCTGGTGCTGTTGTATAATATGTAATATAATATAACATATCTGTGAATACTCTGACAGCCAACACATCTGATATCTCCATCAATGCTTTGCTGCAGTAATGTGTAATTGAATTGTGTTTGTGGGTTGGTGCTGGATTGGTGCTGGTGCTATGGGTATACAAAGCTCCTGAATGATATAGCTCTAATTGCCCCCCACCTACCACAGGCTGTTGCCCAGTCACCGTCACCCTCTGTGCACCAGAGCCGATTACCAAAGCCCATGGATGCGATTAACTGACGCGGAGGATTCAGATTTAATTAGTTGGATGATGACCACAAGTATTACAGTAAAGGCTCTGCGTCTGCTCGTGCTGTTTTCTCTCCTTTTAGTTAAAAAGCTTTGAAACTTTGAGCTTTTCTTTCTTTCCTTTCTTTTGGTCGTCTTCCAGAGAGGGAGGCAAATGCCCCCATCTGGCCTACAGACTGCAAGTGGTGCTAAGCAATGGGAGAGCATTTTGGAATATGTGACCAGATTTAGGTTATTTGATGACCAGTAGCCAATGATTTAGCAAATACCTCAGGTTGTCGTGCCAAACAACCAGTATGGCTTGTAGAAATGTGGGAAATACCATATGACTTTTGCTTTTGTGGTTCATGTTTTTGTGGATATGTTGTGTAATGATGTCTCAGGAGAACGTCTGAATGTTATGCTGTATTCCTGTACTTTCTTGTCCTACTTGTCACCAAACTAAAAAAGCTAATTGTTCCAACTCTCTTGGCCCCTAAGAACACAAGAACAGGCATGAATTAGCCGTAGTATTTTGACAGAGACGTGTCAAGCGTTGATGTCTCTCTCTCTCTCGCACTCTCTCTCTCTCGTCTTGTCTCTCTCCCAGCCCCACAATCACCAAGCACTGGGAGGCAGAGTTGGCAGCGCTGAAAGGCAACAATGCCAAGCTGACGGCCGCCCTCCTCGAATCCACAGCCAACGTCAAGCAGTGGAAACAACAGCTGGCAGCTTATCAGGAGGAGGCCGAGAGGCTGCACAAAAGGGTGAGGGACTGTGGGTTTTGAACCATGGGGCCGAGGGAGAAGGGACTGTGAGGGGTAGTGCTGAAAGAGATGGCTGATGAGAAGGCAGCCGTGTGTAGAAAAGTGACAAAAAAAAGCTGTGCGGATGGAACAGCTTGGGTGTCATGATGAACAGAATTAAAAATCTGAAAGGTGGAGGGGGTTGCGATGAGGAGGTGTTAGAACCGTGAAGGAGAGGACGTTGAAAAAAAACATTGAGTGATGTGCCCGAGCTTGGAAATGTGTGTGTCCATGTGTGTGTGTGTGTGTGTGTGTCTGTGTGTTTATGTGTATGTGTGTGTGTATGTCTGATTGTGTGCGGGCAAAGAAACAGAAGCACAGTTCAGGAAGCTGACATGTTTGAAATGCGACACAAAATTAGAAACGGTATCTTAACAACCGGTTTGTTTTGCCATTTGGTTTGGCTACAGGTGACAGAGCTGGAGTGCATGAGTAGCCAGACAAATGTGATCAAATCCCAGAAGACTGAACTAAATCAAACAATAGAGGAGCTGGAGTCTGCTTTAAAGGCTAAAGAAGAGGTACAGTTCTCTCTTCCACAGGCTTGTTTTCACTGAAAGCACTCCCTATGCCCAGTATACTCACTAAGAATGAAGCCAAAGCCAACACGTTCCTGATCAAATCACAATACTGACAGAGCATAACATAATTTTGGGTAAACACATGTTGCTTTGAAGTGCTCCTGCAGGAAGAATTTATAACACTATGGAGTCTCTATGAACCATGTCTATGGGAAATGTACCTTAGATTGGAACATTAAAAAGCTATGTAAATCATGTTCATTTTTTGAGTGGTTATTTTTTCTATTTTATTTACCTGCCTTGTTTCAGGAAATTGAAAGATTGAAAGAGGAAGTGGATCGGACTAAGGAACTTCAGGAACAAAAAGATGCCCTTGCTCAAAAATTACAGGTAACCAGAAGACATGAACTGATATCACTCTTTATACTGTCAGAACAGAGTTTCCTGGTTATAGTACAAAACAAACAATAGAAAGAATTTTACAGCCCAGCACAAGATGCTTCATCGCTTTAAATGGATCAAGTAATTTCACATATCATGGTACACAGTTTCCAGTTGGCCTTTTGCACTTGAAAATGTCAGGGTGACATTCATTGATAAGACTTCCTTTCTAAATAATTGCCAATCTTCCAGCCTCTTGAGCTAACAATGTGCTTGTGTTGTGGTTTTGTGCTGTATGCATGGCTGAATATGTCTTCCCCTTGCAGGAGACAGACCTGCGCAACAAGGAGCTGGAGGGTCAGCTGTCAGCCCTGGAGCAGCGTCTCGACAACAGCCAAGTGGAGCAGGAGACCTTCCGCAAGGACCTCAAGACACTCTTGGAGATCCTGGATGGGAAGATCTTCGAGCTGACAGAGCTGCGGGACAACTTGGCCAAGCTTATCGAGAGCACCAGCTAGAAGCAACTCCTCAGACAAAATAAACTCACCACCACTGGGAAACGTGGTTGGGCAACAACACCCAAAACCAATGTGTCATAAGGTGCAAAATTTGACGGAGGTCCTGCCTTTTTTTGTTTGTTTGTTTGTTTTTGTAAGGAACTCTCCTCTTCAGAAGAATATGATTGCACCAAATATGCAGCACTCAAAAACATAGCGATAAATTAGAGTAGAATTTCCCCTAATGGGCACCTGCCTTTCTTTCTGTGCCCTTGTACTATTCTAGACTCGCCACTCTTGTTTTACCACTCTTTATTCAGTCTTCAAACTTCCCTCTACCTTTTTTGTGTCTTCTTCTCTTAATCAATGCTATCCAGTCAGTGCACTGTGCTTAAGAGTCTCATTGGCGTTCGGGGAGATGAAGTGAACCATGCTGCTAGGAAAACATTATTAATGGCTGACTGCAAACCTCTTCAGTGACACAGTTTTCACGATCCCAGAGCCGTGTGTTGTAGCCAGACTTGATCGGCTTGCTCTGACCTTGCTGACCTTAAAAGAACTGCCTTTTCCTTTTCCTTTTTTGTTCAAAAAAAGATGGAGGGCAATAAGTCGCCAACGCATAGCATCGCAACTTCCGGAAGGGTCACCTTTGACATGACGTGGATTTGAGGTGCAACACAGGCCTGTATGTTCCGAGCAATACCAGGTGATACCAGATGGGGCCTCAGAACCATCGTTTTTTTTTTTTTTTTTTTTAACTGTCAAGTGTTCAGTCAGTGTTCAGCGCTGGGCCCACACAGATGAGACTGACTAATTCAGACAGTTGACAGAAGGTAAAAACTGTTTTCTTTTCCCCATTTGTGTTTTTATATATAAACTATATTTATACTGGACTTGTGCGGGTGAATCTGATGTTTTTTCTTCTTCTTTTTTGCTGCTCTTGTAAAAGCAGTAGCAACACTGGACTCTGCCATTTTTGGACTTTACATCTTAATATCAAATATCTTGATCTTGATTATAAAATGTATTGATGAAAGGTTCCATTTGGTTACCTCAAAGTATTTATTTTTTAGAAGTATAATATTATGAAGTGAATGATTTGAACATTTGTAACAGCAGTAAATGAGAATGTGTGACTGGTACTGGAAGAAATAGATAATGATGTAAGGATCAGAATTGAAACAAATGATGATTCAGGAATATACCTATTATGTTTACCAAATATGGTTTCCTGGAAAATAAAATGAAGCCATTAACAATGTAGAGATATCATAGCCCTGTTTTACTGTTGTTCAATATATGAGAAAAAAATAAATGAAAGCACTTGTGGATTGTATTACAACTGCTAAGTTGTGAAGAAAGATTCAGTTAACCATGTTGTTATTGATTGTTGCCATAATGTTGAATTTTCACATGTACAAAGGAAATTAGTATTCTTATGGTTGTCAGACCACAGAGACCACATTGGATACTTCACAAACATGTCTTCTATATATTGTTCTCTTAATAATGTATACTGTTCATAATGCAAAAAACTGCATTTATAGTGAATTATAAGGCAGTCACTCTATATTATTACGAATTATTAACTTCAAGTGCTCCACCACAGTTATCATAGGCTATCCAGTTAGTTACTCTAGTCGCATTCTAATGTAGTACAATGCGCTTCCTTTGTAATGTATTATGGATGTGTGCTTCACAGCAGGGATGTGGCTCCTCCATCTTGCTCTCAGGCCAACTCCCTACCGTGTGAAAACGGTTCTCACAGTGTCAAAACCGATGATGCTAGATCGGATAACGTTAGCTGAGTTTCAAAGGGTTTGTTTTTTAAAGGTCATCACAGATTACATTATTCCTTCTGGGAGAGCACAGGAGAACCGCATTTGCCAGAGGGTGGTGGTCAAAGAGAGAGGGGGCGAGACAGACGATCAAAGCCATTCTCCGCTGTGGGCTCAGCGAAAATGGAGCTGAGGGGAACCTTGAGCGGTGAGAATGTGATCTCCCTCTGCTGCGCGCCGTTATTGTTCGCGCGCCAGCGCGGGGAGGCGGCTCCCGCAATGAATCATATCAATCTGTGCCAGGATAAGTCCTTTCTCTGTGGCTCAGGATTTTTTGGGCTTACGTAACGTCCTTCAACATTCACTTCCAAGGGTTAAGAACACTGCTCTAGTGGCCGCAACTTTATGCACAAAAAGGCTAACTACAGCCTTTTCCTTTTTATATAGGGGTGATGTGCTGAGCCACTGCTTCATACTCTGAGAAAGTCTTGGCATCTACTGTAGTATTCAATAGAGGCTGCACTGACATCGTGGAGAGGGCAGTTGCTGAGGAACAGATTCTATTCACACCTGATAACTCATAGCTAAATTGGTTCTTGATTCACGTTAGCTCACTGCTTCGATGCTGTATCAGCCACTGGATCAATGAAGGCTTGGAGATTGTTTAATGTGTGTTCTGTGTGAAGTTGTAGGCTTTCTCTGGGGGGGGGGACCCTTTGCATTTAAATTCCTCAGATTGGTGGTTTGCCAAAAGTCCAACAGTTGCTTTGGAGTGTCTTTCATCCCCTAGACCTACAGGCCTTCCTTGGCTTCTTACTCTCCAAGCGGTGTTAGCTGACACCTGCAAATATATGGTGTCACAGGTTTCCAAACTTAGTGTCAGAAAGTGTTATGTTCTGCTAAGTGAGAATTATTCTTGCAGTGGTCTCACATTCTTCTGATGTGAGAGGCATTTAACAGTGAAATTTCCTGAAGGCAATTATGATATCACTGTATTAGGTGCTTACAACATCAGGACTTGTAAACCCAAATTGTGGTGTAGGTTTTGACCTCCTAGGCCTTAACTGGGGTGATTATAGTTAACTAGAGGAATACCCATACTGCCAAACCCTCAGGGATGGCTAGCCTCTAAGCTTTTAAATTAATTTTATTTAAATACTGTATTTTACGGTTGTTCCTATAAACAAAATGTATTATTGTGGATGCTTTTGTGCTAGCAGTATGCAACCGCACCCAAGTCATTTCACATGTTTGTCAGAATTGGCTAAAAGAGTGAAGAAAGTCCAGTCTTTACAATATTGAGAGGACCACAAACAAGCTTCAGGCATGGATGAGTTCTCTCTGCTTTCTGTTTGGATGCTGGCTAAAGTGCGCCCTCTTCTGGCCATAGCTACCAAGTCTCCTGCTGCTCTCCCCCTTGCCATGCAATTGAAAGAGAGAACAATGGGACAGCTGTGTGCTTTTATTCTTCACACAAACAAACACACACACACACACACACACAAACACTTGCTCTCTCTCTCTCACACACACACACACACACACACACACATGTGTGCGCACACATGGCACATGGCATCCATGCCAAAATTTGCCATTGTGTTTGTGAATAACAGAGGGGCTGTGCAATAGGAAGAAGTTGTTTACTGTTTACGGCGCTGGTATGGGGGTTCAGACAGTGCTGGAGTATGCAGGCTCCTCAGAATGTCACACAGTGAAGGTGATGATGTATTGTGAGACAGAATGCATTGTTTAATACTGAGTATTTTCAGATAATCGTTAATTCTAAATCTCTGCTTTATAATGTATTAAAAGAGATTGTTATCAAATATTAAAATTGAAGTATTACTTGAATAAGCATGGCTCTGGTAGAGTTCCTCGTGGAGATGTGCTTTAAGTCTTTGAAAGTGACATGACTGAAAGTGACTGAAAAGACAACATCTTGGTACTGTGTAAGATTGATGCAATGTCATGCATTTGATAAAATCATATCTCCATTTAGCAATTCTTTGAGATGAAGACCATATTGATATATTGCATGTATGAATAGGCCTGCCACATATGAAGTTTCAATATCTATTAATAGTATATATTATATACTATTTATATACATGTACAATATGTATATCAGTGCACTGTATATGTATCTTTACATACCAACATAATTGGGCAATCTATAATGCAAGCATCAGAACCCAGGTCCAAGTGCCAATGTGAACTGAGTCTGTGTGGTGTGTGTATATGTGTGTGTGTGTGTGTGTATTCCATTATGTTGTTGAAACCTTTAAATTTAAATGAGCAATTCTCAAGTCGGTCTATGAAGGAAATAGGGTATCTTATGATCACATAGTGAGCTACCTGTAAGGGTGTATTCTCAGTGAGGAGAAATTGCATGAATTTGCTCTATGGAATTGTCTTCACTGTACTATGAAATTAGGTAATTTGACTTCACTTTTTGTATGACTCCCTCAGCTTATGTAATGCACAGACACACACACAAATAAGCCATTGATGAATAACTCCAAGGCCATCTGAAAAAACACGTTCAGAGGTAAAAATCAGGTCAATGCACCTTCTTGATAAGAATTCACAGTTTGATAAAAGAAAATGTGACCGTTCTGAAAATTATACAGACTGCACAAATCATAAAACTCACTTAAATAATACTTAAATGCACACTTTCAAAAATGAAGAAAATGCAATATTGCAGTTTTGGTGTGACAGAGTGTGGGTGAAATCTGGTTGAGTCCAGCTGGTTTGTGGTCAGGTCTGTGAATGAACTAATGATAAAATGTTAACTGTAAGATGTTAATGATTTTTAGAATCTGGTCAACAGTCAACATTGCTTTTCCATGATCTCAAAAACAACTGTCAACAGTGCATTTTTTTTGTTTTTGTTTGACTGACTAAGAGGGTCATGGGATAATTCCAATAGTCCCAATGTCTGTCCTCTCGATTTTTGATTGTAAATTATGGTTCTATCTGCAAAATGTATGGCATACCATTACACACAAGATTTCATGGGCAATACTAAAAAATCAACTTCAAAAATGAATACAGTACATATTGTCTGTAGACAAAAGTATTATGATGTCTGCGATGACACCCACGGAAGCAGTGACATGCTATTCTACATTTATAGGTACTGATATGGAGTCTCCTCTCTTTGGGAAAGGATTTCCACAAGTTGTTACTATAAAATGTGGAATGTTTTGCCCCTGCATTCAGAAGAGTAACAGAACAGTTCCCTAATTGTCCAAAATGTCACAAAGCCAGAGTAAAGAGATTCAAGATAAGAGACAAAAGTGAGGCTTCACCTAGCCCTGTCTGGATATACAAGCTCAACTCATTTCATGAACGGCAAATGGGATTGAGTTGGAGTGACTATGTTCAGATGGATGTAAGTTATTCTGGATTCACAACAATTAACACCAGCCTAAACTAACCTTGGCTGTTAGCCTAGTCAGGAGCAGGCTATAGCTGCATAGCTGCAGAATAAATCCCCATGGTAACTTGCGTGCTATTTCTTTTGTGAAACCAAGTCAAGGCTAAATTCATCCAGGATAACCCCCAAAATCCAGCTTAATCCCCTGTCTTTGTTTTGTGAAATACCCCCCTGGTATACAGAAACAGTAATATTTCCCTTCACCAACTCAAACCTCCTGAAAAAAACAGCAAAATGTGTGTATGTGATTTAGATACGGAAGGTTTCCTACATCATAAAATACCTTTTACTTGGGATACACTAGAGGAGAATTTGAGCCTGGGCTTCTTGTCCAGTGCTTGACCTCACAAATACTCTCCCCAGTGCATAGAGAGAACATTTCTACATAGGTCTACACCTTAAAATCTTGTGTAAATCACTCCCAGAAGAGGGGGAGTTTTGGAAGCTTTGTGTGTGTGTGTGTGTGTGTGTGTGTGTGTGTGTGTGTGTGTGTGTGTGTGTGTGTGTGTGTGTGTGTGAAAGGGGGGAGGGTGGGGAGGGGAGGGAGGGTAGTTTCCATGGAGTTCCCAGTACATTTGTCCAGTGCATTTTCAATGAACTTGAATTAACCAAAGTGACAACAAAGATGATGAAAAAGAGTAGATTGTGTCAAAGGAACACCGGTGATAAGTTTCACTGGCATTTTACTTACACATCTCACAAACAGTCCTTCCAAAAGAGCTCTCAAAGGGCTGCAGACATAATGGATTTTCAAGTGACTGTGCTGTCTCCTTTAAGCTTCCTGCCACTGGCAACACACCAGATGTGTGGACCTATGATTATAGCAGCTGGGGTTCAGTGGGGGTGGAGGAATCAACTGCACTCTCTCTCTCTTCTTTTTCTATGTGGTAAGTTCCAGACTCGTCTATGCTCTCTGTGGTGGGGACATCCAAAGGGGACACTTGATGGAGGAGGAAGGGGGAGAACCACTGTTGCTCATCTGCTGTTAATAGCTACAGCATGTTTAAAGTTGACTTTTCATGTACTAAAAAAGTCAGAGCTCACTCTTCTCACTCCACCTCAACTTTGTCTGACATAAAATCTGTTGTTTTGATCTAAAAACGAGCAAGCTGTGTGTTACACTGAGTGAGGAAAAAATCTAAACTAGTTGTCCATATGACATACCAGAAAAGCAACAAATCACTGTTTTAGCTATGAGGTTATACAATTGTTACAATTTGCAAAGGTATTCAACCAACTTGCAGGGCACTCAACCCAGCTCTAAAATGAATGTGCAAAAGTACAGTACATTTGAAAACTGTACAGAGAGGCTAAACAGTAAACTCTGAACCATCCCTGGAAAGCCTGTTAAACATCAAAGAAGCATAAAAATAGTTATGACATAATTAGCAATTTTAGTAGGTCTAATAAACTCTGTTTAAAGTTTTATGACATATGCTGATTTATTAGGATGCAGTACCCTCCATAAAACCCATTACACATTAACTTTAAGTAATAAATAATCAAATAAATAGATCAATTCTTTCATTTCTTTATGGGTTTTACACATTCCGTCAGAATATTTAGATTTTTTGGTTCAAATTTTCAAACTTTTAGTATAAAAGTTGTGCATCTAAAAAGCGACTTAAGGAAGAGCACAGATCTTGTAGGCATGGGTCACATCAGCATGGTGTCTTGGTGTGACAGTTATGCATGTTTGAGTATAAAGCAGACTGACTGAGTAAACTGACAATTAATTATCCAGTGCAGAGTCTTCTCAATGAAATGCAGCTATATTTTTTCTAGGTGGTGATCAAGTGTCAGGAGTTGCCATAGACCGGCACTTTGGTCGCCCTGACGCTCGCATAAGGTTTTCCCAGAACTCGTTGAGCCCGTCAGGATGTGGCAAAACACACACACTCACACACACACACACATGCACACACGGACACAACAAGCCTCATTGTTCACAGCATCACAATGAATCATTTATGTGGATGAAATATGTAATTTGTAAAATCTTCAAAGATGGAACTATTGAATGAATCCTGCATGTGCTACAGGAGTAAATCATTAAACACCTGACATCTGACAGAATTATCTAACTCCTGATTAATCCTAAACCAACAAATACTACAAGGGAGTGATGCAGCTGGGGACAGGGTTTAGAATGGAACTCCAGACCTTTGCCCCACATGTCATGCTTCTCAGAGGCTGGGGGCAGAAAGCCTCTCTCTGGGGCCAGTTCCTCTGCCAATGCGCGGATGTGGTAAGGCTCAAACCCACAGCAGCCTCCAATGTAACAGATGCCAACATTGTAAGCCTCCCTGGCATATTTTTGCATGTCCCACCTGGTTATTGCTCTCATTTCCAGTGCTGTAAACATGTATTTTGGTTAAGTCACACACACATGCACACACACACACACACACACATGCACACAGACACACAACCTCTCTCTCTCCATGTACTATATGTGTTTGGGAAAACAAAAGGAGTATGCCGCTCACCAAAGGGAAATTCGGGTAGGCTGAGGTAGCCAGTGTGGTTGCACTCTAGGGTATGGAAGCCCAGGGGTTGCACCATCAGGTGGGCTTTCATGTTGGCAGCCTCCAGGCCCTCCTTCATCAGCTTTACCGTCCTCACACAAGTCAGCGGGTCCAGATGGCAGTTGACTCCAACAATCTGTGCTCCTGAACACCTCATATAGTTAGTGTCAAGCTCATAGGGAAAACAACCAGCACTACAAGTGCTTTATAGTAGTGAGATTCTAATCAAGTTTCCATTTGAATGTAAATCAATGAACCTTTATTTCAGTGATGGATAAAGTGTCCTCTACATGATCTGAGGCCATTTTGGAGTATGTGAGAACACTGATGTTTTCACTTTTCTTCTCATGGAAACAAATTAGTAAATAGGTTTGACCTAGTTAACAAATAACCTCTAGTTAGACTTTATGACCTTGATTGGGACACACTATGGATTAATACATGATATGGTGCACAGTGGTGTACATGGCATAGTGTTATTTTTTAGATAGCCTACTACACTATTGCTGAATCAGGTGACTTACCAGCCTTCACAAGCCTGACTGTGCAGTCCCCTGGGCTGACCCCATCAATGTCCCCCTCAGGGGAGATGCAAAGGGTGGTAGCCACTGGCTTCCCACTGGTCCTCAAAATTTGCACTGCCCACTCGGCTTCTGCCACATAACAAAAGCAGTAGTGGGGGCAAGTAAGTTACTGGTAGAGGTAATTCAATTGAATTTAGTGCCAAAAGTGGCATTTGGAAGCATCAAATTGACCAGCTAATGTTTGCATTTATGATTTTGCTGATTTTGAAAGAGCATTTTAACCCATAGCTCTGTTGGTTGAAATCAAAGTGCTGTTGATAGGAAAAGGAATGACCTAATAGCTAACAGCTAATAGCTAATGCTAACTGAACAGAGTACAAAAAACTCACTTGCTGTTTCTGAAAGGACATACTGCTTTATGCATACAACAGGAGCTAGGAAGTTTCATATTGTAACAAGAGAATGTGTGCTCTTTGACTAAATTTTGCACACACTTGAAGTCACTGATTGAAATGATGGCTCTATTTGTAAAATTAGAAAATATTCAGTAAACATATTTTATCAACCTCCCTGTTCAGTTAGAATTAGCCGTTGTTTTGCTATTCGGTTCAGCTTTGCATCCTTACAATAAAATCATGTTCTATCGCTGCCGAAAAAGATATAAACAGGAGCCTCACTGTCTACCAAAAATGTCAAGTACCTCCACAATTAGAAAGTCCACATCTTTTTTGAGGAACACATCTAGGTGTTTCTTGAAGATGGCCTTCACTTTAGTCTCACTGCTGCTGTCTCTATAGACTGGGGTCTGAGAGACACCCCCTGCTACAAGAGCATTTCCCTCATTGGCCACTGCCCTTGCGATGTCACAGGGAGCCTCACTGATTTCCACTCCCTTTGAAATGACAAAACATAAACACAAAAATCCACCAATTAGCCTCAGAGTGAAAATACAAGGACAAAAGAAGCTGTGGGGATTATATAGCCTATAGCAGGGCTGGGGAACATTTTTGACATCAAGGGCCACATCAGTTTTTAGGGGCCGGTTGTTTCAAGGACTTTATTTTTTTTACTGCAGAGCTGAGCACATATAGACACTTTTAGGATTACCAAACGTGAATTATACTGAAGTTCCAAAGACTGGGTAACTGATTATTTGGCTACAATACATGTAAGAGCATCTTTAGCGAGAGCACCAATTTTCTACACCTCTATTATATATTTCTTTCAACAAGTCTCAGTCAATCTCAGTGTCACATTTTGAAGATTCTGAATAAATTTAAACATTATTACTTCCATACCACAGTCTGCATTGTCAATCTCAACACATATTCATTTCAGAGGGATATTTTTTTTTCTTCCTCAGCCAAATAACCTTGCCTCCACAGGCCAGATTAAAGGCTTTGCAGGGCCGGACGTTCCCCACCCCTGGTCTATAGATTAACTCAAACAAACCTGCTAAAAAATTCATGTTTGCTCTGCAAGTCTGTCTGGAGTCAAACTCATTCAAGCCCCTTTTCAAACCACTGAAGTGGTAAAGTGAGTAAAGAACAGTATTTAAAAGATGTCTCTACACTTCAGAAAATATCTGGTAAAAGTTCAATGCACCAATTAAATTTTTTAATTACATTTTTAATTTCATTTAGTCACCATGCTGGTTATGCACTTGGAAATAGGAAGTAGATGAGTCAACTCCAGAACTGTCAGTTTCCATTGAGAATTAAAAAGCAGCCTGGGTTTGATGACATTTCAAACCTAGTCTAGTTCCACTAGCTATTGAATAAATAGAGACATGTTTTTTCTCTCTCTCTCTACCTGCAGTTTTGTACAAACTGGTAGTAGCCTACTATAAAGTTTGACAACAAAAAGGTAGTTTTAATTAGAAGGTGTTAGAAGCGTTGATTAATACAACAACCTAATATGCAATCTTAATTTACATTAGACTGACCCACCAATTCAAACAGTCATGCCAAAGACTTTAGCTGTATGACACAAGGAAATCTTGCACAGTCTTCACTTACCTGACTAATCTTGACAGACATTAGCCTATATAATAATTTAGTTCCCTAAATTAAATGACCCCACATTTACTTTTAGAGACACTAGGACTTACCTGTTTTCAGTACTGTTGCACAATGCATAAACTTTCTTGAAAGGCTGAATCACAGGAAAATCATAAGGCTATGAGTATAGCCTATACTTTGAGGGGCATGCATGTCCTCAATATTCAGAGATGCTCAATATCCCAGAGTGTTTATTTTATTATTTATTATTATTTATTTTATTACTATAATTTATTATTATTTTGTTTTTGCTACAGTAGCCTGTGCAATTATTAATTATCAAAACTAAACTTAAAATTTATAGAATATATTTTACAACCTACATAAATAGCTAAGAGCTCACCTTGTGTCAAAAAAAAAAAAAAAAAAAAACTTTCAAGGGAACTCATAAGCACATACTTTTACCTGCATACTAAACAGACCAGACCAGATGGACCAGATAGACTGCTGCTGCAAAAGGTAAATGTTGCCCTTAGGATATCTTTTCCTGTGATCAGAGACTCAACTAGTTAACTTCGTACTATGAAGACTTCACTTCAGCATGCAAATTGTGTAATTGTGTAAGTGTAATTGCTTTTATTTAGGTAGGTATTTATCTCTCATGGTATTGTTAAGAGCTATAGTTTTATTAATATCCTGCAACATTCCTATATAGACATTACGGTAAAGACAAGCAAAAAATGCACTGATTATAATCAATGTATCGGCCTATATATTTCACTCTTATACCTGCCTCCGGATGCTCAACAGCGGCCTCTGGCGTCCAGAGACCTGCCTTAACGTAGCCTCTTCTCTCCAGAGCAATCACATATCCACCGTTTCCTATGACCTCGGCAGCGTCCAGCCGTTCCAATGTACCCTAAAATTAAGATGAAGGTATTGACAAGCTGCGATATACTCTTAAAATCGCCGATGACGAAGAGCGTGAAGGCAAGGCTATCTGTCTTTGGTTGTGCACAGTTACTCTACACCTTAAAAACAGTAAGTTATTGTTTCAGATCTTTCCTTTTTAGATAAATTTAACGAATGGAGAAAATGCCTAGGTGCTCTCTGACATAGCCCATCTGCTTTGGCTATTATTATTCTGTCTAGACTATAATGATTTCCTTTTTCATGTCTCTTGTTTGTTTTTTCCCCTGTAGTCCGTTGAGTATTGATATGGAGCTCCTCGCAGGCTGTCGTGCTTATTGTGCAATGTAACTTCTGACAGCTGTCATATCAGTTGCTTAGACAGAAGACTGCAGTTCAAGATGAAGAAAAGCACGTTTTAGTAAGAGGAGGGAGTAAGCGTGGATTGGGTGGAGTTTGTGAAAGCATGTAGGCATAAACAAGTCAAGATTTGCCTGAAACCATCAGGTAATTGGCTGAGTCAATCACTGTAGAGTGAATATGGAATGACATCTGAGTAAGAACACTTAACTCACTGAGAATTTTGCTCATGAATAAGCAAACTGATTATATGAATTAGCCTGTATGAGTTAGAGGTTTTGTGTAGTTTATTCAACTGGGGATCCACCAATTTTTCAAAAACAGTTAAAAAAAATGCATAGGGTATAGCCTGCTGAAAAAAACAGCCTGACCATCTTACAATGGTTTTCCGGTTTAAGCTATGTTTTCACTTATCAAGCTTGTTTGACAATCCTTTGATGGTTGACCAGCTGAAACAATGTTTTTGCAAAGGTTTTGCTGGTTCACTTGGTTGGCCCAGCTTATGATGGTATAGAATTATGATGGCATCTTAGGCTGGTCCTTTTACCCAGAGATTGACTTGTCAATCCAGCAATGTCCAGCTTTATGGCTTGTCAAATCAGCACGACCATCTTAAAGCCAGCCAAAAAAACACGGGCTGGTTTATAGCTGTTTTTTTCAGCAGAGTAGTTACACAACAAAACATGTTAACTGTCTTAGATGTAAGTTATATTTATTACATTCATGATTTTGCATAGTACTTGACACTATGCCACACTTAAATGTTGGTCCATTTTAATAAGCTGTAGGGCCTACCATGTTAAACTGAGTCCCTCCACTCTATAAGCTGAGGGGTCCTTTGCCTGTAAACCATTGAGAACATGTGCATTAGGCTTCTCCCTTTGCGGGTGACAATAAGGACACGGATAAATATATGGAAAACTCCTTACAAATTTGATAGACCTATAATACAATGGAGAGGTTTTTTTATTGTCCCTGTAAACCAAGCAGAATTGTAAGACTGGATTTTAGTTGTTTTTTTGTGTTTTGCAGACGGTTTTTCTAGTAGATCTGACTCTTATGTATGTATGTGATATATCTCAATACTATGAAGAATACCTGCACATTTCACGGGGAGTTGATAAGATGGACATTGTGATGTATCTGTCCATTGAGAATTCTTAGAAATTATGTTTTATGTAAACTATTTGTAATTTGCAATTTAAGCAGTCTGTAACATGGTGTTTCAGTATATTTGAACGAGAGTGTTGGTTGGGTGAAGGGGATCGTTTCTTAATGGAGAAAACTCAAAACACAAAAATTCTGTAAGACATCTCAGTTTATTGGATATGGGACTGTACCACACATGACATTCATGCAATCACACCGGTGCATGTCAAGCGGTTGTCAATGCTGTTGCAGTCTGCATGCTGAAATTGAAAGAAATGGCAGTTTCTCTTTCCTCTCTCCCTGTCTCTACTCTATCTCTCTGCTCTGTTCTGTTCTTTCTGGCATTATTAGTATCTACTTAAACAGTGGCTGCTGGTCCAGACGTGTTTAGGCGCTGCTCTTGGCCTTCTTCTGCATCTCCAACAGGTGCTGGATCTCCTGAGTGGAGGTGGCTTCTGTGTGCTGGATGAGGTCGGCGTGGCCCTTGGTCACTCCCCAACCCTCGGGATGTGACATGGAAGCGCAGTCGGGACGACCAGAGGATGGCTTCAGGGTCTCCCAGTAATCTCTGTGGGACCTTTGAAGGGACAGAGCATTGTGATTTTAATGCCTACTTCATTCCAAGATTTGCCAGGTACACATGGATCTTACGGTATTTAATTGGAAATGGCGATAATCATGTTGTTTTTCAGAGCACAAAGGATCCAAAAAAATATGTGGTAATGTCATCGGCATCTGTCATGGCTTATAATTTGATTCTATGGTAAGCAAAATTCAGTCAGAAGGGAACTTGTTCTAGAGAGATAACAATAAGAGAGCATTGTTGGTTATGCAAAGTGCTTTCTAATCATCTGAAAGTAGGGCAGAGACTAAATCAATAACTGGATCTGTGACCAAAGCCAAGTGAATTTGGAGCACTGAGTGCTGAAAGATGACCTAACACATGATATAGACCCTTTCTGGTCTATATAGTACGAAACCATTATACTGTAGCCAGTGCAACCAGCAAAAATATCAGCAGAGAAAACTGGGCATGAAGAGTTGATCTAAATCTCACCTGGCCCTGACCCAGGGTTTGGTGTGCATTTCCAGACCCTTGCCCCACATGTCGTGCTTCTCAGAGGCTGGGGGCAGAAAGCCTCTCTCTGGGGACAGCTCCTCTGCCAATGCACGGGTGTGGTAAGGCTCAAACCCACAGCAGCCTCCGATGTAACGGATGCCAACTTTGTAAGCCTCCCTGGCATATTTTTGCATGTCCCACCTGGTGAGGATTCTGGGTTCTAGTCCTAAAATGTGAATAGCACAGCAGCGTCCCAGTTAGCTTAAATTAAACTACTAGAGACCAACAACAATGCAGAGTAAGTCTGCAAATAACAAATCTCCCTTTTGTCTGGCTCTCATACAGTATATGCAGTATATTGTATGAAAAAGCACAGTATACTGTTTAGGTATTAGGCTACTCTACTTTGTGTATTGTTTTACAGTGTATATGGTGTGACAGTGTACCAAAGGGAAACTCTGGGAGATCAATGAAACCCTGGCGGTTGCAGTCTGGAGTGTGGTAGGCCAGGGGCTGGACCATGTAATGAGCCTTCAGTCCTGCCCGCTCCACACCTTCCTTCATGAGCCTGACGGCCTTCACACAAGTCATGGGATCAAAGTGGCAGTTGACTCCCACAATCTGAGCACCTGTGGACAAGGGTATATTTTAATGAGGAAAGTAGGGCAGGCAACGTCAGGCCGTTATCATAGTTGCCACCATGCCACTTTTTTATGCTCTTGTTATCAGCAGTCGAGTGTACTTTATATAGACACACCAGCTTTGACCAGTCGGACAGCACAGTCCCCAGGGCTGACGCCATTCAAGTCTCCCTCTGGTCCGATGCAAAGGCAAGCAGCAACTGGTTTCCCGGTGGCCTTCAGAACTTGGACTGCCCACTCGGCCTCCTCCACATGCTCAAAGTACTGCCATGCCAAAGGAAAATAGGACCTTTTAAATATCTAACTTCAAAAGCATTGTAGCCATGGCATACTTGTAGTCATCAGAAAATGAATTCATATGTCATTATGGACATAATACAGACCTCAGCAATGAGGAAGTCCACATTCTTCCTCACAAAAACGTCGGCTTGTTTCTTAAAGATGGCCTTGACTTCAGACTCGCTTTTGCAGCTCAGGTAAGAAGGAGTCTGACAAACACCGCCAGCGACCAATGCGTCTCCCTCGTTGGCCACCTCCCTGGCGAGGTCACAGGCAGCCTCATTGATCTGCTGGCCCTGGAGTCCAACAAAAGTGGAGTGGAACAATTAGCGGCACACGGTCAAACAAATCACATAGTTTCACAATGGCTTTGACAGAAGTGCTGAGAGATCGTAGAAAACAAAAACTCACAGTGAGAGCCACCTTCCAGCCTCTATTAACTAGTTTATCATCACTGGCGTAGAATGTGAATGTCTGCATGACGTTTGCTCCAGCTCTCAGAAACTCTCTGTGGAGCTGTCGGACTGAAAGCCAAACACAAACAGTCAATGCTTTCACCAAATGGTAACAGATGAATAAACATAACAATGCCTGTTAACACATCTCTGCAAGTGATTTCTTTAATCATGTGACTTGGTTTATAGTATAGCATAGACAAAGGCACAGTAAATGGACATTTGTCCCATGAAAATGGGTCTAAATTAAGACAGAAATGAAAACTGGGCTGCAAGGCTGATTATTCTCCAGACGGAAACTTTCCTGCGAGGCTGATTGATTGTTCAAAAGTCATTTATTCCAGTTGGACCAACTTCTCCAGAGTTCGAGTTTACTTGCTGCTTGACAATATTTTTTCAAGAGTTTCCAAGTGATGTAGAAGAATCTCACCAGCCTCTGGGTGTGTGGCAGCAGCCTCGGGGGTCCATGGTCCAGCCTTGACGTAACCTCTCTTCTCCAGGGCAAAAACGAAACCCCCATCTCCAATCACAACCTCACCTCCATTCAAGCGCTCAAGAATGCCCTAGTTGGAGGGAAGATGTTCACAAATGCTGGTAGGTTAGTTTATAAAGTGGCCTGGCCCCTTTATTCAGGTCTGCAACAGGTTTCCACTACAAAAGTGCATTGTCAGTGGAAGGATTTCAGCTAGCTCTCAGAACACTGTGCACTTTTACCAATAATGAATTTGCACAGTAGTAGGCCTACTTAGTATTAGAGGAGATGCCTTTCTTTTTAAATATATGATAGGAAGAGAGAGAAGAGAAATGAGAAAGTATAAGCACATAACGCAAATTAGGAAATGTATGTAATGCAAATTTGCACATTGTATTACAATTAGTGATAACAGTGAAAGCAATTACTTTTACTTTTAATTAATATGGATAAATGTTTTTTTTTTAGTAACTAAGGGAGTCCATTTTCAAGGAACAACCTGAACCACCTAACAGTGTCCCTAAATTTTTGACAATAATTAACCAGACCCATTGTTTTGGCAAGTTGTGACTGACATCATCTTACTTAACAGGCCTCACTGATTGGTGAAATGGTGAAATGACACACTTTTCAATGGAAAGACATGGAAAACTAATAACTACTAGTACCACTAAACAAGTGCTACAGATAGGAAGATTAAAATATTTACCTTCTTGGTAGGTGCCATGTCTTCCAATTTCACGTGCAAACAGCAGCAGCAACAACCCCACTCAAACTTTGAGTCTTGAGTGCCGTACCATTGTAGAAGCCATGTATATATTCCTGAGAGATGGGTGGTTCTGATGTCATAACACCAAAAGACTGCTGATTGGAACTCGAATATTTGTCCAGACAAATTGTGCAACCAAATGGTGCTAGATCCCTCCGCAACACCACAGCCTGAACTGGATCCATGCAGAATGGTTTTCACATGAGGCTGTATATCTGACCTGTTTTTAACATGTGGAAAGTCTGCTGTTTTAACTACAAAACTTAAAGGAAATATTTTTATCATCTTATATAAATGTCAATGTACAGACACAACATCTGATAAATGTCAATGTACAGACACAACATCTGATTCAGGAAGCAATAAGTTTGTAAAATTAAATCATTAAACAATCAGGGATGGTTGAATTCATATGGGGTGAATAAAGCATCTATCGGTCATCATCAATCTATATGTTTATATAGACACCATTTGATTCACACAGTTTACAAGCCATGCAGAAGAATCACTCCAGCCATGGGTTATATTTTCTGTATTGCAGTATCAATAATGAAAGAAATTGTGCCCTTGAAAGGATAACCAATATCCAAAGGACCTCTGCATACTTATTTCACTTGGTTGTCCATTTGAGGCTATTGGAGTTCACTACTTGGCTACTTTCTCAGGATGCAATGGGGTTATTACAGAACAATGCCTTGGTCACATGATTTCCTCATACTTTGTACCATGATAAGCAGATCCCAAACCTCTGCATTTAACTAAGATCTTCCTTGCTTAATTAACAGAATACTGTTGGGGCAAACACCTAATGAGGTGCTTTCAGTTACTTTCAGACTGACTAACTCTGTGCCAAGAATAAAAATGTGCTTATCTCTCTTAAACTCTCTCTCTCTGAACTGTGGTGTGGACCTTTGCTCACTACCAAGTGTTTCTGGCCTTGAACATGTTAGCAGATTTTAAAAGGCTGCCTATTCTGGGTCAGACCAGTTTTCACACTATAGGAATAGAGTCTCTGGTGTTTATCAACAGAGCCAAAGGGCAAAATACAATAAACACACACACACACCCCCCTTTTAATCATTTTACTTGTATTCACCACAGGCCTGTTATGTACTTGCAAGGTATTGTAAAGTTGGAATAGACCTTGTAGGCCTACTATTTATTCTGCAACTGCCCTTCATACACTGTTGCAAAACTAGAGCACAAGAAGAGAAATAATTTGAACTATGTTTTCTCTGATTCCCACATGATATTGATGAAATGAAATGAGTGTAAGGGTGTTATTACGACCAGCTAAAGGAATTTGTTAAACATTTCTGTTTTTTACCAAGCATTACGTCAACTGGATCCCTTGACTGTGGGTACAGCCAGAGAAACAGCAGGGGTGTATAGTGCAACACAGTATGGCAAAGGTTCTCTGCTTTGAGTCTGGGTCTTGTTTGCCCTGTTGGGACTTATTTTCTGATGCTGAACAGCAGACAGTGCGTTTTCAGACATACAGTACCACATTTAACATGCCAGTTCAAATCCAAAAGTTGAAAGGCCATCAGGAACAAAGCCATTCCAACATACAATAAGACTGATCTTATAAGGAGAAGATGGTGACCTGAGGTTTCACTTAACACCAAACACCCCCACCAAAAAAAACAACTTAACTTCACTGGCATTTACTTTTGTTACATAGTATCACCATAGGAGGGCAGCCTTGCACAGTAATACTTGACTGGCAACACTGACTCGGTTTAAGTCTTTGGGCCTTAGGTGATTCTCAGTTCTATTCACATCAGTTTTGTTCATTTAGGCAATGTATGCATTCAGGCTTATGTGAATATGATTTATGACGTCAGATATGCGTGTGAGAAACTTAATGTATTTAATTGCTTAGCGCACTTTCAAGGCGCGTTAGAAATAAAATAAATAATTAATTCCTAATTGTTACTTAACGAGGGACCAGATAGTGAAAAGTCAAAAGCCCACATTCAGAAAGATCAAATTTACTATCGGTACAAGTGTTGGGGTAGGTGGCTCTATGCTGGCAGCTGGAGATTTGGGTTTGACTGGGATGCACTGGACTGGGGATAACAAATACCTCACCCAGCCATGAGACTTCCTTTGGGGAGCTACCAATGACAAAGGCCATGCAATTCTAAGAATGCCCCCCCCCACACACACACAGGGGCCTTCCTGGGCTGGTGGCTGTCCTAGACTGGAAGCACTCTTGTGTTACTTGTGAGTAAGGGGGCCCACATGGCTTAACAACCATATAACATGGAAATAAGCCCTATTCTCCCTCTCCACAAACATTCATGAGAGCTAGTGAGAGAGAGAAAGAGAGAGAGAGAGAAAGAAATTCTGTAGAATTTACTGGACTTTGTGTGTGTGTGTTGTCTTGATATATTGATGTTTCTTGATCTGTACTGTGCTTTGTTCATTTATAAACAAAAAAATAATAGGCTACCCATGTAATCTTGACCTGTGGATTGCAGTGCTAGTGTTGAATCACAGTGCTTGTGTGTTGGTGTTGTAATTACAGATGGCCATAACAGTGACCCATAACTAATGAGCTTCTGTTTATCAAAAGATCAACATTAGCAGCTCTCACAATCCATTCAGTTTTAACTGTGTCAGTTTGATATCTTTCACTTTACATTGTCTTAGTCGAATGACAAGTGACAAGAAGATCAAAGGTAGGCCTAACAGCAACCCAAATAATGGCATTCGCCCTGCACTTCCTGCAGTGTCAGCGTTATAGTGCTGCATTATTACCTTCATGAATAGGCCTTCAGTGTTATTTACTGACATCTTCTACTTTTGAAGAAATAAACGAACATATGTGGTAGATTAAATTAAAAACAAACACCAGGCCGGCACAGCTAGTTGCCTCTAAAAAGTGAAACTTCCGAGGTCATTTAGACACACCCCTTGCTCAGACAGGGAACGTGTTGAGGTCATCTTTTAGTCGGGATGGGGGAAGGGATGTGGAATAGGGACAGATCCTTTGTTAAACTATGATCTTTTTCTTTTAATTACAACACATATACTGAGTGAAGATAACTGAAGTTATCCTACGTGTAGATATATAAGCTAAAGTTTCACTGAAGAAAACGTATCCGAATATCTCGCAACATCTTTGAAAGTTGTAGCCTTCTGAATGGTGGCGGCTTTTGCGAATGATTCTTTACCTTCACTGATTTGGTAAGTTAACGTTTGGTCCCTTACCTTAATACTTGACTAGTCTTTTTAACAAGAATCTCTATTTTTCAACTGTACTGGTGTCCTCACGAAAGAAACTTCTCCATCAGCAAAACGTCTACTGACCTATTTTTGGTTTCAAGGAAATATCAGTAGCTTTAATGCTTTCTTGCGTTGCCCACGTCGAGTGGAAATCTGGCTGAGTTTAGACCGGTTTTAACTTGGCTACAAACCCTTTTCGTTTTGGGACAGATGTGGGCCAGTCCAGGAAAAAATGTCTACACCTTTCATTGTGCAGTCTTAGTGTTTTCAGTGTTTGTGAATAGACGACAGAACAAAGGTAGTTTTTGCTAAATTAGCTTGTAGTAAAGCTTAACCTAACACAGGGATGAGGTCCTGTCGAGTTGAAAGGATTCTTTGGCTCAAAACCGTTACATTTGTATCCTGTGTAGGAAAAGGTGGGCGTCTGTGGATTTGCGACTGTATCAGATAGTTTGGGGTATCTTTTGTTAATCAGGATTTATCAAGATGGGCGCTAAAAGCAGTGCTTTATTGTTTAGCTGGAAACTGGCCTCAGACAACTGTAGCTGCACTTCAGCTAAATCTCCTCTTCGGAGCAGGCTAACCGGTGGGATGTGAGCTAATTACAAGGACGTAGGCTAAATGATGTTTTAAATTTAACATAGATTTGCTGAGTCAAGCCCAGTTATACTTCAGTTAATTCTAATTTATTCAGCGCATAAGATTTTCATCCATGGTAAAGCCCTTCAAGTAGAAACTGGAAAGTAGACCCACCCATAGGGTTCTGCTCCACATTCCCATCTGTTGGGTGAACCAGGATAATATTATTGAAGTAGGCCTGTTATGGTGTAAGGGAAAACCATAAAGTGTTTGTGGTAGAGTGACCATTTTGAATTTAGACAAAGTACCACTGGTGAGCACACCCACATCTCAGGACACCAAGGCCTCAGATACTTTTTATATAACTAAAGGACTAGTTCTTTCTATATTTGTTGATTTTCAAGGGCATTGTCTCCTAAGTGAATTTTTTTTTAGAAACTATGAATAATTTATTGAGGCTTGAAACCATTCTTTGGTCAGGATGCCTCTTTTAAGTCCTACACTATGGATGTTTCTAGGGAAAACGTGAGACACTACAGTAAGCTACAGCACAGTGATTTATAGCCTGTCTAACAGACCTGTGTCAAAGCTTTCAAAGAATCTCTTTGACAGGTGCTGGAGAACAGTCAGGATCATTCCTTCCTTATGCAGATGAGGAAATACAGGGCACCATATTTGGGATAAGAGCTGTGTGGATAAGTGCTGGGGTGGATTGCAGTTTACGTTTCCATTAATCATGATTAATCTAATGTAGTAGCATGGTTTACGTAAAGAAAGTATGAACTACCATAGCTTACATTGCATACTGTTGTGTAATCTCGCAAGTCATTATCTGCTCATATTAACAAATGCATGAGCAATTCAGTATTGACAAATCTTTACTTGTGAGTACATGATTCAGTATTACATGTGGCTTACTTGACATCCCCAATTGTTAAGGTTAGCTAATGTATAAACATTTAAATGGAAGCATTTTAGTTTTAGTTTGTGTGTCTTGTGGTTTGGTGATTAATAGTAATAGTAGTGTGAACAGAAAACATACTGCACTACTTCTTGTTTGATTTGGTCAGAAGAACCAAAGGCTTAATAGAAACAGATTTTGATAGTCAGATGGATGTCCTGTTTTTGGGTGAAGCTTTTCATCTCAAAAGGCCCCATCAGCCAAAGAAATCTGCAGGCACTGGCTCTTACCCAAAAATACACTTTTTGCATAACTGGTCCATACAAATGAAGTATCCAGCTGAGGTTTAGAGGAGCCTTTCTTTTCATATACTATGAATTCTTAAGTCTCTGGCAAACCATTTATGGCAAACCATCCCTTTATAGCCAAATCCCTTTCACATCGCTTTTCCACAACATAAGCCTAGTTTATGATCGGCTAATACACATTTTATAGCAGATGAGTTTTAGCTCTGTGTAGTTTTTATATGGAGAAATGGGAAAAATCTAGTTAACCACTGTGAACCAGCTGTCTAGCCATTGTCTTGTCAGTGACCACAAGAGCCCCCAATGAGGTTAATCAGTGGTAGTTAAACTTCCTGTTTTACAAAACAGTTTCCCGTAAAAAGATCTTAAATTAGCACGTCACAACTCAGACTGCACTTGGTAAAATTGCCTTGTGTTAATGCATAAAGTCCACATTAGCAACTAAGAAAATCAATACACACAATTAGTGCTTATACAAATTACAAAGCATTACAAATTTGTCTTAGTTGGAACACATATCACTTGGACTGTACATTGACTCTATTTTATTTGTTATTGCAGTCCATATGAAAGTCCATCAATCAGTCTACCACATCGAGGTTCTAAGGCCTTCATCCTCTATGGAGGATGTTGTATATACTTAAGCCTCAAATGTTGATAATAGCTTGTATCAGAACCAATAAGATGGATTTGGAACTGAAACAGGACAATAAATGTATAAAATGTAAAAAAACAGACTACTCAAAATAATAAAGAATATACAATAAACTGATTGGGAGTCGGAATTATAAGAAGAAAAAAAAACAGCCTTGGCTTGCCTGTACCAGGAAGGCAGGAGCAAATACTGGAAGATGTGTGCAATTTTATCTAAGGTAAATTTATTGCTGGTGAAGGGTGTGGAAAAGGCAATGAGCATTTCTGACAGCAGAGTCACAGTGAATTCCATGACTTCAGGGTACAAAGAGATAGAGAATAAATAAAAATAAAGAGAATAAATCCAATATAATGTTATGTAATGTTGTCCCTCAAGCAATGTTCTCTTAAATCATTCATCAAATTCATCTCTGAGAAATATGCCAGCAGATAGAGGTCTTAATTATCCAACAGCTTCACTGCTCTTGGGTAGTTTAATTTTTTTTTTATTTTTATCAGACGTGTAAATAAAAATCTGTGCACAAGATTTGTAGCTCTCATGCACACTCACAACTCGCATGTAGGCGGGCATGTCGTCACAGTTCACTGGTGTTGACTCTTGATTCATCTCGGGAGGTGAAATACAAACACACAAATACAATTACACAGAGAAGCAGATACACAAGCACACCTTCCTTCCCTGAACAATATGGAAAAATGGCCTGATTGGCACAGATAAAAAATGCAGCATTATTGTTTTGGCCCTGAGGGGGGAGACACAGCTTAATTAAGGACACTTCACAAGAAAGTTTCAAGTGATGTGACATGGGAGACAGCCACTTTATCAGTAAATTTAAGGAGGAGTGCACTTAAGGATTGCGTTGTGCTGTGTGACGGCACGCTCTCACCCCCCATCTGTGTTTTTCTCTGGCTTCCCACACCTGCAAGCGTTGACACGTCTGCAGCTGTGTGACTGATTGCATAAACTTGGCTGCGGTCGGTCCCAAAGCCCTCGGTGTGTCTGTTTGCTCACTCTAGTGCCTCACCTGTTTCACGGGTGAAATGGAAAGTCACTTCGCACTTTTATTTAATCTCAATACACCACGCGCCTCCTCAGCAGAACTACTTAAAGTGTACTTACACGGATTTATTTTTCAACAATCTCACAAGTCAAACTCTGTTATTGTGGCAGTGAGATATTATCAGCTACCTCAACCTGCCTAGGTCTCATTCTGCTTTTTATTTTTTCCAAATCCAGCGGATGCTAACGAGTACCAGGTATGACCTCAGTGGACAACTTCATGCCATATGGCTGATGTGTCTCACAATGGACTGTAATTTGTTACAGTGTGTGCATATGTTATTCAATCCTGACAGTATCCCTCAGGGATGAGTGACTTTTACCTTGTAAGCTCTGTATTTCAAAAAGCATGGCCTAGTTTTACAAAGAGTCATGTTCTGGTTAGGTTTATGTAGGTCACTGTTGGAAAAGAAACCTCCTAGTGAGTGTGTTGTATCTTGAGAGAAGTAGGGGAAACTTTGCCTGTGAAATGAGGAAGAGTATGCTGATTCACAACCATTGAGCAATCATTGTTGCTATGTGTTCAGAAAGAGGTTCCTCTTGTAGTTACTGACTAATTGGTCATGCCTTGAAACAGCCGCATGCATATGTTTCTCTCTCTTTCCGACTCTCCAACTAAACTGGTTGCCTTTTTTTTTCTTTCCAGCTGCCTTTTTTTTGGTCTTCTGAGGAGTTCTCTGACGGAGTTTCAGGAGGGCTGTGGGACCATGCTGTGATGTGAGTCATCGGCAAGAAGCTGTCAGCGGCAAAAAATCTGCTCTCCACTTCCCCCCCTCCAGTCTGACATCTGTGAAGAGAGATGTTTACATGGACCACCTCTCATCTGGATGACACACAGTGACCCATTCTCTTGGCGGATCCTTTAACACACTAAACTTTTTCCTCATCAAGAACATCACTTTTCCTGCTTCGCTAAGAGTGTTTTTTTACGCCCAAGGCCAGAACCAGAGCACAAGAGGCAGTCAGGACCGGAGCCATGTGTCATGTGATCGTAACGTGCCGCTCTATGCTGTGGACTCTGCTGAGTATCGTGGTGGCGTTCGCCGAGCTCATCGCCTTCATGGGCCCAGACTGGCTGGTCAGTCCGTCTAGCTCTCCCAGCTTGCCCAGCGGCCCTGTCACCGCCAACGGGAGCTACCGTCTCTCGTCCAGGCCCCACCGCCCAACGCTGGGCCTGTACGCCCGCTGTCGGCAGGTGCCCTACCACCACCGCGACATCCAGTGTGGGCCTTACGCTGCCCACTTCGGGGAGATCGCCAGCGGCTTCTGGCAAGCCACGGTCATATTCTTGGCTGTGGCCATCCTCATACTCTCCGTGGTGGCGCTCTTTGCTGTCTTCAGCATGTGCTTCCAGAGCATCATGAGAAAAAGCATCTTCAACGTCTGTGGCCTGCTTCAGGGTATTGCAGGTAAGAGCTTAGACTTTATTGGACTTTATATTGCTTCCTGTATTTGTTTAGCACAGGAAGGAAATGCAGTGATCAGTCAACATCAGCATGTCATTTGTTATGTTACTAAAAGTTATTTGTTTTGTTTATATTGTGACAATCCAAGTTGCTTAAGAGAGTTTAATGTTAACTTCATAATTGAGTGTACTGTATGTGTAAGGAAGAATGACTCGATACGATTGTCATGAAGCAGTTCAGTATGCCTCTGTGTGTTCTGTTCTCAGGCTTTCAAGCGATGCACGATCACATCACAGATTATTCAGTCATTATGAACGCATGAGTCATGCTTAAGTGGACTAACCCAGATGTGAAACTGCTTGCGTCAAATGGGCTCTCATCTTAGTGCGTGAACTGTTCTGTCAGTTGTCTTCTTTTGTTGGAGGTGGACCATGTGGAAAGCTTCATTCGCTGTGGCAGTGGTTAGAGGGGGCTGTTGTTCTGTTGTTTAGTTTGGAGCCCGAGCTTGTTAGCGAGTGGTGTCTTGTTATTTCATAGAGGAAATATTTTTTAAACAAAACATTAGTCCAACCTCCAGTGGGAATAGAGTTTGTAGGAGTCACACAGGCAGCGTTGAGCTCCAAAAAGATGACGCGGACTGATATGTGGGCCTCTGTCCCAACTTGCGCTGTAAAGATTTCACTCATCTGAGCAGGGAAGATCTTGATGAACTGCCATTTGTTTGCATGTTATTTGAACATAGCAACAACGGCAGTGTCATGTGTGCGAATCCCATTATTTCACAAGGGTGAAGGCTTAAGAATCTGGCTGGTGCTAAAGACTGTTAGGGATCAGTTGACGGCCTCTTGAAATGCCTCCTTGTGCAACCAGTTGACCGTAACCCACTTTCGGTCGATGTCTGTTTGAGCCCACACTAAACTCTGAGGAAGTCGCACTTCCGTGATGTCAGATCTCCCAAACAAAGTCTGCCCCAAATAATAAAACCTGCCAATGCGACTACTGTTGGAACATTCTGCTTAGGGGGATTTTGTGTATTGTGCTCACCGTTTCCTCTGGACTGCCACAGAGCAGCGGGTCACCCCAGATTTGGAGCTGCTTTTAACCTCAAGGCTGTCCACCTGACATCCTGTCATTATGATGGGAAAAAGGGGGCCAGGAAATATGTGTTTACAGCGTGGCCTTTTTTTTTCTTGATCAAACCGCCAACTTGACTCTCAGCCCCGGCGCAGAGAGCAGTCTTGAGTGTGTGAGTCTGGGTGTGCTATCATCTCTCCACCTCAACCAGACCCCTATTGGGCTCAGGCCTTCGGGGAGGCCACCGCGTCACTGGCTCTGGGAAAAACGCACAGTGGCATACATTTAGGAACAATTATGGTGTGGGTGAATCTCATCGCTCCAGCTTGTAGTATACTGTTATGGCGCAGGCCCTCCGTAATTTTGTGCATCCAGCCTTGCCCTCGGAAAAGTGCCTATAACGGGCAGCTTCCTGGAGGTTAACCCCACTGGGCTTTTGTTGTTGTCTGCAGGGAAATCTCCCGTCACAGGGCCCAGTGTGTAGCGCTCGGCCTGAACCCACAAGGCGCTTCATTGTTGCACGCTGGCAGCATTTGTCATTGATTTATTTGCTTCAGAAATTGATTCATGTGTTTGGTTGGGCAGAAACATGCAGTCACATCCATCCGCGAGATCTCCCAGGCACAGATGTTTGGGGCGGGGGGCGCTATTCATTCTCTGTCAGTCTTAGAGTTTGTCTGTTTGTTTATTTGTTTGGCATCACCATGCTAATGCACTTTGTATGCTTCTTAAGTGGCTCTTTTGTGGGTCAACGACCTTTTAAATGGGCTGGCATGTTGTATAAAGCCAATGATGTTGCTCTGATGTTACTCTGATGTTACTCAATTAATCAAGAGAATTCTTAAGTAGATCTTGAAAGACATACTGTAAGATGTTTGTGAAAGAACGTCTTATCATTTTGTCTGTGAAAGAAGGCTTTCACACATGCACTCCTTGCTCCAGGATGCACATTCCATCACAGGAGTGAAATCAAAGAATTACTTCAGTCTCATTTATGTACCACGGTCACGCATTCAGCCATATGCGCCACTCAGCCTCTCTGTCTCCCAGGCCCAGATCCTTTAGAGCCCTCCTGGCGTGACTGTTGGATAGTTTGGGGTGGGAAGGAATAACAGTGTGGCACAGAGAGACATTGAGCAACTTCAACTGTAACATCAGGGGCAGGATGCTACATGCCTCGCCGTTGTGATGTCTGCGGGGTGAAACGCTTGCTGGCTGCCTCAGCGCCGGGATATGCATGCACAAGATTAGCTGTAGATAGGATCGATGAGATATGCTGTTTGTTCTGCAGCGGTTTGCTCACTCGCTAGCAATGTGTGTCGGCTTCGTCGGCTGCTCGCTTCTAATGAAAAGGCTTCAGGCTGGTATTACAGTTGCTTGTTCAGTCCGTGTCTATACACAGAGAGGTGTACAAACACATACACACACAGACACACACACACACAGGGGAGGCCCCTGTGTGTTGCTAGTTTGGAGCTGCCCACTGCTCGTCCAGATGGCACATTGCAACATCTGTGAATAATCACAAGGATTCCACACAAATCTTCTCTCTAGCCTCGGGCCATAAATGGCCAGTGTATAGGCCATCCATGACCGTGTGAGGACTGTCTTCAGCTACAAAGCACTTGCCGGCCATGACATGTCCTCCCAATTCTCCCCACACTTAGGAGTTAAGAAGAGATGCCTTTGTCTCCTTTGAAATCCTCAGCCAGCTTTAGATATTTTTCTGAATTTTGCAACACACCACCACCACACACACACACACAAACACACACAGTGCAAATAGGCTGTATCTGACTGCTTTCTAATTATTCTCTGCAGGTCTGTTCCTCATCATGGGTCTGATGCTGTACCCAGCCGGCTGGGGCTGTGAGAAGGTCAGGCAGTACTGCGGCGTGGACAGCTCACCATACCGGGTGGGCGACTGCTCGCTGGGATGGGCGTTCTACGCAGCCATCGGCGGCACTGTGCTCACGTTCTTCTGCGCCATGTTCTCCGCCCAGGCTGAGAAAGCCACGTCAAGCGACAAAGTCCAGGATGAGATTGAAGAGGGAAGAAGCCTTGTTTGTGTGCTGTGAAGCGAGAGAGAGAGAAAGAAAAAATAACCCAGCACAACCCAGCACAGCACAGCCACGGTATTACAAGGGCCATGATTTCAAAAGGGATCGTAAAGTTGTCATTTTACCACGTTAGAACCACTGTCATCAACCCAGGATGCACAAGGCCAGCATGTCATTTTAGTGAGGTCATGGCAGTCTCCTCTTAAGCAGCCGGCATGAAAGGAGGGAATTTTTACCCACCCATTCATCTCTGGCTGGTAAATTTGTCTAGGGTGAGGTGAATACCAGCATTCCTGTACACGCCAGCCCTATACTGTTTTACTTAGCATGTAATAGGCATTTTAGGTATGTAGTTAGACCAAATGAAACCAAGGACATCACTACCACTTATGTATTACTGAAAGTATACTAGAGAGGCCTTTGTTTTTGTGAAGAAATGTAATAGAGGAGGTGAATGTACTATCAAGTGGTGCTAAAAAGCACTGTATGTTTTAATGTGTAGATAACACGTGGCATTTTATGAAGAATGATCAGAATCCTAGTATGTGTTAGCCAGTATGTGCTGATGGTTATATTGTTTCAATTATAATTACAATTTTGTTTGCTTGGGACTCGCATAGAAATCCTGGAATGAGTACAACACAAGACAAATGAGAGTGACTCACTTGGACTTGAAAAAGAAATAGCGACATACCACGCCGCTGCTTTGCATGGCTCCAGTGTTGCAGTTACCCTTATTTGGCTGTAGATTCTTTAATGGTGAAATCTACTGCCAGGGAAACAACATATTTTGAATTACTGTAATATGTGCCTTGTAGCTTTGCCACTCATTACAAATATGGATCACAAGGAGACAGACAGGCAGTGAGAACCACAGTTAGCTCAGCATCTAAGTCTGTACATGTGTGGGAGACAATATACTTTCACATGGGAGTCTCGGGTGGGTGGGGGGTGAGGGTGCTCAATTGGGGCCATGTCAGCTTGGTCACATGCTCCCATAAATGGTGCAATGAGAATCCTTCTCTCACACACACATTTCATATGTTGATAATGTTTACTTATCTCAAGTTTACCGATGCAACTGGATCCTGCACCAAGTTACCACACCGGTGGTAAAAAAAAAAAAAGTGCCCATTTGGGAAACGTGAAGTTGGAGTTCAGAAAGTGCTGATATGTGATTCTGTTGAGTGTTTGTGGTCCTCGGTACACAGTAGGGTCTGCACAGCAGAGAAATGATGGCATTCCATGGAACAGAACCATACTGGGCTTAGGAGAAGGGCTGGATATTGGTACAGCTCATTCAGTGACGTGATGATTATAGAGCACATTTCATGGTGTTAGAATCTTGATATGACGTGATATATATCCTGATGTTATATCAAATGCCAAAACCCAACTTTTTGGATTGTTAGTGTTAGTGAATCAAATGTATTGTCAGGAATAGGCTACTAACAAATTAATTTGCTTTCATAGCTCACTATGTGGTGTTCAGAATGTCATAGTCATTTCTGTGTAAATACAACTCAGTATTTTTGAACGATTGTCATACAGTACAAAGCAGAAATGGAACAGAAGAGAAGAATGAGGCCCAGTATATCACAATACTGCCGAAAAATATAATAAATTATATGTGTTGATATGACAGTATCGTGAAAAATTTTGATGAAGAATCAAAATTGTTCCTTGTGGCAAAAACCATTTCATTCTGGCTTTTGTAATGCATTTTAACCACTACAGTTGCCAACCACTAGTACCACTATTACTACTTCTACAGTACTGACTAGCATTCTGACCACTTACAGCTCTGCTCACTTAACCAATCAGGGGCAGGTAGCGTTTTAGATTAAGCTTATTCTGGTGACCATTTTGAATTCATACAATACATTCCAGAAACATGGAGAGGTAAGGATCACAAAGAGGCTGCGCTTTACTATACGAGGGTTGCTTTATACTGCACTCATTAAGAAGCTGGAAATATACATTTGCTTTTACACTCCATTTTTAGTTTATCCTTTTCAGATGCTGAACTGTCATTTCAAGTCTTGCAGTATTTTCTAAAAATAGCCAGCCTACCAGCCGTAGTGGTTTTGTCGCGCCTTTGTCATCAAAGACAAAACAAAAATACAAACAAAAGCAGCTTTAAATACATATTCTACCAAACATCTCTTCATACCTCTCACACACCGACAATTTCTTCACAAAAACAGACAACAACAATATCCAGTAGTTCATTTTGGTGTGGCCCTGGCTGGCTTTGTAAAACCATCAGCTCATCTGCCAGAGTGGTTTAAAGTAGCTGTTTTAGAAAAACAACACACACATGTACACACAGACATTTCTTCATCTTTCACTACATGGCAAACTATAGTATATCATAGCATTAAAACACCACCAAAACCACCAACACTTTGTGCAGGCTTATGGCGTGGTAAGGCTCTGGCACACTGTACTGACTTGCATTCATTGTTTGTCTGTTTTTTTATGTGTTTTTGAATTTCTGTTTGTGGTTTAAGGTGCCAAACTAATTGCTGTGCATGACATTGCTTTCTTCTGTCATCTGTTGCATCTGTATGAACTGTGGTGCATGAGAGATGAGATGTGCAATATTCCACTACAGCGCCCTCTGGTGGGAGAAAGACCAGAGTGCGAGCAGAGAGAAAAATCAGCTCAGACTCACTGCTGTATCTTCTGCCTCTAATCTTTTCGAATCAAAGCTATTTTAAAATAAATAAATAAGGTTTGGTGAGTTCATGATTTTCGCTGATTAGCAAAGAATCTCATTTTTATTGCTAGAAATGTAGTCAGTAGAAAGTTCTATTAACAGTGATTCCATTCATGAGAAGCAAAACAGTTTTGTTTTTTGTGGTCTCTCATTTCAAACTTCAGCCATGGGATTATGCAGTGTGGGAGTTCAGATAATGTAACATACTCTTTGCTTTTTTGCTACTCCTTTTGGAATTGGAAATTGTTCTTCTGTATTTGTTTTTTAAATAAAAAAATATCACTCTGAAAAGGCCTTTGAAATGTTGTCTTTGAAGACACGCTACTGACTGTATGTCAAATTACACATCACACGTTGTCCAGATTCAACATCACACATGCATGGAAAATACTGTTTTCAAGTGTGTGTTCCATGAAAAATTCCTCAATGTCTCCACAAGTAACCAAGGGTGGTGAGCAACCAAATAGAACATGCCATGAAGAGGGCTACTTTTCTGAGACAGTCATGTGACGGAACTGACATGATGAAACTCTGCTGTGCAGTTGCAGACTCTAGGCATGACTGACCAGAATGGGTAGGAGTGCAAACATGCATTTGTGTGAGTGTTTACATGTATGAATTTGTGAGTGTGTGTGAGAGAGACAGAGAGGCCTCTTTGTCTTGTGTGACCACACAATCAATGTCTAATTAGGCCTGTGGTGATTAATGCTCCCCCAGTGAGACCCACAGGGCCCTGATGAATGTGGTTAGGACATCCCACAGAAAATGCTATCCAAACAAGCCTAGGCTGATGTTTCATCTCGCAGGCCCCCACTCACTGTCCCACACAGAGTGCAGCAGGTTAAGTGTGTCTGTGTAGGTGTATGTGTGCGTGTGTGTGTGTGTGTATGTGTTAGTCTGGTGAGGTGGCAGACAAAATGTGACATGATCCAAACCACCCACACTTCCTCCTCCATATAGAAGTACTTCCTGGTGTCCTCTCTCAGTGTGTCCCAGTGTTTGGGGGAATGGGGGGGGGGGCACTTGTGAGCGGATGTGTTTAGTGAGTTTGATTATCATCCTGTAAGCGTCAGGTCAGAGTTTGCAGCAGACAGGGAGATAATTAGGATATTAATGGACTGGTGGAATAGTCCATTAATGGTTCCAGACCAGTGCAACTCTGCATGCCAAAAGCAGTTTTTTTCTCCCCAGATTGGATGGTTGCTCTGGATCAGGGGAGAATTCCAGGTGCACCTCAATTCCATAGAAAGGAAAGTGGGTGCAGCTGTTCTTTGTACAACATTATAATCATGTACCATTAACAACAATATGTAACATTGGATCCAAATAATTTGTGTGTGTGTGTGGGTGTGGGTGTGTGTAATTGTGGATCACTTACAGATATTCATGAACAGTTTTGGGGGGAGGGGGGAGAGGGTAGGGTAGAGGCGGAGTAGTGTGTATAGGGCAAGGCAGGACCTTGTTGTCACAAGGGCACTGACCCCAACCTGCCCCATCCAAGCCACCATTTATCACATTACGTACAAGGAGTGATGGATGGTGGGTTTGAGGAATTTACCGAGCAGTGTTAGATACTCTTTTATTGTTAGTTCACAGCTCAGTGGAAACACGCAGCTGATTTGGAAACAGCATTAACCATAACAACATCACTTAAACGAGTCAAAAACAAAACATCCAGAGTGAATATTTGGCCCTTAGAAAAAAAATGTATGTAAACACAGTTTGCACCACATTTGACTTTGCTATGTGCAGCCAAATGTGAATCAGTCTGCACTGATGAACACTGTCCAATGAAAATATGCATGTTTTCAAAATGTTAAAGAGACCTCTCTATGAACTTTAACTATGCTATTTATCCAGACATCTTAATATTGCGCACACAAGTGTAAAGCCCTCCGCTCACCTCTGTGAGAAAGGTGACGGAACACTTTCCAGATATTATTTTCATAATTACTCCCACTGCCAAGTATCAAGTGTTGTTTTCACTGGCTTTGTCTGAATAGAAACACTGATACCTTCTATCCAACCTAATATAAAAAGCAATGTCAATATCAAACATTTTGAACTTGAAATATTTTCATTCTAGCTCTTTGCTGACTGTATGAGATTATGTGCGATTAGAATAACCAATAACAATAAAAGCTCTGAGGTCGGTTTTGTAGTTACACTTACTGGACACATGGAGGAGCCCTTGGTAAGTAAATCATGGACGGCCCTGACTGCAACCACATGCCAGTGTTAAGAGTAAGCACATATTGTCAAGACTTGTGCTCTTATTATGAAAGACAAAAGCAACCATGGCTAATATTAAAGAGTGTAAAAAGTAAAGAAAGCACAGAGACAGAAAAACAAAGACAATAAATAGGTAACTTGGGCACAATGTCACTCACTCTGGATTTAACTTAATATCTGCCGTGATGTGATGGTCACCCCTGTCACACTCATTGCTGCCATGTAGAGCAGGTAATAGACAGCATCTGGTAGATGCCTACTTTTTCTGTAATTGTAAAGGGTGACTTTGATTATTAATTCATTCAATATTAAGTCAATCAAGAAAGTTCTAATTGTATTCTGTTTGGATGTTTACTTCCATTTTTGGTGCCAAGTCAACATTGTTGTTGCTTTCATGTTTTGGTATGCTAATATTATTATTTTCTTGCACCATGTTAATTTTGTACCTTATTAGGCAAACCTCACCTTCTTTTCAGATGTGGAGCTAAAGCAATGTATTTACCAAACCTTGTGTACTAATAAATAGTAAATAAGAATGAGTACACACACAAACACACTTACACACTACACTTTTGTTTGTTTGTCTTTGTAACCATTAATAGATGTGCAATTGCAAGGTTGCACATAAACACAATGCCATCAGAATAAAGGGAGAAAATAATTGCCTCATAGTAGCAATATTTGACCTGCAATATTTAAATCATAACCGTAGTTGATAATCTACTTGTCAAATAAAATTATGTGAATGTGTTTATCTTTCCATGTGGGCATTTTAATGCCACTGATTTGCCCAACTCTAAATCCTTTAGTGTGGTTATTACACAGCGTTTTTCCCCCCCTTTCAGCACAGAACAAGCATTTGCACTCCACATTATCTCCCATTAATAGGACCCATTCCGAATATGTATGAATAATCAATGGTGAGTCAACGGCCGGAATGGCCCTTACCAAAGCTGAGCATGAATCTTGCTAATGGCACGCATCTCCTGGATGTAATTAGGAATAATGCACCGCTTGGGTATACAGACCATCACATGGTTTGTTTGCTGCAAAATGTGAAAGGTAAACATGGGAGGGTTTTCGGGGGGGGGGAGTGATGGTGACAGAAGAAGAGACCAGTCTCATTTCACAGAGTTCTCAGAGGTGAAGGCAGGCCAAGCCACTGGAAACAACCGTTTTCCCTAATGGCTAGTACATTACTCTTCTTAAACACCTGGTCATGGCCATTTAGAAATGTTCATTAACCACTGATGCAGAGTGAATAGGTGCGATAGTTCACTCCTTGCTAATTGCCTGGATGAGGTTGACTGTTGATTCGAAGAGCACTTCAGTGTTAAACATTAGGCCAAGTGCTAAAAGCTAGACCCACAATTATCCATTTGAATTGGACATGAGAAAAGTGGGGGACATTATCAAGTCAATTTTTTTTTTCCTCAAAGTAATATGACAAAAAAACCCCAAAGTTATTAGGCATTACATTTTCAGTTGCTTAGCATTGCACACTGAGTAAAATGCACCTCCATTTTTTATTTATCATTATGTTATTATCTTTTTTCCCCATCCACAACACTATGGCAAGGCGCATTCTCTACACATTACACACCGTAATGCAGTCTCATTGGAAAATTGAAAATTACATTTAGTGACCTCAATTCCCTGAAATGAACAGCCATGACAGTGGTGGTGGTGCTGCTGCTGCTACCGCCGAGAGGCTTTCTGGTGAAACCCTTTGTAGCGGGGCCCCGCTCCGTCTCTGACAGGCTGAGGTGGTAGAAGCCTGGGCTGTTGTTTTTGTAAACCTTACTGATTTAATGAGGCTGCCGGAGGAAAAGGCGAGCCAGCCTGACAGCCTGGAGAAACCTGTAATGCTTCTCTTCCACACAGGGAAACCCAGTGACAGAACCATTTTCTCCACAGCGGCCCCCCTAATTCAAACTGTACACGTGCACCAAAATGATAATGGATGGGACATCTGTGTCTCCGTTGTCTTGATTAATTTACATCTTCCCCTTTTGAACACTTAGAGATGGGATTCGTAGAAATACACAGAGTGTGGTGCACGTGGGAGTCCGAATGGCAGGATGGAATATGCATTTTTGCAGATACACACCGTAATTGCCAATGTGACCCACTTTCATTATGTGGGATTGGGAATTAGTTTAACCTTAACATTAATCCACTTCTTATTTATTTGGAGAGCGTCTCTAATGCATTTCATCTGTTTAGCGGGCACATCACTTAAATGATCTGGGCCTGTGCCTGTTGGTGTGTTCGGCGGCAAAAGCATGGGTGGGCTGTGTTCTTCGGGGTCTATTGATCTCGTATTGTTGGTGGCTGAGGGAAAAACAGAGGGAGTGTTCTATGTTGTTGTTGCTGCTGCTGTATGTGTGTGTGTGTGTGTGTGTGTGTGTGTGTGCGTGCATGGAGAGAGTGAGTGATTGTGTGTATATGTGAATCTGTTTGTGTATGTGCTTGTGCTTCTGTGTGTGTGTGTGTGTGCAGATGCAGGCAGGGGGTGAGAGAGAGCCTTGTGCAGATGTTCCATTGTGATGGATCTATTATCCAACTATTACAAGACAAATGAGTGATCTCTCCTATTTTCCATGCCTGAAGAAAATTGAAATGGGAGCCCGGGTGTACGTGTGTGTGTGTGTGTGTGTGTGTGTGTGTCTCTTTGTGTGTATATGTGTGTGTGTGTTTCACGCGGGCTGTATGATTAAGGTTTGGTGGGACGGCCATTAATTCTGAAGTGAGAGAAACACCAGCAGCGTGGGACAACCACCTCAACATTATAAATCAACCTTCAACAGCCTTCCTTTGATGACCAAGCACTCGCTGGTACCCACCAGCCTAATTAGAATTCATGATAAAATACATGCAAGGAAGCATTTTGTAACCCTCATAATTTTAGGGGAAATGTATTATCATCTGGCCAACCATTTACTAAGCGTGATATTTTCCATTAGCGCCTTGTCAGCTAATGTAAGGGGAAAAAATGGCTTCAAAAATTGGATATCACATCTTCTGATGGAATGTGGTTTACCATCAAACACATCAAATGGTCCACGAAAACAACAATCATTTAGGTGTTTTGGATAAATATTGCAAAGAATGCACCCATATGTGAAGCATGCATGAGTGTCTTTTGAGGTTGCAGTTGCAGATGACCGAAGAGCACTTTTCTGCCTGAAATAATTGCCTGAGCTAAATCCAATATCTAACACCCCCTAACCATCGGTCAAATATGAGATGCTTCTGTTTATCTGTTGGTCCATTAAGCCAAAGCAAATATAAAGATCGTAAACATGTTTAAATGTGGAGACTATTTATTTGAAAATCAGCAATTAAAAATATAGATGAGTTGAGTGAGTCACTGGAGCCCACCCCCCCTCTCCTTATAAAGGCACCACTACATTAAATTTGGGGGTGGGGGTGGGGGTGTAAGGGGTAAAGGTGTTCTCTGATGGCTTAATACAGGCTCCAGTGCGGCTCTAGGTTCTCAAGCTTGTCCGCTGGTCAGGGCAGATCATTACTGGCCTTGCCCTCCCGTCGTATATAGCGCCCGTGAACTGCTTCACCAGTTTTGCAGGTCCTCGTTGCTAGCAATTCCCTGGCTAAGCTTCCCCCAATAGCCAGGGGGGTCAGTCTAATCCGCAGCTGCTCGCGGCAGCCGCCGCCGAGTAATTCAACATGGCCTTAGTCCATAAGCACTTGCCATGCCCAGCTGGCTCACTGAGCGCCGCTGTCAAAACCCCTCTCATCACTGGAAGAGATGGATAAAGCACCCGGGCTGGGTCTGTGCTGAGCTGCAGCTACGCCCGCCGCCGGCTACTGTACGGCAGACCTCTGCAAATGCAGGCCAGGCTCAGCCAGCTTGTCCATGAAGGGGTGGGGAGAGGGAAGGGGTGTGTGGGTGTGTGTGTGGGTGTGGGTGTGGGTGTGGGTGGGGGGGGTGGCTGAGGGGATAGAGGGTTGGTGTTGCACCCTGTGATTTTCAGGGAAAATGAGAAAGGATGCAGCGGGGAACTGGGAGGCCATGTTTCTTTTTACCTTCGGCGCGGCTGGCGTGATACGCTCACACACCTCTGCATTACACATGCAGTCATCTAGGAATTCTACTGATTTGCACAAGAGGATTTATGATTGAGTGCGCTGTAAAATTACCAGAGCAAGAATACTAATTGAGACCTACTCGTGACATACAAAACTGCTTACTGTAGACCATCACTGGATGCTTACTAAAATGAGGCCAATATGTTAATTGTCAGAATTCATGATGTATGACCAACTCATACAATGCTAAATTATTTTTTTTATCACAGCATAGCACAGCAAAAAATCCAACCTTAGCCTCATATTTGTCTTGCAAAAATTGCCCACTGCCAAATATATAGCTATCATATAGCTGAAAACAGTGGTAGATCATCTTTTTCTTCATCAGAGACATCTTTTTAGGGTAATTTTCCAATACAAGCTGCACCACATATACAAACCACAGGACAGCGTTTAATTAAATGTTTAGACCAGTCCTGTGTAGTAGCCACACACATGTATTACCGCCGCATGTGTATTAATTACAGCTTATTTAACATCACTTATAAGATTATGATTTAAAGAGAAAGAATGAAGAAAAGCAGTACATTCCCACGTATAACTCTCCCCCAAGTATTAACCTTATAGCTGAAAATAATGTGCAAAATCAATGTATTAACCTCAGTTAATAGTCAGGAAATTACAATATTTACATCACACACTCATATTTTCACTCATTGTACAAATTACTATAAGCATTTGAAATAGCTCTTTTAAATTACATGTGTATTTAACTTTAAGACTCCCTAAAGGAAGAGAACTGATCCGCATATTTATTCATCTCTTACAGTGTTTGTTTATCTCTGGTGATATGGCGAGGGGCAGCATCTTCTGAATGTAGAGTATGAGGTCTTCCCTATGGAACGGACCATGTGCAACTCGCCAGGCTGTCACATTATTCCCAGGCACAATGTAGTCATGAGGAAAATGTTTAAGGTATTAATTAGTCATATGATAATGAGAAAACGCTCTAGATGTGGATTCTCATTTATCTACCATCTTGGCACAAAGCACGAATTTCTATCTCTCTCCCGTTCTCTCTCTCACCCTCTCTCTCTTTTGCTCCCTCTCGTTTCCAAACTTAAATGCTTGAGGTGAGCTCCAGTAGTGTGTGCTACAGACTGTTTATTCCACCACACATGAATATGTAGTTCACGGCGCAGCGTTTACCCTCTTGAGGAGATAAACAGGATATGAATTGCAATTAGGTTGTGACTAACTTTATAGTGGTACCATCAGTTACAATATATTTCCCAATTTTTGTTTTAAATAGTAAATGGCAAGTCAAAGCTGATTACACACAGCGCTGGGAATGCACTGTGCTGTCAGAGACTAGATCGACTGACTTTAAATTTACATATTAATGAAATGATTTGTTAAGAGCCGGTGGAAGTATAAGAAAATAACCAGAGTATTCAGAAGGGCACGACATTTATAAATAAGCTGATGCAGAGGGGAAAAAAGGGGAAATTAAACCTTTTAGTTGAATAAATCCAAGACCTCCCCTCATGAACCATATTATTAGCATTTCCATTTTTAAATTACCCCGGGTGTCATTTTAGTCATCATGACCCAGTTAGGCAGAAGTAATTGTCCAGTTCTCACACAATCAATGATCAAGTGACCTTGGTTTTACTTGCCCATGGTCCCCTCTGTCCAGAGCAGACTACATGAGAGACTGCACAAGGTGGATGGCTGGACAGAAATAGCCTTATGCATTGAAAAATGTCCACCTATGTGCTGAGACTCTTCCCACCCTCCAGACTCAGTCAGAGATGACTTATTAACCAAGGAGCGTGTATTAATGGTCAAACTAGCACATTACTAAGCCTGGTCACACACTGAAATAACTGATGAATAGATAAAATATCCTCCAATTGTAATGTCATTGTGTGAAGAAAGAGGTGGATGGAGCTGGTACTTGGTGGATGGAGAAGGAGATAATTAAATAGATGTCATTGTTTAATTCTCTCTTTTTAATTTCTGTTCAGACCTGCCAGTCTTGAGATGTATAATACTGTATTTTTTTTCCTTTTTCAAACCACAGTGTAGGTTGTATTAGTAGTAGCTCTTGGACAGTGACTTCAGTTTGTGCAATAAATATGTGCTGAATATCCAGTAGATATATGATTCTAACGTGAGCATAGGTTTCACTAATCTACAGGGACCATTTAGACATTTTCTTTGCATAACCACATGAAAAGTGTTAAAAACAATTCTGCTATGTCTCAGTCAAATGAGTTCAACATGTATCCTGAAGCACTTTATTGCTAGGTTGGATACTTTGATATGCTTTATGTTGTTGATGCAATGACACCATAACCAGTGCTACTGGAGAAAAAGTATGAGTGCATAAAAACCACTCTGCAGAGCCTAATGTTCACCACAGAGAAGATTAATCTCGTCTCTTTGTCACCCAACACTTGATGGACATCAAACCATTCAGAAAGGACTGTAGACGGGGGCAATGTTCTGCAACATATGCAGACTTATCAAGCTTTACTTTAATGTTCTGCATCTCATTGGCTGCTTTATGTCCAAGTTCATTTCAACGACAAAAAAAAAGTGTCACTCCTCAGGAGCCTGGGATCATATCAGCATTTAACCAATGCGTTGATCACCCGTTACTCTCCGAGTACTGGAGAGATTTGGACTTTGTAAATAACCTGCTCTACCACAAGCCATAAACTGGCGAGAGTAGTTTTAAGCCATATAAGGCATTAGTATTTGCTATGGCCGGAGGGGGGAAAGTGATTCCTAAAAGCATTCCAAATAATTTGTCCAATAAAGCTCGGAGATTCATGGGACAGCACTAATAGGCCATAACTCAAGGCGGCAGGGCTGGGGGGCTGGCACAGAGTGGGACAAAGCAGTTGAAAGGGATGAGCGCAGCGACTATATCTTCTCATAAAGTGGCTGTTCCACCCGCTGTCGCCGTCAATTGCGCACAGAATACAGCACCCGGAATCGCACAGGTTTATCTTGCGTGATCTTGTCGGGATTTCAAAAACCAAAAAGTGCTGATGCAGTAATCCTGCCCCATTCCAGTTGCAACAGTCAGGAAGACCCAACAAAAAAATAAATAAATAAAAAGAGAGATCTCTCCGGTTTTCCCAGAATGGACAACACAGTGCATGAGTGTTAGCTTGAATTCATACACTATGGATTTCTGTATTAAATAGTTCATAGTTCATTCATGACTTCAATTATGGTAGAAAGTGAGGACTACCTGCTGACAGTATTTTTCTAACCTTGGTGTGGTCTAGGGAGGGCACAGCACTCTGTTGGTTAATGGTTAACCCAAACACACTAGTGCATCCTCCCGCTCAGACACATCAAAGTCGGTGGTTATATGGGGGCTTTGACTCTGATGGGAATGGCCCTTGTTGTCAGTCCAGGCGAGTGGTGAGGAGGATCAACCCAAATCCCACTGACTTACCATGGCGACTCGTTTCATTTAGTGTCCTTCAGGAGGTCAGACACACATTCACAGCTCTAATGTGAACAGAATGTGATTAGGCACTAAAAGTGAAGGGGAACTTGAACAAATATCTCCAAACACAACATTACACTAAATGCTAAAGGCTAGCTGTTTATGTTCCTAGGGGAGAATTGGTCTTGGGCTTGAGCCACTGTATCATACATAATTACAATGTCTTGCCACAAATACTACATAAGAACATACTTTCAAACACTGACACCTCATCTCATATTATGACAGAATCTAGCTAATATTGTTTAAAATTGTTCAAAATATTGTTAATTTTTTTAATTAAGTGCATTAGTGTGTTTTTTCAGTGTTTTGGGCCGCAGGGGTGGGGGTGGGGTATTGCTACAATGTATAATTGATGTGGAGCATCTTGATATTGCGATGTAACAGAGTGAAGAGACATATCCCAGAGCCCTCCACTGACCCAAGGGCCCCATACAACATAAGGACCAACATCATTATCAAAAAGACAGGGGCTTAGTGCTTCCCAGTCTGATTTTCGATCCGTTGCTCACCTAGAATGAGGTCTGTTGCCTCATGTGACACCATGCTCTCAAGATGTACACTGACACTCACTCTGCCATCTCACATCATGTGTACAGAGAGAGGCCAGAGGTGTTTGTTGTAATAGCAGTGCAGAGTGAGGCCCATGCATAGTGAGATAAATGCACGATTGCAGTCCACCATTCCTCGAGGTCAGGGATCAATAAAACATGAGAAAATTTATTCTCCAAATGCCTTATTTTATTTTTTCGGGGGGGGGGGGGGGGGTAGAGAGGGGCGGTAGAGAGATCCTCCCTGTCTCCAAGCATTCGGGCTAATGGAGATCATTAGCATTGCGGTCTTGGGCGTAGAGGAGATCTGAAATGAAACCAAGCCCATTCAGAGCGGTGGAGGCCCGGTACAGAAACAGACGCTTAAATACCACTTAATTCCGACTCATAAATAGCCTCTCAGCCATTCCAACTGGGTGTCCGAGGCCGCGGCTCTTCCGTCTCAGTGGTGGCCTTGAAAATGATGCCACCCTGCTCCCCCTATTATAGAGTGCAATTAAGCGAACTCACCCGCTCTGCAGCCATAACAAACCCGTTAAGCCCTAATTATGACTTTATTTATTTAAGTCAGCACTTAATGATTTTAAAAGTGATTTATATTGTTTTCCTGTGTTCGGGACTAATGAAATCTGTTGCCCAAATTAATACTGGTTTTTCATCGCTGCATTTTTTAAAAGCCTGTTACCATCGCCATTTCCATCATTAATTTACTGTCTGTGAAACCTAGGAAAGGGAGAAGATCGGCCATTATATGCCCAGATTGAAACAGAGAAGAGACACAGGGACACTACAATGGGATATTAAATTTAGGCAGAAAACAAATCACATTAGTCTTCTAACGCTGCCATTTTTTTTTTTTTGGGGGGGGGGGGGGTAAAATAAGGTTTTCACTGTGTGTCTAAAGGAACACTCACACAGATTGGCTGCTTTAAATTCATTTTGTTTTTATTTTACCAGTAGTTTTAATAGATACAAGGCAAATTTATATAAATGAGGTTCAATATTGTGAATGCTATGACACTAGTAAGGCTGGATTAAAAGCACATCTACAATTATGCAGTGGACTGTGTCCATACCATGATGACCCATATTCACCACTTGTCCATAGATTACAGATCATCATCTAACATGTTACGTAAATCAATGATTTTTCCAATGCAGGATTTTCCAAATTTTCCAAACAAGGATATATTTACACTAATGCAATGATGATATGATCTGACATGGTACAGGATCTGACAATGAAACCTCACTGCTTCCACAATGAGCCTTTCAACTGCAACCATATTGTTTTAAGGCTTGGCAGCACACCTGGAAAACGTTAAACAAATTTTACAAACACAATTCGTCACGTGAGCAGCCATCTCTGCCCCTAGATCAGACACCCCCCCCCCCCCCCCGCCCAATTTGCATCCCATTCACTCTTTGTTAACTCAGAAATATTGTTAGTCCTCCATCTCCAAGGATCTGCATGCTACAACATTAGTAAACCCCTCTATTCTTTGCTAGTGATGCACCCACCACCAACACACCACCACACATACCTGCAACAGATCTGGGACGCATGTAGCGCGGACCCTGTGGCTCTGGGCCAGGTGAGGGCCTATGAGCCTGCTGCGCTCTCCTGGTCTGCTGAGCATTTGGAGGGATAATAAGAGTTATAAATAAGAGAAGAATTTAGAATCACTAAATCAGCCCACTCCCTGCACATCAGTTGCACACATACCTCATCTCCGACCACACACACACACACACACACACACACAGACACACACACACACACCTCAACTCCATTATTCTTGCCATGCTGTGAAATTCCCATTTTGCACACTTTGCTGGCTGGGCCATGAATTATGCATTGTGCCGGAGAAATCCTCAATCTCACGCTTCAGGCACACTGTGCATTACTGGGGTTCTATCTCTATTACCAAGATGAATCGTTGAATGGGGAATATTTGATAGGATATGGTTCTAACTTCATTGTTTGTTTGCAGTGTAAAGATTTTCTTTCCAGTGGTTTTCCTTTGTCTATAGAAACAGCTGAATTTTATGGTCCTTCGGTGGAGAAAAACGGCAAGAAGCGGTTATGGGCACCTGGTCTCATATGATTGAAGCGTTCATAAGTTAAATGCTTTGATACTGAAATTACTGTTGTGAGACTTGTAGTGTGCAGCGAGTCGTCGACAGCGGGAAGGCTGCTGTCTGATTATCCGCGGCTGTGACCGTTCTCCTGTTAGCTGATTGGAGATGCATTGACAGGGGGGCCTCTCTCACCAAATGTGGCACAGGACTTATTATAAATCACATATAATTGAACATGGGTAATAAATAAACTCCTATAAAACGCTCCTGTTGATGCTCACTCAGTGTGTTCTAAAGAAACAGCCTCTTACGCAGTTATCAGATATGACTTTTTTTGTCCATATAATGTGCCAGCTTGTCTGATAAATGGATGAAAGCTGGCTTCATTAGCCATTCGGGGTCCATTGATTCTGCTCCTCATAAGCCTATTATTACACACTCATATTTAATAATGCTAAACCCACTTGTACCACATTAATAGGGCCCCTCAAGCACTTTGGAGAACTAAGTGATTGAACATCTAATCCTCATTTTCTTGCAGTGTTCCCAAGTATTAAGCTCCCTCTTCAAACAATTACTTATCGGGTTGGCGTTCACAGTCAAATCAGTAGTGGCATTGCTTCCTGCGCCTAATTTGGAATGCTTGTGTTCTCCTCTCCTGGTGCATCCATTGAACTGAGCTTCGGGCAAATTTCAAGCGTGGTAGAGTCAATTAGACAGTCACGGCATGGGGCTCTTTTCTCTTCTGACGTGAAACTGCGGTCAGTCTGCCAGGAGACATTGATCTCCAGATAACAGCAACAACCTGGAAGCAATGAAATTCTAAAGAATGGTTTTGTGTATAAAAAACAATGCTGAAAAATGCTGGGAATGGCTCAGATGGCAGCTATGGCAAATACTACTTTGGAGGGCGGCAGACCAAACCAGAATCTTAAAGCCATTTATACCCCATATTGACATATAGCATGCTAACTGGCAGAATATTGTTGTCTAACTGAAAGTACATGGAGTATCAGGCTATATTGATTAACTAGTCTTTAACCGTCATTTGTTTAACTAATTAAAGACACCATGATTAGCGATTATATCAAAGATTATTATTAAGCTACAGCATATGTAGCAAAGGTTTTCAGAGAGATTTAGACATTACTAGAGAGGTTCCGCAATTTACCCCCAACCACTGTGTGGCCAAGCCAGATACTGTCGTTATGTTCTATCCCTGGATGACAATAGGCAGCAGCTTGCTTATCAGATTCTCTCTGCTTGTTAATCCAAAGTGGAAGAATTAACCCTCATTTTCAGCTGTTAGAAGAGAAATTGGGTTTTCTCGCCTGTCCACTGATTCCTCTGTGGCTCTTCCTGATTCTGATGGAAATTACTGAGGTCACTGACTTCATCCTAACTCAAATGACTCTGCTGAATCCACTGAATTAATTAAGTGACCACCAGGTTCCAATTCATAACAGTCGCACATTTTTAGTCATTACCTTAATAAAACGTTATATCAATATGTTTGGCATTTCCATTTTTCTTGTAATGTGCTCAGAGTAAATATATGCTCTGTCCAAATAAAAGACTGTGATTATATAAGGGGATTAATGGTACCCAAGATATACCTATATACAAAAATATATGGTATGTGGTGGGATCATTAAGACTTGATGGACAACCATAAGACTTGACCATGGAAAAACTACACAGTATATTCTATTCATGACCACCACTGCATTCTCATTTATCTGCATTTATCTTGAGACTGATTTTAAACGACTTTGAGGTATTTGTCTCGGGCTCTTTGTGAGCCTTTTCAAACATCTTACATGGCGATCAGTCGCATTCTTATTAACCAGTCTTATTGTGTTTGACCCCCCTCCACAGCCAACATGCTGTCTCTAATAACATTTTGACATTAGAGCTTCGGCAAAAAGCATTTTCGTCCCCCCCGTTTGTGGGGTGGGCGACTGATAACTTTTCATTCATAATTAGCTCATCTCGAATCAGCAGACATTCCCAGGAAATTGAACTGTCAGAGAATGGAGGCGAGTGTTTGACCTCGCCTCGCTGAGTGGGGCCCATCATAATTTGTTCATTTGGTGCCCATCAGTTTGGCCTCGTCTCCGGCGCGGCGCTCAGGTGACCTCTCCCTCTCCAATTCCACCCGGTCCACGTTTAATTATGACTCAGCAAAGCCAAAGAAATAGCAAAGCCCACCCTCGAATCCCCCTGTCTGCCAATCAACCCGCAAGACTGACACGTTTAAGAGAGGTGCTGCTGCAAGGGGGAAATAAGGAACACAAGGGATGCTGGGAAGACAAAACACACACAAACATGCACAAACACACACGCACACACACACACACAAAAACACCAGAAGAGCTCGCAACACAGAACAAATCCTCTCTTTCTGATGATGAATGTGTTCCGTTTTTCACGTTGTTGCTAATTAATTTTTTTTCTGATGGACGGGAGGTGACCATTTTCCCCCGTTTTTGTGCCGGCTTTCGATCTTATTTATGTAAACCAGTTGAAAAGGCTTTTAACATTTCTGACTGCAAATGTCAAAAAACAGCAATGGCTTTTATTTAGGTAGACAATTTGGATGTAAGAGACTAATTATCCCATTTTTAACAAAGACCCCCATTCATATACTAATGCTGGGATTCTCAATTAAGCAAATATGTAGAGCTTTAAAAGCCCAGACCATTCAGCTGACAGAAATACTGAGCAGGAGGCACTTTGTATTTGACTTGGTGATTTTAAGACCAGTGAAGCCGCCCTAGATTTAAATCAAAGCGAGTGTCTTTCACACTGTGTGTATATGGAAGTGAGTGTATTTAATAAGACTACTGTTAATTGTGTCTTTGTGTTTGCATTCTCCTGGCCTGTGCAAACAACACTGCCTTGTCTAATCATCACTGTGATTAAAAGACAAAAAGGTCAGGGAGATAAAATGCAGTTTTGTGCAACAGTGTAATGAATGTTAATAGGCGATCATTGTCTGAATTATATTCAGGACAGCTTCATAACCTTGAACAGTAGCAATGCTATAAAGGAATGACATTGTTTGTTGTATTACTCTTGTGGGATCATTTGTCTGGGAAATTGGTACCTAGGAAGAACCCATCTATCCTTGCATTCATTTACCCATCTTTGTAGTGGTAGTAGGTTATTTCAAATCTTCTGTGATATGGTTAGCTTGAAATGTCAATTTGTTATCTTTTGCTCAAAAATGTACAAGAAGTATACACACATGAAATTACATACTTTTTGTAATACTCAAATGGACAGATTTGCTATTATTGCACATTGTGAATATTTCAATACAGTACTAAGACAGGATAAAGCCATGAATAAATGTCTAAGTCTAATAACTGCACTGTTATTTCAGTGGTCAATCCAGTTATAACAGTTATAATAACAGTTCACTCTGTTAAGATGTTCATGTCACCAGGTTTTGATAACACAGTAACTTACGGTTGTACATTTCAGCACATGAAATGTGGGCAATTTACTTACTTATAACAATATACCACACAGGTCATCTCAGATAAAGGTCCATCTTAACTCTGTTGTGACTATTTGCCCAAATAGCTCTTAAGATGCCCATGAGGCACCAGATGTAAAGTAAGCATATTTTAAAGCAGAGACTGTCACTGTAAACACCACCTGATTGGTTATGTTTGACATGTGGATTAATAACAAGTCAACCACACTGATTGACAGATGGCACTATCCTCAGTCTTCACTGGTGCTCCAGCACCAGACTGAAACCCTACAGATAGGACAATGCGAATGGTCCTATAATACAAATACTGTTATTTGCCTATTCTAATAGTGAATGTGATATCAAATGAATATGGTTTTAGACAAAACCACAATGTAGGACTAAATGATGATTGGGTAGAAGTATTAGTCACACTTTCTAGTACAGTGCCCTTGTTACAGCGTATCTGCATCATCAATTAACAACCTGTGTAGCTAAGTATTATAACATGTCCTTCCGTTGTACATAATGGACATTTGAATCCTACTGATTGTAAATATGTGTAGTAGGAAATACTTGTTATGATAGCCTGCCAAAAATAATTTAAGAATTATTCAATTAATAAAGAATTTGAAAGTACATAAAATCCCATTAAGTACATGGCATAGTTTGTTACACTTTAATCTATGGTGTAGATACACTGTAGCAAGGTAATTAGCAAAGTAGCATAAGTATTACAGAAATGTTTGATGTCACCACTGTGGTATTCAAACATTTTAGAATAAGGGACTTGCTATCTTCATACATTCAGCTAGGTACCCCACTCCCCTTCCCCCACCCCCTCCTGTCCAGATATTGGCACACCTGGACTCTATCAACTGTTCATTAGCTGCATATTTAAGCCTGCCAAGGCTGCGACTCTGTGCTCAGTCATGGAAACTCATTACCTTGTGTCCGGGAGTCACCATGAGCTCCCTCAGTAAAATCATGGGATGTGTTCAGTCTGGACTTCCTTAAGCCCCTGGAAACACAGAGCATCTATCACCTTGTGGATTTTGTTCATCGTTATGCTGAGAACTGGCATTTGCTTCAACATTTTTGAATGTTTCCATACTATGTTAAAATAATGAATAATTTTATTTACACATCATTTATGTCTGCAGTATATGTAAACCTGTCCAGCAATGGCCTTGGGACACAAGTCAGGGCCCACTGCCATGATGTCTAACCTTTATATTCCTAATACACTCTGGATGACAACGCATGTCTGTCCCACTATCAGAGGCTTTAGTACTCTCACCTGGACAGGTGATCTGGATTTGTCAAAGGATAGCTTCTGGACACTCTGACAGTAACGGCAAATGAAAATGCACATATCACAATCTCAACTGGTCTGGTGTGGTTCCTGTGTTGATTTTGTGTCCATGTGCTGCTTAATGTACAGAAATGTTTTGTATCAGTCTTGTAAGAACTGGAGACTATTTTAATGGGACCTGCCAAGCACTTATCCACTGGCTGGTTAATCGGTTTAACCCAAATGATTTCCTGTCATTTGTCTTTTTGGGGGGGGGCAGTCTCCTGCCAGGTATCTGTGATAGGGCAACTTATTAACCTCCTCAGAGGGAGAGAATTCAATATGTTTGTGGACATTGGGCTAAATGTTAAAGCAGACTTGAGATACAAGCGTGTGTGTGTGTGTATGCGCATGCTTGGGCTCTTGGATTTCTGCAACTTTGCAACAGTCCACCTTATTGGTCAAAAATCATAGGGAGGTATGCTGAGATTGACGAGGTAGACTGAACTGCTTTTGTACTTTCGTTGTCTGTGTCTAAACGGTTATCGACAGGGATGCAGCCATAATTAGAGTAAACTAATCGAACCCGAGCATGGACCTCTGGTGACGAGACATGGATGGAATTCACAGCCCAAGTTCCTCGGTGGACTCTCATTTAACAAGTATGGGCTTGAGTAAAGATAGATTGTGATTATGGATTCTTGCCCTTTCCACACAGGGTTTCAAAACCCTGTGAAACCTTGTGAAACTGCATAATATTTCTGTGCAGGCTACCAAAGGGATTGGACCATGGGCCAAATAAAGGTTGGGTGGTAGTAGTGGTGACAGGGGGAAGCGTTTGTCAGATACTGTATCTACTTTGTGTTGTTATTGTTAAATTGTTGTTATTGTTGTAATATTTGTGTGCTTCCTTTTTTTTCAACATTTCATTTCTGTCAATGTCTGTCCAGTCCTGTGCTACAGGAACACTCCATTTTACAAACTTGTCCGTGTTCCTGTCCATTCCATTTTGCCTAATATTTTCAATTTAGAGTGATTTACCAGCCTGTCTCATCTCGTCTCCTCCATACAGCATATGGGGAAATAACTGTTACAGTATGGTAATACAGCAACCACCATCCACCATCCTGACGCACGGCTTCTTTCATACTAAAATGCATTCACGTGCATTAGTTCCAGTAGTCTTTTGTCTCTCCATACGCTCAATGTTTCATTCTCATGTGGATTTCAGACCCATAAAAAGCCTTTACTGGTTTTAGTGCCAGCAACAGGCATTTGGAGAAACAGTGGTTAATGGAAAATGATTTTTCCTTCACCGGTCCTCACACCACTTGGAGCAATTTGACAGAAAAAAAACAGCAGCAATACAAAGAGCCGTGTGCTAAGTGTGAGGTGAGGTTCATTTTGGCACTTACCCAAGGGGCAGCACTGCCTACAAAGGGGTGAAAAAGAGGGGAAAAAAGCACTTTAGTCTTCAGATTCATTCCAGTAAAAAGGATTGAGTGGGTGCATACGTCACTGCATGTCTTTTTGCCAACTTTTGCTGCAATGGATCATTTTCTGAGATGCGCAACTTTGCTTCTGTGTCATATCAACACGCACACACACACACACACACATACAATCTCTCTTGCTCTCTCACTCACACACACACTCACACACACACACACACACACACACAGAGGGGAAATAAAGTACAAAATTTCCTCTCGGTCAGATTAAATGAAATGAAATCCATGTTAAATGTAACTGGTGACCCACACACTCCATGATTACCATACAAATTGGATCATATCTCATTGATTTTATGCAAATTATCACCTTTTGGGAGGTCTGATGGGATGGTAATGTTAATAAGAAAAACAATTACTCTCCCAAACATTACAGTGTAATTGTTTATTATTTTGCGATTAAGCAAACAGATCTGATCAATAATATAGCAAGCAGGGCTATGAATAACATCAACATAAATAGATTTGCCGCTCACATTAATAGTAGATTATTTTTAATGATCTCTACAATGTCAGTTCAATGACACTGTGTGCACTAAGAGAACGTAAAGCATCTATGATGAGACGCACAACACAACACTAATCTATTTCCTTCTCAAAGGGGCGGGGTGTGTATCCTCAGGAATGCCCCATCAAGTTCCACGTTTGTTTTTTCCATCTTAAGCTCAGTGACCTAGAGACAACTGTCAAAACTGTTCTCTTTTTTGTTGTTGTTTCTTTATGCTGATGGCCTTTCAGAGTAGGCTGTCCTAATATGTTGAAACTCTGATGCTATCTGTAATTGACTAAAGGCGAGTGTAGGAAATAGTTTCTTGGCCACATACCTCCCTAACAACACACTCTTTGCATTCAGAAGAAAACATGAGAATATGAGAATATACACCACTGGATATGACAGTTTGTGGAAATCATGTCATGTCACACAACCCACAACAGTTGTGTAAGCTGTTACCCATCTTCTTCTGATAGACAGCATTAATATCAGTGTTTTTCTTTGTCTTTTCCTGACAAAAAAAAAGGTTTGGCTATTTACTTCACATCAAAAGCAATTGATCCCAAGGCAAAGTAATCACAATTACTCACTTTCTTAATTGGCCAGCCCCGAATCAGAAAATGGAAACCGATCGCCAACGGGGGGATCAATGGTATTATCAAAGAGAGTTGGGGGGGCAGGGAATAGGGCAGTCATGTGTGATCAATCAGCCTCAAATGGCAATCGCTGAGCGGGTTGCTCGCTACTGATCATCATCAGCTACAGGTACCTGGCTTTAGTTGCCTGGAGAGGCATCCACTTCATTCTAGCCTGAAACAGGAACAAATAGAATCAGTCGAAAAAGTCATTTGAGCGTGCAGCTTGTGTCTGTGTGCCTGTGTGTGAGCGAGAGAGAGAGAGAAAATGAGAGAGACAAAGATGGAGAGAGAGACTGTGTGTTATTGCCTTATCCACTCTCACTCATTTTGCAACTGCTGACATTAGTGTGAAATACGAATGTAGACACGGATTTGATTTCGCAGTAACATGTTAGCAAACAAAAAGGCATCATGTTAGCCCAAATAAAAAAAAAAAAGTTGAAGCTTTTTGCTTTTGATCTGGTTAGCCGGCAGGCTCTCTTGTCAGATCGGTGCTCCTCGACATGAACCTTTTGCCACAGGAGCTGTGAGAAGCGCAGTTTCAATCTAAGCGATTTAAAGGGTGAACAAATATGACTAACTTTTACGGTCTCTGCTTGGGTGGCTTTTATGGAGGTTAGTGAGAGCTCCTGCCAGGGCATATCTTGGGGTGGTTTGTCGTGAAAAGCTCTTTAAAACAACCTCGTTTTTACGTCAACACAAGACTGCTGGAATATAAATCACTGTCCCATCCAAAAGGCTTCAAAGGCATCCTCAAACACTGTTTTTTTTTCAAAGCTGCACTTGAATCTGCCTCCTTTGCACATTCCTCTCTTAGCCGAGTGCTCCATCAACTTCATCACCCATCGGCCGGGGAGTGACCAGGATCCTTCCCTCCCTGTGAAGCAGAACCTGCCTGAGGCAGCAGCTGAAGCATCTTGAGGTCAGAGAATCTGACAAAGATGTGGAGGGAAAAAAAAAGCCTAGGTTGGGTGGCCACGTGTCTCCAACAGAAGGGTATGGTGTTGCTGAGCTTAAGCTTACAAAGCCGACTCGACAGACCTGTTCCTATTTTTTTTTTGTTTTACTTGTCCAAAAAAGGACAGTGTAGTTTCTGTTGCCCTCCTGCCGAGTTACCTTCCTTGTTTTTGACTCCATATTATAATGCCGTTCACTCCAGAGCTCTGGGAAACCTGGGGCAATGTGTCAGGTTTGCCATATTACAGTTTATCTTAACTACCAAAAGACACTCCGGAAAAGGTTGCTATCTAATGTCTTATTTCTCATCACAGGTGTATGGATGACAATGTGTTTCATTTAAGTGGTGTAATTTCAACTAGACTGATTTAGCCAGACTTATCTAATTTCACACCCACTTAACTTTTCATTTGAAGTCATAGAGAAGTGGTACTGTCATTATTTTAGCTTAGTTTCAGTTCTCCCTTTTCACCGATTCTTTCACATTAGAAAATCTCAGCTGCGGGCAAAATGAAAGGTTGATGTGAATAAATGAAAAGTGTGTGTATGACAACTCAGACAAAGGGGTTTCTACAGGCTCTTCAAGATGCATTCTTGTCAGCAGATATTCAATATAATAAACAATTTCATCACCATTAGTGGAGGGAAAAAAAGTCCTGATATATATATATATATTTCATATTTTTTTGTACAGATGAAGGTATTACCAGTGATAACAGTCACCCAAGAAATGATGACAGCTCCTGTCATGTTACAATCACCTTCACCTGCTGAGATGAAACATGGTCACTCTTGTGCTAAGGTGACATGCCAAACCATGGATCTAGAATTGCCTTTGTTGACTTTACATGGAATATGTGGAACTGCATTTGGCTCGATATGACTGTGTAAGTGGTTAGAATTAGACATCCAGTGCATGCAATACTCATAAATCTCCTTTGATCTTTGCTCTTGGACCCGTCTTTCATGTCAGTACATGGATATAACACAATCCATCCACAATCTTCATTTGTAAATTGAGAGATGTCATGTAGAAAACATGGTTCAAGGAATACTGAAGATAATTTAATACATGCTATGACATAATTAGTCTGTGCCTTAATTTGAGAAGCTTTATATCAACATTTGTATTTTTTGATCCTGAAAAAAAAACCAAAACACATTTATCCAAAGAAGCAGACGCAGTGATGAGATGGTGTGCTCCCAGTTGACAATCAAAGGCACCTAAGACTAATCAAGACAGACACGCGTCTCGAGTCTTCGTGCGTGTTGTGTGCGTGTGAAGGTCCCCCCCCCAGCCTCTCTTGAAGCCACTCGCCCGAGTGTTTTCACAGCCCCATGAACATGATAGCCCCGCAAACGCGAGCGCTCCCCCGACCAGCCGAGCGACCTGAATCCCCAGCAGAGCCTGACCCCCTTCTTCCCGTCCTCATCCGCTCTCTCTCTCCCCCTCTCCCTTTGGTTGTTGATGATGTGTCTGAGTGCATGTGGCAGCTGTGGGCTATGTTTAATAGAGCCGAACAGCCATTCAAAATAAAGCTATTTGAAAATTTGTTTATGTGAAATATTTGTAAACAGCGGGCCGGGCCTCCTGACGCCTGTGGCCCATTCGCATGCTGTCATCCCGTGTTCTTGCTTTGATGTGGGATTTCGGGGGCCGGTGAATATGCCACTTGGATATGCCTTCACGTTCTCCCCAGACATGCAGACGGGATTTTCTTTTTTTTTTACCCCCACTGCTTCTTTTTTTGGTATTTTTATCTGTCAAGCTATATGAACCAGGAAACATCAGGCTACTCCCTCAAAATACAACAGGGAAGGCCAGTGGTCTATTAAAGCCAGAGAGAGAAAGAGAGAGATAGAGAAAGAGAGAGATAGAGAAAGAAAGAGAGAGAGAGATTCTTGCCAATATACACTGGCAGTGTCAAATCCTCAAACGCAGATTGATCTAGACTGAAGTCACTTTTGTCTTCAGTGTCAGTGTTTCATGTGTGTTTTCATCTCTATATTTTCCCCCTTCACCCAAATATTCCCCTTCAGTGCATAGTCTCCACTGGTCACCGTGAGGGGACCGTCTCCCCTTTAAAACATCAGATTTTTCTTTTCACTTTACATGGACATATTAACGTTCCTAACATACAACATTCTTCACATTAACACATTCAAGTTGACGATTTTCCACAATATTTCTAACGAATGAGTGTCAAGCGCCGCAGATATTTCCCTTTCACAGGTTACAATCACTACCACCACCAGCTATCTTTCTTCACAGATGAAAGCAAGTCAGTATTCTCCTGCTGCTCTGTCTACCTTAAACAATCACATTTGATGCTCCTTAATTTCAGCCCTCGCTCTCCTCGTCTCTACGCTTCTTTTCCAGTTCAGCAATCGAGACAATGTGTTTGCTTACCATGCTGCTCTGCTAAGTGTTCTTTTGCATGTAAATTAATCTTGATTCAGTTTACACTGTCATGCTGAGTGGTACAAATTGCCTATTGCAATAAAACAGCATGAGTGGGGGGAAAAAGCCAAATTGCTGCACTTGATGGGATGTTACTTTGCTTTATGCGAATACATTAGGCGCACAAAATGAGTCCTGTGGTCTGAAAAGCATAGTATGGTTGCTTTTTAATTTCAGTTCAATGGAAGAGCGCCATGTCTTCCCAGACCCTTGTTAGACAAACCATTAAAGCCAAGAGCATCGAGGTTAAATATGAAGCATTGCATTCACTTGCATTGTGTCTAAGTACCATCCATCAATTCATTCACAGTAGCTTGACAAAAGTATCTGGCATTGCGCAATGTTTTCTTTAATTGTGTTGCACAGAAAAACAGTTGCTAGCATAAACAAGCTTGCAGGCATTTATTAGGAGGGGAAATTAATGGGCACTCTTTCGGCACATTCAATTAAATAAAAATGTACACTCCCAGACAACGTTTTCATTTATTCCTAAGTTTCTTTTAAAGACAGACTGGCCCTGCCATTTTGCTGATTCTGCAGGAGATTACTATGGGTTTCCTGATAGAGTCTCTGGTGTGTGTTTGTGTGTGCATATGTTTTTTGTGGTCCAGGTGTGTGAGTATGGTGTGTCAAGTGAGGTTTGTCCGGTTCTGGTGCTTTAGATATGTGCCGTCATGAACGGGCTCAGCATCAGCACTACTGTATGCTCACCAAATGTATGTTTTTATGGAAATAGAAAAAACTAGTGCCAGCCCAGTAGTTGGGCACACCTTAGGTTTACCCATTTCATTATTTATTGTCCATCCCAGTACCATGAAGGAGACAATGTAAATAGACAAAATGAATGGGTAAAATACTCACTTTGGGTTTGTAAAGACTCACTGACCTGCATGTTAAGACATCTTTTTGAATTAGATAGTTGTAAGAGCAGAATATTGTCCTCAGCTGTGGGAATAATGGGTAGGAGAACATGACAATGAATCGCAGAACCTTTTCTCATACAAACATAAAGAACTGCATGATGGGGTGTTACCATCTGTTAAAACTGAGAGTTTACAATTCCTGTCAACCTTAACATCTTGTAATCAAAACTAATAATTTAATTGAACAGTCAGGAGGTGTCTGACAAGGAAGTTATATTTTTGGCCACTGAGAGGCAGCACAGCTTTCTCCAGAATAAAATCAATGCATTTTTCCTTGAGAGTAAACCAAAACATTGGCAGGTCCTAAATAACAGCTTCATGAAACTGCTTTATGTTTGTCATGATCACCATCATGAATCATGGAGTCCATTGGAAACTGACTGCAGCTATATTAACGATATCTCTCAGAGGAGAGGTTCTCCTGCCAGCGCTGTTGAGAACACTGCTTCTTGGCCAACCTTTTTTGATGCAACATGCTCGAAGTCCTTGACATCTATGCAGTTATACTACTTTTTCAGACCCCTAAACCTGTCATTTGGGAGATCAGTTGGAGATTCTGGATCAGCTGTCCGTCTCTGGATGCAATGTGCGGCCTCATTGCAAATGGAGAGCTAATTGTTCAGATGTGCACACAGACACACACCCACACACATGAGGAGAGAGAGAGAGAAAGAGAGATAGAGGGAGGGAGGGAATGTCCCAACCTCTCTTTTTTCCTCACCCCTCCACTCCCGTTCAACCGCTAGTCCTTAATAGGATTGTGTCTGCTTCAGCTGCTCTTAATTGAGGGCTCCATGTCAAAAGAGTGCTAGCTTGAAAGTGCAGACTGCTTCCACTTCTGGTAGCTGTTAAGGCACAAAACAAGGGATCAAGCCGGATTACATGGCGGAATTAAGGCTTTGCCCAAAAAGAGGTGTTAAAGCCACTCCCTTTATATGGATATCCAGCCCAAGTGACACAAGTACTGTAACGGTTTATCGCGGTGCTTGCACATGTAACAGGGTTAAAAGAAAGGGAAAGAAAGAAATTAGGCCTTCACGAGAGGGAAAAAGGGTACTCAGGGCAGGTGTTTCATTGCTTAAATGTGACAAAATCTTGGGGAAGTCAATTATGGCCCAAGGAGAGAAAAAAAAACAAAGCAACACATTTGGATTTTGCCGTCAGCCCACAGCTTCAAAACATCCACGCAGCAGAGGAGAGAGATCGTTCATGTCACTTCATGCAAATAACTTATTAAGTGATGTGTTTAGAGTATGAAAGACTGACACTGTACATCATAGCACAGTTCATTTGCTCTTGATTGGGCATTAGTATTTGCTTATACAAAACTAGGTCTGTACCTTATTTGGCTGAATATCATTAAAACTAAATCAAAGCAGAATTTCCAATAATAGAATACAAACTACCCTAGCAGATATTGTGGATAATGAAGTTTTATTGTGTTTCTGTCAATTACAAACCGTTATTTCCACATAACCACAATGGATCAGACCCTTATGGTAATTAAGCTATTAAACTAAAACATTGGTACTAAACTTGCTTTTTATATAAATGCCATTTCACATAGAACATTTCTCTTTGCTCACCTTTGAGTAATTTGCGCTCTTTATTCTTAGATGTCTAAATGGCTTCATGTGATCATGAATCATCCATGAATCTGTGCAAACAGGGTAAGCCTTGGTAAGCCTGATGTGCACATTGAACAACATGAATATAAAAGTACTTGATGGACTTTGATTGATGGTGGATTCTGACAGAACCTATTCGGAATTCAGTGCACCACACCAACATCACAAATACATTTATTTACGCATCCATTTGCACGTATGCTTCTTCCCAGTCAGAAAGTCATGAATTTCACCTGTGTTCCACAGCTAATGACAACGGAGGAGGCTTCCCTTATCCTCCATGAAAGTGATTTATTGTATATGGCTGCCTGTGTACACTTCTTTGGCAAGAGCCATTAGTGTAGATCTTTACCCCCTTTTTTACAGCCACCCCAAAACAACCGATTGCAAAATTTGTGGGTGGTGCCCGTAGCCTAGATGGCTTGAGGAAAGGTCAGAGAAATAATCTGTTTCTACTTAATAACTGATGTGTTGAATAGATAGGCTGGTTTAAAATATTTAGAGTCTATTAATCTTTGACATTTTCCCATTACACTTGGGCTCCGAGGAGTCGTGATCTATTTTAACAGAGACTAACGCCAGTGTGAAGCCTTGCTCACCCATGGTGCCCATGGCACTTTGGCATGCATAAAATATAAAGTCATTCTGCCCATTTGGGCTTTTAGGCCATTTGGCTTTGAATGATTCGGCCTTTCTTCAATGTTTACGAATGCCAAGGGGTTGCCGCTACCGCCTCTCAAAGATGAGGGCAGTTAATTTTTTCTTTTTCTTTTTTGCTGGATATGTCATTCGGTCTACATCATGGCAAGAAGGAAAAAAAAAGAAAAAAAGAAAGAAAATAAAAACATGCAGGCACCATCGGCTGAGCCGCACGGCCTGTTTAATATTCACTCAGAAAGAAGTGCGAGGAGCGTAACACCATTACTGTAAATGGACTGCCATTATGAGAGGACGATCCACTTGGGGTAAGGGGACAGGATAAATCACAGCCAGGCCCCGAGCTGCCCATGATGTTGGCCATATGGAGCAAGCCTCGGATTTCAAACTAAAAAAAAAAAGCAAGGAGACACTCCGGCATGGAGTCTGGCTTGTCTAATGTGTGGAGATGTTTACAAAGGACAAAGACATGGATATCTCATCTTCAGAGGTCTCAGCACTGTTACTCTGCCACCTTGGGTTGGGTTTTCACGGTCACTGCTGACATATGAGTTTTACATGCGTCACATATATAAGTGTTGTCCATGTCAATGATCGTTATTAATGGTGACCATTACCAAAGTGACCTTTATCAATCTTGGTCCTAGTTCTATGCATTTTTGTATGCATATCTTGCACATTGTGGTGTAGTGACTCGTTTCTATATGAACTGTAGACAGGGGTGGTCCAAAGACGAAAGCATATACATCAGAATGATAAAAGACATGCGTAATGATCGATTCAAAATCAATAAATTCAGAGGACAACACATCACCAAGATTTTGGAGATCAGTTTAGAAGATAAAATTCATTAACTGCGGAATACAAATTCTATTTTTACAAATATATATATTTTTTTGAAACTTCATTTTAAATATTAAATGCTGCAAATGGAACCAAATGAAGTAAATCTACCTCTGTTATTATAGACATGTTATATCCATTAAAGGCTAATGTTTTGATGCTAACAGTAGGCAAGGTTTTTAAATATCTGGTGATAAACACCTCTTTTTCTGTTGATGGTAATTAGGACATTCCCCAAGGGTTCCAGTAAAAGGTTGGTGGTGGGATGCGTGCTAATTGCCAGACAAGAGACGCTGTCTAGTTGCATTGCAGGTGAATGGGCTCGACTGGGCTTGGAGGCTCCTCTGCATGTTTAGAGATAGCCTACTGCGGACCTTTTGTCAGGGATAACTGGGTACCCATTGTGGTCAAATATGTTGCGCAAATTGGGGCAGATGGCTCCAATTCAGACACGTGTCATTCACCAGGCCCAAGGGGAGGGCCTGGGACTGTGAAGAGGGGCACCCTGGGTCAGGCACCCGCTTGGCACTTGTTAGTGCCTTCAATGGGCCCATGTGTCGCCCGTTCACCCTTGATGTGGCGTTGCCGAGATACGTGACTCTGAGAGCCGTGAGGACAGTCCATGAAGGACAGCTCAGGGGGGCGGATACCATAGTGCTCCATCTTCCCCACAGCCCGGCGCTTGGCCCCCGCTCTCCCCCCCCGGGGCCTAGATGAATGGACTGGGGAGACAAGGGGGTGGTATCCACTCCCAAATGGCTTTTCAGTCAGCTGGGATAATAGACTGGCAGGTTTTCCACTTTCTCTATAATAGCTGGTAATTATAGGATTTGCAATGTTTTGGAATTCTTTTTTTCCTCCTTTTCTGTTCTTTGCTTCCTACACGACCATAAAGCTCTGCTAAATACATTTTAATCCACATGCTGTGTGGGGAGAGGGAAGTTACAAGAGGGTGGATTTTCTTGAGGGCATTTTTTAAAAAAAAGAACGATTTATCTTGTGATTTAGCAAGAACCCTTTTCAGTCATTTTGAAGACACACCTTCTAAGGTTCAACGTCAATGTCAGTAAATTTAATTTGGGAATAGCACACACTAAAAGGTCATTAAGTTTAGCATACCAGTTCCAGTTTTGTAGTTTATTATACCAGACGTATAGTCATGCTACTGTACTATCTAAGATGTTATACACCTCCTTTGAGGTAGTATCAAAAGCCAAACCAACCTCTGCAACTGGTTACAAAAGCTGTAACTGAATGCCCTTTATATGTTACTGACCAGTGTTCTCTGCATTTCTGCATATATGATTAAAGCCAGCCAACCAACCAAACCAAACAAAAAAAAAAAACACACAAACAAAAAAAATATGTCTTGGTGCCCTTTGAATTGGCTATCCCCTTTCAAGGACAGAACATTATTCTGGATATGACTGACCAATTAGGCCAGCGCCTTTTATAGTTTATCGGCCATGCGATGATGGTCCAGGGCTGTGTGCGTTTTGACAGGGAATAGAGGCCCCTCTCTGGGGTAAAACACCCACATCTGGACCTCCAGACTCATCCGCTACATTAGTGTGTCCATCTGCTGCTGCTACCGCCGAACCCTTCAACATTAATGAGAATTAATTTGCAGATAAAAACAGCCCTTTTCTTTGCAAATTTAAAGACGAAGTTAGGATTTGGCAGTGTATTTTGTAGTCATATTTCACCAAGTGATGACTGGAAAATGTCATTGCATGGAGCTTTTATTTCTTATGTGGTGAAATGTTAAACAGGTTAGGAGGATGTATAACAACGCTCTGGACTGCAGGGTTTTTCTCCGCCATTGCCTCACACACCAGAATGCATGTTTGTTTCATTTTTGACCATTAACTGTTTGTGCTTGGACCCAAAGCTTAGCTCTGCACAAAAGACCTCCCCACAGACCTCAGTACAGTGGTCAGTATCCCCTGCAACCCACACTGGGCTATGAAAAGCCTCGGGCCTGCAAACAGTCAAGCTCCTCTTTGTTGCCAACCACACTGGTATCTCAATTACCCCACGAGCCCTTGGTCTCCTTCGAACCCGATACATTTTCTGTCTTTCTATTTTTTTTTTTTTTTGGTCCACAAGTTCACAAACACAAGGTCTTGCAGATCTCCATTTTAATGCACTGCTTATTCAAACACGCTGGGGGGTCAAGAGTGAAGATGTTACCCCAGGGCCATTCATCACCACCCTGACACCCTCGCCCCTCGGCTCCCACACTTCCAGGCAATGTTTTATAAAAGAATAACACGTCACCACAGACCGCTAGGCCATCCATTTTCCGCTCACCATTTAATATAGCCGCATGGATTTCCTTCTCCTAACCAAAAGCCCTTCTGAACAGAGGGTGGGGGGGGGGAGTGCGACCACCATCAGTGGTTTTTGCACAGAATGTGTGCTGAAGGACAAAAATTAAAAAAAAAAAAAAAATAACAAAGCAGCTCACACTGTTATTTCAAATTTCAACAAATGCAGCTCCATATTTAAAAAGGGGAGACCATCTTGATTGGGTGGATTTAATTCTCCACTGAAACTGTCCGTCTCTCTGGACCGAGTATGCACAGCCTCAGCTTTGAGCACTGACGGAAGTTTCCTTTGTTGGAAAAGAAGAGGCAATCTGTTGCAGGCCCCGGCTGTTTACTCTGCTTTATTAGCAGACAGCAAGCCCAGCCGCCGGTCCCGTTGTTCACCCCCTCCTTCCTCTTCTCTCTGTGCCGGCATAACCTCTCCCAGAGAATCATTGGCTAATTAGGATTCCGGACAGAATTTGACGGCGCCGACGGCTACATCTGGCCCCCAAGGTGCCACGGCTTGCAGCTGGTGAGGTTGATCCACGACGCCGCGCTGTGGCCCGCCATAAATAAAAGCCCTTATAAAGTTGTTATGAACACCTGTTAGATCATCTGTCAGCGCAGCCCTGATCGCATCCATCACCTCTGGTGGCAGAGGAAGCCATTTCACCCTCACCACCTTCCGTCCGTTCCTTTACTGCTCGTCGTGCTCTTTTATGACCCTGGATAGATGCTGCAAACTGCAACAATCTCAGCACCATCCACTGGCAGCGATAGCAAAGTGCTATGTAAAATATTACTCCACAAGGGCAGGGGGTGCTTTTTGCAGCGAGATGCCACTAGGTGCAGCAAACAAGTCGCTAAATTTATGTAGCCCCGGGCTCTATGCTCAGAGGAAATGTGACAGTATTTCTGCCCCCCCAGCATCAAGTCGCTGTCCACATCATCATTGGGTTTCTCATTTTATTGCACTCTCCATAGATAACACCAGTGAGCGCTGAAGTATGAGAATGGGGGCTTAATGGGTGTTCTGAGTGCCGGGGCCACACAGCGGCATGCTGTGAGTGCATCTCCTGTAATGTCTTTATGTTTTGGATTATGACATGCAGCAGACAGTTAAACATCAGGCAACTGACCTCATCAATCAAGCCACTCCATCACTTCACACCATTCACTTCACTTCACCCACACATCCACCTCAGTATAGTGCCATACACAACATACTCAATACACAAACCCTTCGGGTTCACATTACACTGGGAAAGTGTGTTGGGCTCAAGCTTTGACATAACGATGACTTTGAAAATTTTGTGGCATCAATTTAAACACAATTAAAACATGTGTGCTGGTGTAGACGAGGAGACCTACTCCAGATTAACCGTCAAGAGTTAACACCAATTCTATCCTTTATTGAAACAAATTGAAAGAGGAGTCGGTTGTGAATGCCTTTCAATCACGTCCACTCTCAACTGTCCTCTAACACAGCTCCTGATGGCCACTGAGGCACACAGAAATGCAACTCAAGTACTGTTCCCCCAAAATTAAAAAAGTGAAGTAGTGGATTTCGCTGAATGGTCCATTTGGAGAGTTACGCACACGACTGCATCAGGATGAACAATGGCAGCTGTTTGACTATGCAGAGTGACCCTTGACAGACAAAGGGTGTCTTTACAAGAGAGGGATCAAGCTTCGCTTTCGGACTAAATGGTGTATTGATTTGAAGAACCAAGGCTGGAAAAACAAATTTTGCCAAGTAGCCACTGAAAACCAGCCATGAAGCCAACCAACCAGCAAGTAATGACAAATGAGACCCATCGCTCCAAAAAAAAAAAAAAAATGGAGGACATGGAGTGAAGACAAGAAAGCAACAAAAAAAGTGTATTCTAAAAGTACATTTCAAGTTCCTATTGTATTTGTTTGGTGGGGCCGTTTCTCTACTTACTTTGCTAGTAAAGCCTCACATCCCATATTCAAAGAGTGAAACCTATGCAGGTATTTCCACGCTTAATCTTATGGGAAAAGAAATCACACTAAAGGGATGTGCAGTGCAAACACCAGAACCAGGAGATGAAATACTGTCAAAATGTAAACTAGTGAAGCACTCTTCTGAACAACGAAGGGCATACATACAACAAAGGTACCGTGCATATTAACGCTTGCCATAAAGGCAAGTTATAGTGCTCTTGTGTGGGTTTATGGTGACTATTAGAACACAGTTATTTTCAGTTTTATGTGCATTATCTCTGGGCTTGGCTGAAACTATAACTTTTATGCATTCATAAAGTTCAATTTGATAGCAATGAATCAAACCGGCAGCAGATCGCCTTTCTCACCTCATTGAAAAAAAGAGGAAGCTGCAGACTGCAGATGAGAGCAGGTGTAGCAGGCCGAAGGAGAGATGCGGCTGCATATGTTACTTCCACCCCTCGTTTATTGCCTCCCTCTCTTCATTTCCTCTTCAGAGAGGTTTCTACCCCCCTCCTCTTCTGCAGAAGGAAAGCATGCTTGTGAACACTGAGCAAATAGGAGGGAAATATATATATTTTTGTACAGGACAATTTGATTGAATTGCTCGGCTTTATTTTGTCCAGAAAGCGAAGGAGTTTGGTATTCTTATGAATCCGCTACAAGATATGCAGGAAAATGGAGGTAGTGGGTGAGTGATAGACTGCTGTAATTGATAGTGGAAGTCCTGTGCAACATCTCCATGCCATTCATTAAATCACCTTCCCATTTATTTCAAACACCTTTAAATGAATCAATATTGCATCATTGGAGCCCGAGCTGTTTCAAATAAACAGCCTGTCTTGTTATACAGTGGGGGCGTGCAGGGACCAAAGTGATGCTCCATGTGCCCTTCTCCAAGGTGTCTTTGCAAACCCTGAAAGACATTTGTGGTCCCTTTCGCTCTCTCTCTTTCTCTCTGTCTTCATGTGTCTCTTGCCCTCTCACAGCCTCCCTCAGCAGGAAGAAGCCATTAACAAGAAAGCCGAATGCATCTCAAGTTTACATCAAGGCCCTCTGATCCATCCCGTCTCGTGGCACATCCTATAATAGGGCAGCCCCGGGCAAGAGGATTGGGTGGGCTTTGGTGGCTCCGTCGCGTTAGCCCAGTGTGACAACTTGATTTTCTGCTCTCTTCGTGGGGGCAACGGACCTGTGACATGATGGGCCTGTTAATTTGGGCATTTCATGGTGTCTGGCAGAGGTGTGTGTGTGTGTGTGTGTGTTGAGGTGGGGGGGACTGGTTGAATAGGAGATGGCCACGGCGGTTTAGGGGAAGGGAATGGAGCATGTCCTGGCTGCGGAAGCACCTGTCCATCCTGACGGAGCAGAGCACTCCTCATTAATGCGTGGGTCTCCGAGCTCCATCCCCAGGACTGACAGTTGGATACACACACCCACCCAGACACACACACACATACACACACACACTCAGGCGAGCGCCGCAAACACACTTGGGCGTCCATACAGTGACAGCCAGGCGCGGCTGGAATTGGGAGGCGGTCGGTCCTTTTGTTTGCCCTTGATGAGCATGTCATTAATGGAAATGGGAGAAGCAGAGGGGCCCATCAGTATTCAAATAGCCTGCCATCTCCCTCCATTCAGCCGGCTGGGGCCTCCTCCACCGCCGCTGCCCTAACCCTCCCTCCCTCGCTCGCTCGCTCGCTCGGCGCGAGCCATTTAAAAACTCATCACAGCACAATGTGTACAGAGAAAGAGAGAAAGAGAGAGAGAGAGAGAGGAAGACTGAAAGTAATCAGCTGAGGGCACAGTCACAGCTGAACGCTAACCAACGCTAGCAAGGCTGCTAGAGGGTGGCAAAAACGCCTCAAGGAATGGCATCTCTGAAACAGCGTTTTCCTTATTTTTTCTAGCACTTCTTTTAAATTTAAATGTAAATCAGTTTTCTTTAAAAACATCACCAAAAACAACCTAAATGGCCTACAAGTTTTGTAACTTAAAGATTTTATCCACTTATTTGTTTATGCATGCAATATCACATACATTTAGAATTTTATGTTTAATCTGTGCTTAAGTTCAAAATTCATGCAAATGTTTGGAGTGAGAAAACAAAGACGTGATAGGTGCAGCTTAAAAAAAGACACATCCCATCATTGGCAATCAGATATATTTTTATGGACAAAACACTCATGTACTGCTACCTTAAGTTGTCTCAGTTCATTAAGTCTCTCTGCCAGTCATGTGAATTAGTCCACTTAGCCCGGTGGAGATTGATCACTACATGCTTGGTGCCACAGTTTAACACCTCCCTCCACTGACCACCGGTGACGTGGACAACCACAGCGAAAGGGGTCTGTTTAATAGCCACTTGGTTAATTTGAGGCATCTATGTTCTGTTCATTAGTGTAATTTATCACATAATTGACTCAGGTGAAGTCACTGAAAAAGCATTTGGATGGACAGGTGGGGGGGGCGGGGGACACCTGTAAGAAGGGGTGCAGTGGTGGGGGTGTGTGAGTTGCACCATCCATTACTAGGGAGGACAACCAGGGCCAGTTTCTTGTTAGCCTGCCCTCGGTGCCACAGCCATCAACAAGGACCTCACCACACATGGTAGACCGCAGAGTGGGAAGGATGCTTTGTGAAATCTCCACTACACTGTAAAAAAAACAATAAATAATGCTTACCTCACTGTAGAAAATAAAAAGCTTACTTGAAAATAATTGTGTAAAATGTTGCTTCAGAAGTTAAATAAACGTTACTAGTCTCTTTCAAGTACAGCTTACTTGAAAAATTGGTGGAAACTCGTTGCTTCAATTGACTTAAGTAAGCATAGCTAGTCTCTTTCAAGTTATGTTTGCAATACGGCAACAATTTTCCACCAATTTTTCAAGTAAGCTTTCCTTTGTTTTTGTTTCAGTGTACTCATTAATAGTGCTCACACCAGTTCATTTTTAAGAAGAAGATATGTACTACATAGTGTATAACAGATGCTGAATCTAGAACAGGTAGGGATAGTCTCTGAACTGGTATCCAGTCAGGAGTCAGGACCTGCCAACTGTTCCACCAAATCTCAGTCCGATGAGTACAGGATCCAGCACAGAGACTTCTGCCTTCATCTTGTGCATATATATCTGCATCTGATACAGATCCGCAAAATCACATCCATAGAGGAGAGTGTTAATGTCAATGAGTATAACAACGTTAACCCGCCTTCTGCCGACAAAAGTGGATCCTACACAAGCCGTTTCTAATATGCCTCCAAGGGGCTGTACTCAGTTCCTGCTGTTTTAATCCCTCTGATTATTAGAGTTTCCTCATGCCCAATTAACCTCCCACTGCACAGCACATCAGCCAAATGTATTTACAGAAGCTATTAATTACCCTCTTCAAATAAACTCAATAAATGACAATCTGGCCATGAATATTACTAGGCCAAATAAATTTACTGCTAGCCTCCATGAAAATTATCTCCAAGTGATACTTTTAATATTAATCGGGTGATCCTCTCAGTCTAGTGTAACAACAGTCTAGTGAAGGAACATTTCCAGCCAGTGCTACGGAGGGATGGTTGTTACGGCGTGAACAAACATAACTTTTTTTTGTTGCCATTGTGCCGCCGATGAGTGTTTTGATTGCATTCATTGACTTTGGGTACTTCAACCTCAATATAAACACTCAAAGTGCAGGTGCATCGCAGGCGAGCTACGTATACCAGGGGCCTCCTGCCCATCTCCTGTTTCAGTGCACAGGGGGGATTCAACTCCCCTTTACTGTAATTAAGGGTGAGAGCACAATGCAAAGACGAAGCGTGGCAAGCACACACAGAGAGATGAGGAGAGGATGCCTGCTCACCGTGAGTGCCTTTTTGAATCCCTGCTGAAGCTTAGGGTTGTCAGGCAGCTCACATGGAAAAAGGGGGCCAGGGGGTTGGGGGGTGGTACTCCTCATTATTTCGAGTCATTTAGTGAAAGGAAAGGAAGTACTCACAACCCAACCTGAGGAGGGCAAGAAGAGAGAGAGAGAGATGGGGAAAGAAAAAGGCACAAACCATTCTAATTGTGTTTCCGATTTGAATGAGAAAGAGAAAAATAATGAAAACATGAAAGAATATTGGAACAAAAAAAAGAAAAGGTTTTTTTTTTGTCTGTGTGTTACAACCCCTGCCGCTATGGAAGCAGTGCATTTTGAGTGAACCCCATAAAGCCAGCTTGGTGATTTATTCAAAATTTTCAAACTGATAAATTGAAACAGGCTTTTCAAGATGGTTCTGTGTCTAACAGAGGCCCAAAATGTACGTCTGCCCAATAATAAAAGCTAGTGTGTGAAGTGCCTCTTGTCAGTGGCAGCCCCACTTTATATTAGATCTTTGCTTAAGGCTAACCTGACTGCCAGTGAATGACTACCAGGCTTTCTCAAACACATGAAAGCCTCTTTTTATTAAAGGGGGAGCTTTTTTATTTTGCTTTCAAATCAGTGAACTATTGATGGCCAATTAGATGAAAAAACAAAATAGACATAAAAGCACGTACAACCAATGTTCAGCCAGAGACTATTTTTGTGTACGACCAAACAACCATAGTGATGTGCAACGTTTACAGACATGGGCGAAAACATACTGATATGGAATTTTTTATTGACAATATTCCTGTGCTATTTGTGGGGATGTTTGTTTTGACACAATGTCACTTAAATCTTTCAGGGATGCAATCATTCAGTAATTCAAGAGCTCATTTAGTCCCTTGTGTCTCCCTAATAGCCCACTCATGTTAGCGGCTAATAATACCCTCAGAAAAAAAAAATTGTCAATTAAGGCTTAAATCCACTACAGAACAAAACAATCCAAGCACTGGCTGTTAAGAAGGTTCATTTGAAGACGATAGCACCTTGTTCTTTAAATGAGTGTGCCCTCTTTCCCTCTCTCTCTACACCACCCGTCATTAGCGCATCCGCTCTGCTCGAGGTGCCAAGACCACACAGGCTCCCTTCAAAAGCAAAAAATTAGTCTTCACTGTTTCTTCAGTGAATGGGTGTGATGTCAAAGTTTTAAATCACAGATGTATATGGTTAAGTGTGTGAAGACTCTCCACCAATGGCAATTCTCAATCAATTAAGCAGATACATGGTGACCACAGACAGTGTGGAATAGTGTGAGTGTGGGGGGTGGCTATTTAAATTGAAATGTCTGTCTCCTTTAAAGTACGTCTACAATGCTTTTGTTCCGGGAGGGGGTGGGGGGTGGGTGAGGGAGAGACATTAACATCATCTGTCCTTTTAACCCTTCTCGTTTTCCCCAAGCTATTTCTCCAGACCTCACCAGAGATTTAGAGGGTCTAAGGGATACTGCAGTCAATGGAGCCTTTAAGAACTGACATTTAAAAAAAAAAAAAAAAAAACAACTTTCCTTTGTTTACACCGAACCCCCTTGTGAGTCGTGATTGAGAGGGGCTAATTGATAGTGACAGGTCTCTAATTGGCGAGGTCTTTAAGCAGTTTGAACAAGTTTGAAAAGAGTACACCCAGCTTAGCTCGACTAGCAACTCCAGCGAGGGTTACAAGTGCAGTGATGGAAAATACGATTTAGAGCAAATCAAATAGAGCACCATGAGGCAAAAAATACACCGACAGACCGACACCTATAGAAAGAACTCCTCAAACAACCACAGGAGAAGCATTTCACTTTAAGGTATATGTGTGTGTGTGTGTGTTTGTGTGTGTACATGTCTGTATGTGTCTGTGTATGTGTTTGCCTTTTTCTAAAATACATTTTCAGTCTATCCTTGCCACCTTTCAGATTTTCAAAATGTGGGCCTATTCAACACACAAGGTGTCCCCCCTTACTATACATCAGACATGTCAGCATCTGTGCATGCCACTTCCACCACAGTGTCTTAATGCTTTTTTACATAAAAGGGGAAGAGCATTTATCGTCCGACTTCACAGGAGGAAATGACTTCACTAATCACCCGTTTTGGAGATGACGTGATTTACAGACCACTTTAAATGGAGCCCATGATTAGGGGGCTGGTAAAAAGAGTGCATTTAGGTGTCCAAGAGAGGCAACAGAGTAAATAGGCGTTTTATTTATCACCATGCCAGGAACCTCTTAGCGGAACAGCGCTCCTCCAAATTGAAATATAGCAGAGTTTACACTCCTGATTAGGGCCTCAAGTGCAAGAGCCCAGGGCTATCATCAAAAGAAACACTGCTCGCTGACATCTAATTGTGGCCTGGATTAATGTGCAAACAGGGACCGCCAGTGCTGTGTCAATTAAGCTCGTGGCAAGGCCCCTGACAGGCCATTGTCCACTCCCACCCTACCCCACCCACCACAATAAAAACAGAATTAAAGGATTTTTAGTAAACAGTATGTTATGTTTGTTGATGTTTTTTTTTTTTATTTGTCATATCATTTATCTCTAACAAAAAGGCTATATGCGTTGTGGTGCCCTCTTCTTTTTCTCTTTCAGAAACTAATTGAAGAGGTCTTCATAAACTGTCAGATTTAGTTTTTTAAATTTTACTCCATTTTGAAAAGCATAGTGGAAGACTCAAATTTTGTCCGATATACTGTATTTGAATAAGCTTGCCTGGCACATTGTCAAACATCAACACTTTGATTGAGCAAACACAAAAGTTACTGTAGGCTAATCATATAACATTGTTTTTGTTTGTTTGTTTGTGTACAGTACTACACTACAAAGAATGCATGAGAAAAACTTTTAAATAACTTGTTAACGTAATGGGAAATTGAGAATAACTTCCACCAATTCACTTTCAATGTCAAAACAAAATCATGAAGTTTGACAGTATATTACAACCTCAGACCTGTGAGTGCTATCCACTTAGAACCTGTTTACTGTTAATTAGGCACAATAATGGACAACAACACATGCCAAAAAGGTAAATCTAGACAACTAGTGCCTCTTACTGTAAATAACAAATAGAATGACACAAAATCCAGCAACCTCTAACACAACATTCAAAATGGAGAACAGTAATTTCTACCACAGCGTATTTATCACCACTGTCATGTCAGACAGACCTACAGTTGACCCATACTAAGTTGCGGATGGCTTAACGAGTGCAGGCTTCATCAAATGTAGTTTCTCTGGAGAATATATTGGATGAATTCTATACTTGTGGTAGATACAGTACATAGCTATAGTGTTCACCCAGAGGCTTCAAAACTGCTGAATGTATTACAAATATGGAACCATGAATGTACACCCACCTAACCCCACACTTTTCACATTTCACTGTCAAGATAAGCTAAACAGCCTGATAGAGACAGTGTTTTCAATGACATGTTAACTTTAGGTACAATGCCACACATGCTATTTAAGCATACATACAGATAAAATACTACAAGCGCACCCTTGACATGCACTGTGACCGAGATACAGAGAATAGTGATGTACAGAAGTACAGTTGCCAGACTTGTTCATGACCTTTCCCATTGTTTGTTACCAGTCCTGATGACAGAAAGAGCCTTCACACATGGATAATTTAATAACTGAATTCAATACTTATAAGGTCACAATGTCATTTTGGATCTCTGGTCTCTTGGATTTTGGTCTCTGTCTTCACATGTAATAAAACAACAAAGACAATGTACTCTGCCCCACTTACCTCACCCAAAATCACCCACCCATCTTTATTAATTTTGACTATCCTTATTTTAACTATTCTTCCATATAGGGAAATGGCAATTTAAGTGAGGCACTGAACTCTAAGGCAAGCTAACAGTAACTAGTTGCCATGAAAACATGTACGCGCTCTAGGAGTAGTTGCAATGAAAGTTTATACGAGTCCTATCCTATTTCTCCGCAGGTAATTTCCGAGTCAAATGTTGGGAGATAAAACGTAATATTTAGGAACATTAAGTTGGAAACTAACCCAGGAACTGGAGGAGCAGTCTCACCTTTGATTGTGTGACTAGATTTTGGTCCCTTGTGCTCTCGTTCACAGTGCATGAAAAACAGCCTTCAGACAGGCCTGCTTGATGAAACAGACACGCCATATTTTCTCGGCTAAATGCACCACGTTGTGCCCCAGGCTCCCATGCTGATGGCGAAAACCTCAGGTCGGTGTTTCGCAGTTCTGCTTTCTGGTTTTCATTTGGTAGCACTCCGTTATCTGATTATGTAAACAAATTTAAACCCATGTAGCAGCAAGCTCGCAATTTAAGGGCTCCTTATTTCGTAAATGTGCGAATTTGCTTTCCAGGAGCCGCAAATGTTAATGTTATGTTTTGCAGCCACTGGTTTCATCATTTTACCAATCTCGCATAAGATAGAAAGGGAAAGAAAAACAAACCTCATGGAACTGCATTTGAATTCCCTGAAAACAGTCCCCGCGCATTGCCTATTAGCTTGTGTAATTTGTTTCGTGCGCACTAGAAAACACAAAGGCGTAGAGGTCTCCTTTCCATTTCTACCGCACCACAATCTTATTGCCATCACTATTCAGTTAAGTAATTTGCAAAAAGCTAACAGGGTCTGGCTACATTCGCATCGCGTCTGTTAAAACCCATTACTTTGCCTTTTAATCAAACCTGGGGCCTGTGTCACAACGCACAATTTTCCCCATGAATCTCTGCGACTTGTTACAGTTCACTGGCTGACCTTGAAAATGTTTGCTCTCCTAAATGTCTTCTCCCGAGCAGCCGAATGAAAAAGTCTCATCATTCCTCTGCTGTGGAAAATAAATATCGGTGTACAATGAGTGAACGAGTATTGGCAAAATCATCACGGCGCCAAGGCAGAGATGATTATAATGGCGCATTGTGAAGAGAAAAAAATACATGTTTACAGCATGAACTCTGAAGGAAAGACGCTAGGTACAGCAATGTGTCTGGCCGAAAACACATTCATGCTTGTCAAGGCACGCAAAACATAAAGATTTGCATCATCAGACACGTTTAACGGGTCTAAATTCAAGTTTCTTCTCTCATTTACCTCATTAAACCTCGGTGTTAAAATCTGCACACCAGACGAATGCAAATTCCGGCGTTTGATTTTGTATTCATTTAAGGAGAGAATTTAGCTTGTTTATGGGCTTGAATACATTTTTTTTCAGGGGAGGGGTTGGCTGTCCTACCATATTTAACTCTAGCCATCAGCTGTGATTAAACACCTGCTGTTGTGGGGAAACAAAGCGCACTAATCCAATATGTATTTCTGACATGTTAAATATCAGCCAATCCCTTGACATCAGCCATGGTGCATTGATGGGATGGAATTTTAAAACATATTTTTCTAATTTATGTGTGGACAATAAATCAAAATTAAGCGTTTGGACAATGAAATATACACCAGTGTGAATGGACTGTAAATAAGGGCTGTATGCAAAGGAGGGTTTGAAAACGCATGCTGGCCTCCTATCTGCACACTTGAACAACTCCTGTCATGTGTTTTCAAGAGAAATTGTTTGTGTGTGTGTGTGTGTGTGTGTGTGCATGCATGCATGTGTATATATCTGTGAGGAAGTCCATGTGCATGTTAATGTGTTTGCCTGCTCTGCTTTCCCTCATATAGGAATAGGCTGGAGAAAGGGAATGAGAGAGAGATTTTTATATTCAGGAGTTTTAGTCAAACAGTGACGTTGGAGCACTGTCATTGTATAAAGGTGGTAGGTGTAAATATCAAATGGGGCCGTTAGGATTTACAGCTTTAGAGGGAGGTGGCTTAAATGCTTCATAAAGTTTAATGTATGGAAATATGCACGCGTACGCATTTTAATGCCACAGAGTCGGCCCCTTGCTATAGGTCACCCAGGTAGCACCGCCGTATCTATGTTTGTGGAAATCCAGAACAGTGAAACTATGGATTCTTCACTAAGGTTTTTACACAATGATGGATTGATTACTAAAGAACCTCACTTTGAAGTAGACCTGCAGCCTTCCAACACTGTGAGTGATACAAACCCAACACTGATGGCCATGGCAGCTATTAAGCCAGTTTTCACCTTCATCTTTCCCTTTCCCGCTCATTAGAGCCAGGTAGTGTTGTCTGCAGTGTCTCCTCAACACAACACATAATGCTTAATCTACGCCAGGCTGGTTTATATTGCCTCATCAACCGCATCTCTTTGTTCATTCTGCAGTAAACTGTAAAAACCTTATTAGAACTCTTATTGCTATTAATTAATTAGGGCTTCACTTTCACTAGCAGGACAGGACACTGTGTGTGTGTGTGTGTGTGTGTGTATGTGTGGGGTGGGAGGGAAGGGGGGGGGGGGGGGGTCTGTTTTGATCCTCCGAAGCTGCATTGCTTTTAACATTCACAAATTTGTAATTTATGAGGATAGTCACTGGTGCATCCGTCCAAAACATGCGTTTGCATCTCACTATTCTAAACATACACACGCTCACTGACCTGTGATTTTGAAAACAGGCTTCAGCCATTCTTCTCTGTCCACTTTGGTTATGGTCATAAGTTCCAAGGCATGTGAATGGCCACATCATGTTGTGCAAGAACATTTGATCTAGTTAAGAACATGAGTATTAAGAAATTATAATGATTTATAAAAAACAGGAATGTTTAGTTTTATCTTAATTAGTGTCTTCAAATCAGACTCATGAGGAGAGAGATCTGTTATCTTCAGCTTTAATTTTGTAATGCTTTGGGGTAGATGAGGCATATGTCAGTCCAGGTATTAAAAGTAGTACAGAATCTGGGGAAGGCACACGTGGAATCATTTGAAATTCACTACAGACTTACTGTATTTGTGCTAACATGGAATTGCAAAGGCCATGACCCCAGTATAATATATAAAAGACATGACATGATGTCTGTTTGGAACAGCCCACTCTTCCCACTCTCAAACGTTCAATACATGCCTCAAGAAGGGCTATACATATATTAAATCATGAGAATTATGAAAGTGTGATATACAAAGTGTAACGCTGATGGGGGAAAAAAAGCATTTTAATTCTCACCATCTCACATGAGCACTGGCATTGCAACATGGTAGGTGTTTGCTCTAAGAATAGCATGAATCCAAATTGAGAGAGAAAGGGATAAACTTGTTTGAAGGAGCAATTTATCATGAAAATGTATGTCGAGGCAGAATCGTAGTCTGCAGTCGGCAGGCTCATTTATAGTTTTGGAATCTAACCAATGCTTTGTTCATGCCGAATGACCACAGGATTATGCTGCTGCATAAAATCTTCAGAAAGGGTGAAAACAGAAAGAGTATTCATGCCTTGATGTTATCAAATATAGCCTCTTTAGTTGACTGGGAATCCAAGAGTAGATAAATGAAAGATAATGATATTAATTATGTAAACATCAGTCTTTTTTTTAAATGTTCCTTCGACATGTGAACGGATTTCCCATCAGTCCAAATTATATGTAATTACTGTAGTGTTTTGAAGACCGCCTTGGTTTGTGCACATAGCCTTAGATAAAGCTGGGCATTCGTTACCAATGGGAAGATGCAGAACAACTTATTGATCCCCAAACCCACCTCACACTTTCAAGCCACTCTCTATGGAGTTTTTTTTTCAACTGTGTGTGTATATACATGTAGAGAAGTTTTTCGTCTCATTAGTCCCACAGCCATTACGGCTTGACTTCCACCCATCCCTGATGAGTGTGCTCGCCTCTGGCGTCTCGTGATGATGTTGTCTCCGTGGCGCACAGCTGTCAAGCAGACTTTGATGGATGCGTGGACCACTGCTGTCAGTCACCACGGTGTATCCCATCGCCATCCATGCAGTCAGCCTTGAGCCTTTCTTTATTCATTCACCTCACCTCACCCCAACCCTACCCACCCCCAAATCATGCACACTTATGCAGAATGTTACTTTAATGTCAATACAGTGGAGGAACCTCATGCCAGTAACTAATACAATTAAAGATGAGCAAATGTCAGAATATGCAAATGTCAGAATATCAGAAGGAGGATGAATGCTAATCTTGTTTTTTTCTTCTTCTTCTTCCCCTTTGTGCCACCCCACCCACCCCTCCCAGCCCTACTAATGACAGGAAACGTGTACTATTCAGTTACATAAGAAAGCATTTCACAGTCTTTTAGAAAGCATTGCAGAGAGAGGGGAGGCAGTGTCTCATTAAGAAAAAGCACAATTAGTGGCAAACTAGCCATGGCGGCCCAACTCATTAGATGGTGAAGGTTTATTTAAAATGGGAGCAGCGCCTTGTTTCCAATCTATTCTCCACCATATGTATGCATTAATTAGAAAACTGTGGAGGAGGAGTGGATTAGTGAACCACTATGTGCGTGCGCATGTATGTGTGTGTGTGTGTGTGTATATGTGTGTGCGCATGTATGCTGGAGGGAATATTGTGGGGAGGGATTGTGTGTGTGTGTGTGTACGTGCGCATGCTGGAGGGAATATTGTGTAAAGGGATTGTGTGTGTGTGTAGTGAGAGAGAGAGAGAGAGAGAAACAGAGCTAAAGAGAGAGAGGGAGAGGGTGAGCGAGGGAACAGCAGTGACAGAAACAGACTGTTAAACACAGAACTCAGAGGTGGCTGGATGATGAGGTCTCCTCATTTTACCTTAGCCATGCCACTGCCACAGAGAATCTAATCAAACTACCGACTATTAAATCTGTTAATTGATAGTGCATACTAATTAGGCAGAATGCTGTTACTTTAGAGACCCCTACGAAGGTGATTGTAGGCAGTGGTCCAAATAGACATGCAAGGCAGACAGCATAAGGCATAATGTCCTTCAGACTTATGGCTGGAAAACACGCCGTAGTCGTAGAGTGTAGTTCATTGCACTGTTTTAGTTTAAAATACAATACAGCAAATACACTGTTCTCACAGAAGCAAGCCAAAGGTGTCTGTGAACTGTATATTTGGGAAGAACTAATAGATTTGTTTCTTGGTGGGTTTCATTTAGGTTAGTCAGCCTGCATTTTGGATGTGGTTGATATTTGTTGACAGTATATGATGAAAAGGAAAGGCTGTGGACTAATACTGACGTTCTGCCACTGTGTATACATTTGAGAAAACCAATCCTGATAAACTAAAAAAAAAAATCCAGATATCCTAAGATGTGAAAATGTATTGTAAACTGTGGAAGTATGAGGATAAGACTTTATTTCAGAGACTCGCTGTGGCAAGTCAATAGACTATCAATTATGATTTAAATAATTATTCAGCAAATTTGTTGAGTGAATTCTGAACTACATTTTCTAATCCCCTCTGTGACCCCAAATCTCAGGCTATTTGTATTCCTCACCATTGGCCTAGTATCAACAGATGGTTGGGTCATTGTTTATGGAGGGCCATCCACACAGAATGGCTCCAACACTGGGATCACATCACAATGGAGTTGAGAATAAAAGGTACTGAATTATATAGTGCAAGCTACTCCAGACTGCGTAATGCAAGAGTTTTATCAACATATTAACTGATACTTATAATGCAATTTGCACAGAATCAGCCTTATTAGCGATTGTCAAAATGTTTTATTCTCCGCACTCTCGCAAATGTCAAAATCCATCAGAAGAGACTCTCTCAGGAAACAGGCAAGAACTAGAAAGCACTAACACCTCAGGTTTGCCATACCATCAAATCTGTCAGATAGACCTGTAATGACAGTCACCATCAATATAATGGGTAATAAAGGCAAAATAATGATCCAAATATTCGCCTATCTTTATGGTGGATGCTGGAGAAAACATTCCATTAATCTGAGGCTTAATTGGCAGTGCAGTTATTTGAATTGCAAAACAGCTTAGCCGAGTGTTGAGGCAAAGGCCCTTGGTGAAACGTGTGTGTGTGTGTGTGTGTGTGCGCGCGCGCACACACAAACAATGCCATTTCAGCATGAATTGTGGCCTCTCTTTGAATAGGTGTCTGGTTTACCTCTTTGTGTAATGGCATTTCCTAGTTGTTTGTCAAGACACTGCAATTACATCGACAGACATTTCCCCACTTGTGATTGTATTATATCATCACAGCCATCAAACATAATAAGCCTCAATTTTCAAGTTGAAAGATGTTTGTTGGTGAGAAACTTTTTCGCACCTTGATCATTAAGCTACCTCAAGGCCTTTTGCATGTGTAAACAAACTATTTGCATCACTCTTTCGGATTATAACAGAAGTAGTAAATTAGTTCATTTCTAAGACTGAACATCGCGAATAAATGACTTGTTGTCCAAACTAGATTACAATGCTTAGCAATGAAGAGTTTCTTGGTATGTGAGCTGCTTGCTGTCATCTCTACATACGACGCCCTCATTACATTGTGTGCAAACTTCTTTTGACTGTTCACGTCATGCTTTCATTGCTACACACATTCACTCTAATGGCGTTCCTGGTACCCTCAAAAAATGAATCTTGCCAATTTGAGGTGTTAGGTTCTGTTACATTATTTAGATAACTTTGTTAGTTGTCATGGGACAAAGACACAGCCAAGATATCAAGATTTTCTGATAAGAGCTATTTGATATGGTCAATTTTGGCATACAGAAGACGTTCTCCATTACGGAGATAAATAGCCTGGGACCAACTGTCAACAGAAACTTGCAAATAATAAATTATTCCAATTTCTCCTTACAGATTTCTCAGGAGACCACCCCAGGAAACACACTTTTTGATTAGCAAATTTCTATTTGTGTGTGTGCGTGTGTCTGTGTCTGTGTGTGTGTGTGTGTGGGGGCAGTTGGTTGGTAGGTAGTGTGTGTGTGTGTGCGTGTGGACATTCAGAAGTGTCAACTTTGATTAGTGCCATTGCTTTTCAGGTGGATGGTATCCGAGGGACTGTCAGTTGGAGGCACCATATAATGAGATGACGGAGCTCGGATCCCTCTGCCTCATCCAGCGCGAGCGAGAGAGCTAGGAAAATTACCTTCGCCCCCGAGTATCCTCTCAGCATCTTCGCAGGGGTCATTTCAGAGGACCGTAATACTCCTCACTGTCTCACGGTGACCCATGGCGGGAGAAATGATTGCTTGCCAAAACACGGCGTCAACTGAAAGGAGCCAGGTCAACCGGACACAGGGAGGGGTTGTGTGTGTGTGTGTGTGTGTGTGGGGGGGGGGGGTGATGGGCTTGATTGCACCTCCTCTTAAAAAACCCATCCCTTCTCCATTCCCCCTAACCCCCCCACATACTCCACCCCAGCACTCCGGGAGGCCCCTGTCCCGTTCTATACCCCCTCAACCCCCCTTCCTTTTCTCTCACAGACTTGCCCCGTCGGGCGTCTCCATCACCGACCCCATCGACCAAACCCCGGCTGGGCGCCAGTGGCCATCACCCTGCGCGGCGTAGATTGGTGCCAATGCGCATGAACCCACCCATCACTCATCAACCCTGCAGAATGCCCCTAAATTATTACCTTTCCAAATCTTATAACAAGGTCAGGCGAATGCACAATGTAAATTAGACTTTGAAGGGTCAGTGGTTTTTACTTTCACTATTCATCTTTTCGTCACCCTCATAGCTATTCAGAACAATAGTGCAAGGTAATTACATTTCGATGGGCCACGGTGCTTCATTATTTCTTGCTGCACCAATCTTCTGTACCATTTGCAATTTAGTCAGGTGGGCTGGCGAGGGAAGACATAAAAATGAAGGTATGAGTTAAGTCGAGGGCCCTCCGTCTTTATGCAGGTGTCTGGTCGCCGTGATGGGATAATGTAGGGGCTGGCTGACGGGAGCACTAACACAGTCATTTTCCAAATAGAGCTTTGCTGCGTAAATAATTGCCTTTAACGTGGGAGAGCAATCTGGATGTCCACCGATCATTTTCAGATCTCACCTCTCCCTCTTTCTCGCATCCTGTTCGTGTGTGTGTGTGTGAGTGTGCGTGCGTGTGTGTGTGTGTGAGTGTGCGTGCGTGTGTGTTGAAAAGAAAAGTATCTCTTTTTCAAAGCAGTGCCAGGCTGCCACACTTGCAGTCATATCCCCACCATCATCACCACCACCAACCCCCCCACCCCCCCACCACCACCACAACCACCACCACCCATGGGAGTTGTTCACATCTAGCAAATCTCCTCTTATCATTTCATCATTTCAGAGGAAATGATGGCATGCTGTATCTTTTTCCACCCGGTGACTGCCCTGCCGTGCCCTGCCACTCAGCCGGTCTGGCATCCGAATCAGCCCGTGATGGGCCTGTTTTGATTGCCCACTCTTTGAGTCAATGGCCCTTTCATAGGCGCACACTCATAGGTTCCAGAGCAGTGAGGATTTTATCTATTTTTGAACCTGTCACCGAAAAAGAGGCATATGTGTTTTTTTATAATATTATTTGTAAATACTCTAGTTTTGCAGTGTAGACTTTGTAGACAGTGTAGACCTTGTAGGTGATTCATAAGGAGACAACTGGCACCCCTTTGGAGGTGCTCACTAAAGGTTCCCTGGCATGCAGTGTGTAGAGGACTGCAGAGGGCCGCCGGTGACCTTGGGCTCTTCGATCACTCATCACTCTCTGCCATCTTTCATGCCTCTCTAAATGTCATTGTGCAATGACTCCATCAGAGTAAGCACAATACAGATGTGATATCATTACACACAGTAATATATACACTAATACAAATCAAAACATGACATTGCGGTGCTCTGTTTCCAGTGTATTAACCTGTCCAAGGAATGACAAACATTGCTGCTAACAATGATGTAGAGGTGGTCTGAGTTTGAAGTCAATACTGCCTGTTTGCTGAATACGGGGAAACTGTGAACGCCCCGGAGAAGTTGTGCTGCTGTACTTACACTTGACGTTACTGTGCCTCTGGAATTCAATGTTAAATGTTTCCAAAGTTACTGCTGAAATGTAAGCCCTTTGCAAGCCTTTGTCAGTGGGATTTTTTTTTCTCTTAACAAGCATGTGGTGTAAATGTGCCCACATCGGCATGGGGCTGCGGTCACGGGCACGTTTGCGTTCAGCATTTCCATTTCCATCTTAAACATGCCACCCAGTTAATACAGCGGCCTTAATATTCCACCGTCTCCTTCGCTTCACCTGCTTATGTCCTCCGCTGGACGCTCCTGCAGGGCTCTTAATAAAAAGGAGAAGACACTGCAGGGCTCTGCTAATGAGAAAACTTATTTTTCTGCACACAGCTCCACACCCCACCACTCTCCAAAACCCCCCACCCCACACCCCCGCCCTACACACACAGGCACGTGCACACACACACACACCCCAAGCATCCTCCCTTGAACCTCCTAACACCCCCCCCCCCAAACCCCCACCCCCTTGCCTCTCCTGGTGGAGACTCTGTTCAGAAAGAACACCCCCCCCCTCCCACTACCAACACACCCCCCCACCCCCACCCCACCCCCCCCAAACCACAACCGTTCCACTACACCCCTCCACCACCCCTCACCAGCTCTACCTCCCTCCACACCCACCCCCCCCTCTCTCTCCAACCTCCCCCCACAGGAATCACTGTATATGGGAGAGCAAAGCAACCAGCTGGGTTGTAGGAGTAATAAAGAAGGAGAATCAATAGGGCATGCAATGGAGCCAAGGTGCTGCCATTTATCACGGCGCTTCTCTGACTCCAATCATTCATCATGCTCAATGAGGCAGCAAATAGGAAAATGACTATTTGTATCAAACACATCTGCACTCATCCACTGAGGTATTTTATTCCCATTAACTCTGAAAGTAAAATACGCAGTTTTTCAGCTGCTGTGTTTTCTTTTTTGTGTGTGTGTGTGTGTGTGTGTGTGTGTGTGTGTGTGTGTGTGTGTGTATATATGTTGGGCATGCAAGTGTGTGTGTGTGTGTGTGTTGCGCAAGCAAGCATGTGTGTATCTTTGTGTGTGTATCTTTGTGTCTGGACATACATATTGTGTGAATGTGAGTATGTCTCAATGTATCACATTTGTCCACATTGACAGTCAAAAACAAAAAGTCCACAGACATTGTGTGCACAATACAGTATTTCACAGTATGTGCCATGACAATCTATCTTTCTGGCTTGTGTTAGTTGAGTTGTACCCCATAATATATGGTGCTGTGTGCCGAAATGCCTACTGTAAACACGCATTGAATTAGGATAGTATTGGCTCTGATCCTCATAAATTAACCAGGTTAGCTACAGTGGAAGTTAATTTCAGATGGTTGAAGCCAAATCAGATGTAGATGGGTGGATTATCATCATTATGGTGTAATATCCCATGAAATGGTACAATCATTAGAGCCTTTGCTTTATGGCTTCCCTCACGGTGGTAGAGGAGGATGGCTTTTAGTTTCATAGCCCTGTGTAAATTACAGACATTATGTTTGTGTGTGTGCTCTTGTTTTGCATTTTATTGTATCATCGATACTAATTCCAATAATGATATCATAATTTATTATTTTTTTGTATCGTCCTCTAGCTGTAGCGGGAGGCATTTCTATTCCCAATGATTAGCAACATTTTGATAATTTTTTACAAAACTCCCAGCTGCCCTGCTGAATACCAAGAGTTGGGGAGGTCAAGATTGTGTTGATACCCACATGGCTCATTGATCTCCTAATAGTGTTATATCAAGCCATGATTTTAAAAATGTCATTAGACATGAACACATTTCTATGTGCATTTGTAAGGGAGAGGCATATAATTCAAAATATCATGAAACCTGTGTGTGTGTGTGTGTGCTTATGAATGTGCAGACACTCCACTCACTGTACAAAGTACAGTAATATGATTTCTTCAGAAAGTCAATAATATGTAATTGTCATGTCAGCTCTGCCCAGACTTTTGCTGAAATTGGGGATGTCCGATTTTCACAAACTCAATTGTGTTCATTAAGGGAAAAATGGTTAATATCATTATACTTTGATTAAAGAAATATCTAACTTTCCCCTCTTTATGACCAATTACATTATCACTAGAGGCTTTCTTTTTCTTTTAATCAACTTCAAATGATAAAGCCTGATTAAGTGATAAATACGAATTCTAATCGTTTCTTCAAAAAGGGTAATTTCATTTATTTATGATCATTTATTAATTTAGACCCAGCATGAGATTTGAGATACAGCTACCTCTCAATTGATTACTTTTGTGATGAAAAACAGTTGTAATTTATTTTGTGAAGAAATCAATTGCAATCTTTTGGGGTAATTAATGTACACCTATATGCAGTGATGAAGAATGCTGAATAGGTGAGGTGTGAAACATATGGAGGCTGCCTTTGTTCAAATAGTGGTAAAGACCACAGAGCCCATAGAAAGCAGTGTGATACTAGCTACTGGTTTGCAATGAGAGCCCATGTTCAGTCTTTATCCTCTTCCTTGCCTACGACCTAATGTTGTATTGGAGACCATGTGACGCATACATGAGCTGAGATGGGTCACTATATAAATCACTGCTGTAACTTTACAATAATCAGTAGTGATCATTACATATGGCCTATATAGTGCACTCAGTGAGTTCTGTAATGTCCGTGGAGCAGTGAACTTGGCCATAACCCAGCCCATACCAGTGGGATCAGCAGGGAATGTCACCAAGTGAATGAGGACAGCTTTCAGATTCATAAAATTCATACGATTCTTCACAAATGAATGAACACAATTTTCTACCAATTTTCCCATTATGCAAATATTCAAACTAATAAATTTAGAGTAATTAGGGGTCCCTCTACATTTCCACATTCGGCCAGTTTTGCTGTAATTGCAGGGACTATCAAATAATTACGTCACTAATTGGGGATATTTGTGACAGATACAACAAATTCAGCTGCAAATTGCATTTCATTTAAGAAACCATAGCACACCCTTAGAATTTTTATCAAAGTTTAATTCCGCTGACATAATGAAAGAAATTGAGGACTTGTCATCACATTTGAGCAATCCAAATCTTAGTAAGGTGGAATGATCAAATAAATTAAGCTGGAATTCATACAATATTTCTCTAATCTCCTTTGAAAGCCTCTTTATTTTTAGGAAATAACACTGCATTTTTACGGTTGCCTAAGTGTCATAAAATCAAAACTACACTGAATTAGAGAATCATTATAAGGCTGTTACATCTTGGCAAAGCTTTTACTGTAGCCTCCGCAGTGAGACACATACACTTCATGCCCAATGTGCTCACCTTTGTGTAAGTGTGGCATGTTACTGAAGCATAACGCTTTACCTGAAAAAAAAACGTAGTGCTTAAAATTAGCTATGTATATTTCATGTGTGTGTATGTATGTGTACGTGTGTGTGTGTGTTACTGCTGCACTTTACTCTGTGTTGACGTCCTGTGCACCACAACAAAATTGCTGTACTTTTCTTTCCGGAATAATTTCGAACTGAAGTGATTCTGGTTCAATTCTACTATGTCCACTTTCAGTGCCAGCAACACCACAATGCTGCGCTATTCAAAACAATCGCGTCTGTCAAAAATATTAACAAAAACTTTTTACACCTGTTGTTTTTTGAGGCTGCCACATCCCAAGGTCGTCTTCGTATGCATTATGTTTGCTTACACAGTCACAGACATTTTAACCGCCTCATAATCCGAAAAGCGTTATAAATGTCTCCTGGTTGTGATTTGTTTCATCCGTGGAAATGGTGCAGCTCTTATGTACACAAACCAAGTGCAGCATGAAAGTGCTCAGCCATGCGTGGACGCCGGCTGCCTATTTGTCAGAAACCCTCATAAATGCGGACCTTTCCCGATAAAAGTGATGTCTCCATTCCCCCCACAGCATACAAAAAGCACAGGAGAAATGTAAGCACTTGCGTGTCGTCCGAGAGAGAGGGAGAGAAAATCAGGTTGTCTTTGACTAGATGTAGAATCGGTAAAGGACACGGCATGGAGCGCCATGAAATAGACCGATAACGATCGCAAATATGCACGATGAGGGAAAGGCTTGCTTGACGTTTTAGCAAATACAGTCTCTTCATATTTTGTCAATAGATGTTCTATCAGAGAGAAAAAAGGCACAGCGTGTTCTGCAGTTTAACTAATGGAGCGCTGGCCCAGTAGGCTATACAGACAATGTTTTGATAGGCATGCAACTGCGCTGGTTAGACTTCTAACATGAACCTACCATCAGTCATTAAGACAGTTAAAAACTCTGATGTATAAAAATAGATAATTATAACTCATTAGTTCAAGTAGTTAACTCAAAACTTCTATGTTTCAAAAATAAATGTTTGATGTACCTAGTTAGCTACTGTGCGCCACACTTCTCCAAAATGGGTTTTGTCAACCCTTCCCTGTATACCACATACAAATTAAGCTATTGTTTTCTTCCCAACAGGTCATCCACATTTTCAAGCATCTGTTGGAGCAGACTTTCTCTTTACATTAGCTATTGGAAGAACTCCCCCGGGCGATATAGAGAAAATGAAATCAATAGTGATTACACACATTCTTGTCTTTTTCTTTCAATTCTTACTTTTGGCTTACTTTTTAAACCATTTTGGGGCCTTTCAGGAATCGCGTTATATTATAGTTGTGAATTTTAGGCTGATGCGTCGCTACTCTAAATTCCCCTTTCTTAAGTGAGACGCCTAGGGCGCTCCTTTATCGTCCAGCCATCTCTTTAAATCACTTTATGTCGCCTTGTCTGTTGGTTTCATACCACGGAGCCGCGTGTCCCTGGTGGAGCATCATTCTCTACGTAAAAAGAGATGAAGGTTGGGATATTAAGCGACTCTATATAACATCCAGGGCACAATGGAATGATTGATGGCGGGACAATGTGGAAACACCAGGACAGGGGGCCTTGGAGACGCCGACTGGGAAGGGGGGAGGGTCGACATCCCGGAGGGGCATTGCAGTCTATTTGTATGAGTAATCAGCAAAGCCCCCCTCTCTGTCAGTCCTGTTTACTCACCGATTTTCTCAACAAGACAGCCATTGACACCGGATAGATGGGGCTAATCTGCCGCTGAAACTGGCGCTTTAAGAGCGTTACAGGTCCTACCCGGGACACCAGACTCGCAGTGGTACAACGCCATCGCGTTGAGCTAAGGGCATCAGTGCTATTCTGAATTTGTGTGTTTTGGCGCTTTAGATAGATATCTAGATGGATAGATAGAAAGACAGACGGGCGGGCGGGCGCGCGCGCGCGCGCACACACACACAGATAGATAGAGAGAGAGAGAGCCCGCGTGTGTGTGTGTAAGTAAGGCACGTACCGTCTCTTAACCAGCTGATGCCCGACGCCCTGTTGACCATCGCCACCATTTCTTAATTGACGAACCATGTTAACACACACGTTCCAACCTAAGAAATTTTTTAATCAGATAGACATCAGACTCCACACATTTGTAGATAGGCCTATGCTTTCATTACCTGAATTAGACGAGGAAGCCCACTGAAAAGGCAATATGCATTGATGCATCTGTCCATGGTACTGAAATGTTCGGTGAGCCACATTTCACCTTTCTAGGTCTGTCAACCAAGCCTTTTTATTTCTGTATTCCTCTCCGTATGGATCGCTCCATCCCCTCGGAATGCCACTGCTGTGTCGTCATTGTCCAGAACTATTAATATGAGCTCAGTGGGGATGTCTCAAGGGTTGGCAATCCATGGATCCAAGCATATAAAAACTCACGGCCAGCCCTATGGGTTCCGTTTGCATTAGAAAGACCCAAAGTCATCCAGTTTTCTCTAATCACGACAATTACTCGTGAATTATCACCGGACCCTGACAGACGTTCTTTGTAACTCTCTTTTATTTCCAAACAGCCTTAATCAGCAGCTCTCATTACAAACGCTGATTAAAGCGCAAATTATCCAGCAGTGGCCCCGTTCTCGTCTACCAGCGGCTCGTTCAATATCAATTAGGGCCAGCAGCATGTCTGCAGCCTCCGAGAGCGTCCAACTGCTTGATGGTGGCACTTATTAGTTTGGAAAACAAGGAAAATACTAATAATCAACGGTCAGGGAAAAGGGAGACACCGAGGTTTTTCCGATGAAAATACTAAAACTATAGCCTACAGTAGATTCAGTACATTAATCACGTTTCTCTAAAGCCGTAAGGGGAACTTTTCTTTTTCTGTTCTTGTTCCTCTGTAACCTGTGCACAAATACATTTTCTAAAAACATGTCATGCTTGAATGTGGCTGTTATAATGGTTGTTATTTTACAATTTGTCAAGAGAAAATATATCCAATGTGTGTGTGTGTGTGTGTGTGTGTGTGTGGTGTGTGTGTGCATGTAAAAATGTTACTTATTCTATAATTGATCTGTTTGCAAAAAAGAAATATACAATGTAAAATGCATTTATTCAGCAGCAGTAAAATGAAAGAAGTTGAAGATGTTTGTCTCTAAAATAATATTCTGAAGCAGACTTCTCACAAAATCAAAAACAGAAATTATATTCATTCATCCATATCTGTAGCATGTAACTAAAATATATAAAATATACAATATACATCCTAGAAGAAAATGTAGATCAGGCAAATTTTTGGAGATTTTCTTTGATAGGCAAAAATACACATCTGTACTTCAATAGACAGTCTCTGCTTGTCTGATGTTTGGCGGTAGACCAGTACATATGCACAAGCCATCCAAATCCATACAGAATTAAATGCAGTATCTTTTTTTAATCAGCAATCTGAAAATTTAATTGGCTAGTATATTTAATATTCTGGGAAGGCAGGAACAATTCATGGTATTATAAAAAAATCCATCTTAAGAGTTCTAGACCAGAGGAGATATAAATAACACAAGTTCCTTTTTCCTTATTTCAAAATGTTTCCAGAGGTTTGGCATCCATAGTCATCTGTGTACTTTGTGACAATTTCACATGATGTGAAATACATACAACTCTGAATTTAAGTGTCATTATATTGCACACTCGCTTCCCTTCTCATTTACATTGTGACCTTGACCTCACCAACTGCTGTGGTCTTACTAAAGAGTCAAATGACTCTTTCCCAAATCCTTCACATACACACTGTACTCCTTCATGAAGTGTAGTGCCACTGTAAAAGAAACCACCTCAGTCCAGGAGTTGAGTTTGCCAGACAATCTGAAATCAGTTGGTTTCGGGAAAATGTAATTCTTTGTCGTAATTGCTTTAATTTGCCCTTCATGGACACATGACTTTTGGACACATGATCATATGTTGATTTTGGGTCGTCACGGCAGGATGTGAAGTCAGAGATGTGCTGCCACTACACCTGGTGTCACTCACATTTGGTGACATGATTCAAATAAAGAAGACTTGAGACACTTACCGGAGCATATGCTAACCAAAACACAATGCTGTGATGGAAATGTATTAAAATTACTGGTAATTGACACAAAATATGACAAAGTGTTTCAGGCTTTCTAAGCAAAGATACACACATTACTGAGGAGCAGCCCCATAATGTAACTGATTAATGAAGGATTGCCCTGGCACACACAGATGATTTCCTGAAAAATGAATTCTTTGTTGTCACTCCGACAAGCCGGCAACCAGGGCCGGAAAAAGACTATTAGCCAGAATCATTATCAATAGTGATATTTTCAAACTCTATTACGGCAATCAGGCTAGAATTTATTCAATAGATTTACCTCATTTGGCCGTAATTGATAAATAATCAAAATTTATCAATGTACTTGCACACATTTCAGTAACAATCAAGTAAAAGTAGCCCATTTACCACCTGACTTGGTCCAAATTAGGGCTAAATTGATGATCAATTAATCTTAGGAGGGGTAGTGCTGTAGTTTTGTGGACAAGCAGCAGAGAGAGTGGCAAATAAATGGAGAAAAGACAGGAGATTAGTAGAATGAGCAGAAAGAAGCTGAACCGCCACGGATGGCAGCTAATGAGCATGCAGCTGGGTTGCAAATTGGCAGATTTATAGCGTCAGTATGAAAACTACAGACGCTACGTTGGCAGGCCAGGCGTTCGACACTCGCCATGCCCTGTGACTAAATGCGTAAATATGGTGAAATCTAGGGCTTTTTAAGATCATTACCCACCACTTGTTTGAAGCAGTGGCCCATTGGCTCTCTTTGACCCAGCTTGAAGGAGTACATGAGAGAGAGTGGAGCTCAGCATGTAATAATAACACAATTGTGACGTGTTTGCTTTATTACAGAAGTCCTAGTGCAATATGGTGCGTATGTGATTCACTATTTCTGAAAATATAAAGAACACATGGTGATTTAGACAGAGGTTATAGGCATGCCATATGCCAAGTGAGGAGTTGACCCTTGCCTTTCAGCAATATAACACAACAGTACATTCACAAGAATGTTAATGCATGCTGTTGTTTTTTTTATCTGCATGAAAAGGTAGATGTCAGGTAAATATTTTTTGAGCTGACCTTTTCTTTGGTATGTCAGGGAAACATCTGGGTGCAACAAGTATGTTTGTTTGAGCATATATGTAAATTCAAATTTCCTTGCCAGAATTTGTATAATTGTTCTTTCCACTTCCAAAAGCAACACTTATGGTACAAAGATGTCCAGGGCTGCACAACATGAGGCTCATGAAGTTTCCTGGCTAATGATTGTATTATGCCCCACAATAAGTGCTTGATTACCGCAGCAATACGTCTTGTTTACCAGCGATCGAATGCGCAGCAGTGTGCCCCATTGACTACATTAGCGAACGTTCATTTCTGCTAGTTTGTTTGCTTTTATTCAGTTAGCACCACATGTGTAGATATTTGTTGCACAGCTGTCAAACACTAGGCTTTCTCCACCATTTAAACAAAACATTTTACTAAAAGCCACAGCTGATAAACTTTTCATCTGATTTATATAAGGTGTGTATCTCACCACAATGGTTGTCACATTGCGATGTGTCCTGAAATAACATTGAGACATACTAGTTTGGTAGTAGTTTGGGAACAGCGTTAAAATTTGTGTTTCTAATATTGTTGATGCTTTCATGTATTTGTGCTCCATATGCTATGGAGTAAATCCCAATATAAACATAATTTAAAATGCAAAAATTGTTTTGCTTCTTTTGAACTTAATCTGTGGATGCCTTCAATATTGTAACAGTGGATCATATCAACTTTATGAGCATCAAAGGCCTTCCTGTGGAATAATATCAGAAGGGCAGAGAAAGCAGGCAAATACAAGTCAGGCACAGTTTGTTACATCAAGCCTCCTAGTTGCACAGCGCAGTTCATTTCATCAAAGTGGGGTAAAAGAAAATATCGCATAAACTACCAGCGTCAGGTGGCCGTACCAAAACACCGCAAGTGAGCAAGGAAGGCAATTGCTAGAGAGGTGGCCAAGAGGCCAGCATAAAGTGTAAGAGCTGCAGGGCTTATTGGTTGAAATGAAGGAAGGAATGATCCAGTTATCAACAACCTCTTTGGCCTCAGAGGAGAGACTGGGAGGAAGCCACTTGTCGGAAGTGTCAAGTCTTTCTTCTTCCTTTACTTGGGCCTATTTTTTTCTGAGATGGCACAGGACCAAAGAGCTCTTGGAGGAGGACATTGTGGCCCAATGCAATTGAACCTGGGCTATTGGACAAGAAAGCAAAGCTATGTGTTTGGCCCCAAACCAAATGCAGCCCTAAAGCCTGGTAGCACCAGCCAGCCCCTGCTGTCAAATACGCTGGTGGTAGCAGAGTGCCCTGGGGCTGCTGTTGTTTTTTTTTCTGCAGGAGGAGGAGGAACAGGGACGCTTGTTGCCATCAGGGGCAAGATGGATGGTACCCAAAACCGAGCAGTCCTGGAGGAGAAGTCTGTCCGGTTCCAGTCAGCAGGAGACCTGTGGTGACCATTCGTGTCCTAGGAGGACAGCAACCCAAAACATCCAACAAAGGCCTCTATGGAATGGCTTGGGAGAACAGTGTTCTGGAATGGCCCAGCCAAAGCCCTGCCTTGAATTTGATCAAATGTATTTGGTACAATATGAGAGCTGGCATCCAGTCATGCTGTCTTTATTAGTTGGGAACTTGGTAGGAACAACGGGTAGGAAAGATTCCAAAATCCATATTTAAATTTTGCTCAGACATACGTAGGATGTCTAGCATTTGCAATTAATAAAGGACATTGTACAAAGAATTCTAGTAAATGTAATACTCTCAAAATATGTCCCTTTGTGAACATGGATGTTGACTAAACTGTGTAAAGGAAAGACTGGGAAACATTACAATACATGCAATTTTGGTCTCAAGATTCAAAGCTCTGTTTTAATCATTTTAATCCAAAATGTTTACTTTTTCAAATGACTAGGAAGTCAGCTCCTTACAGGCCCTGTCTTTTTATATTTAAATATTGCAATATATATCATATTTTTGGGCACAAGGACCTATAAGGATCAGACAAATATCTTACATACTGCAAATGTCTGACTTTTTAAAGGGTCGTATAATCAGATGATTCCAAAATTAGATTCATTTATCAGTCAGATGCTTCATTGTGTTATATTGTTTAGAAAGCTAAATACTTTGTATGCATAGTGTAGCATATTAAACATGAAAGTGATTTTCTAATCTACAGAAAATGATGTGCTGTTTTCCAAAATTATGTATGATTGGAAATTAGGTATGATTTGGAAAAACAATCCCCTAGCAATTTGAATTCATAAGACCTGGTCACGTTGAAACTAATTATGTAATGTAACCCTGACATATCCTCAACCTAGTACATATTGACCTTAAGTTAACTCACTATGTTTGAACCATTTCTTTGAGCTATCATGAAACCATACTGTGAAGTGTTCTCCATACATGTCAAGACATTTAACCAGGGATGCAGATTTTTTGGCACCCTCTTAAAATGTAGTATACAAACAAAAAACACTGAAGCAGAAGCTGACAGGTAGTTATTGTTATATTTGGAACCTTTGACAAGCTAAGGAAGAAATTACCCAAGTATCCCAGAGAACACAACTATTGCCTCTCAGGAGTTTACATGTTCATCCATCATTGATTATTGTCTGCTCATAGAAGATTAGTGGTTTGGTAGGTCAGGCTGAAATGTTATACAAGGTTACAGAAATGAATTATTCTGCCATTTAATTTGCTGATCCAATTAATTGCATTATCTGATTATGATGGAATTTGTTAATAATTGCCAGCACATGTTCCTAATTTTGTGTAGCTCAAGTGACCACTGGACCGAGTCCTTACCCCTCTAAGGCCATTTGCCCCACTTCTCCTTTGTTTATGCTATTTTTCAGTAAGAAACTGCATAAACAACACCTCACTAAAACATTCACAAGGAAGTTAGTTGTGACCTGAAGTCATATAAAGTGCTGACACAAATCTTCTCATTAACTGAAAGGAGACAAAATTTTATGCAGTGGATTCAAAACAACAGCTGCATTGCATTGACTTGCAGTTCACGCACATGGGGATGCAAATGCAAATTATTTAATATTAAACCAAATATAGTTATAATAAACTACTTGAATTTACTGCAATATATTATAATGAATTGGACATTTAAGAGCTTTATTAAAATTAATACAAAATGAAATTGTTTCTGTGAAAATAATTAGGAATTTGAGCTCTAATGGGAGCCAGATGAATAAGAAACGTCACCATTTTGTTTTAATTAGGAAGTTAGGGCAGGCACCTAAACATATTTGTTTGCCATTTTGCTCCTATAGGGTAGGAGACAAAGCAAAGTTGACTCAAGTAGTGCAACAGAGTTCATACCCAATGTTCTCTCAATATTCTCTCTTAACACATCCTTGGTATAACTGATATTCTTTGTGCGACAGTTTGTACAATTTGGGGTCTTTTTTTGCTTTTTTTTTTGTTGTTGGCATTTCTAACATTTCTAACCTTGTGACTTGCAAAGACCTGTGATAAAAGACATGTGCACTGTACAACACAGTCATATAAGACTGAATTAATTGGGTTATTGACTGCAGGTATTCAAGGATGACCAACACTTTGAGTCCAATATCTGTAGATTGCAATTGGCCTTGGTTCTCCTCAAATCGAGTGATATCATCAATACTTTTCTTTACCCTCCATCAATAAGGCCAGTACAAGTCAAATCCTTGCTGATTCCCTAATGCCAGAGGCAAGGTGCCGAATGTGCAAAACAGTCCAAGAAGAGAGAGAAATGTGATTTGTTGTCTTTCCTCTCCTGCAGTGTCAAAAATGTAAATCCCTTGAAGAGACCATCTTCTGAAGGCTACAAATATTTTAAACTGCTTCATCATTCATCAAATAAGCTGATGAAAAAAACATTAGGCCTACTAACAACTTCCCTATGATTAACAATATTAAGTTCCTACAATAATTGATGTATTGAAAAAAACTCAGGTTTCAATGTGCAGGTGGAGGGCGTGAGAGATATGCTTTTCCATATTACACACAGTGTGATCAGAATGTATAATGGCTCCCTGTGCTGGAATAACATATAAATAGCTTGAGCTGATGTTCAGTTATTGCACATAATGACTTTATCACAGTAAACCGCATGGTAGAACTTTATCAAATGTTTTGTACATTGTGATGTGGCACACTAGTTGCAGTTGTAAGGTGGGTTTCATATCAAAATGTGCTGTTTAGAAAATAGCATTTTTTAACATGGGTGATTGAATTGGATGAATGATGACATATATCTGCATTCCAGGCTCTAACCAGAACACCAGTCCTTGGGGTCACATCACTAGACATTGGTGGAAATTGGCTTTAAAAATGAATAAAATGTCTCCAGAGTGCTGAGTGTTTTGTGGGGATGAATGGGCTTAACAAGGTTTGTGGGTGCAAAACCCCATCCCTCCCCCCTACCAAGCCCTTTGGTTGTGGAAATTGAGAAGTCAATGGACTCACAGGGGTCACCAGGGTCAGCCCTGGAACTTGCGTGCTGTTCAAAACTGTCCTCTGCTGGACTTTCAGCCATTTTGTAGATGGAAGGAACACTCTGTCATAAACTAATCCATTTTTCCCTGTATTTAATTTTTGGCAAGTCGGTCTGTTCCATTGACCAAATTCAACATCTATTATTGTCTGTGTAACTCTTGACTAGTAAGCAAACAAACACAAAACTAAAGTTTCAAAGCCTTTATTTTTCTTGTGTGCATTTACAGCAAAACTTATCAACAGTTAACAGTTGTAATTAATTAACAGTCTTGATGGTACTCTATTTCTGACCCATTCTAGAAAAGCCTATGATACGGTCTGGTGCAACCTTAACAATAGTCTAAGCTTTCTGTTTTGGTTATTTTGGACAATGTTTTGTCTAAACTTTGTAATTCAATGTATTTGTATTGTTAGGGATTAGTTTTAGTCTAACATTAATTGAGTTACTTTTTCAAGCATATCCTTCAACATTATAAATAAATCAGTTGATCCTAATCTCATCTGGGTATACTGAAGTACCACATGTGAACATATCAGAGTCTTTCAACTATTGTTTTTGTTTTGTTCTATACAGCTGCTGGTCTTTTGTCCATCTCTTGTGGATTTAGCCATTGTACCAACAGCGCCCCCAGTGTTGGATACATGGGATTATTTTATTTATTTTTTTATTTTTCACAGCCAAATGTGAATAATAGGACAGTTTTTGTCCATTTAATGTCTTAAACTAAAGATAAGCCAATCTGAGACAATAGGGCTTCAGTCCATCATAAGCTGTTCATAAACTTTATTGGTCATATCATTTTAATGTAGGCCTAACTCTTTAAAGTCACTTGCTGTAGTCAGTGTGACAGCAGCTAATGTTAGGCTATACAAGTCAAGGTAAACGGAATGTGTCCCACAGGAGACAACTTGGCCTATGGCTAGTGTGGCCTTGAATACTATCGCATCAATATCTGATGTTGTTAACAACGACAATAATAATAATAATAATAATAATAATAATAATAATAATAATAATAATAATAACAATAATAATAATAATAATAATAATAATAATAATAATAATAATAATAATAACAACAACAATAATAATAATAATACACTTTGCTATTGTTGAAGTTGGCTTTTGCCATTATAGTGGGTGTTGTTCTTATTTCTCCTGATCATTCTTATCGCATTGATATCGCATAGAAAAATCAGCTTTAATGATGACTTAAGTGACCATTAGGCATATAATAGTTTAAACGTGAAAGGCATCAATTAATTTGCTCTCATATCGTGTGGATATACATATCATAATAACTCAGACACTATTTAACAACGTTTTGATAAATGGATACACAGCTCACCCCCAAAAAATGAGCGCATTCCATCTTATACATTTTGATAACGGGTTCGCCCCTGAAAGTCTCATTATCACCTTAATAGGACCCGGTTACTCCGTGACACCCAACCGCTCCATCTCATCAAGGAAATCGCTCTTCAATGCTGATTATTTTATTTGGGACCCTAATTATACATCTTTCGAATATATCACGTCGTAATCGTCTCCACATGGAGGGCCACAAGTTTAATTAAAGAATGAGATGCAGAGCCTTGCTACCTGCTTTTCAGAATGGAGAATGAGTGTCTTCTCTGCAAATATCTATCCTTCTGTCTCTCTGCTGCTTCCCGTCATCCCCGTCAGGAGCGAATGTAAACGCAAAATAGAGCTATGATTTTCAGCTGCAGGTCCAAAACCAACCAATTTTCTCTGCGCGAAATATGATTCTGGCATACGCTGTTGGAAATTTAGTTTGCGAATGGAAGACCCTTTCTTTCCTCGAGCATGTTATTTATTTTAAACTCGGGAATTGGTGGACCTGGAAGACAGAGAACAAACAAGATCACGTCTGCTTTATTCAGATTTTTTTTTTCATAGTTTAACTTGGGTTGGAATGATGCAGGTTGATAAAACAGAACAATGAGTGTGAAAGAGAATAGAGAGAATATCAATTTGTTTACATTTGCCTTTTCTTTTTGTAAGTCCTACATCTTTGTAATATTACACATCATATAATCATATACGTAGCATGCAGCTTTTATAGGCCTACAGTAGTTATTATTTTTCCTACCTGATATGTTTGATGTGTTTTTATTTTATAATTTTTTCTGTCATTGTTAATGACGGTCCAGTGCCATAGGTTGTAGTTAGTCTCCTATGAACGACAAAACATTAAAAAGACATAGAATGGCATTACTAAAATGCCATTCCCTTCATGTCTTGAGCTTTACTGTTCTAGGCTATAACAAGTCATCACCTGAAATATGACTGTAACAACTGGAATTTATTGCCAATAGTGATGATGATGATGTCAACAACAACAACAACAATAATAATAATAATAATCATAATCAATTACTGTGACGAATTCGGTAAAATAAAAAAATAAATACATACAATTATATTATATTGTTTTGTTGTTGGTATGAGTACCTGCCATATAGCCTATGTTTAATTATTTCCCCTAACTTGAAGGCGAATTCCAATTGGAGCATTCAATTAAATAACTTTTACGCATTTAATAGCCCGTGTGACATGTATGTTTCATTTTGTTTTATTGCAACTACTTATTATTAAACACAAGCCAATAAATAGTCAGTGCTAAAGTTTGTATAGGGCTGTAATAATAGTATCCAAACATATCGGCTAAAAAGCAACAATTAATGTATGATATTGACCCCTTCATTCAAAAACACGACATTAAAATGCGTCTAAACAATTACGAGAACGTAGCCCACAGTTTCCCACACTGTAACAGCATATAAAGCAAACATTTCCTTTCTATGCTAACATACTGATTCCTTGCTATTCTTCTGTTTATAGACAACAGCGGTGATGATTGGTGTATTTTATTTCATCCTTTAATTAAGGAAGAAAAACATCACTGACCCTCAAATCTTGCGTGTGACTTGCGCATCATATCATCATAGTATCCGATAGACTGGAAATTCCGCAGCGTCAAGTTGAAGTGGTTCCTCTCCCTTTGTGTGAGCGCAGTCTTCGCATTTGAGTCTGTCGTCCTATTCAGAAGTAACCACTGTCGGTTTCAGTGGTATGGGAAGATGTTCTCCATGAAAAAAAGAATAGGCTACTCTAGACAGACTGGTCTGAAAAAAAGGCACAAAAAGGCCCGAAAGGGCGCTTCTTGTCGCTTCACCGCGTCCTTTGTGCGCTATACGAAAGAGTGCGCGGCTAAGCAGATTAAATTTACGGCCGTTCATAACACATGCAAGGGGAGCTTCTGCAAATACAAACGATACAAACGTGCGATTACAAGGTCAATATGTAATCTCTTTGTTCATGGTGAGATCACCCGGACAGTCTCAGAACCGAATCGGCCATGAAGTAGCAAGACATACGTGTTTAAAGTCGCCTAATGAGTTTTTTTCCAAGATGTCTTTTAATTCATTTAGTTTAGTATTAGGATGGTGGGTCTTCAATCCTTGTTCAGCCAATCTGCTTCAACTTGTGCGCTTAATTTCCTGATATAATTTGTAACACGACCTCCTAACTTATCAGTGAAGTCTAAACAGCACTAAATTGGTACAAATTTATGCTGATTTCATTCCTAATAAACGTGATAAAAGCTTATAGATTTGGCACTAATTACCTTAATGCCTAATGATCTTGAAAATTGCACTGGTTAGAAATATATTACCAATCTGAAATATGTTGTTGGCTGAGGAGGGAGAAAAAAGGAAAACTTAGAGAGAAAAGATGGATCGCTTAGCTCAGAATTAAGTCCTATCTTACATCACTGTGATAATAGATTCCAGTGAAGTCTCTGCTATGGCAGGATAAAAGGTTTCTCTCCATTCATTGTTATTTCCTTGAACCTCTAGGTCTATCGGCCGACAAAAGAATGTAGGTTAACATATGTAGCATCATCGTTAATACCGATTTACAACAGGTAATTTTTACGTAAAATTTGGTCTCTGTGTGTAAGTGTGTTTCTTCTGTTTCTAAACCATAGAGAGATTGACCCAGTCATCCTAAACTGTGTGTGCTTTTGGTATGAAACAACAATAAATCAGATTTGAAACTAATGAGACACTTATTGTGGATGAGTCTGGATTGTGGTTGTTAGTGGTTGGTTGTGTGGGCTCTTGAGGATGACATTTCCAGACTCCGTCTCTGATTGGTTCTTATTGGAGGAAGCTCATGGGTTCACTCAACTATTAAGCGCCTCCCTGCTCCAGTAAAGAACATTATAATGCGAGGTGCCGCCTTTTTAAACACAAGTTGAATTTTCTCTCATTTAGGCTATATATGCTTTTAACTAGTTTTAGGCTGTAGTGTTGTTTTGGGGGGATTTCACCCTGGACCGGTGCGGGATGCTATCTCACGCCGACCTCCTGGATGCGCGTCTCGGTGAGTTGAGATGGCTGAAGTCCGGTGTTCAACCGGGCGACTTTTAAACATGAAATGAGATTTCGACAGTTTAATTGGGAATTCAATTTAATAACTCGCGAGACTTTGCCTAGAAATTAGACGCATTTGCCTTGTAATAGCCTGACTTTGTTTAAAATTTGTGACACGCTAATTTAATTTGATTTCAGAGATTAAATTAATAACTATATGCTTCACTAACAAGATTTTGATGCGATGAAGGGAATACGATCGTTCATTTCTATAAGTGGTCAGTGATAAGGAATGGCGTAGAGAGAACGCTTTGAAGCAAACTGAACTCCAGTTTATTTCCAGGCATGAAGGATGCATCCGAGCTTCTTGGACATAGAGAAGCCTTGAAGTGTCGACTTGGAGGATCGGACACTGGACACCCAGGCGACATGGCCCCGGGTGGGGATGCTGTTGAGGGCACAACACTTCTCCCAGGAGATGATATTAATAGTGCTGGATCCAATCCTTCCGGTATGCAGGTCAACTCGAAAGATCAAGAGAAACACCATCAGCAGATCTCCAACCAGTCGAACGGGCAACAGACTCAGCAGAAACAGAAACGTCACCGGACCCGTTTTACCCCGGCTCAGCTTAACGAGCTCGAGAGGAGCTTCGCTAAGACCCATTACCCTGATATCTTCATGAGAGAGGAGCTCGCACTTAGAATCGGTTTAACGGAATCGCGAGTGCAGGTGAGCTATTTTTCTGTCTGTATATATTTTGGTAATGTGACTTTATTTCCCACGCCTGATTGCAGTTTGTGAATGGCTCAGACTTAACTATGGGTGAAATAAGATTTTAAAAACCGGTCTGAGCTTGTTGAACACATTCCTTCACTTGGATTCCATTGAGTCGCCAATGTAGACACCAAAAAAAAGAAGAAGACTGGTGTTATGATGTTATCCAATATCCAAGCCATACTAATAGGTAAAATTCAGGTCAAAAGAACTAGCACAGACTTTTTCCGATGTAAATCTTACTATCCATGGAATAACAAAATGGGCAGAATACGGGTTATTTCTCAGATGGAACCGCGGGCAGCTAAGAAATAGGAACATGCATACAAAAATGTACTTCTCATAGTTTCCCCCTTTTACAGTTAATGCAGTTAGGACTTTGCTGATGTGTTACCCCACGAAATAAGCAGACGAATATTAATGCAAATTATTGTCTCATGTGCGTGACATAAACAAAACATCATCATCAATGAAACCCAGAATTATTGATAACAGAGCTTGGGTTATTATCATGAATGTGAAAATAATGCAAATTGCATTACGGCAATTGAAGATTTAGACTGTCATTAGTCAGAAATACTATTACCCGTCACATGTAGCCCATGCACCAACGAGGATGCCATCACTGGCGCATGTAAAGTGTCTGCAGTTGTGCCCGGCTATTCAATATTTTATTATTCTAGTGCAATGGGATGAACCTCTATTATTCTCCCTCCGAGAAATTGACCATCAAATATAATATCTTCATAAGAGGAAGAGAAAACTATATTGTTGACAGATTTTTTTTATTTAATGCATTCTTGTGTGCGTAACATGATTTATACCCCCCATTTTCACAGCTGACTTGTTGAAATGAATAAAAGATAAAACTTTTAATGTGATGTTCCGGCTACTAGCGCCCATTAATCATTAGCCCTATGAGCTGAGGTCTCTATAAACCTCTGGATAACACGGAGGCTTTCATTATTATAACGCCCTGCACAGAGCGAAAATGCCGTTATGGTTGAAATAGACTGGAACTGAGTTGGGATGCATTTTGTGCAAGTAGGAACGACCAGCTAATATAAAACAAAGACTGAAATCCTAGATGTATTATTTTAATCGGCAGCTGAGTGCTATTTCTCGCGCCACTATTATTTTCCTCCAGGTAGTCCAGGTATAATGTGTAGCAATTAATGAGTTTGATACACGGTATCTAGGGGAAAATATAAACTATGTTAATATTACCTTTTATTGAACATTAAAATGATGCACAGGACCCATCGTAGATCATTACGACTGAATTAACTGTACTGAGTGTCCTTATCGGGTGTAGCTTATTTGGTGTTTCATCGTTATCTCCCTCTTCTGCTAGGTCTGGTTCCAGAACCGGCGTGCCAAGTGGAAGAAGCGCAAGAAGACCACCAATGTCTTCCGTGCTCCCGGCACCTTGCTGCCTACGCACGGTTTGCCCCAGTTCCCATCAGCGGCGGCGGCTGCAGCGGCAATGGGGGATAGCCTATGTTCTTTTCATGCCAATGACACCCGTTGGGCGGCAGCTGGTATGCCAGGGGTTTCACAGCTCCAACTACCGCCAACCCTGGGTAGGCAGCAGGCCATGGCCCAGTCCCTGTCCCAGTGCAGTCTGGGAGCAGGTCCCCCTCCAAATTCGATGAGCCTCTCCAACGGGTTGTCATCTAACGGGTCTGGCCTTCAATCCCACCTGTACCAACCCACATTCCCCGGGATGGTCCCAGCGTCCCTCTCTGGCCCCACTAATGTCACCGGCTCTCCCCAGCTCTGCAGCTCCCCGGATAGCGATGTGTGGAGAGGGAGCAGCATCGCTTCTCTGCGCCGCAAAGCACTGGAGCACACGGTTTCTATGAGTTTCACCTAATAATGATGAACGCTCTTTGTGTGTTTTTTATTCTTTCAACCCCGCCATTTTAAACAGAGGGAACGATTACTCAGGTTCTGAAATTCGTCACGAGAAATAGTCAATGAGAACTGACGACGTGCCAATAGCATTTCATACATTTGTTTTCTTTTCTCAACTCTTAATTGTATTTTGCACACTATCAGTAAAATTATACTCATTAATTGGATCCTAAATAACCCTCTGTATCTAAACTTTCGTCTATTTGGGCTATTTATTTGATGTATTTAACTTATTTATGTACAGTATTTATAGACAGGCAGTCGTCATATGTAGGGGTCGCGTTATCTGTGGTTGTAGGTTTTTAAGAGTCTTTTAAAAAGTATCAATTTCATCAGATTTGGTTTTGTTTCGTTTGGTTTGACTAAACTTAAATTGTTTTCAAATTATTTAACAAGACTGGGACACCGTTTCCAGTTCCACATGCACAGCATGCGAGACTTGGTTAAAGGTTAGACAGTGTAGGCCGAAAAGGACTTTGCGAACTTCATCTTTGTAGGCTGTAAGAAACACGTCTCACCGCAAAAAAGGGAACGAATAAAAAAATGACCATTTTTCAACTTCGGCTGCATGTGTTGGCCGAATAAAAAAACAAGGCGAAATGACAAGACAAAAGTTATGTTTAAGATGAGATGTTTGTATAAGCATTCTTGTTAATTGATCTATTAATTTATTTGTGGTATGTTTACTGTCTGTGCTTATTACTGAAATAGGGTTCTTAACTGTTTGACTTACACCAAAAGCATCTCACTGTTCCTTTAACAGGTTTATATGAAATTATTGTAAATGGATAAATAAATATCATTTTCAGTACGTCAAATTAAGAACGTCTCCGTCTTTTAAAGTGAATCACTGAGTGATTGAAATAATCACTGTGTTTATAGTGTAAAATATCATTATTTGTGATTGGGAATTCACGGCGGCAGAAGAACAGATTTAACTCGCAAGAAAAAGCTCAGGTGACATTTTACGCCTGACTGAGTAGTCATTATATTTGAGCTTATTTTCATGGCGCATTGTTTTAAAATTTGACACCAACATGTCGAAATGTTAGGCCTAGTACAACATGTATTATTATTATTATTATTATTATTATTATTATTATTGCAATATTATTATTGTTTTGATAGAGTTGCAACTGAACTGTCAGATCAGCAGCATGTACACTGAGGTGGTTAGAAGAGGAAACCAAATAAACACAAACTGAACGCGCAACTCATCACTTAAATGTGACAGATGAGTAATTTACGCAGTAGAATGAGTAATTAATCTACCTGTAAAAGAGGCTGGTCACGGTTACGTCTGTCACGCAATAACTCAACTAAATATTAAAATAAATGTGCTATTTTTTACAATTATGGCTTTCACACAATCGCGTGGTATCCATTGATACGATACGTTTTTGGTAAAATAATCAAATCACGGCACCAAAACAAACAAACGAAAAAAAAAAAAACAGTTTGGCCGCCGTAAATCTTGGCCTCTTCTCTTTCAACAGAGATGGAACTCAATGGTGAAGAGCATTTTTGGCGTTGACATTTGGTTAAACCGAGCAAAAAATATGTTTGCTGATATAGTAGGTCATTCAGCGTTTTCGATTGCCCAAAAATAGTGTGGTTAGCCGTGGATTGCCGGCGGCAGGTTAACAAAACTATGTGCTTATATCTGGGTATTTTCTTCTAATTAGAATGATTAATGAAACAAAGAATGAGGTATTCGGAAACGTGGCTCAATATAAGAGTTGGCATGGTGATGGAGAGTCAAGGTCGGACAGTTGGTTAGCTGGTCAACCATTTGAAACAATAAGGATAGGTTTAGTCATATTTTACACGACTAGAAGCTAACATAATAAGGAGCAAATTAATCCTCGACATATTACATATCAATCCTTACATATTTAAAACAAGAAACGTTTATTTTAACGCTTTTAATGTACATGGATATCAAAAGTTTAACAAGGCAGATTTGGACTGTAAGCCTCCAGGTTGAATTAAATTTAGCTAATGCTGTATTAGTTCTGCTATTGGTTCTACCTTTATTTTCCTCGCCAGTTGTGTAGTGTGATAAAGGCCAGAGGCTCTAGATGGCAGGGTTACCAAAAACATAATACTAGGATTATCCTCTGAAACATGCAGCCCATGCTAAATAAAGTTGCCACACCATCACATTTTGCGCTTAAAACATATCTGTTAGATTATTTCGAGCTCCAGCTATTTTGGAGTATAGCCAGTTATTTGAAATCTGTCATGTAGGCTTTGCTGTCTGTGGGAGGAGGATACAGTTTAAACTGTTGGTGGAATGCCATTAAGGTTGTTAATTGGCTGCTAAATGGTTTGACAGAAGTCCCTTATGAGACCGTCTTTCAGTAGCACGGTTAGCACTGGAGTAAAGGGCACATCTGTGGGATGATATATTCAGCACACTAATATCCATTAAGGATATATCTTCTAGACACGGGCACCAGGCACCATTCATAACAAAGTCTTCACAAATCTATATATCTAAATCCCTCTATAAATACATGGCTTTATGAGTTCATTGTGCAGCTAAAGATAATTTCTTTATTCTTTGTTACGTCAACACACATGTTGCCCTCAAATCACCAGGAATTTGGAAGATGTAAGTAGAATTAGTATTTTAAATAACCATTATTTGCTAATTTTTCATATTGTAAATATACTTGCAACTTGATTAGACTTTGACACACTGGAAACTTTTTTCTCATGCCTACATTACCTACTGCTTACTATGAATTTAACAACAACCTACATACAGATTATTTTCTGGGGAACCGTTCTTGGTAAACCTAGTTATTCTTAAACTTGTGTACATATTCTTTATTACAATGGCTTTTGATTGTGGAACAGAGAAGATGGATGACAGGCGGGTGAATCTTCTTTACATATTGGCGATCCAGGCTCCCTAGGCAGTTGCCTATGTGGTTTGGATACAAGCACTGCACACCCACTGACCTTGTGGTATGTCAGATGCTCTGGCAAAGGTTCCACGTCACATAATGGCATGTTGGTTTTATTTACTTATTTATTTATTATTATTATTATTATTATAAACAAAACTCCTGCTGATCAATATGACATTGGCATTAGTGTTTGAGACAAACACTTTGGAGTGATCTGAAGGTCATTTCCCCATAAACCCTCAATGCTCATTATCACGCTCTTATACCAGATCAGTAGCTGGTGGTATGTGAGCCAAGCCTGGCAGGCAACAGCAATGAAGAATTTTTTTGGAGCTTGTGATTGAAGCCAGTGATGATTCATGAGCATATTGGGGGGTGTAGGTAAATCATGTTTTTGAAATAATTTGTTCCATTTAGCATCCTCTCCTCTCTGCTTGTGATAGACTAAAATAGTGCAGTGTCTTACGGTGTCTGCTAGAGTAAGCAACAGCATCAGTTGGTGTGCTTGGGGGCCACACCTGCACATGTGCTTTTTCCTCTCTTTTTTCCCTCAATTTCATTCTGCCTGTATTTGTCACTCACAACAGGGACCTGGTCAGACTTGACAAAGCTCTGCTCTTGGAGTCCAATGTAAAAAAAAACAACAAAAAAAACGGTGATGGTAAACAGCCACCCTCTGTACGTGTCCCATAACCATCTCAGGTGCACACTTTGGCTGGCGTCATTCCTGTGGTGCAGTCGTATGACATATCTGACATCAAGAACCACAAGGTGAACTCTAGCAGTCCCCCCCTCCCCCCAGATCCACAATGAATTCCAAGGGATAGCGGCTAAAAGACACTAGGCTGATGTTTGATTGTGTCAACAGTCAATCTTAACTGGATGAATAGCACATCATTACCAGCCAAATCTCCAAACTTAAACCATAAAGCTGCTTAAAGTCATTGGGATTTCTTCACCCCACTTCTCTTTTACTCATATTTTTTTCTGTAGAGCAAGGCACACACAGCTTAGCTTTGATGAAACAAGGATAATCTAACTAGTTTCTCTTACAAGGATGCAGTATGGCACACACATATGTGTTATGTTATATATCAATCACCCATTTTACTCTATTTGAAAAGACAGTCAGGGGCTATTGCAAATTTAAAAATCAACATACTACAGTGTAAATGAAAACAATGTGTATTTCTTCAGTTTATCAAGTCAAAAATAATAAAGTGACTCAACTAAAATGCGTGTGTGTTCATGAATAGAACAGGGCTGATATGACAGGGCAGTATTGTTAATGTGTTCAGTGTGAGAAACCATTTCGAACCCAGATCATGTCTTAATCAATTCAGGATTAATGAATAAAAAAATTCAGTCAATGCTGCATTATGTTCATTTGTTAATGAATAATATGAGACATGAGTTAGAAACACTTGCTATAATTCCCTAATTGCACATTTTTAGGTAAAAATGACAGAAGGTTGGTGAATGAGAAATCACACATTAAAAGTTAGCGTACCATTTCAGTTAGAATAAACAAAGGTAGAAAATTTTGCAATGTATTGTATTTATTATACAGTCATTGTTTACTTATATACACAATATTTATGTACATTGTGTTACACTAGTGTGCTAAACGACCTTAATACTAACTTCAGAGCAATGCTATGAGATATACAGTAATAAGCTGTGGTTACAGAGAAACACCATGAGATTAAACTTTTAGGTCTCATTGTGCAAGGCCTTAATTTCAGATATCCTCCACATGGTCAACAACTTGCACAGCAGCTCAATACCATGTCATTACAGAGAATCATTCAATCAATCAGTTTTCCACTTCATAACTGTTTATATGAAGTCAGGTAAAATTTTAAAGCCACATACATTTCCCAAAATCACCAGCTTAATTTCTCACTTAGTTATACTTGATGACAGACAGATGATTTCTTGCAATTCTACACAAAAGATAAACAACACACACTAGAATATCAACGATTGTAATGAGCTAAGAAAAATAGAAATCCTCCCACCTTATCCGTAAACACATGCCTTTAGTTGATGGGAGAAACCACGTACAAATGCTTCATCTCCTGCCTGAACAAAGCAGATCTCATCCATTGCTAGTACAATGGTGCCTGTTCCTGACACTCCCAACAGATGTTAAATTATATTATTCAAATATAACAATTAGTTTCACTCTCTTTGGGGTTAATGAGTTTGTGGACGTGTAACCCGTTGTTCATTAAACAATTTTTCACACGCTGATGGGAGAACTCATGAACAACTGATGACCATCAGTCCACATTCCCTAGGAGTAGAATCTAATCGAAGATTCTCGGAAAGACTCTGACAAAGAAGAGAATGCAACATCTTTAATATTTGTATTTGACATTACAGGCAGACTGACTGACTGACTGAAATACTGACTGTAATTTTAGATTTTAGTATTAATTGTGGTTGTGTCTCAATAGCTAGGCTATACAGTACATCACTCTGCACCTAGGTGAAGCTCTCACAGCATCATTTCTTACTTTTCTGCACACTGGTATCTTACATGTTACTGGTTATGAAGAGGATGTGTTGAGAAGGGACAAGGTTAGAGGACTGCTTTTTTTTTAGCACCAAAGCATAATGCTGAGTGCAGAATTTTACTGACAGGCCACGACCGTTCCTTTCTTTGTCAGTCGGGGATAGAATCAATTATCTGTTAATTGGTGACATGTTTTCCACCTGCACCTTTTGTCTATTTGAAACGGTTGCTAGTGGAGAGAGAGAAAGAGAGAGAGAGAGAGAGCCCTCTTTACCTTTTTGTCTCCGCGTGTTATGTTTGTGCCAAAGGGCTTGCTGTATGTGACACAGTAGTGCTGTGCAGCTGCTAAAAATGTCCCTAAATAGAGACAAACCAGACAAACTCTTTTCCCGTATATGTGTGCCTGCTGTATGCACAAGGAATAACAAGATACACAGAGGTATAAGAAAAACAATATACAGTCTCCTAAGAAAACAGATTTGACCAGTGAGAATCTGAATATAGTTGCTGACGGAGAAATGTTTGCTTTTTCCTTTCTTTCTTGCTGTTCTCTAAGATAATCTACCATTCTTCAGAGTAATTTTGCAATTGTTACTGGTTATCTTTCCTGCTTGCCTCGTCTCATCAGAACAGAGGAAAAATACTCCTCGTTCCAGCTAATTGACAGATAAGATCGGTTGGGTCAACTCTATTACATTTGTTGCTGTTTATGAATCAATCTAATTAAAAAAATTATGAGCCATGTTTTGAGGTTGAATCATACTCTAAATGATGTATTTTTAAGGTTAATAGCCAATAAAACCTTTGAACACAATGCACTAATCATAGTGTATTTCTAACATTCAGTCAGTCCACTGTATAGCTATGCTATCACCAACAAACAAACCTCAGGCAGCGGCAGCGCATCTGGTGTGGGATGACGCTTCTAATCTCGGAAGGGCAGCCATTATCTCTTCACAGAATTTGTGATTTACAACATGTGATGAACTTCCACAGTCTCTGCTTGCACTGGGAACCCCTGGAGACCTCATGATTCAATACAATGTTGATTCTTGGGTCACAATTCCATAATGATACTTTGATATATTTCAGTTTTGACAGTTCCTGTCTATTAAGTGGCACTAGACAAATACAACCACAAATATATTGCCAAACACTAAGGAGTAGTAATAATGATGATGATGAAAAAAGAAAGTATCTGGGAAACCCAAATATCTGAGAATTAAGACCTTAATGTAGTGTCCTAGAAAAGGTATGACCATGATAACTAGTACAACTACATCAACACATCACTATGGATGGGTAAACATGAATGCAATGAATGCAAATGGTAACAATTCAGTGGCATAAATATGGTATATTCTATATTTATATACTTCACTCTCACCTGGCCCTAGCCTCAAAAATTTAAGAAAGAAAAAAAAACAGACAAACCGACCTACACATGTAGGTTGGGGGATGCTAGACTCACACATGTGAGTGCAGTGCTGTAACAGACAGCAGTGAAGGTGCTATCAAATATTTCTTGAAACAAAGGGAAATACACAGGCTCAGAGTGTCTCCCTGGATCACTCGCCGGCCTCAAAGGCATCCATCTTCATCAAGCACCATCTGCTCTGAGCTCCTGCCTCTCTCATTCTCGCCCTCTCTCTCCCTCTCCTGTGAGTGTGAGCGTGTGTGTATGTGTGTATATATATTTGACATGCTGTGTCTGTGTGTGTGTGTGTGTGTGTGGCAGGCCCGTGTGCAGGCGTGCTGTAGCCGATTCCAATTTGATTTTTTAATGACAATCTTGGAGTGAAATTAATATAGGAATTTGTGAAGACCATGTCAGGTATTGAATGGCTTTACCTAAATTTATAAGATAATTCACCTGGCAAGACTCCATCCACATAGAAGACATACACAAAGGAGCATTATCCATGCATTCTTTTAAGTATGCCTTCATCATGTGAGTTTCTTTATGTCTTCACATATAATAATTACGAAATGATGATGGATATGAAGTGATTAAGACCATAGTTATGTGATAAATTATGGCGAGGCAGAAGTAAATCAAGTTGATTAGAGGTTTTTATGTGTTTGTTGATAAACTGCTCACTGTTGAGGCACAGGAGAAAATTTCTTTGGAATAAGGCAAACAAAAGGAATAACAGCAGATTGCCTGGATGCCTAATGCGTGCTAGCACGTCTGTGTGGCTTGCCTGGTGCTGACTATAGCACACAGACAGAAAGGCTGCTTATTTCTGTTGAGAGTCCAGCTAATGGGTGCAATTTAGGTCATTAGGACTCTATGAGGGAATTGTCGACTCATAAAAAAACCCTCACAATTCGCATTCAGCACACATGACAACAGCACTGCAATGCAATCAATACAATTTTGGAGCTAAATGACTTGACTGACAAGTCAAACACAGCAACACACACACACACAAGCCACAAAAATGTATGAGTATCTAAATATAATATACTCAAATCTAAATAATGTGTACATGTGTAACTGTGTAACTGTAGCCATTTTTATGTGTACATATAACCGTTTATTTGAGCCAAATCTATCCAAAGCTATCATATTGTTGTTTACCTGTAGTGAAGTATGGCTGATCCACCATTCATTAAGGTAGGGTAAAGGTGGACAAACTTCTTTCTTCTAACCTTAGGAAACAAAACAATTACATGCAATGGGGACTGATTAAAATTAAATAGATGAAATAGATTGAAGTATATTGATGAAAGGAAAATATCCACACAGGCTTTCTTTGACACCATGACACTGTTAAATCTGATTATTTAACCACTGGAACCTTAACATCCGTGTAGAAAAAAAGATTACAGTTAAGCATGACCATTCAATCAGACTGCATCAAAATCTCCCAATGATATCCGACACCCCCCTTTTTTTAAGGGTAGCCATGACAGCGCCCTCCTGCTTTTGTGTAAGTTAACCACATATGTATCACCTCTCTTGTGTTAGGCGGTTTATATGCTTTTTGCGTTATCACCAACAGCACACAGCACACTGTCAGACCTCACCTGCCAACCTGTCTGCTGCCCTTGAGCTATTCTATTAGTGCATGGAAAGCACCTTCCAGCCCCTGACAAGTGCTGCAGATCCACACTAAATCAAAACCCAGTGCCAGGCAGGCATGTAAGCCACCATGAAGGTCACAGCCATCAGGCGCATGCCGTCTCAATCCGAGGAGAGAGGAGACACCCGTGACGAACAGGGGATCTTCTCTCTCCGGGAGCGGTCTACCTGTCTCGCGCCTGAATGATAGGTCGTTAAAGCGATATGTGAAAATGTCTGACCAACAGTTTTTAGTGGAATAAAAAAATACATGGAAATGCTAAAAGTGTCACAGGCTTTCTTATTGTTTCTCACTCACACAGACACGCAAACGCACAAACACACAATTCCCTCACCTAAATTCAGTCAGCCTCTCAACAAAAACAAACGTCCACGCAACAACATATGATTGTGCTGAATGATTGGACGGAATCTGTCGCCATTTGTTTCACTGTAAAACATACTATATTTCATTCTCCTTCGATGTTACTTTTTAAAATCAACGCGAGTTGGCTGAAATACACGTTAACTTTGTAGGCACTGCCACCTCCTGGCCGAAATGAGGCATAAATGTAGGGCCCACAAAAGATTCAACAATTGGCGTAGGCCTAATGTCCAGAAACGAAAGTACAACTCGGTACAAACGACATGTAGTGTATGACATCTGACTAAATGATGTGATCAAATAAGGTGAATGAGGTAAATCAGGTTGTTTATGATGGAAGGGAGGCCGTATGAGGTTCATAACATTGTGGTACGGCCTCTCAATTCTATTGAAGCAAGGAGTTAGGCCTGCATAGTACAGTTCCAGATGTGGTTCCTGTTACAAGGTAAATCATTGGAAAGTTGAGATTTTGTCACTTTCATAATGCCAAGAACATTCCATGGTATTTGTACAATGTGAATGATTAATTTAAAGCTTTATTTAGGGCTGACACGAAAAAAATTAATAATAGCCCACTGTTTGCTCATGTCCTGTCACATCCAAAGCGTGGTACTACCCTACACCACAATTGTTCAATTATTGTTCAGAACATGATTATGTGATGTGTTCACAGAACACACATAAATTATTTAGTCATTTTACACACAGACATCAAATAGACCCAACCACATTTATTTTTTTCTTTTCAATTTGTAGCCTACATTTTATTTTTGATATCGTCCTTTTTTGAGGTGAAGTGTTCAAAGCTACCTTCACAATAAAAACATTGCAGTGCCCTTGAGTCAAATAAAGATCAACTGAATGGTTATGAGCCTTGGTTGGACCTCAAGCTTCCTCAAGCTGTTTACCTCAGGTGCCTGTTCCCATGCAACCACATGAGGGTTTCAAATTTTGCTTCAAACACAGAATTTTGTGAATGTGTTGATATGATCCTTCTGCATCTCTGCGGTGGCCTTGGCGAGGGGAAGAGAAGGAAGAGAAGAAGCTGCCATAGCCATCACTTGTGGAGAATTCATTCAGACGTGTCTGCCACCAAATGCCATTGGAAATGTGATCATTTGGAGCCTAAAGCGTGGGACTGAGCTTAAACCCTTATATAACTGCAACTCTGGCTCCGTGCCCTGGGGGGGGCTGTGAGTAATGCGCAGTCTGCATTAGCAGTGAGACACTGTTTGCTCTGCTGCAGTAAGGACAAAATGTGGAAAAAAAACAGGCTTGATGGCAGAGGCACAAATTAGCTTAGGGCTTATTGTGAACTGTAGCAACCCTCCACAAGGCCTACTTCCTCTCAGCTCAGATCCTCCTAATGGCTATGTGTGACAGATTAGCAGGAGGCTTCAAACATTATCAATAGGTTTGGGCAGCATCTGGTAGCCTAAAGCATGTCACATAATATTTTAATATGATTATACTAAGATGTTTAAATCTGTGCTGTAGCGTAAAGAAAATGGTTGAAATGAAAAGCTAAAAATAGGCCTGCATGGGTAGTTTCTGTCTACATACTGCACATTTTCACACATGTTACCATTTCTTCCCGTAGGCCCACAAAGTGACCAAAATGTGATTTTTAAATTCTCATGAATATACACTTCCTAAATGGTTCTCTATTATCCAGTTTCAACATGATGGTTTGAAGTATTGTCCCTGTATTATTGGAATTGATGACATTCAGATATCACTCCATTAAAAATACATGCCTTCCACTTTTCCATCCCTACCATCCAAAAATCAAACTTTCCACAGTGATAGCACTAGAACTCTGCTATGCTTTTTATGATATTAAACTGAGTAGGCTGTTTAATTCCCATTCTAGTATCTGGAATATACTATGTATATAATATAATTTGGTGCTACAACTGATCTGGTATCAGAGGGAAAACGTTCCCCCACTAGGGGCAGTCAAATATTTGGCAGAAATTGTGAATACAGCACCTTGCAAATGGAATGTTGCCTGAGGCTGTCAGAGTATATAGTGATGTCCAGTTGAAACTTTTTAGAAGGCTAGATCTTAAACTGCTTAAATATACTTTACTTTCCCTTCTTAACTGGAACATTTTATGTACTCCATCATCAACCTAGTTTGGCAATTTTTACCGCTGATTCTGTCAGCTTACTTTTGAACTTCAGGAGAAAGTCTTTTGCGTTCTAAGCGTGTCGCAGTGTCTTCAAGCAAACACTATCATGTGTTCATGGATTTATGTCGAGGAACCGAGCGCATACAAACTTCTGCTCCACTTCAACCGTGGCTTTGCAGAGCTGAGTGGTTTCAGTACATTGTCAACAAGCCAGTCTATATAAGGGGCGCTCAAGCATCTTCAGTGTGACGGAGTCTGGATCAAAGGAGAGATCATGGCAGCGAAAATGTTTATAGTTACTCTGCTTTTCTATGCAGTGTTCAATGGACTGGACACTCATATGCAGGTAAAATTATTCCCTATTATTGGATCAAGACATATTTTAGCTTCATTAAGTTTACACATAAATGTTTTCAGATGTTCAACGCTTATTTTATGCCAGCAGAATGAAGTAACCTTTGACCAACTGCTTTCCCGTACACTGGTGAATAAGAGAGAACCGTGGGATTTTGTGTACACCAGACCCTTGCGTAAGTATCCTACTACAAAATGCACATGTATGCGCTTTTGCTAATCGGGTGAACTTAGTAATTGAGGATAAATTGCGCGCGTTCAGTTTAGGCGGCTGCTGTCAGACTGATGACCGCTAACAGACATAAACCCATGTCATTTAGAGGCAGCTACATCTTGATCTCGACCCTTTATGAAGGTATTGGGTATCGTTAATGGTAGTCTAATGCAAACGCAAAGTTACTAAAAAACTACAGTATTTTGTATCATATTGTCTTACCCAACAATTTGTTGTGCGTTTTGCCAATCCACTGCCATTGCTTTTTGATTGATGTATGGCCAGCCCCTTGGGACTCATAGCTGGGAATATGATCATATTTATGTCAGTGGGATAGACTCTTGACACTCTTGTTGAATCTCCACTATTACCTGTGCAGGGTGTTTTGACATGGTGGCTACAGAGGGTCAGTTTACATTCAGCAGTGATCAGGCTCATCTTAACTGTGGAGTCTTCTTCATCGGTGAGCCCAACGAGGTCATCAGCATTGAACTCAGGATGGTGGACATCGACTGCAGTCAGGGAGATATAATAAAGGTATGGTATTAGTGTTATATTGTTACGTATTATACATTGTATAATTAGTTCATTGTAAGGAAGGGAATCTTAGGTAAAAAAAAATAAACATGCTCTTAATTTATTAGATTATGTCTATAATACAGTTGGGATCATGAGGTGCTATTTTTTCTATTTTATTTATTTTTTTGGGGTGGGGGGGCATTAAAAAAGACATGTGGAGATATATACAAATTAAACTCTGTGGTCAGACACATGATAAAGCTGTTATTTAAAGGACTCAATAAGATTTATATAGGCTCTAGTTGAGATGCAGTTTGTATCAAAAAATAGCTTTGTATTTTTATAATGTCAAACCACTTGAACTTCATGCAGATGTTTGATGGCTGGATCCTGAATGGAGACATTTTCCCAAGCTCACTTGACCACTCTCTCCCTCTGAGTGAGCGCTATGTGGACTACTGCACATCAGGCACACAAGGATTGTTCCAGTCCTCACAAAATGTGGCCATGATGCTTTTCCGAGTCCACGCGGCGAGGAAAGGCTTCAGTGTGACACTAAAGAAACACATCAACCCATTCCGTGAGTCCGCATGTGTTAGTGCCCTTCACAGCAGGTGACACTTTGACACAGGCAGGCAGGGAGAGTGCCTAGAAACCTGAAAGCCTTTTTTTATGAGCGTTGTGCCAAGCCTGTCTGCGCCTTCATTCTTGTTTTCTTATGCATGTGTGGTGTTTTCTGTCTGTCCGCAGCTTGCAATATCATTTCCCAAACTCCAGCGGGCAGTTTTACAATGGTCATCCCTCACCAGCAAAGAAACTGCAGCTTCTCCATCATATACCCTGTGGAGATTCAGATTACTAAGCTCAGCCTGCACCAGTCACAGTCAAATGATGTTGCCCTTGAGGTAAGCAGAGGATGAGACATCAGTGAATGTACTGTAGTGATGAAGAGTCTTATTATATAACAGGACTTGCCAGCTATGATATAGCAATGACTCACTTCACTGTAATGACCTTTTCCAGAGGCCTGGGTCTGACTGTGCTGATTCAGACGACTTTGTGGTCATTCTGGGAGGCAATGTGATTGACACATCAAAGATGTTCCCTATAACAGATCTGTGTTTTTTTCTGGACACCCAAAGTGAGTATAACATGTCCCATGGTCCCAAACAATTCCGTGCAGTGTTTACAGTGTTGACTTTTGACTGTTAGTATTCCCACAAGTGCTCAAATGAACCCAAATTAATTTGAGAGAAAATTAGGCCTTAAAGGGGAACTGCGGCATGTTTCAGACTAGATTTTATTGTCATAGGGCTTCTTTCATTCTGTACAAAAATGATTAAAATCTGTTTGGAAATAAGCAAACTAGCCTGCTAATATGGTAAGCACTGCAAAGCATGGTGATCTGGGCATATTCTACACTGTCAAAATGAAAGCCCAAATATGCCCATATTGCTATGTTATGTAGTACCTTATTTAGTAGCGTTATTAGCAGACTAGCTTGTTTATTGCATAGTTTGCTTTCATACTGAATGAAAGTGTGTGAAACCCTCTAAAAACAAAAACGTGCCAGAACTCCCCTTTAATCTTCAGTACATGAAGCAGATAAAGGGGAACATTCATATTCACAAATTGCGGCAGTAGAACACTGTAATTATGCAAAGCAAAAAGTAACCCATTTTATGCCATGGGGCATGTTACAAAACAAGTGGTTTTAATGAGTTAAGATTCCTATTTCAGAAGGAAAAAACAAACTGTGTTTCAATCTCCTGGCAGTGGTTTGGCTTTCTTTTGTCATGGGTCGCTGAGTTTTGTCTATCAACATTCCTTTCCCTGCAGCTCAAATGAAGATTGGATGTGACAATACTGCTGTGCGTATGGTTGCCAGCGGGAGATACATCAACAGTGTGTCTTTCCACTACAGGCTTCTGGAGCACAATGAGTTACTGAAAGTCAAAGAAAACACAGTTGAAGATCTCTGCTCCTTAAAATGAGTTGTGAGAAATGTTTCGAATGAGTGATGAGGACTTTAAATATCCACTTTTAATATGCATCAGAAAATAAAAAATCACACATGTCTAAATGTCATTTGAGCTGATGTGCCCCAGGCTGTGTTTTTAGTGTGCATTTCTTTGTGGATTTATTTAGTGCATCACTTTTACATGACATAATTCAAAATGCAGTTAAAAACTTTTTAAAAATGTAAAAATGCCTCCATCATAAAAATGTACAAGAACAGAATTCTCAAAATAACTTAATTCCCAAATAATAGAATGAATCCACTAAGCATTTACTAATTCTGTAATCATCAGGTAAATCAAACAGCATTAATACATTGTGTCAATATATTTACTTTGCACTGTGGTTACTGTGGAAAACTTAAAAACTGTCCTGTTTGATTCTTGTGGATAACTGTTGGCTTTACAATTGACAGTTATACCTGTACTATTATAGCTATGTTATCTTGAAGAGTTAACCTTTTTTAGTACAATAGAAAGCACATCCTTAAGTACATTCTAGTAGCTCCTTGCCTGAAAAGGAATGGGTCACTTAGTGGTGGTCCTGTTCATTCTCCTGTATGCTGATGATAGGCTATTTTCCATTCAGACATCCTTCAGACAAATGTATCTCAAGTGAATTCAGACATGTTTATTCAATTAAATGAGTGGACTTGTGCTTTCTGTAAATGTTTACACATCATCCCTAATTGTGCCTAGAGCGTGTCTTCTCCAAGTAGCTTACATTGGAAGTATCAGTCTGAAATTTATGACCCTAAAGCACACATCGATAGCAACGGTCAGTGTAAACAGAGCAAAATAAACATAGCGTCATTCTGTCTGGTGAAGGAGCAACAGTTGATGCAGCAGAATATTTTCTTATAACTTCAACATGATAAGTGTTCACTTCTTAGTTTATCACAACAGTGTGGAGAGTGAGGTCATATGTTGCATGTGGCATCACATACCCTAGAGAAACAGTTTATGACTTTATACAGAAGTCTAATAGAATTTAATGAAACTCTATCTCCCAACCAACTCAGATTTACCTCTGAGTGACAGAGTCAGAGTAATCTGTCTCGATTTGTTTGGAAGTCTTGATTTTTTTTGTCCTCCCAGCACAGCCTGTTCACACAATTCTGGCTCTCTGAGTGCAGTGATGGAAACATGTCCCAGCATGCATATGGAGCAGGGGTCAGGAACAGTTACCATCATGTTTTCCTGATGGATGGGCTACATGGGAGTTCATTTATGAACTCAGACAAGTGTGCGTTTTACTAGCCCCAGTTTCCCTCTCACATTACTTTTAGTAGGCCCTAAACTATATCTGCCAGCAGAGGGAGTTCTCCACTTTGTGTGGATCAGTACAGAGGAAATCTGGTCGAGCTGTTTGTCCATAGGGGGCAGTAAGTTGCTGATGTGGCACAGAGCCAGCTGTCTTAATGACTTTGAACTCTGTCCTCAATAGCTGACCTCACGCTCATCCCTAAATTTGCCAGCGCTGTCAGGTTTCCTCAGTAACTGTATTTTGGTGTCACTCCATGATTCAATTTTATGGCCAAAATCATGGTCATGATTTACTATTACAATAAGTATCTTTTAATGTGTGAAATATTTCACATGGGCTATTAAGGTATAGGAGTGAGATAAATGTTAACTTAAATGTACATATTTTAGGGGTTTTATAGGGCTTGGTTTCAGGGGACAACTGCTATAATAAAGCCATATCTTTAAATTCAGAGACCTTAGTAGCCCAACCAGTCATTTACTTCTGTTTCGATTTGGCCTACATAAACAGTTGATGGTGGCCTATCGGATGCAACTGATTGTTAGATCCTTAATATTTCAGGTATTTGCAACATTATTAACGCAGATTTTTCATTTACATAATGACAGATGACATTCTGACTTGATATCACTTTGCCTTGATTAAATGTGTGTGACTGATGACTGGATTTGAAAGATTCAACTTGTGCCACATGTCTCTTTTTATATGCCAAAGCGTGTGTTTGTGTCTGTCCGTGTGTGTGTATGTGTGTGTGTGTGAGAGAGAGAGAGAGAAAGACTGAGCACCTCTTACCAGTAACACAGGCCTATATGACCCAGTCGTCCTCCACGTAGCGATCTTGTGAGCAAACATTCCTCTGCAATGGTCCCGCAAGCCTTTCACACATGTTAACAAGAACAGAGGGCCTGGATGGCATTCAGCTATCCGCTATAAATACAAACTCTGGATTGATTTCAAAAGTGCTACGTGTCCTCGGTCACTATGTGGATCACTGGAACTTATTCACACATACTGATCAGCCTCTCTCCCCCCCGTGGGCATACCTGGTCATCCGCTATGGAGCCCTAATGGCATTATTAGATACACGTCATTAATCTGCTTTTGGAGTGGTAAATTAACCTCGGGAAGTCTATTAGCTTTCTAATGAAGGGACCAGGCTGAGACTGTAGAGGGAACTGGGGTCATGGAGGTGGGGCTGGGTACACTGGAGTAATTTCACCCCAATCAACAAACAGACGTACATGTTAACGAGAAGAGAACAGCGTATTGAAACAATGGAGGCCTGTTAATTAAAGTTCCTCTATTTGAGCTTCATAGTGCATGAACTTTGATGTTTAAATTAATTGTATGTTTTTGTTGATATTTTTCACTCTGTGTTCATTGGAATTACACAGAGGAGATAACCAGGAGGAGAAAAGACTTGTGGAAAGTCCTTATTAAAATATTAGTTGTTGGGTGAAAATAATTTAGTCTGGCATATCATACTGTTTTCTTAACATAGGTAATTGACCATAAAGACCTGGAAAGAACATGGAAAGACTTCAGGCGCATCATGAAACCAAAGATGCGCCTTACATAACCTCCGTCTTGGATTCAGAGAGGATAACATTTCATGCATGAAAAATAAATGAATTAAGAGAAACGTTTCATTGTGACAGTTGTCGAAGCGTTGTGGTTGGATTCTCATTGGTAGATATTTTAAGCCCAATCGCCTCTTCTGCATCTTCCCGTATTGACTGAAAGAGGTGACATTCCTATTTTAGTGCAGTCTGGCCGTAAGCTAAAGAGATTACTCCACTATTGGCTGCTGTAGTCACTACACACGTGCTAAAACAGATCAGAGTGGTCTGATGGCCTGACTAGTAGGCTAGGGCTTGTTGGAAAGCTCATTGTCTACAATGACCCTGTTGACCTCCACAAGGTCGATGAGTATATCCTACCTGAACACCCTTCAAACCTATCGTCATAAGCAACATGGCACTCCGTGCATTTACATAATACATAACTCTTGATTCCATATTAACCTTTGGTGCTTATTATTCCTGAAATTGAAAAAAATGAAGCAAAGAACTTTTTCATTAGAATATTTTAATGTCTATAGTTCAAGTAAGACCTTCAGTATTGCAGTGAGTGGAAGGAGGGCCTGTTCGCCTCACAGCTCAGAGATTGACCCGGCCTCCACTCATCTCTTGAACTGGACGATGGGGGCGGGCACCTTGATGTCCTGACCTCTCTCTAATCTCTTCTCGCACTCAACCAGGTAGTTGACGCCATCAACAACCAGCTGAACAAGCTCGACCTAAAATAAAACAAAACAAAACAACAACAAAAAAATACAGATTAGTCAATTATTCAGTTTCACATTGTAGGGCGTAGTAATGGCTATAGGGTTTGAGAAATCATGGATCATCATAAACTAGGGAAGAGTGTATGCTGCAGAGGAGCACCATTTTTCCAAAACCTTTAAATGCAGAAGAATGACCTGTAGAAGTAGATTAGCGGTCGTCACTAAGACGCATCAGCCAGCACTACAATATGGCAGAGCCTAGCAACCTGGGATTTGAGGGATCTTCAGGCCAGATCAGATTAAACCCCCCCTTGGCTAAGAGTAGGGCTCCTCGCACTGGGAAGCTTGTTTACCTCAGACTTGCCCAGACGGTCCAGGTTAGATATGTCAAAAGTATCACCAGTGGCGGCGGTGTCCACACCACCTGTGCCTCTCTTCTGTAGCCGCAGGTTATCCAGGATCTTAGAGAAACGTGGGTCCTGTACAAGTGAGAGGATGAATTAAAGAAACTATAACTAATAGCAGATTATATACTGAAGGGCAACCTCTGGCCAAATTGACTTTCATCAATGCATAGTTGCATAGACCACACAGTTAATCATACAATAGTATGAAATAATGCAGGTTGTCTTTGGATAAAACCATCCAAGTTGGTAAACGAGAACCCAAGATAGCCAACACTGAATACAATATCCTGGTCAATGTAATACAGGCTTACTAACATATTTCCAAGGATTTTTATTGACATAGTTCCATTATTAACTTACATGGTACTGATATAACATTATAGCATTATTCTATTATAAGTCTGTATGGAACATGCATAAAGACAGGCTAAACACAAAGAAATGGCAGTAGTGCTATGATTTCCCATTTGAACTTCAGAGAAGATGCTGAAGATATGCTAAGATGAGCCTGAGTTCGCACCTTGCTGAGGTTGGGCAGGCGGACGTGCACACCGGCTCTGAGGCCAGTGCCCAGGTTGGAGGGGCAGGTCAGGATGTAGCCAAGGCGCTCGTTCCACATGAACTCCCAGCCTCTCTCCTGAATCAGCCTCTCAACCTACCACACAGCAGAGTTCAGATTTACAACACTACCTAGCGAACATGTAGCACAGCCTCACTAATCTAGTCAGTGGACAATAGCACTCATCACTTGCATTATTTGCTATTGTTGGGGAAGTTAGTGTAACATTAAGTAGAAACAATCTACGCAGGACGCAACAAACCAAATATTCTTGTTTCATGAAAATGTTGCTCAAGAGTTTGGGGAAGGCCATACCTCTTTGAGACCTCTGCAGAACCTCTCAAACACCCTCTTCATGTTGCCTCCTTTCTCCATGGAAATAACACGGGTGTGGTCCTCCTCATTGATCCAGATCAAGAATGTCTTCTCGTTGTTATGCCTACATGGGGGCGTTTATTACATTCTTATAATAGTATTTCAAGGACAAATATACTGAAAGGGCCAAACTCCCACAACCTCACCTAACACACCCCCACACCAACACACCACACACACACGTGTATGACAAATGCCGGCCAGAGATGCCAGTCATGCACCATACCAGATTCCCCTGGCATCTGGCCAGTCACGAGCCATCCCTGCGCAAGTCAGCAGTGGGGACACAGGTTTGTCAAAGAGGAAGTGATCCTACACCAGACAGACCAATGGGAAGGTACAAAGATGGACAGACAGGACCAACAGAACACAGAGGAGAGGAAGGAGGTGATGAGGTTGGAGGCAGGGTTCACGGTTGATGGGTACTCAGTAGAGAGGGAACATGAGGGCACACACGTTTGTTCAGAGGAGGAGGAAGCTTCTGCAGCACTTGCAGTGTGATGTAGACTTAAAACACAGTTGTACACTTAAAGCACAATTACATGAGTGTGCTAAAGTGAATTTTCATTTTGTCTTGGGATGTGTAAAAGTCCAGACTCTAACTGATGTAATTCATAAAACAAAGGACATAGCCAAGACTGGATGGGTTCAAATAGCAAAGACTGAATGCCACCTCACCCAGGGGCTGATTCTCTGACACACGTGGCCCTGGTCTGGCAGTGATCCAGAGCAGCAGGTACTTCCCAGCTAATGGTGCCATATGTTCTAGTTTAGGTAGGTAGGTAGGCTACCAGCTGGTACAGCTCTAAGTCTACTCTACTTTACTCTACTGTACTCAACTCTTGCTCTACTCATCTGCCCGAACCTTACCAAATGCCTCGGGCATCAGGCCAGTCTCTGGCCATCCCAGCTGCTGTGAGTAGAGGAGACACCGGCTTATCAAACAGGAAGTGCTCCTGAGCCGGGCCAGGATACAAAAAAAGGTCAGGAGAGGGTGATTGATTAGGGGTTAAAGGTTGATGTCAAAAGTTAAGTTGTGCTTATTTTGAATTTATGGCTTTCGCTACTGGAAAAGTCCCCCAACGTCACTATGAAGGTAATTATTAATTTATTTACTTGTCATATGAACTTTATTTGACTTTAGAGAGGGATTGTTTATCATGCGATAATGATAAAACTTGCATTTATAAATCAAATCATTTGTAATATATATCATAATGCCCTGGTCTAGCAGATTTACAAAACATGATCTGTAAATGGGCCACCACTAGTGTATGCAGAATCTCATAACATCTTTCAATTAGGTCCTTCTGAATAAGCGTAACATGTTGGATATTCATACTAGAACATAACACTCTGAAGTGGACACTCACATCAATGAGCCTCTGCTGTTCCTGATCGGTCATCTCAGCCAGGCTGTAGTAGCGCCCAGAGAGGTCGCCCTTCAGACCAGAGAGCGCTGTGACGACCACACGCTCCACCTCGCGGCGCTCGGAACGGGAGCATGCGGGGGGCAGGCTCAAGCCACGGATGCTGCGGCCCGTGCGCACGCGGGAGGAGAGGACATAGCGATCATCGAACATCCCAGAGGTGAGCTAGGAGAGAAAGAAGTCGGATAAAGTGGTTGCACATCACTAATACTGATACAGAGTGTGTAGTATACACTCACAGAACAGTGTACTTTCAAATTACACATTGAACATTGCAGTTACGTTTCACAGATAGTACTTATTTTAGTAAGTAGTTATTGTATGTCTGTGTGTCCAGTGGGACTTAGAACACGTTGATGGAATAAAGTGCACCTAGACATTCTTTCAAAATCTAATCATGCATCAAGAGTCATGCTGCACTAGCTGAGCTTGTGTAAAAAGTGGAAATCCCCTGGCTTGTGAGAGAAGACTAATGTGGTTTACCTTTGAAGCGTCCAGGTCAGTGGGGTGCTTCATTGACCGTGGGTCATAGCCATTGTGCCTGTCTTTGATGACTGGATCGAACAGCTCGGCAAACACCTGTGGGGAACCAGAGGAACTTTGAGCTCCAGCCTAAACTTGGAGGAAACTATTTGGAACATCACACACACACACACACTAAGAGGATACGTCCATGATTGTTTGACGATCTATACATGTTTCTGACAACTGTTGTGTAACATTAATTGACAGTGCTTTCCCCAATTTAGCTGCCTATTCTTGGAAGAACTTGGCCTACATTGTAAAAAAAGGGAATGTCAGGGCTGTCTAATTTACAAAACCACATTAATTTTAGTAAAAAATGTACATTGAGTGGGTTACTGTTTACAGTGAAAATTTGGTAAAGATCTTGCAATTCAGTTACAGGCAAGATCCATTGCCTACCAATACCCTCTCTCCAGTGTTGTGTAATATGTGTGTGGTTGTGATGATGTGTGGTGTGGTGGCTAGTTTGCCAAGTCACCTCATAGCTTTCCTCGTCACCTGCCACCATGCCCACTGTCTTGATGAAGGGGTGCCCAGGATTGTCCACCCCAGTCTGGATGCACTGGTCCAATGTCCAGTTATTTGGGGTTATCTTGTCCCTCAGACGCCCATAAATTGCTGGGGTCAGAGCAGAGGCCATGCAGTTGTTGTGTTTGCGCAGGTCTGGGAAGTCAGCACTGTCACAAGCAGAAAAGAAGCAAAATATCGAGACTGAAATATACATACCACTAGTGAATCTAAACCAAATAACTCTATTAAGCTGCACTCTGTTCATCATGGGTGTTCCATTTACTGTGTCAAGTAATATCATGTGTTTCCCCTGGCTGTCATGATATTCATTCATTCTTTCCTTTTTTCTTTCTTTCATTCATTTGGATAGAGCTCTAGTAAATTATTCTGACCTTGAAAGCCATACAAGGTTGCCAGTACATTTTGCAACATATTGGAGTGGGCCAACACTGGGATTGAAAGTTTAGCAAAAGGTCATAGTTTTGCTAATGTTTGCCAAAGATTCCATGAGATATTTGACTGGAGCTATAATCCAAAACACAGAGGCAGATTGGAGGCAACAGAGTAGTAGGCCTAAGGGGAATGTCCTGCTCAATCTGGGGATATGTACATCTGGCCTATGTGTGTTTGTCTGCAAGCCACTGCCCAGACGCCTTATAAAAGCTTCTCCTGAAACCTTAACCGAAGAGGACAGCTACCAAATCGCATTAAGAAAAGTTCTGTCCTGTTAAAAATCATTTAAAATCACAAATGTCAAAGGACACAAAGTGTTGACGTGCAAGCGTGTCTAAGTTAAAGGCAGCGAATGAAATAACCATGAGTGAATATAAATCAGATCACGTTGCATAGCATGCAAAGCCCAGCAGGTGTGCCAGAGCCGTATGTGACGTCCACTGGCAGTCAGAGTGATCGAGAGTGGATGCGTGCGGGAGTCAAGTGTGTCACAGGCACTTGAGGAAACAGCACTTGGCACCGTTTCAGTGAAGCGTCATGCTGAAAATCTCAATGTGCACTGCTGGTGTCACCTCAGCACATACAAACATTCTAGCTGCACTGCACAAGCAAATGACAAATGAAAGTGCATTTAACATGTCCCTAACATCTGCCTGAAGAGACCACCAAAACTACTGAAGAAAATGAATGATAACGTCACCCTTAATCCTTAAAAGTCTCCATAATATCGATCATATATAATTATCGTATTGCATAGTCGTGTCAAGTGCAATTTTTAACATAACATAATTCAAATGATAATATATATTTGAAAAAAAAAAACATATATTGTTATGCAATAAATATTATATGTGTCAACTCATACCTGGGAGGGTACATCTTTGTTCTCTCAGCTGCATTGACACCGGTGTCGCTCATCAGGTAGCCAGAGGCCAGCGAGGATGCTCCGATGCTGGCCAGCACCACGGCCGTGTTACGGCCAGACATCATGCGTGTGAAGGAGCTCGCCATCTTGAAGCTGTTCTCCCAACACTGAGGCTACTGTGGGAATAAGACAGACCGAAAGCTGCACACATGAGATCTGATTGCTATGCGAGACAATGACAATTGCAAGTGAGGAAAGACACATTTGTCTGTCTTCCAGAGTGAAAGATGAAACTCTTCCAGATCTCACTGTCCTGTTTGGTTGTATGTGTGCCTTGTCCACGTGGGAGGTAATATGATAGTGCTCAAAGGTGTTATACCTGTCACTTTGATGTGGCACATTACGTGCAAAAGCACAGGGGGAGAAAGTGGCGTGTGTCCAAATTTAAATCATACCTCTCCACCTGGCCATTTTGTCTTTTTGACTAAAGGTCATGACAGGCACAGAACTAGGCATGGTGAAAGTGCATGCCAAAGTCTATGTGTCACACGGTTTCCCTCATCTTTTAATTATATCTAACATTGCCCAACAACTGTTCCGGTAATAAAACTTCTCCCAAAGCTGAGGGTGACTACCAATACATTTCCAGTTTTCTGACAGATACTTTCTGACAGATACAAGTCCCCACCAGTGATACATACATGTTAATTTTGCCGACTTGGCTTCCCTTAAATCAGTTACCTTGACAGTAGACTAACAGTAAGTCTCTTTTGTTTACCTCACGGCCATGTCCATTACATAAGACAGCTCTGCATTAAGAGCACATTTAGCTGAATTCAGTTTTAGACATCAATGCTCTGCGATTACTGCAATACAGTGCAATAGTAGAGCAGATAACAGTTCCGTCTTCCAAACTAGCAACAACATATTTATAAACAGAGTCTGCCTGCAATTGATTTTGAACATCTAACCACCAGCAGACAGTGGATGCTATTTTAGTGCCTAAAGAGGTGTCTGGCTCCATGAGCAAAGGTGAGTGGCGTCCCTCTGGGGGAGTGGGAAGGAAGCACTATATTAATAGCAGATGGGCTAGATTAAGCATTAGTGCCAAGGCTCTACTGGCATAAGCCCCAGTGGCCACATGATCCAACGTGACATTCTAGGCCGGTCAGAGGGACTTACGCAGGCTGACCGTCTGGGAGTAGGGTCGTGGTTTGAATGGGGCATTGTATTCTGGGTAATGGATGAGCTTCATGGCAACAGGTAGAGAATGTGGCAGAATTTTGTAACTTTTGTAAGATGTTGGAAAGGTCTTGGCGTATATTTATTTCCATTAATTATTCTTATTTTTTTATTTAATCAAACATTAATTTAATTGATTAAAACATCTACAAAGTTGCACGCAATTCATTTTGTGCACCCAAAATGTAAATAAAATAAAATGGACTATTAGTGTATTAAATTAGAAACTGAACAATGAATCAAATCAGGCATTAATCTATAGACCAAACAATTCATTCATTGATTCACCCATTCACTGATTCACAAATCTCACACTTCCACTTCATTCAAGCCAAATGTCAAATCAGACACCTGCACATTGCAAGGGTAAAAGCATCCTACCTTACAGATGATGGGAAGAGAGCAAAGGGAGGGAGCAGAGACGTGTCCCTGGTATCCTCGGCAAAGAGAGGAGAGAAGTGTGGAGAGGAGTCGTTCCCAGCCACACAGCCCAGCGTGCACTGTGGAATGAGCCAGCACAGGGCCTGAGCTCAGGATAAGAGCTCATCCCGCCAGCCAATCCTATTTCTTCTGTCAGCATGTCAGGGCCTACGCAGGACAGGTCCCGCCTGCGCAAGGCTCGCTGTCCTTGAGTGCCTGTCCCAGGTCAAAGCCTCCAGGGCCTTCCACGCACACACACCTATGGCTGCTGTCCTCTGCCTTTGTCCTCTCTCCTGTGTAGGAATGAGGCCGGATTGGCCTGGCCGAGAGGTGGGCTGGGCTGGGCTACTCCCCACTCACCTCCCAAAGTCTTTAACCCACTCAGCTAAGACATACTCGTTACACGCACACACACACACACACACATACTGACACTCTGTCACACATACATACACACACACACACACAATCACTCTCTTTCACACACACCCATCCATATGCCATAGCTCTACTCCTGAGGGGGTCTATCACGAACATTCATTCTTGGCTGCTGTGGACCTATAAATTTTAATGCCTTCACATACTGTAAGTGCTGTAGGCCTATATAAAGTTGTCAGTTGAAGGTGATTACATGTGTGTGTCTTCTGTACATGTCAACTTTTTATAGTGCTTACTTTCCAGGACAGTTATCGTCATCCAGTCAATCACGTAGGCAATCTAATATATACCTGCATACATGCAAATGCATACATTCACACCTCTGATTTTGTAGCACATACACCTCCCAAGTGATCCCATATTCATGATATTATGATAAAAACACAACAGGTTTTTCTCTAATTGCCTGTTTAACTGTGTCCCTGTGAAGGTGACAGTGGTATTGTTGAGAGTAGTAGGCAGGCACACTGCAGAAACCCGAGATCTGCGGTATTATCTGATTTAATGCCAAAGCCCCTGCTCCACGCTCTGCCTTCCTCCCTCACTGCCTCCACTGGATTAAAGAGAGAGGGGGTGGTGAAGGAGGCGGGGGAGTTTAGGGGGGGGGGTGAGAGGAAGAGGGAGATAGAGAGGATAGGAACAGAGAGGATAGAGAGGATAGGAATGGGAAAAAGCGAGAGTGAACCAGAGATGAAAGATGAAAGGGAATGGGAGAAAGGGGTAGCAGGACAGAAAAGAAAAGAAGAGAAACAGAGAGAGAAAGAAAGAATAAATGAAAGAAAGACAGATGGAGATTAAAAGATAAGGATCTCTGTATCAAACAGGGAATTTGACACAGGGGAATTATTCATTACCTTCTAATGTAGATTATAGTCTATTCACAGGCAGCGGTCTGTGTTGTGTATCATCCGAGACTCATCCAGTGACTTGATTTACATGTATATGCCAAACCATTTTAAGGGCTGAAGGGAAGGACCTTAAAGTGATTTCATAGTTCACGGCAGTTTTGGTTAACTGTGGGATATGGGGGGGCAACTGAAGCAACAGTAGAAACCGTAGACCAAAAAGCATGTGTGGTACAATGCACTCCAGCAATGACAGATGATACACTGTTAACACGCTGGGATTTGCACCCTTTCCTGGAATAACAGTAAAGAGTACAAAACCCTCCTTGGCTCCATCAGCCACACTGACAGCAGAGACCATATCAAATTCCTCTCCTCTTTATCAGAAAATAGGAATTATGCTTCTAATCCAACACTGTCGGACGGGTGAATTACAATGTAAAAATAGCTGTTAAAAATTGCACTGTAAGCTGAAAGGATATATTATATCTAATTACAGGTCACTGGAAATGAAATGTATGTTTACATTGTCTTTGGTATTCATTGTAGTCACAAATTGTACTGGTGATTGTCATAGAACATCTGTGTTTCAGAACAGAAGCAAAAGAGATGGGATGCATGTTTGGATTTGTTTTGTTTTTAATGTACATGAGCATGGAATAGCAGAACTTTAGCTGCACATTGTGTCATAGAGGAAAGAGAAGAGAGAATCATGACACAGGACTTATACAAACGAAGTCTCACATGGGAACAAAACATCAGGATATTCAGACATGCAACCATGCTGCGTATACGAGCAGTAAAGCAGTGTCCACAGTATACGTCACACAAAACTGATAAAAAAGAAAGAGGAAATATAACAGGACCAGGAGAAATATGCTACATTTTTTTTTTCTCTTATCTACTTTGCAGAGTTGAATGGTCATTTATAATGGATTACAAAAAAATAATAGTATCATAAACAACAACAACAAAAAACAACAGAAGTAACACAATTTCATAAATTCATGTTGGATGCACTATATACAAAACAGGGTCAAATAAATATTTTATGAAATAAATACAGCACACTCATCCCATAAGACAGGCAACGCTACATTGTGAAAAAAAGTGTGACCTTCCTGCTGCCACAACATTCTGGCACAGTTTACCATCTGACAAATCAGTCTTGGTTCTCCTTCATGTCACCCAGCCATAAACAAGGAGATGGGTTGTGGATATTTGATTAGCTCAATCTCCATGATGTACACAGTGGTAATTCACAATATCCCAGGCCAAACCCTCCTCATCTTCCCAGACCTTGAACATGACAGCAAATAACATACTACTTTGGGGGGATGCATTTGTCAGGACAGAGGCCGTGTTTCCTTGTTGGTTTCTTCTATAAAAAATTATTTTAGAGAGACCAAGTTAAATACACAGCGGCAACAGAGATATTCATAACATTGTTCTTGTTAAAAATAACACCCCTCCATTCATGCATATATGTCTTTAACATGCATGCAACTGACTGATAAATTATTCTCAAAGACTTAATGACCACCTAACACATTAATGTCAGTATGCATTATTTCGATATTCATCTTTGACCTGGAAAAGACAAGTGTGCCAGCGTTCAACAGAATGTTGGTGCTCAATCCTCATTAGTGTGCTGGTCTACTGGAGCCACTAGAGGGCGACTTTGGAGTAATGATATGCAGTACTTTCAACAACAGCTTGTTCCCCTTGAGGGTAAACATGATTCCAGAATAACCAGAATAACCTCTGTTACAACACCCCCCCCCAAAAAAAAAAAAACAAAACAAAAAAAAACTGCTACACTTGCACTTGATTAGTACTGTGCTGTTTGGATTTGAATCTGGCTGATCTGTGTTTTGACAAGATCCTGTTCAAGTGTGAACAGAAGACTGCATGCGAGTCGTGCAAGGCTTTGGATCAAAAAGCCATTTGAAGCCCCTGGCAGGCCCCAATACAACTTTCATCAGTGTTTCACAGCCCTTCTTTTTCAGAGACACATGAAAAAGGTCTTGCCTCTCAAAGAGTGATCTGGTTGCTCTCCCCTGGGAACGGATTGGAATGACCCGCAATCAATATCAGAGGAAAGGCCAGGTCATTAGCCTCTCACCCTATACACACCACACCGCCATGACATTCACTGCATTGCCATGACTACAGCTGTTCAGTCTCCACACAGATCCACAGCTGTGGTAACAGGCTATTAGTGTTGGCTTTTTGTTGGGTTATTTGTGAAGGGAAGTGCTGATGCTGTTTGCTTTCGATAATACCAAAATAGACATATAAGGTGGCTATGGCCATTTCTGCCTCCACCAAGGAGGTTATGTTTTCACCAGCGTTGTCTGTCTGTCTGTCTGTGAGCAAGATAACTGGAAAAGTGCTGCACAGATTTGGATGCAATTATCGGACAACGTGGTTATTAGGCCAAGGAACCGATGATTAAATTTTAGTGGTGATCCGGAACACCGTTTTGTATTGGGTCAGTGACCCTATATTGCCTTGACAGAGGTCTGCACTCTCTGAGAGCTTTTCTAGTGTTTTTTCTTTAATTCTCATTCAGACTTGTTACAAGTGATGAAAGAGTAGTCTTTTACCATTTCTGACAATCTCTAATGGAAATGTAACTCAAAAGAATAAACTGGAAAGAAATCTTATTTGAATGTGTGCAGATGACTGCAACTATAATCGGGGACCAAAGGTGATAGATTTCAATGGAAAAGGTTTCCTAACATTCATGTGGTTTGGTTCATGCAGAATCAGATTCACTGGTCAACTTCAACAACCAACTTAAAGCAGAAATCTGGGAACTACTGCTACTGCTGGAAATGGCACCACATATAGACATACAAAAGCTGGCATACAAACTGAAAGGACCATTTTGGGTTACTTCTGTACATGCTACATTTCTTTCTTCTTTCTTTTATTTTTTTTCTTTTTTTCCTCACCCACTCTCTCTCATCAGACAAACAGTAAGGATGTCTGACAAGTATTTCCTTCCCCCTGATTAGACACCTCTATCTCCAGGGTCCTCTCACATCCTCTCCTTCCGTAAGGCCATTTACACTGGAAAACTCAGCAAGCGTTTGCGCTCGAAGACCTTGCCCATACATACAACCGACCACCATCTCGCTCTCGTTTCCCTAACTTCACCCAGTCCAGCCGTCTTCTATCTCTTTCCTGTATTCTCCACCCTCTGAGAGCCCTGCAGACCTCCACCCAGCCCCTCCTAGCCAATCCTGGCAGAAGCAGCTCCAGACAAGCGGCCAGTGCTCAAGCAGGGAGCCGGGGTTCAATCTTGAGGGACAGGTCATACAAAGTATCCTCATCCATGATAAGGGTTTTATCCAGAAGGTACTGAGTCACCTGAAGATAAACAACAACATTACAGTGTAAAGAAGTCTCTGAAATATATGAATGAATTGATGAGTGAATGATTGAATGTCCCAAGCTTCAGCTTGTATAATGTAACTATAAACAAATGCAATAAGCTGTCACGGACTGATTGAGGTGTGGGTGGAGGTGTGAAACTGATGAGTATTATGCATAGTACTACCATAGTGTTGACAGCATGTGGAAAAAACTGTGAAAAATGTAATTATGTCCCAAAATACCATCATACAATATCATCTATACATATATACATAGCAGGTACAATGTAAACGATAGAGAATCTAAGGAACATAATAAATACATTATGAAAAAGGATGAGGAAAGTGCTTCTGTCATTTACCTTCGGTTGGTGTTCGATCCTATATGGTGTCTGCTGAAACTGGCGAATCTCACGGATAATATGGGATATCTACAGGAGAGGAGGAAAAGAAGAACATAATCACTTCAAATAGTACCTTAAGGTGTGGTTTAAATAGAACTACTTATTTTCAATTTGGGCATTGACAATAAACCTGAATCAAAAAATCATAAAAAAAATCATAAACCTGAAGTCTTAATTTGTTTGATTTATCACAATCTTTGGGGTTTTGAATCACTGGGGTCAGTGGACATCAGAGACTAACCATTCTCATTTTGGAAAAGTTGACTAGTCCCTCTTCAGTAAAATTTGGAGTTCCTTCCTCAATGAAGGCCAGGTCTGTTAGGTACATTCCCAGGTATGGGACACACGGTGGGTTACAGCTGGAGAGAAAACAGCCATAACAAATCAGAGCGATTCCTCAGAAAATATATGGCACTGTCAATTTTTAAAACAGATGTAAAATGTAATTTTGAATACAGATATTTTAACTAAGGAGTACTTTACAAATTGCTACCTTCAACCCAAGAAAACAAAAAATCATTATGATAGCCTTTGAATTAAACCGATAAAAATGAAAGAAATGAAGAAGAAATGAAATTTCATTTCAATGGCTGAAATAACTTTTCTGTCTTACTTTTTTAAAGTCTCCCTCAGGTTTTTGAATCTCCCTTCGGAGGACACCGTCTTCTGGAGCTTGTCCATTAATGCTTTCGTCTTTTCGGAGACACCAGAATAGGAAATATGCAAACAATGTTTATGTGATGTGATTTCACAACATGGCCAATATATAAAATGACAACTCAGGCACTGTGGTGGTTAAAAGGCAACAATTCCAGACAGTGTTCTGGATCACCACCAAAATTTAATCATCGGTTCCTTGGCCTAATACCCAAGTGGTCTGAAGATTTCATCCAAATCCGTGCAGTACTTTTTCGAGTTATCTTGTTCACAGACAGACAAACAGACAGACAGAGAGATAAACACTACCTCCTAAGCAGAGGTAATAAATTGTGTGTTTCTGTACACAGAATTGACTGACAGAGGTGCCTAAATAGGTAAAGACAGGAAAGCATTGCTGACCTGCTTGCTGACTTTGGCCCAGGTCTTCTTGAGCCTGTAGATGGCACTGCGGTTCAGTGCTGAGGTGATTTCAAGCACACCGTTGTAGTTGTTGAGGCAGCGGCAGATGTCGGCCACAGCCACCCACTTCTCAATAGAGTTGGCCCTGGAGCCCACGTCAGTGTGGGTCATGATCTGAGAAGCCACCAGGTTGCTCATCTGCAACATCAATCAAGAGAAAAGAGAAGAGAGAGAGAGAGAGAGAAAGACAGGAAGTGGAAGGAAGAGGAGAGTGAAGGGCTGTCAAAAAGGAAAGGTCAAGATTCAAAACTGATGGAGCTGAGGTTTAGTTTTGTGAGGTTAATGAGGTGGTCTGACTGGCAAGAAACTACACTTCCAGGCAGCGACAGCCCCATTCTACGTACATCGTTAAAATGCTGGCTTGTCTTCATGATATAAGGGGTGCGTTCAGTCTTGTCGGTCTTCATCCAGCCCTGGCCAAGGAACTCCCTGAGATGAGAGACACAGCACAAAATGAGCGTGACGAAGAGGCCCTCTTTCCCGTAAGCCGCTGCTCACCAGCTTCGTTCGGAACCACCAGCAAATCGCCAGCGGCATCAGGTTTCAGACAGCGGCTCTAATCGGCCAAAAAGGGTGATGGCCTACACGACACACGGTGTCGGAGAAACATGGCAGCTTTTCAATCCCAGCAAGGCATTCATTAAATCTGACATCCAAAGCACATGGATATCATGTCTAGTACAGAGCTGAGGGAGAGTGCTGGTGTTGGTGAGCAGTAGGGTGAGAATAATCCTGGACTGAGGTCCAGTTTACCCTATGGTTAGTGGGAATGTGGTGACTGAGAAGACTTACTCATAAGGGATGCTCCTGAAGACTATGTGGTCCAACAGAGTGACCTGTTCGGCTAGTTCCATGGCTGACAGGGACTCAAAGCACTCTGAACGATGGCACTCGGCCTAAAAGAGAGAGAGAGAAAGACAGACGTGAAAAGAGAAGAACACAGACACACACAGGACACATGCAAAGACGAAACCTGTACAGGATTTGACTTTCCGCTCCTCTTTGAATATTTTGAAGTGTTAAATTAATATCAATGTCAGAAATGAACAACTCAGAGCCGTGGCAATGCGTGACACTGTTATGGCAGATTTTGGCCACAGTGCACAAACCAATTACGCACGTTCAAAACAAACAATCCTCACATATTAAAAAAGGCAATTACAGTGAGCTAATTGGCAGTCAGGACCTCTCGGGTAGATGGGTGCTCAGAACATACCATCTGCAAGTACCACTGAAGGTGAGGATTTGTAATTAAAAACAACACATCGGGTGGTGCATAGCATGAATGTCAAGCGGATATTTAGAGACACACAGACAAGGCACACTGAGACAGTTTGACTTCCTAACAAGGTCAGTCAGAGCAGAGGGACTTACTTACTGTGGAGAGACTCTGGGGACAAGAACAGGAAAATAGATGAGAAATGGCTTGACCAATTATGGAGATGTTTTGGATTTTCAAAAGAGAGAGAGAGAGAGAGAGAGAGAGATGTGCTGAGAGAGAGAATTTTAGGGGGTGGGGAAAGTCCATCAATACAATAGGGATTTAGATTAGTGGTAGAGAATGGATATGGTGAAGAGCCATACAACACAACAAACAGCAAGGTTCTGCTCAGGGTTCCAAATTGCCCCATCCTTCAGTTATGGAACCACACATTAGCCTAACATTCCAAATAAGTGGAAGTGGAATCTGTTTCTTTCTTTTAAGAACAAAAAGATCCCGGCGACAAGAACAGGCCTCACTCCTCAGTCATCTCTACAGTTTCACTCTCTGGCCCTTAGTCCTCCTCTCTCCACTGCAGCTGTTCAAGGGGAGAGGTGGAGACCATCTCCATCCCACTGCATAATTACCCTTTCACCCTTCCTCTATGTCCACACCCACCCCCACTCAATGCTAGCCATCTCCTGTTTGAACGTGTAATTCAAAGCCAGCCGACAAGTATCCTGTGGATTTTTGATACAATAATGCCCCTCATCAGGACCACTTTAATTCTAATGGACTTTTAAATGGCCCTGACTCCAAACAATAGATATGTCAAATGACAAAAATAGATGTATGCTTTACTTGGAGCTACAGTGTCACAGTGTTTAGTTGCTTTATACTGTAAATATGTAGCTCTATTTGAAAACATATATGATGGTAAATGTTTTTTTTTTTTCATTTATAGATATATTATAGATTATATATATTGCACTGATATAGAGAGTGTGGAAATATGTCTGGAGGGAGCTTTGGCAGTTTCTCAACTTTCACTCCTTTCCAGTTTAAACCTCCCAGGGTATTCACTCTTCGCTACCCACCGTCATATTTGCAGGTAAGAAACTGTCAATTCTTGTCAGTGTCTCTGAGCAAAAAACTTCGCCCGGTATCTAGTCACTCACACCCAGCTGTCGGTGGCCAGGGTGAGTGAAGAAATAAATAGATTGAGAAGATTCTAGAAAGAAAGAAAGAAAGAAAGAAAGAAAAAAAGGAAGGAAGGAAAAAAACAGAGCATCTCTAGGGGAGGGAGAGCTGATTGCAGCTAGTGAAAAGGGTAGCCTTGGTGACGATAAAGACGATAAAGTCCAGAGAGTGATTAACATGCAGCACAGGGAAAATAAACGTTTGAATGTCTAATTTACCACAGGCACCGGAGGGGCACGCACAGGAAGAGAGGGCTTGTGTCCATATGCTCACCATTTGCAGAATGTCCTCGATCTTCAACTGCGCGTCATCCTGATCGTCTTGAGAAAGGGCACTGTGGGAGAAAGAGAGAGAGAGAGAGAGAGAGAGAGAGGGAGAGAGAAAGAGATGCACAGCGTTGTCATACCAACAGCGAGCTGCTTCCTGACACAATATGCTCTCTCCCCTGCTGCTCCTGGGCTATAGAGCGCGGTGTCTGAGCTGGGATTATGCCAGCAGAAGAGAAGCATCACACAGGCTCCACTGACAGATCTATTTGAATATGCTGATTTACACCCCATTGTGTGCTTATCACCGGCAGTACAGTCTGATTAGCCACCAAAGAGGTGACGTTTAGAGAGCTTACACACTTTTTTGAGGAGGAGGGGTGTCTCTGTGTGTGTCTGGGTGTATGTGTGTGTGGGGGGGGAGTCATTGGTTGAGGGATTTGAAGTGTGATGCTTTGGGGCACAAAGGCAAACAGAAAGGTCAGGGTTGTGTTGTGTGTGTGTGTGTTTGTGGCCTACCTTAGTATGTTTGCTGTGGCTTTCCTCTCCTGTGGGAGCAGGTCCGGGTCTTTGAGCACTTCCTCTAGCAGGCAGATGACACAGCCCTTCAGCTCGCTGTTCATCTCAAAGTCCTGAAAAATGGGGGAAGGTGTGTGTGTGTGTGTGTGTGTGTGTGTGTGTGTGTGTGTAGAATGGGATGGGATGAAAGACACAAGACTTGTGAGAAGGCAAGCAGTATGGATGGACATGTCCCCTTCCTCCAAATTACCTGCTGGAGGAGCACTCTGATGCCCCCACCCCCTCTGGAGATGTCACACCTTCCCACCGTGAAACATTCATCGCTCCCAAAACAAGGTGTCCTCATCCCTGGGCATCCATCACAGTTAGGGGGAGGGTGTGGGACATCAAAGTAATGGGAAATAAGCTTGTCTAACCCCGCACATTGAAACAAAGTGTGTCAACTTGCTGCTCTCATCACAAAAATGTTCTCAGGTGATGCTTCCATGGAAGCGCTGGATGGTTAATCAAGGGTGGCGCTTAGCAAGAAGGGCCCCATCCATTTCTTTAACCGACTTTAAAAGGGATCTTATCCTTGCCTCCACCTTTCAGATGGCTGGCCAGGCTTTAACCATCAGCTTTGATGAAGCCCCTGTGTGCTGAAATCATCTTATCAAGCTCAGTTCAGCCTCCTTCATCTCCCTGGCCTTTTAAATTTTTATTAAAAATTTTCCCGCTGTCTATATTGACAAAGCTTGCAGAGAGTAATTATTTTTGATGGAAAAACTGTCTTAGAGATAACAGTGAAGAGGAATAAATAAGAGAAAAAAAAGAAAAAACAGTGAAGATAATTTTTTTTGTCACTTTCCTTTTCTGGGTGCATTTATAAATGAATAGATCCATCTAGGGACTTCAGAGGCTTGGGTGTTCTTTTTACGCCCATTCCATTTGGAGTACACGGAGACCCAGGCGACGACTAGAATTATTCATATTTCTTGGGCGACTGAAATGTACCTGTAATTACGCGCTCGTATTCGGCGGCCGGGGCTAAAAGCCTCCCAGCTGAAGTGACGGCTTCAAAAAACGGGTACATTTGCATTTTACGTTTTTAAATATGTGGCATTCAAATGGCCCAGCAGGCGAAAATGCCTAAGGCTAAAAGGAAGGGAAGGAAAAAAAAACAAATGACACAAAGAGAGGAAAACGAACATCCGCACCAGTCTGATATGATGCCAAATGATAGCATAATTTGATTCTAGTTGACTCTAGACTCTGGTTTAGTTCAAGTTCATCACACAAGATTGTTACGGATGTGCGCACTGTCATCACAGTCTCAAGCAATTTTTCTGCTTTTCATTTTGAGAGCGGGACCGATTATCGCCTTGCATTTGGCCTCTAACGGAGATTGGTGCAGGCATCCGGCTTAGCCACCCCAGCACAACAATCAACTCTGTGTGCCATGTCACTTTAGCCTGCTGCATGATGGCACCCGTGATAAGGCACTGTCATAAATAAAGTAAATGGACTGAGCCAGAGTCATGTTCGGTAATGTATGGGATGTCAGGGCGCACTGTGGCAGATTGGGCTAGATGCATGGGCCTTATGTTGGAAAGACAGAAGGAGAGAGAGAGAGAGATTAACTAGCGTAGCATCTCTCTGATGGTAATTAATTACTTAGTGAAGTCTGTGCCTCATGTAGTGCGCCCTACTGTCTACTACTCTTCCCCCACCAACACACACACGCACGCACATCCGCACATCTTCAGATCTTGACAGCAATGCTGTAGAATCTGAACTGGGGTCATGCAATTATGCACACTAACACAAGGATCTGTTATGGACAGTGAGAAAAATATGTTTCTCTGTTTCCATGGCTATTTTCTTACGCCAAGAGAATGTATGCATTGTTATTATTATTGTTATTTCTAATTTGAATTATTTTGGCTGGCGTTCATACATATTTGTTTTTTAACTTTTACTCACTTGGCAGACACTTGTGCCCAAAATGACGCATTTAGAGAGAACCAGAGTTCAACACATGCCAACACCTAATCAAAGGAGCAAACTACCCTGAAAAAGTGACGCATGGCAGTGTTTCCATTTCACACACACTTTAAAGCCATACTGCACATCATGGAGAAACACCAGTCCATGTGATAGGAAAGGCTTACTCTATGTATGGTGATGCTTATATAAAAACACACACACAAACACACACACACACACACACACACACACACACACACACACACACTTAGCTTCAGCCCCTTATTCATTCCTGGGATGACAGTGGGGAGCGATGCCAAGGTGTTGCCACTGACTCGCACCAGTGCTTGGTGGAGAATCTGAATCGGAGCACGCAGGCTAGTGCATTCAGCCCCTCGGATCAAACTGACAGGAACCCACACCTCTACACTTCACCCCGTCCATGGACTGAACCTGCCAACCCTTTTGTCTCCAATCCACCAACCTTTTAAAACATTTCTATCAACCTCATCCACCCCCTCATGGCTCACCTGTGACGTCTGAAAGGTCAGTTTTAACAAGCTCTTTTGGTGTGAGTTTGAGAGCCTAGGCCGCATCTGACAAAACACTGAACAGATCAATGCAATTAGCTTTGAAAAACGGTCCAAAACCTTCTAAAGCTATTTGCGACTTTCTGAAGAATGCCATCATACAGCATAGTGATTTGTTTTTGGATCATGTTAAAATTTTACTCGCAAAGTCATTTGAATGAAAAACCACTAGCCATCTGAGCTATTCTCACTAACCAACCAAACCCTCCAGGAAGCACTAAGTTACATGGTTTGAGCTGAAAATGTCAGGCACCTTAACATTGCCAAGTTACATTACACTGTACCAATTAGTGATGCCAATTAGCAGTAAGATTTTATGTGAACCTAAACCTCTAAGTGTTGCTTAGTGTGGACTGAATTAGCGGAAAGAGAATATATTCATTTTTTTTAAATAGCAGTGTATCAGTCAACAAACTGTATCAAATAGTGTGTGTGTGTGTGTCTGGTTCACATGGTTGTTCATGTTGTGGTGTAGGTGCATTTGTGAGGTGTGTGTTTACATTCAGTATTATATTTACATTTGTTTATGTGACTATATCTTATTACTCGTCGCTGTCAGCGCATGTGTGTGTGTGTTTATGAAGGCTAATTTTTTGCACTGGACATTAAACAGGCTCATTTGGCTGAAGCGGGAGCAGTGAAGCCTGACCAACTCAACGTGTCGCTGTTGGCGGGCGCTGGTGAATAAGCCCTTACAAAGCTGGGCACCACTGCAGCGGCAGTTGCACACACTGACAGCTTTATGAGAGGTCAGCTCTCTAATGAGGGTGTGGATCAATGAGGCAGACACACAAACCACAGTTAGCGGCCACCTAAACTACCCCCCCAACCCCCAGCAATGCTAGCCCTCTAAAGGTAACACAACTACAGTCTGCCTGATTTATTGTACTACTAGGATACTAAGTACCCTACTGTTAATGGCAGGGTACTCAGTGTTCAAAGGATGGCCTGCTATTGTGTATGATCCATATTGATGTCAGTGTGTTGGTGAAACATCTAGTAGAGATGTTTGTTTCCATGTCATGGAGGTATGTGAGCTCTGGTGTCAAATACATAATGACACACTGATGGCAAGGAAGCACAGTGGCTTGCTGTGGGGAAAAAAAAACACAATCACAATCCCACTCACTACCTAGTTTGCTATAATCCATTCAACTAGAGTGTTGTGTGGAAATAGCCTCTTTTGACGACAAAACATATCTGCTAGAGAAGATCTTTTTTGTAAAGAGGCAAGTCCACCTGAACCCACACTATCCTGACTCACTCACTGAGTTTGACTGGATCTAAACCATACTGGTGCTTGAGATCAGACATAAAAGATTCAAACAAAGTGACTTGGAGTGAACCGGATATTTAATCATTTTGAGCGGTCTATGGCGTGTACGCGTTGTACAATCAAGAACCTTAACTAATTATTTTGATGTGTATAACAATTACTGTGCTGACATTGTTGTCAACAGAGGTGCCAAAACCTGTCTAACAACAAACAGTTTTCCGGTATCACAAGGAAATTTCATATGGCTGTTGTCAATGAAGTCATCTTTAATTTCACTTGGCCGCTTCAAATCAAAGCGTTTGGACGTGCCGCCATAGAAGTCAATGGCATCAAGAGCTAACGACTTGAAAAGTTCATGGGCCATGGCTAGGACTTGTTACTGTGTTTATCTTGTTAATTGGCAACACTCTATTAATGACCTCCAAATCTGAGGTAAGGACATGGAAAATGTGGAAGCGTGCTCTGGTTCTGTAGACTTGTAAACTCACAGAACCTTGGACCCATAAAGAGAACTCTCAGCCAGCCAGAGAACACCGACCGCTACAACATCTGTTAGCGAGAAAGAAGAAGAAGGTGAGGAGGAGACGCAGCCAATAGGAACCACCTGGTGGTTAGATTAACACCCTTTACCGATTACAGTAAATCAAAGAGTTTCAAGGGCAGAATCCCGCTTACAGCAAACTGCTGTTTTCTTATGGTGTGATACTGTGCATTCATAGTTAATGCTCTGTATTTTGCAAACAGTTTTATGCAAAGGAATTGGGGGAGTTGTGGAGCAGTGGTTACATTGTTCGATTGACAATCGTGGAATACCAGTTTGATTCCCATACCCCATGTTGTGAATGAAAGTGCTACATACCAGTCAACTTTACTTTTCTTTATGTGAAAAACAACAGTAAACATCACTATAACAGTATAACACTTATAATTTCCTCCAATACCAATTCACTAAACTAGTATTCATACAGTAACAAAACAATTGAAGTTGTCTTCCAGAGCCCTGAGACTGAGCCCCAATCAGAAAGGCAACTGCATGTAATTAATGGGAGAGCAGGTAGGCGCACTTTATAAAGCATTACTGTGAAATTAGGTGACAGTGGACATTAGACAGAGCTAGAGGGCTCTGGAAGGACATGTGGAGTTTCCCTATGATGATTAAGTGCTTTGTGCAGTTTTCACACCAAATCTATTTTTAGCTCCCAACTGGCCACTGGCATAAAGGGTTATTCATGCTTTCATACATTGTTCAAGTACCAAGACCAAATATGAGTGAAGCAGAACCCCCAACAGCGGGACTCATGACATGAGAGAGAGATAAAAAACCTGACCCTAGGTGTTTTTTATTCCACAAATTACCTGTGAGTGCTTGGAGACCCAGTGACGAAGGACATTCAGAACTCGGTTGGTGGCTGCTCGCCTAATGATGAACTCTTTGTCGCAAGTCCTCTCTGAATTGTTGAAAACTATACAAGACAAAAGGGCAGAGTGGTAGACCATTGGAAGTTAGAAATGAACGGAAACAGAAAACACAGAGGGAGGCAGAGATTTCATGAGGAAGTGATGGATGCTGGGAAAAAAAACAAAGCAAGAAAAGGGAGTGAAAAACAAAAACAAGCAAACCCCAACAAAAAAAACAGGGCACAGAGACAGAGACAGACGGAATGGTTCTGAGACCACCATCGGTCCCTACCTGGTGGACTGCTGTGGCCAGCGGCTGCCGTGGCGATGGCGAAAGCCGAAGCAGGTGAAACCGAGCAGCGGTTGTTCTCCGTCACCTGACCTGTAAAAACAAAACACAGAGAGATAAGCCTTTTATTCAAATCACCCTGTTTAAAACCACATAATGCACGGCAGACTGGTCAGACCAGGACTTTGCCCTGAAGTAAAAAAGAATCCAAGGTGGATCACTGCATCATGTCATAAACACACAGAGGGCACTGCAAAGGGATGGGTGGGTGGGTGGGCTCAATGACTCACAAACAGCATGAGAAACCTAGAGAATGTCAAGCTTGACCTTATTCCACCTAAACCTCTGGAACAGCAGTGTGTTTAGAATACAATTAATGACTTCTGGTCAGTAATAACCGTAAAGAGGCCATCTGACTGCGTGAACGGTGCCAGAGGGTGTACACTGGGCAAAATGGAGATTCTGTGCCTCCGCTGCGAAGCAAACAGCCAAAATGGAACAGCGTCTGTTCCGCTGTGGTGTCTGTGGATAGAGCTGATCCGAACCAATTACCAGTGCGTTCTGGTTGGGAAATAAGACAAATATTATTTAACCTTCTTTCAACTTTCCTATATATAGAGTGCCTTTAATGTCATCCAAACACATTATTTAACTGACTCTGGCCCAAGGAAAGTTGGACAGGACAACACTGGTCTACAGTGCCGCCATTTAGTGCCGAATCGGGGCCTCTCTGAGCTTGGCATTGGCAAGACTAAGTGTTCAGGGTACTGGATGCCTCTATCTGTGTCGGTGCCACGGAAACCAGGCCTACCCCACACTGGTAGAGTGCCATAGAAGGAGATGCTTGTCGTTTGCAATGCTTGCAATGCTGGTCAGAAAGCAAGGCTGTCACATTGGAATGTTTTGTTTTGTTGCAGTCAAATAAAAAACAACATTCCACCATCTAGACATTTGGTGTTTTTTTTCCTTTGAAAAAGCGATATAAAGAAGTCAAAGCACAGATGTCCCCAGAAAAAGAAGAAGAAGAAAAAAAAAAACGTATACAGAGTGGGAAGAGCCTGAGGTGGAGGTCATGATTAGCCTGTCTCGGTTAAAGCTGACTGGTCTCTGGGCTGAGAGCCTGGGTTGGGTGACTTGCTGTCACACAGCTGTCAGTGTTTTCACTGAGGAGACGCACTGACCTCTGAGGAGTGACTGACCAGCACACACACACACACACACACACACACACACACACACACACACACACGGACACAGACATACACCTTATTCATATGCATATTCATGCACACATACACTTTCTCTCTCTCTCTCTCTTTGTCTCTCAGTTGGACATACACACATGCACACAAATACATATATGTATATTCATGCACACACACACACACACACACACACACACACACACACACACACACACACACACACACACACACACACACATACACACACAGAGACACCCGGACACAGACACACACCCTATCCATATTCTTATGCATATTCATGCACACATACACTTTCTCTCTCTCTCGCTCTCTCTTCGTCTCTCAGTTGGACATACACACATGCACACAAATACATTTTTGTATATTCATGCACACACACACACACACACACACACACAGACACACACACACACTCAGAGACAGTCAGTGAGTCCAAACACACCTGCAGATCCTCTGTAGCGCAGGTGGCGAGGTGTCGATGGGGACCGGCATGGCGAGACATCGCCAGACTCGCTACCCTGAGGGCTCTCTGGGATGAACTTGTCCAGTGACACTGATTCCAGAACAGCTGAAAGTCACAGGATAAGCTGACTGCTTATGCCGGTACACTAACAGCCCTAAAACTCCCTTTAAATCAAAACCCCTTTAAAATACATTTCTGGCCTTGTTGTTTTCATAGGAGAGCATTAGGCGGATTAGTCTAGAGCTCCTAAACAAGAATAATGTGTGGCTTCAGCAGATATAAACAAATCTATTCAACTGAACCATTTCAGAACAGATACAAATTAAACCTCTGAATGAAGATCAATTTCAGACTCCATTTACAATTCTTTTTGGTTCATTCCCATTAGGTACCTGATAAAGCAGATAGAAGAGAATGACTGCTTATTCTTACTGGGAAGAACTGTGTGCTACTCAGAACTCTATTAGAGGGCAGTGCACATTTGGTTTGAACTGGCATCCACACCTACATCTAGATTGACTTACCATGATGAAGTTTACCGAGAAAAGGGGGGATATTCTGTACTTAAGCAGGAATGACAACAAACACAAGCACAGCTAAACAAGCCCATTTACTGAACTCACTTCAAATGATCAAAGGCTTAAGCATTACTTTGGCCTTTCAGACATATGCTGATATTCCACGATTACTTGTATAAACAAACAAGGACTTCACAGACCCACTTTCACGTTGCAGTCTACCCGGAGCTTAGAGTAATGATAGCCACCGCACAGGCCAAAATCTTTGAATGTCTCTCTACAGAATGTTCTATCGACCTTGGGAAAGTTTTTTAGAGGGGCTGGGTGAGTTGCACAGGGACACTGCCACTGCTGGATGTTTTGCTGACCACAGGGTAAAACCCCTCTAGGACTCAAGAGCTTGGACCTGAGTCAGCTGCGCTAGGGGATGCCAGGTCTGGAAGTGCACTACACTGATCTGGGAACATCAGCAGAGAGGTCCATGCCTGCATGCCTGTCTTCACAGGGCTCAGGCTCAACCAAACCAAGCCAAGTATCAGAGTGTTGTGGTTATTATTATTATTATTATTATTATTAGTAGTAGTAGTAGTAGTAGTAATAGTAGTAGTAGTAGTAGTAAATATTTCCCAATAGCCTGCAACACATGCAGTGCCATTTTCATTGGTTGTGTTGGGTTTTATTTAAACTGCAAGTGAAATGGCTACAACGCAACATGATCTTGAAACCCTCACTGAACTGTGCATGATTATGTACGAAGCAACACAACATGATCTTGAAACATTCACTGAACTGCACGTGATTATGTACAGAGCATATTTGGTGACGCTGCAATGTGCAGCGTTCTACGAGCAGCCTCAGCAGCGAGACGAGAGAAAGTCTTGGACAAGAGCTGAATCCAGCCTCCTAGCCCAACACATGATGGAACCAATCTGGCTGATGACTTGACGACTGGTCTGCTTTCCATTATGGGTTCAAGTGAACAATACAGCGTGTTATTTCTGCTTGGGGTTCATAAAAGTGTGTGGACTGCTACTCTGATGCATATAAAAAGGGGGAATAATGTGCTACACGTTTGCAAAACAGTCTGAGCACGTCAGCATAAAGGCTGTGTAATTACAATGACGCTATTCAGCAACACACACAATAAAAACAACATCCTGATGTTTCGCTTGCTCTCTCTCTTTTTTCATAGCTGCTTTTGGTTTTTCATCTGAGTTCTGAGTTCAAGGATTGAAATTATGGAGTATCATAACAGTCAAAACAAGAGTAAATTGAGATTTTAGACTGAATATTATCCTATCACAAGGTAAAGCATTTATTTATTGTAGCCATCATAGTGAAGCACCTTCTGCCTCTGACTACTTTCACTGGTGAGAGACAAAAACCTGTGGCATTGCTGAGTAAGCTGTCTGTCTATGATCATCATTGTTATTTTCCACTGAATAAAATGGCAAAAGATTATATCTGAGCTCTCTCTCTCTCACACTCTCTCTCCTACCAATACCCCTCTCTGTCTCTTTCTGTTTGTCCCTCTCTCTCTGTCTCTCTCTCACACACACACGCCAACCCTTTACCAAATACCCCCCCCCTTTCTCTCAAACCAACCCTTTACCCAATATCCCTCTCTCTCTCTCTCTCTCTCCTGTTTTTCCATGCTGTCATGCCAGACCAGACCCCTGAGAGCTAACTGACCCCAAGTACATATTTGCCTGTTTCTGAGAGGAACATAAATCAAGTTGAACTCTCCCTCTTCTCCCCTCTTCTCGTTTCTCCATTCCAGCCCTCCACTCCTCTCTCTCTTCCTCCCCTCCTTCTCTCCTGTCCTCCCTGTCTCCCACAACTCACTCTCCCCTTTCTTCCTCTCCTCATCCCCCCCTCCCACACACACTTCTTCCCTCACCTCATTTTCTCTCCCTTTCTCCCTCACCCTCTTCCCTCACCTCTCTCTATCCCTCCCTCCCCTCTCCCTCCTCACCCCTGCGGATGCTGCGCCGGAGCTTCCCGCAGAAGGCGTCGATGCGCGGCAGTTCGGGGTTCTCCTCTGTGGCAGCAGGGCTCTGCTCTGGGGAGGGCGTTGTTGAGGAGGGAGCCGTGCCTGGACCTGTGCTTGTGCTCGCGGCCGGGCCTGTGGCTGTGGCTGGGTTGCGGCTCATGTCCAGTGGCGGCTTGGTGCCCGCTGGGGGGGTGATGGCTGGTGGCGGAGACGTGGTGGTGGGGGTCCCCGGGCTGGGGCAGGTGGCCGATGTTGGGCTGCTGGTGGCTGACGAGCAGGCAGTGGTGGGGGTGGTGGAGGAGGTGATAGCAGCTGTAGCGGAGTAGGAGGAGAGATCCAGCACCCTGGTGCAGGAGGACGTGGAGCCCAGTGGGGAGTTGAGGGAAAGTTTGCGCATGCGCACCGGCGAGGAGGTGCGTGACGGGATGGAGAGTGGCGGTGGGCCCGAAAACTTGCGGCACAGGCGCGGCGACTTGTCGCTGTTGTGGTCGCCTCCGCTGCGGTTATTCTGGTTGGTGGCAAAGAACAGCTCCAGCGACCTGAGTTGAGGGGGCAGTGTATGTTCAGACAAACCATAAATAATACTCTGAGAAGAAGAGGCTGAGAACAACACCACCTACACACCCACCGCAGACCCAAAGTCACAGCTAGTAAGCAAACTGTATCTGGAGATATAATGCATATAATATGTGAGAAAACAACAGCATTTTGCTTAGCTTAGCTTAGCAGCTTAGTTTAGCTTCTTTAGACACTTTACTGCCAGATCAGGTGCCAACATTCTTTGCCACACAATGGTTTTGGAGTTTTTCAGAGATGGAGAGAAATTATATTTTTAGAAAATATGTAGCTATTCACAAGACAAGGCATATTGAGATTGTGTTTGTTTTTATGTGACACATTATGGTGTGTAAATGTATGTAGCTGAAGCAGAAGCAGCAGCAGCCTATTACCTGTCATGTGAATGCTACACTACATCACAACATTTAAAATGAAGGCATGAGCATTGACTGACAGAAAGGGGGAAAAGGAGATAGATAGATAGACAGACAGATACACAGATAGACAGATAGATAGATGGATAGACAGACAGACAGAGAGAGATAGATAGAGAGAGAAGTGATATAGTGAGACTGAGACAAAGAGGAGGGGTAAGAGTGTGTGTGAAGGTGTGTGTGTGTAAGTCTAAGTATGAAGTGAGTGAGTGAGCGATTGAGTGAGTGAGTGGGTGTGTGACTGTGCGTATGAGTGTGTGAGTGCAAGTAAGAGACATAAATGGGTTGTGTTACTTTGACTGGTCCAGTGCTATCTTCCTGATCTTCAGGCTGTAGTCTGGACAGATGGATGTGATGGACAAGCGGTCGAATGAGTGATACTGGATCCTGCGCAGGGAGTTGGAGGTGGGGGGTGGGGGTTAGACATATGAGTGACAGCAACAGCACACACACACACACACACACGCAAAAAAAACACACACACTACACAACACACTGGGAGGCTGGGGACGCCAACTGTCAAGACCACTTACCCATCCCAGACATGGACTACTGCACAATGATATGGAAAACAAGACTATAACTTATGGCATGTCTGCCATGGCCTTTCTTTTAAAGTGACAGCAGCCCATGAAAATGGACGCCTGCTGTTTTGCATAGGCATGAAACATGATGAACGACTACCACAAAGCCATGACAGGCAGGATGAGAGGTGAACTAAGCTGTTGTGAGTGCAGACTCTGTTCCTGACACCGGATGAAATTGTGTAGCATAAATGTGGCGTGGAAGGAAAGTGCAGTGTAAGAGTGTCTTGAGTTGTCCGCACTCAGTCAGAACCATATAATACAGGGCCAAGCTAATTAGACGTTTAGCTGAACACCTGTTTTGGGACAAGGAAAAAAAAGTTTCCAGTTGAAAAGGTCATTATGTCTGACCAGGAAAATATGCAACAGCAGACCTTCCCCTTGAAACACACACACACACACACACACATAAACATTTTCATTCTCACTTCAACTTTTTTTTCTCTCTCTCTCTCACACACACACTTTATTGTGTACACAGACACAACATAAATACACTTGACATGATCATGAAACATGAAACATGATTTAATCTCTTTACTTATTCTCACTAAACCTTTACAGCCTTACAATAATCTAAATCAGCATGTTTTATTTATAATCATAAAATTACAAAGTTTTTAACCGAGCCCCATGGACATTCATGCACCTTCATGCTGTAAAGTTAAATTTGCTAATGGTAGCAAACCTGCTGTGGGAGCCCTTTAATCCTGAAAACTAAAACAATAGCTATTCACTGAAGTCTCCAAACAGCTCTTCTCTCAAGAGTCAGTGAGAGTCGTGTCCTTCTTAAACACTCACAAACACATAACTTCTCCCTCCTTGTCCCTCCAACCCCCTCACTCCCCACCCACCCACATACACACACTCACACACACACACACGCACACACAGCCCTCCACCCGCACCAATGTCCTCCATTACCTGACGGGGATGGAGGTGAAGGGCTTCTTGTAGATGTCGGCCAGTTTGTCCATGACGACGGCGGCGGTGGTGAAGATGCGGTAAGTGTGCAGGAAGGTGTTGAGGAAGTCAATAGAGAGGAAGCGCAGGTCGGTCAGCCTCTCCAGCAGACGTTCCACGCTGGCGTAGCGGATCTGGGGGACCTTGCAGGAGTTGAGCGTCTTACTGAAGCAAATGTCAACATCATCTTTATGGAGACGCGTGTCGGATCTGATAAGAGGCACAAGCAAGGCGATGACTGGCACTCTGGCACTTTGTATTTATTAATGCCTACAGAGGTGGCTATTAAAATGAGAGACACAAAAATCACCATGAGGACAAGACAGAGAGGGAGAGAGAGCAGACACAGACAAGACACCAATCACAGGACCGCAGCTAAGGAGATTTGTCAGATGGCAGATATGGATTGCAAAATAATATGTAATGTCATATCTAACCAAGTGTAAATGTGGTTCCCCATGGCAATGAATGACACCAGAGATAATAGCAACCAAATTGCTAGATGTCATGCTTACATGACAAATATCGAATGAGAATAGGGGCCAGTCATCAGAAAGGCTATTCAATACGCCTAAGGAAACTCACAGTGCCATTTGTTCCGACTCTGATTGTAATTACTACCTTACATCTGGAGCTAATTGATCAAAAATGGAGCGCAGGTTGGTTGAAATAAATAGCAGTAGAAGGTGTGGAAATGCAAAACAGCCATGAAAGCAGAACGTGACAATGAAATACAGCCGTCTGCACCTGAATGTCTATGAACACCAGTGACTCTCACAGATAATGACGATGAACAAACAATGAAAGATAACGGTTACCAATCTCATTTCAGATCATTGTTGTTTTATGGTTCGAATTATTGTAAATTACTTTTCATGGCCAATTGATGTCCAGACATTCATCCTGCAAGTCCATTTGGCACATAACTGCACATCATGCAAACAGGAAATAGGCGGTAAATCAACAGGTAGAGCAAACTGGGGTGCCGACAGGACTTACTTGATCATGTGAGGCACAGTGACTTTAGAGTTCTCTTCAAATACACTGGTCATCAGGCCATTGCAGCGTATGTTATCAATACACTGCACAGCACAGCGAGACAGAGAAAGAAAAAGACAGACAGAGAGAGAGAGAGACAGAGAGAGGGAGACAGACAGACAAAAATATGTGTTAAATGGTGTGTTAGGATTTAATAAGAGAACAAAAACACAGAGACCTGTTTTCAGGCCTGCAGGGCAGCTCCATAGAGAAATCTGATGACGCCTGTGCTGGAGTTGAGGGACTTAGTCCCAAGTGACACCACCAGACCTCAACACCTTCGAGTCTGCAGAGGCCTCCGGCCTGATAAATGAATCTCTAGGGCTCTGCATCTGCCACAGGGGTTCTCCAGGGATGTGTTTACTAGATGCAAAGGCCCATGGGCTTCACTGGGCTGTTTCTCAGTACTACACACTAATATCATTATTGTGAATTGTGTATCATTATATTGTGTTGGTGATGTTTGTATCATGTCTCTATCTGTCTGCTTATTGTGTGTGTGTGTGTGTGTGTATGTGTGTGTTTGGGTGGTGGGTGGGGAGCGGGGGTTGTTGTTGTGCCATATTTCCTGGAATCATTTGTCCCTGAACAACTTTAAATGATCTCCCCAGACTTTAAATTTTAGACAAGAACTTATTTGTCTTCTCACAAAATGTTCCCTGCCGCCAGTAACTACTTTAATTTCACACTCATAGTCAGGGTGATATACAACTTGGCCTCTCAGCAAGTTCCTACCCTTTCTCAGTCCACTGCATTATTTAGCGGGAGAAATGTTTGGTTCAGTCCAGACAAGCAGTGACCTGTAGCATGAACATCTGAGGTAGCTGTTTAGCTCACAAAGTTGAGTCTACTGAAAGTACAAATACTACTTTTGTCTTATGGACATTTTCTTTAGCCATTCTAGATATTTAGTGACAGGGCAATGCTAACTGAGTTAAACGAGGTCTCCCTTGCTACCCTTAGCCCCTTGCATCAAATTCAAAGCACTGATGCTGGCCTACAGGGTGATTGATGGATCTGTTCCCATCTACCTTAATACTCTCTTAAAGCCGAATGTCACCCACCGGCCACTTTGCTCCTCCAAGGAACGTTATCTAGCATGGCCAACACCTTGCGCAGGTCAATCCAGACTCTTCTCATGTGTTGTTCCACACTGGTGGAATGACCTTCCAAGTGCTACCAGAGCAACAGATACTCTCTCCATGTTCAAGAAATTCTTGAAGACCCAGCTCTCCTAGCTTAAATTTTTGAATACCAGGAATACAATCTTTTACTCTTACTTTCTCCATACTGCACTTTTATATTGCTCTATTGCACTTTCATCTCAAAATACTGCAAATTTCATGTTAGCAATATGCATTCTTAGTTAGTTTTTCATTGAATGGTTTACATAGAATGTTTATCCTCTTTTGTAAGTCGCATTGGATAAAAGCATCTGCTAAATGCGTCAATGTAAATGTAAATGTAGTGTCTCCATTCTCTACTGGAAGGGTGTTTTTGTTGAGTATCACATATGTGTTAACCAGACTGTCTAGCAGCATGGACTCAGGCACGCCTAAACTGGATGAGTCGACCTTTGCTAGGGATCTTGGGTGCATGTTCATAGTGATTCTAATGACTTAGCTGGGTTAAACCCATGGCTGCCATGGCCCATATGCTGTGTGTGGGAGTTGGATCGGCATGGGTGACTGACCTGGCTGATATCACTGGTCCAGGCTGCCTTCTCCTGCCGGGATGGGGCCAGCAGGACCACGGTGAAGGCAGGGGCATCTGAGGGCTCCACCACTATCTTGAAGTCCAGATGGCCAAACACCTGGCCCGTGTTCTTGGCTGTGGTTACACAGTGTATGATTTCAGACACTTATAATAGAATCTAACCAAAAACAGCCTGTCTGTTACACAACTACTGGCACATGGAAAAAATTTAAAATGCTCAACATAGTTTGCAGGAGACAACGGCTGACAAAAAGGAATTAAAACACTGTCACTTCAGTATTTTATTGTAGCTGTGGAAAATGCATCAAGCCATGATGTCTTTATTAGATCGTTTTTATTGATTTGACTTGAAGTATTTCGGTTAAAGGCTCCGGGGGAAATATCTGGGTAGTAAACCCACAATGTAAAGCCAACAAAGTCATACAACAGCCAATAGGCCCTGGGGCATTCAAAACAAGGAGCTAAAAAGACAAAGGAAACATTACCGTACAACAAATCAACATGCAAGCCACTTTAATGTTGATGTTTCCCTGTTGCCGTTGGCTTTGGAGAAGTCAATCACATAAATGCTGACAACACAACACCTCTAATAGATGGGACATAAACAAGGGGAGACACTTCATTTATCTGCTGATGTGGGAGAGGAGGCTTCAGAAGGCTAAGCCGCAGGCCTCACAGGCTGTAAAAGCAGAGAGAGCTAATTGATCTATAATATGAAAGCACCTCAAGCGCCAGATGACATTTAAAAAAGAAAAGCCTGACACCATGGCTCCGGTGTTTTGACCCAGATCTGACAGTTAATTAACCTGCGGGGTGACACAGAGGATTCCCGCATGTCCGTAATGGCTCGGGTGTGTGTGCGTGCGTGTGTGTGTTGTTAGCCATAGTGCTGGACCTGACAGGAGAGGGTGAGGTGGTGGTGGGAGAGGTGAGCAGGTGAGCACATGAACAAACACTCACATTCCTCGTCGCTGGCGTCCGGCTCCTCGATGAGAGTGCACTCGATCAAGGACTGCACACCTCCTTGCTGCAAGGGGTCACAGCAGAGGACATGGTGAAAAAATTATCCATTGAATTCACACCCAACAGAGCAAACCCAAGACAGACTGAAATATAATCCAGCAACAGATAATCCACACATAATTTCCATGGAATTAGCTATATGTAGAGAAGTACATGTACTTAGTGAAATGATAACAACACACTTTTACAATAATTAATTAACTAATAGAATTAGACTAACAGGTAAGATCTGATCTCATCAAGTTGCATAAAGCTGCAACTTAACGTCAGTTTCTACTGCACTGGCATGGAACATTTTTGTGGAAAACATTAGAATGTGAACAAAAAATATTAAAATAATCACTGAATTTGTTTATACATCTTAAGTTGTTCAGAAGAATAAAATACTGTATTTACCTAGACTGTGTTTCCAAACACAAATATGAAAACAATCATCTCTCTGCGCATTCTGACTTTTCACTTGGAAAGTAACCAGCTTATAGACTTAAGGGTTCTTACCTCTAACAATTCACAAAAATATGTTTATTCAATATGTTTCATGTTTGTCGTCCATTTTTGAGTTGGTTGAGGGGTTGGTTATTTCAACATCAACAGCCAAATGATATAACAGGCCAATTACATTTTTGCTATGTCTATGAAATGAAAAATGTGATCAAACATTATTTCACTTGTCCCTGTAATAGGTCACACCCTTAATCTGACGAAGATATCAATACTGGCTAAGCATAGGGGAACTCTTGCCAACCCCACAAATGACATGGCAGACTTCCTTCCTAATAGACTCAGTGGGAAATGAAATCAGAGCATTTGTACACACAATCAGTTGGTGGCCCCCTCCCCAACCCAGAGCAAATCTCACTCTGTATATCCAATAACAATGGCAAATGGAGACTTTTTCCGTAGTGAAATGAGTTCTCTGCTCCTTCTCTCTCTCTCTCTCTCTGCCATAATGATTCATTCTCGGCAGGAGAGGAGTTTTACATTTCCCGCAGATACCAGAATGTCATGGACACGGTGGGCAAGAGAAAGCTACTGACAACATCCAGAGAGAGACAGCAATCTCGCCTCTGTGTGTGTGTGTGTATTTGTGTGTGTGTCTCCAAGACACAGACACCTGTTTTCTGTCACACACACACATCAGCACCAGTTGTATGCTGTTATAGCCGTCACCAAAGGACTGGTCCAGCTCCACAGAGGGCATGTTTATAATTGTTTGCTGTGATGGTATTTCTCTCATTCACAGACCGCCCTGCTAATCTGTCCTCTCTTCCTTCATCTCTGTTCCCTTTCCTCTGCCTCATGGCACACTTCTCTGCCTCATCTATTTCTCTGTCTCTCTCTCTCTCTTTTTTACAACTCTTGGTAAACATACATTTTCTCATCTGCCCTAAAATAATCTTCTTGAATGTCACAAGTTGCCTTTGAAACACCCTTGCAGTGGAGGCCACAATGGTGCCAAGACAGTGAACAGCAGAAGAAGAGGAACAGGGAGGAGAAAAAGAAGAAGAAGAAGAAGAAAAAGAAGAAGAACTCATCTGATTTTTTTTTCAGGCATCGAGGAGGCATATAACATGAAAAGGTTACAAGGTCCAAACAGACAGGCCTGCAGGACATTCTAAAACAAGAGATGACTGTCATGTGCATATTGTCATCTGCATTGCCAAGCAAGCTGTTTTACTTCCAGCCCATGCTTCATTTCTTCTGTTGAAGGCTATTCTGTTAGGGTATTTATTTTCAGTTAATTCCTCTAATTAGAATAAAACTGTCTCTGCTACAATTGACTTGGAGCACATTGCTGGATTGATTTATTTCACTAATGTGAAAGGGAGTGAGCATTTGTGCATGCGTATGTGTGTGTGTGTCTGTGTGTGCGTGTGGCTGTTTGTATGTTTGTGAGACACTCACTTTGAGCAGGTGCAGCTTGCCTCCTGAGCTGCGCGTGCAGATGAGGAAGTGCTTTGTGAACAGGAAACACTGCCTTTCCCCTTCCTTCTTCAGAGACAGCGAGCCCAGACGCACCTTACTGAGCTTCCCCCTCTCCACAGAGGGCAGCTGGATCAAAGAGCCTGAGACAGAGAGAGAGAAAAGAAAAAAAAATGAACAGAGAGACATAGAGGGAGAAAGAGACAGAAAAAGAAAGAGGGAGAAACATATATAGAGAGAGAGAGAGGGAGAAAGAGAGAGATTAGTGTTATAGCAGAGAATAGGGCCAGGAAGATAGAATGAGACAAACAGAGTGCAGGGCAGATAAAGAGATAAAGAGAGGAATGGACGGAATGAATTGGTGAAAGCTTTGAAATGATGGACAGTTTTATTAGAAGACTATCTGTGCAGTTTATCTCTGATACACAGACAGCACAAGAACAAATATCAACATGGACAATAGTCTTTGCAGAATGTTGACAAATTGGTGACTACAGCATGAAGTCGATGGTGTAAATGACAGACACACAATGACCCACTCCCAATAATCCAAAATCAAAGTCAACCTCTTCAAGGAGTCTCCTCAAGGAGTCATTCTATTCTGAAGGAATTACACTGTCTCATCTCACTGCTATAGCCCCTTCATATATCTATGTTTTTCTTTTTTTTTTTTTAATCAAACACTTCCTTCACAGTGTTCTCATACATTTTAGATGCCCCAGAAGAATCCGACTTCAAATGGTAGAGGCCTGCAGAGAGACATTCCTGTCTGTTTCCAAAACAATGCATAATTCAGGACCCCATTGGATTCACATCCAAGCCAATGCTGTCTTTATTACTGTGTTTCCCTTGCCTAAGGCAAAAGATTGGTTTGAATGAGTACTCATGTGTACACCACAACACTGCAGGTGTTGGAGAGAGGCATGGGAGGCTCACCCTGTCTCACAAAAGTCTGGCTGGTGTCCAGAAGGATGTCGCAACCCTCCACAATCATCCGCTCGATGGCCAAGTTCTTGCGGATGTTTTCGGTGTCACTCACCTCGTCGTGCATAACCCTATGGACAGGCACGGATTGTGACTCCACAACACACTGTACAAGCAACAAGTGTGCGATATTTTATTTAATTTTCCATTTGTGTTAATAGCACACACACACACACACACACACACATACACACACACACACACACACAGAGCCTCTATTGTGACATGACCACATGCAAGCAATCTGTATAATAAGCACAAACATGTGGAGCAGTTATGCTGCGACAGACGGTCCATCATCTAAAAATAGCCTCAATTAATCTCACTCTTCTAAACTTGTCACTGCCAACTACCGTAATTAAGACAACGGCAGGGCTGCTGCTGGAGGCCGACTAGGCCCTATATCAAGGTCCTGACTAGAAGGGATACGCAGTAGGTCAAGTCTTGCTGGTACAGTTACAGTTACAGAACTGAATAAAAACTAAAGCAGAGGGGGTTTTGGGGGGTTGCCTCCCAATATTATATATATATATATTAGTAGATCATTTGCCACTGCTACTAGCTAAATAAATGTGAGATAAATGCGAGATATCGGCGTAATTTCTGGCCATACGAGCATGCCCTTTAGACCCAACCCTATATCAAACACATGACTGAACCTGAGCCTGAGCCTGAATCCTGCCTCACTCACTCAGTGTTACTACTCAGTGCTAGTGTTTTGTGCTAGCTTTGGCACGGGACAAACTCACCTGGAGAGCTCCTCCAGCTTGGACTTGGCAAACTCCAGACTCTTGCGCTCCACATGCTCATGAGGGGTGTGAGCCAGGAGCTCATGAAGAGTGATGATGTAGCGGGGGATCTGTTGGACAGGCAAAGGTGAACAGCAAACAAACACAGCAAACAAAAGTTCACAAATCGGCATGAAGAATCAGTTACATGAATATGTTGTGTTAATGTTTATGTTTACTTTGCAGACGCTTTCATTTATGCTGCGACGTACAATACAAGAATACAAGATTCAAGAAATAAGAGAGAATACAAGAAATCAGAATACTAGATTCAAAACTAAATGTGATTTTATTTTTCCTCTCTGCTAATACCGCAGATTTGTCACAGCGGTGTGTGTTTTGGTTGGAGAAACTAGTGTGTGGAGTGCACTGAAGGAGCAGATAAACTTCCTTCATTAACATATGAGCTCTTCTGAAAGGAAGGCAGTGTTTTTGAGACATTCCAGGGCACAATTTATAATACTTAACGAGCAAAGAGTTTTCCTCTGCACAAAAGTGTCTCCTTTGTTAGTAAGTACTTCTGAGTATTTTAGACTATTTTCAAAGGATGCTGAAAAGTGGTAAAAGGTGAGTTGGAGACAGAGAGGGGGGTCAGGAAAGGACCATGGGTTGTCTTTTGCGGTAAGTGGAGCCCCACCTGGAACATGGGATAGGTAAGAAAGGTCTCCAGCATCCTCCCCTCGCAGGCCGCATTGGACTCGTACTGCTTCAACAGCTTGTCAAAGTCCCGGTTCTGCTTGCAGTTGGCCAGCACTTGCAGACTGTACTGGTGGTTCCTCACAAACTCCTGGTAGATGTTCAGCATGGGCAGCAGAATATCGAACAGATCCGCTGCAGGGTGGTAGGATTGGAGAGGGTGGTGGGATGGGGTGGGGGATGGGTGGTGATGAGAAGGCAAAAGGAAACAAGGTAAGTGGAAATGGAGGTGGTGAAAGAAGAAAACAGCAGGCGCTTGTTATAGGGTAACAGGGTGCCCTTGTAACAAGAACACTTTGAGGGTCTTACAGGGAGCATTTTTTTTGTCTACTTGAACAAACAAGCCGTTTTGGAGTCTTTGGTGTGGAGGCAGAATAACACCTTATCTCCACTCCTGTTGAACAGCCACCTGCTTTCCTGCGGGCAGAATTATGGTCGGGGCTGCCGAGCCATCGTTGGGGCTATTGTTCCGTGCCGCAAGTGTGGTAGAGTCATCTGTACGACTTTCTGTTAGCGTGATTAAGGGGGTGGACAGCGGAACGTCAGCGCTATTGTTTGACCGAGACGGCTGTGCGTCAGTAGCGAGCACTTGTCCTTGTTGCTGGAGTGACCCTGAGACATGAGGAGTTTAGTCTGACGACAGTGAGAGAGCAAAAGAATGTTGCTCTGCATAAATTAAACATTTCTTCAAGTTTACGCTTGATGCTTACCAAGAACCAGGGTGGGCCAGTTTGCAATCCTTGCCTTCAGGCCTTGGTGAAATATTTCATGTAGGAACATGATTGTTTCACTGAAGACAAAGAAGCACAGATAGATTTAATAACAGCATATGCTACAGAGCAACATTGCTACTGCACATTACATTTTGCAATCTAATGATTTCTTGACATGTATGTGTTTGTGTGAATATGTGTATGTCTATGTGTGTGTGAGTAAAGGACACCTGTTGAGAAAGATGCTGCTGACGTCGTCGTGGCTGATGGGTGGCTTCTTGGAGCTGGCGGCCATCCGCAGCGGCCGCAGGAAGCAGTTGACCAGGATGGAGAGCTGATGCACATACTCGGTCTCGGCCTCCACCATGTTGAAGACGATCTGGTTCCGCTTGCGCATGCTCTCGGCGTGTGGCGAGCAGATGTAGTCCTGCACAATGATCTTCCACTTGCGCCGACAAAGCCAACCCCGCATGAAGCTCTGAACCTATACACACGCATGCACACACACACACACACATTAATAAAAGGCAAACTCATATTCACGCATAACTTTAAACATCTGCATATTCATACTACAACCATTCAACAGCCAGTCAACATTAATCCAAAGTATATGCAAAACAGCTCTGATTCAGGGGAGAAAACATGCTAACCACTGAAGTGCAAACAAATTTATGACTTGGCATAAAGTTGGGAATGTAAACATTTATGGTGTGCCATCAAATGTAAACACCTTAAGACACATATCGGTACAGCCACATACCTTTTTGATTTTTTTTATGTCTGGGTCCTCCTCCTCTTGGTTAACTTGGTATGGACGCATTCTCTCCTTGGTTTTATTCAGAGCAATAATCTTCAAATGATAACCACAACACACACACACACAAAAAATCGCACAGTCATTGATTTTTTTTTTGAGATACTGGCAATCTATAATTTGTACCTTGAGGAAGATGGCGAGATATTGTCAGATAATTTGTAAGGTTTCCAACCTTCTAACAGAAACTCAATATAGTCCACAAAATCCTCTGTTTAAACAGCTGTGGTTATTGACTGTTTTTAGAAAAGAGAAAGGCAGGCTCAACAACACAGCACAGATTTCTCTGCATGTGTTGGCAGTGGTGTGTTCAAAGGGTTCAGCTTTATATTACATAATACATCTCTCCTACCATCTAGTCCCTACAGGAGCCAAGCCGAGTTGCACTCAAACATACATACTGTATTTGGACTCAATTCCTCCCATAAATATCCAATACCAACAACTGTATAACAGTACAAAAGTTCTGACACCAGGTAGTCACACCAGGCTCTCTCTTGAGAGCTACCAGTAGCTTACTACCTGCTTAAGAGTAGCTCTCCAAAGGGTGAAAGGAAATATAAATGACATACAACATAGTCACAAAAGGTATTAAACCTGTTAAAATTTCTAGGAAATCAAATTCGGACATCCTGCCCTGTGTAGTACAAAATGATCCAAGTTTTACTTTTCTCTGATGACAACTGATGTTAGTAGTACACACCAGATTTGGCTATAACTATGGAAAGTAAAGGTGCCACAAATGTAGACACTTGCACTGCACTGTAAGAGTGAAGGTGGTAAAGGATGTTAATATTTATCTCCAGGCCTATCAGTAAGACTCATGTAAGATAGAGTGACTCTTGGACATATTGATTTTGTCAAAGTAGTTCTCGGAGTAAAAAAGGTTGGAGACCTGGGACTACACCATGTAGTAGCCATATTACTGTGTTGATTCACCTGCTGAAATAGGGTGAGTCAAATGTTTCAATTTTGTTTGCAGAATGCAAATCTTTTAAGCTACGCCCAGCCTAGTGGTACTGTAGTGTGACAGTGACCATCAGGGGCCCAACGCTGATCCCGCAAGCCAGAAGGCAGGACCCTGGCCCAGGACTGGTTGTGTGTTGGCCAGGCCACGAGGTGGGGGTGGGGAGATGCGACTGTTTCCAGGTTAGATAAGCATCTCTCTTCCTCCCGGGAGACAATCTCCTCTGTTCATTCCACAACTACCATCAGACATCCTCTAGCAGGAATTAACAGCGTAAGCAAATTGTGGCTTACGTGTTCCGCAGGGGAAGAGGGTCAGCTGTGTGCACCTTGGATGGGACTCAAAGGGCTTTTTGTGTCAGCCAACACCACTGAGACTATCTGGCAAGGAGATTAGTTGATGATTGTATGCTGACAATTACATGTAGTGCACTGCTAGCCACATCATTCCTGTATACTTTCAGAAACTCTTGATCAGATTTGCTACTGTATATAGCTGACATTTCTAATGTGACCCATATCTATAGATTTAATAAACGTATGAGCCTTACATAGTTTAAACTTCATATACAATATACACCATGTCAGTTACAGTACATTGGTTTAACAGAATAGGATAATTAATTTTAATTTCAAGTGAGTACAGTCATTCATTATTCTTTTGACAGACAAGTTGTGTACAGGGAAGGCTTTGACTTCATTATCAGAATGGAACCACAATAAGATACGCTAATCTAACCTAATCCAACTGATATGAGTTATCATATATATATATATGTATACACATATTTGTACATAGAAACTATTTCTTCATTTTACATTTGGATATGTTCTGGCGAAATGAGTAGCTCATCGCTACTGCATTCTTTCCCTTGGTTTCTGGGTGTATTTGGGGTTACAGCAGGTGAGTAGAAGGAGAACCTCTACCTTCAAATTCATTGTTGCTCAACAACTGACACATTCTCCCATTTAGTGTCATTGATTTCATTCAAAACTAAGGACACACAGCTTGCTGATCACGCAGTGCCAATAATGGAAGTTAGTGTTTTCCCCCCTGAGGCACTGACACTGATTGGCAGTCAATCAATGACAGATATATTAAAACTGTGGGGATCCCTCCACATGAAACACTTATTTAATAATGATCATTATGAACATTTCATCAAACATGTCAGTGTTTTCAATGAAGGTATATGTAATATATATATATATTAGTATTGTACTCAATAATGTCAATTCTTTATATGTTGCTTAATGATTTTACAAAGATAAACTAAAGCACAATTTTATGCAATGTCCTTACTGGGACATATGTGCTAGTTTCAGACTGAGTCTAACAGCCATGTAATACTCTGTAAGACAGTGCTGTCACTATAGTTGTGGATGTGCTCTGACTGCCAGATCGATAAGCCTGCCTGACACTGTGGTCAAATGTACAGGCATGGTGGGTTTGCTACCCTGTTAGCCCTGCATTTGAGGCTGAGTTGGAGTGTCCTTGCTCTCTCTCTTCACTACTCTGTACTACTTGGTGGCCCAGAGTAAAGTGTCAGAGGTCAAGTAGGCCTACCTCAGCCTTTAACCTCTCAATCTCTGTGTCTTGGTCCTCCAGCTGCGTCCTCAGCTGATTGGCTGCCACCTTCTCCGTCTCCACGATCTGCACCAGGTGGATGTACTTCTGCATGAGCACCTCACGTTCAATGATGATGTCAGAGTAGCTGCCATGGAGACAAACCAGCATATGTGAGAGAAAGGATGTTGAACACTTTGAAATAATACATAGATCTAAGGCTGTGGTTGAAATCCTCAAATAAGTCTGAACCTTGGAAAATAATGTCATTCCACAGCAACAAAAGCACTCAGACTATATATATATTTTGGACACATCAACCAGGAAGGTGCAACTCTACCCACAAAATCCCTGTATATTTACACACATGTGGAAAAGCTTGCGTGACCAAAGCAATGCTGTAAAAAGGAGCTGGAATTTACAACAGTGGGAGCTGAGTGTTTTTGCTCGGATTATTATTGTAATGGCCTACAATCACTGTGCAGTTGTTCAAAGTACACAGAGTCCCCCACTGCTTTTAAGAACTACATCTGGACAGAAGAAGCACGCAAATCCATACTCATTTTGGGGGATGTTTCAGCAGGAGAAGACAAACATAAACAGTGAAGATGTGCAAAACACAACCTCACTATTAAAGGCTATTCCAGTGAGAGCGGACCTTAAGCTAAAAAAAAAAATGTTTCAAATACAAGTGATAACAAACCACAGTGCTATATCTGTTGTGTGTGTGTTTGTCTGTCTATCTGTCCATCTGTCTGTCTCTCCCTGGAACTGTAATGCAATGATACATGCTGCCTATAGTTTTCTTCTAGGCCACAGTGTTGAAATAATTTGGATGAAATTATGATGGCTTCCAATACAAAAGCTACTTCCATAAATGTCCGAAATGACAACATTGTCACCAGGATGTGTGTGGGGTTGGTGGTGGTGAAATCCTTCAGGTACTTGATGATAAAAAATGGAGTGCTTATTCTCAGTCTTGGTCTCCTCTGTGTACGACTGGAAACTGGGGCTGTCACATCTAATGTAGGGTTATCAGGCTGCTTGCTTGTTTGAGATGACATGAATCTAAGTGCAAAGTGCTGGGGTGTGTGTATGTGTGTGCGCATGGCTTCACCCGTGTTCCCTACATTGATTTGCCTTGCGGCGCTGTCTTCCCTCCACAGCTGAACTGAAGCTATGGCAAAGAAGGCACTTTATCATCTTTTAAGCAGGATGCCGGTATGTAAAGAGAACAGTTGGTAGCAGATTTACATATGGCTGCATTTGAAAAGGCCTGTTGTGTAAGTGGGGTTGAATGGGAGTGATGAGGTCTGTCAGCTGATGCCTCAGGGATTACCACACACACACACACACAGAAAGAGAGAGAGAGAGAAGTGTACAGAGGGCCACTAAGTCGAGCCGAAGTATGAAAGAGTGAGAGTGAAAGAGAAGCCACAACGAAACAATGTTTATAAATGCATTCTAAAGATACACTCACTTTCTCTATTTCTCTCCCTCTCTCTCTCTCTCTCACACACACACACACACAGAGACAAGTGTACAGAGGACCACTAAGTTGAGCCGAAGTATGAAAGTGAGAGTGAAAGTGAGGCCACACAGAGACAATGTTTATAAATGCATTCTAAAGATACACTCACTTTCTCTTACTCTCTCTCACTCTCTCACACACACACACACACACAGTTTGTACCTGGCCTGCTGGATGGCCTCCACCCACTCGTCACACTCCACCTCCTCATCGGTGCGCAGCTCCAGGGGCTTCTGACCATCATGACCGAAGACGATGAGGAAGTAGTGCTACATAGGATCAGAGAACACACACACACACAGACACGGCTTAATATACCTGGACTTGTTTGTTACAACTCAACACATCTCTGTGTATGTGCGTGCGTGAGTGTGTTTACACCCTCAGATTCTCACTATGCATCAACAACTTTCAATAAGCTTGTGTGTGTGTGTATATGTGTCTGAAGCCTCTACTTACACTTATTTGGAATGCATGGACAACTCTAAGCAAGTTTGTGTGTGTGTGTGTGTTTGAAGTTCCTGATTCTATTTATACTTATTTGGAATGCAATAATAACATTTTTTTGTAAGCTCACACGTTCCCAAGCTTTACAGACTCAACTTTAATCGCGTATGGATCTTGTCCAGAGCTCTTAAAGAAAATGCTAAATATTTACAAGCATAGGTATAATCTAAACACTGTTTAGACACAGCATGGAGTCAACAGGAGGCATTGACAACATAACTAAGGTAGCAACAGCAAACTGCATCCAAGCCTTTAGAGGGAAACATAAAACAGACTGACAGTCCCTCTCTGGCATGCACTCTGACTGCTCATCACATCAAAGCACTGGCACAGGCAAAAGGCATGGCTGACAGGCATCAAAAGGATATGATCTGGATCACAGCGCTGGAGCCCAACTCACTCCTCTGGCTTCAGAGCACATCACTCAGCTGGCTCTGGGACCATGCGCTGGTGCAGCTCAAGGGGCAGGTGTAGGTGCAGGAGCTGATGGTTCATTTGAAGGCAAGTTATGAAAAGCCATTCACACCAGCATTTGAGAACATGGAAATCTGAGGGCTGTTGAAAATGGACGGACTACCAAGCTTGTGAAAAACATGTTTATTAAGTTTACACTCCACTCCAAGAGTGTCTCTGTGTGTGTGTTAATGTGTCTCTTTATACAAAAGAGAGACATTCGCTAAATTGCTAAGTGCTGCACGATATCCTGATCTCTTCATCAAGCTTTATTACAATATAAAGATATGCTAACCCAAACTGCCTGTTTCTGTCAGCAGCCTGTAAGTAGGCTGCACTGAAACACTGCTACAAATGCACACGTTGACTGAGGAGACTCTACCTGTTGGAGGCAATCTGAAGGTAAATTAAATCTGTCAAGTGTTGTGCAGCAGGTACAAGAGGACCTGGGTGAGGCCTGCGCTCAAACAAGAGGCCTTTCAGAGTAAGAGCTGTCAGAGGCCTGTGTGCCACATTCATATTAAACACTGATGGCACAGAAATGGCCCATTTCTGTCCAGAGCATTTGTTTTGTCAAAAGATCAGACGACAGAAGATGAATTGTTCAGTTGAATACTGTCAGCAGTTTCCCACAACTTTATATTGACAATGCAATACAATTACAATGGTCTACACAGCATCCCACTTGAAGTGATATTTCAAGGCTATAAAGATCATGTATGTTTATCAGGCGATCCATTCGCAGTCACATACCCAAAAGTTTGGTCACAAGCAGGCAGGCCATTATAGCAACCTGTTCTGCATACATATCACAGTAACAGCAACAGATGCTGGGCCATTTCTCTAGACGAATCCAAGAAAAAAAACAGAGCACTCTTTAGGTCTTTAGGACCTTTCATCAGGTGCAAACAACAAATGTTTTGACGCCCAGCATCATCTCTCCCTGCTGCCGATTCTGTGCAATAGCAACTGTGCGAGTCACATTGAGATCATAATTTAAAGAACTGGCCTACTTAATACAAATAAGCAGTAATTAGGAGGTTATACTTGAGAAATTAGCTAATGGTCTGCTATAGGGAGAATAAGGTCATGCAAAATACAGTATCAATAAGTGATTTGAAATATCTAACAAATGGCTAGTATAGTGTTACCCATGTTAATAAGATCTGTCAGCAGTACGAGACCTGGTACAGTGACACTAATCAGATGGGTCATAACCAAATGGTGGCCGTGCTACTCCACCAGTGACCCCACTGGGAAAGCATATGTGCAGGGTACGTACCAGTACATTGATCCAAGCATTCATCCACATGGAACTCTCATGGGACATCCCATTTTAAATCAGATAATGCCTTTGCCACATTTCAGATTTTGCTCAAATCTTGTCCATATCATGAATGGGTTCCACAAATAAGACCTGTAAAATATTTTTGTACAAATTCTATGTTGTGATAATGTCTGATAATACTTCTAGACATCTAGACAGCTTTGTTTGGCCATTAATATCTCGAAAAGTATCATTCCTGACCAAGATTTCAAGGGTGGCAAGGCAAATATATTCTCATTATGACTAAACAACACAGCAGAAGTAAATGGTGACTTCTGCAAGAGCATGCCACAAACAATCTTAAGAGATGCACCCCTGTACTTCAGTGAGATCCATATCATCTGCAGCAAGGGCTGAGGTGGGCCTGCCATGTGGTGTACAAATGGTGTGGCACAAACACCTGTATTGAGAGCATAGGGGGATGGCAATGAGTAGGACTGCAGGTGAGAAGCCTGCCATGGAGAAGACACCTGGCACTGGGCCAAGTAAGGGACAGGAGTCAACCCAGTGGGCTAAAACAGTCAGGCTGCACTGATCACACAAGTGAAATGGTACATTTAAAATGAAAGCAGTTGGAAAATAATTTTAGTAGCTTTTAAAAAACAAAATCTGTCCAGCTCTTACATTTCTGGTATGGCCACTGTTGCAGTGTATGCTGTTGCAACTGGAAGGCTTCAGTTGTGCATCTGGTGTAGCCTCCCTCCAGTAAGGATCTGGTGGCTAGCACATCATTATGATAAAACTGGTGGCTAGCTACATCATTATGATAAGACAGAAAGCAGTTGGGCCTACATTCAGTGGAGTTGCTTTAGCCACACGGTGAACGCAGCACAAACTACATAAATTGCACAAACTTCACAGAAATTGCACAAAAAGTAGAAAAATTATGTCATCACAAAGTATTGAGGAAGACACCATCAAACCCAAAGAACTAAAACGTAACTGCTTATATTATAATGCACTTGCGATAACTAGCTATAACGCTCTAATTTAACCTCTTGATAGACTTTGTTATTACATGGCATCATGCATTCATTTGAATGTTTGACAACTAAAATCTGCATTTGAATCAAACTAACTGAACTGAATCAAGCCTATAACATCTCCCGGGATCTGTATGGATGTTGGTTTGAGAATAGGCAGGTTATATTAACATTTCCAAAAGATCTCTGCCATGGTGTAACTGAGTTATTTAAGAATTTAAGCACAACTGACAGTTATTGGGCCCATCATCTCATGCCTGATTTTTTCAAACATGAGTTTGCAGGGCTTGTATGCTATTTGGTGCTATGCATATGCACCTCAGCACATTTAGACAAATTACATGGATTAGCCACTTGTCCTGTTCGCACAACAGACATGAGGGACTGGTCTTATGTAACCAACAGCTAACTCTATTTACAGCTCGTTGGAAATGGGACTCTGGTCTTTCTTGGTGCGCTCCTTGCTTCTGCCTCATGTAAACAATGAGATGAAAGCTGCTTTGGGTGGGTAAAGGGCTGATTGCACTGGCCCAGTACTTTCAAATGCTTCCACTTCATCAAAAAAAAACCTTGTGTGGCTTTACAAAGAACAGCAGAGTTGTTATTTAGGGGAAGATTACTGACTTTCCATGGTCAGCTTGATTAAAAATCATTGACAAAGAAATAACGCAGTCAGACATTATATAGCTTATTTCCTTACTCCACGAGCACAAGACAAAATTCTGTATTTTTGTAAGTATAATACACTGCAGTGAATTTGACTTTTTTTCTCTGTTTATCTGGAGAATTGCAAAACAAAAAAACACACCCTGACACTAATAAATGCATAAATATTGCTTTAAATAGACATAAACTATGTGGGAAGAGAAACTGGTTCAGTGGGTACTTTGACGAATGCGTCATATGCAAATCAACAAGCATGAATTTCAAATCACATTTAGAAAGCAAACACAGAGCCATGGATCTGTGCTCTTATAACGAGACTCTAATGACTCATGACAGTTTAACAGCAAGCCTTGAATTATTTCCTTGACCTGCATCATTTACCTAGCATTGGGGAAGACAGAGGCTTCTCCAGCCGTGCTCTCCATGCGCATGTGCGCCCAAACTCAAGTGTTTTGAGCTCACAGTTTTGACTTACTTACTTACTTGACTTTACTACACATTCCACACTAGGTTCCTGATTGACGCTGGGGGGGTATCAGTGTAGCGGGGATTCTCTGATTCTCTGACAGAAACATGCAGAGACCCCAGTAGATGAATACAGGAGGGTACAAAATGTCTGTTGTTGAGAACCAGAGTGCTTCCTGGAAGAGCTCCAAGGGAAATCTCCTCATATTTAATCCCATCCGTGATGAAGGCACAATGAGGGGATGTGTCGGTGTCTGCAAACATAATCCTACATAAAACCTGTTTCTGAAGACACTGTCAGCCCTGGCTGAGGCCTGCCCCTGCTCAGAGGACTCTAGCGTCAGTGCCTCAGATCACAACAGGCTAAGCAGACAGGACTCTGGCCTCCCTGTGCTCACCATGTGGGGGGTAAAACACCCCAGGAGAGACTGTGCTTCCTATCTGGGGTGGCCTATTCTAAAAGGGCACAGACTCATCTGATTGCTGCTGATTGGAGTGAATGGGAGGGATGCAGCAGCTGAATGAAATATACCGAAATGCATTTATTTCGTTTATCATTCATTATGCATATAATGTATTTCTTTGAATTGCTTCATGTCATTCAAAAAAATCCTGTCCATACAGTTGCACAACTCACAGAAAACTGGACTGAACATGTCTTCTGCCTCACCTGGACTATTTTAGCGTTTGTTTGTGTACCCCATCATAGTTGTCTATGTGTTTTGCACATACCATATACACGCCCTTGGTTTGTAAACTGGACAAAAATGTGTTCATTAAAACTACTAAAAAGCTTGAGTGCTCCTGAGCCTTAACACTCCTCTAGCTCTTGTGATGGTGTAGATGCACTGAGGACTGTTGATCACTTGATCAAGATCATTGAATATGTAAAGAGTGCCTCTTTACGTCGCAATGTAAACTTTTCAAAGGTCTTTTTTTATCAGCTTATGAGGGCTCGAATTTGGGCTGAATAAAGGAGGATTTTTCCCCTAAACCTTGTGAAAACAGAACACAGAACTAGACGAGTGTTTGTGCCTCTCGCTCCGTTTTTACCCTCTTTGCTATCTCCGTATCTCCGTATTAGTGTCTATTTTTTGTCAGTTGTTGTCATTATTTGCCTCCCAACACTATTTTACACACATAAACCACCAGTGAGATCATTCAAATATGTCCTGGGGCACAGAATTACCAGAAGAGTTTCTATTCATAGGTTAGGTTTCTCTCTCTCACACACACACACACACACTCATAAACACACATACAGTCACTATAACGCCCCTTTTGGTGTACCAGACTCTATGGCAGGGTGATGAGCTATGCCACGATAGAAGCTGACTGCCCCAGGGCAAGGCACTCTGCCATGGCACAAGGCACAGGGCTTGGGCACTAGCAATGAATGTGCCCTCATGCACCACCAGCTCACATTCATCAGCCTGACCGTGCCTCACACACCGCTATCAGGTTGCTAACTTCCCCTGGATGGCTGTGTATCTCCAGATATATATGTTTTACCATTACAGTTACAGTTCATAAAAGCTACAATAATCAGAACTGTCAAAAAGCCAAGTCAACAGAATGGCTTAGCGTGGGGATGGGATGGAGATGTTTCTTGCATAACAATCTCTCACAAGTGTGTTGCCTGAGTATTTTTATACCATGTCACTTCACCTAACAAATCATGTCGCCATGGCAACAGATTCTTCCCAGCTTTGGCCAAGCAGCACTGTCATACTCTTCTATTTTTTTTTTACTCTGTTTATCCTCTAATTACTTTTTTTCATCCAGGTTTAAAGATGATGAAAGTGGAGTAATTTTGCAAAGCAAAATATGGAATGTGAATGAGCAGAGATTGTAGAAAATGTAGTGTGTGGCAGAGAAACAGTGACGGGACTACTCTGGCATCCAACACAATATTAACATATCAATAGAACAAGACTTTCTTCATGTGGTAGAGAGAATCATGCAGATCAGTGATGCAGCTGTTATCTGTGTGAATGTTAGAAGCCCTAAAGAGGTTTCTGTGAAATATCGAGTGCTTTAATTACCAAGAGTATAAAGAGCAGTTACACAGAGATGTGTTGTCATGAAGCAGGGAACAGTGAAGGTAGAAATCCATGTGTACTACATCTGTGTTACATGCATGTAATAAAGCACATGCAGATTTTGTAAAAGCTTTAATTAGAAGTTTAAGGCATTTGAGAAAACATCTCGCTCTTGCCCAGCTGCCTACACACTGCTACAGACACACACGTGCATGAGCATGTACTCTATGTGTGAACAAATCTAGTAGGCTATACTGAGCTGTAAAACAAGCCGGCATAGCATCTCACAATGGATGGTTTGCTTCAATGTGTTCTCTCTAGATGCTGGACAGGCAGAGATAGGCAAGCCATTAAATGGAAACAATGTGAGCATATATCAGAGTGCACTATAAGCGTCTGGGGAAAGAGACTGAATGGGAACCATGGTGTTTTTCCATCCAGACAGCAGCCATTAATGGTTCATATGAGTCAGTGGTGGGCCGGTGGCACTTGTCACACACACACTTCAGTCCCTTTCTCAGCCTCTCGCTCATAGTGTGTACTACGTTAGGCATATCAACATAACACACATGCACACTGCTTGCAGAGTGTACTATGTTTAGTATAGTAACAAGTATATGTAGTGTAGTGTATGTGTAGTCATACACTTGGCTTGAATTGCAAGTTATTTTAGAACAGTTCATAGTATTACTAAGAGAATGCATTAATATTTTACCTGTAGTGTGTGCACAATGTTTAATTTGGTGGAATCCATGGATTGCATACTATACATAGCTAGTGTTTATTATTGTGAATAGTAAATAGGCCTTATTTCTTAAGTGCCCTGTCAAGTCACTCAAAGCGGAAACGGTATTCACAACTTACTTTTACTTAGATTGGCAAAGATGAGAGTTAATAAAGACAAACCCGTCACCTGTCAACTGCCAAACCAGAAGCCTTAAAGGGGCTTTGTGGATATATTGGGGTGTCAGAATGAGAGACTACAACGTGACACTGAATACTGTGAGCTGTTTCTCTCCTAACATGGAATCTGTGAATCTGTTTCGCCGGGTCACCAAGCCATAACAGCAGATGGTGAAGCATTTGGTCTTCCTGTGCCTTTCCTCTCAGCATCGAGCAATGCTGAGACAAATTACATCACTGCAGCTCACTGGCAAAAGACAAAATACTTTGGCTTAAAAAAGGCAAACTTGCCTCCCAACTTCAAGCATCTCAATACAAATCCTGACTGCTTTCCCAACCCATAAGCATCTGATGCCAGGTGTGTGACCGTGAAAGGAAAGCTTTCTTAGACCCCTTTTGCATGAGTTAACATGGAGCACTAATGACACGGCAACTGATCAGAGAGATAAATTGAGAGACGTCTCAGAAAAATTGCCCAGTGACTGGCTAAGCCTCAGGAGCACTTGATGAATCCTGGCAATCATTTATGCAGACGGTGACTACGGAGCCTGTCCTTGCTGAACGTGTGCTGGCAAGCTAATCTCTCTGTGCTGCAATGCATGCAACGCGAATCTCTGGCAGGTCACACTGACACGGATCGATTCAGGCAGCCCACTAAGTGCCCTTACACACACACATGCACATACACACACACAGTTGGACTGACGATAACTCCTTCCAGATGGGAACTAAAGAGATGTCTAAGTTCTGGAGGTTCACAGAATGAACTGTACATGTAGAGGTAACATTTATTCTTGATGACTTATGCTCAGTTCAGTTTTTGGATGGCGCTTAATAAGAGCTCTCAAAGCAATATTTGGAGTAGAGGGCAAGAAGAGAGTACTGCCATAATGGGCTGAATCGAGACATCTTAAAGAGACACAACTTACGAAAGATTTTTGCATTTAAAATGACTCATTGTGCTCAATTTTAACTTATTTCAATACAACTGGATTATTTTAGAATTCCCGCTGATGACTGTCAAAACCGGGAGATGAATAACCTTTAGCATGTAGCAATAAAAATACAATAATTTTGTAACAAAATAACTACAAGTCTCACCATTTCCAACCTCCAACATTAATTAGCACCACAGAAAGCATCTTAGAATGATTCTCTTTTGATAAAAAAAAAAACAAAAAAAAACATCTAAAAGCCATTAGGTTGGAAACATCTTCAGACAATGTTTTGCTTCCCACAAACCTGCTACACCTGCAGGGCAGCAGAGAGAGCCTTCGCCAGCTGTGCTGGCCCACAGGCCAGTGGCAAAACAACACAAACAACATCACTACCATTATGGGCAGACAGAAATGCATTAAGCGAGGCCAGCAATGATAAGACTGAAAACACTGTAATAATGGCAGCTACCCTGCAAACAAGCAAGCGACAGTCTGTGTATGTGTGTGTGTGTGTGTGTGTGATTGTGTGTCTGTGTGCATCTTTTCAGTTTGCAAAGGCTCTAAAGAACAATTTTAACATCTCTGTTTTATCACTTGCAAGCGTAATATAATATCTCTATTGTTCTTTATTAGATTTAACAGCCTGCACAGCTGAGCAAGAATATGCATTTATGGCCTGCTCTAGTTCACAACCCTTTTGCCCCGTCTGGAACAAAAAGGAAGGAGATGAAACCAGATCAATCACTAGCTGGGTTTCCATCCAACTTGTTAATGAGCATATAAGTTATGCGAATAACAAATCCTTGGTTGGAAACATCTGAAAATTCGCATCATTCCCCTAATGCGAGTGTAAATTCAATTCGATTGAGGGGGTGGATTAACCCTTGGTGTGAATAAGGCATAATGTAATTAAACTCAATGGAAACAGTTTATATTGCGTATATTCACATTTACTGCATTTCTATCCATAGGTGTTATCCTGGCAGCATTGCGTTTTGATCCAACAGCTGGTCGGAACACGTCACCTGATTAACTCAATGTTTATTCTTTATTCGCATTACACAGCTGATGGAAACACAGGTGGATGCACATATTCTTGAGCTGAATTTTTCTTAATGCGACTATAAGATGTGAATGAGTTGGATGGAAACCTAGCTACTGTTAGGATGGATTGATAGGTAGATAGATAGATAGATAGATAGATAGATAGATAATCTATCCTGTGGCCAATTTTTTGGGACAGCTTGGAGGGTTGCTGTACTGTGTGTGTTTCAGCAGAGGCTGAAGGAACACAAGGCCTAAAAGAGTTCCAGCCCCAGAGAGCACTGTAGCACTGTGTGCATTTATAGGCCCACTGTTTGCCAGTGCTGCTGATTATATCTGTGAGGAGGAAACAAAATGAAACGACACAAAAAAAGGCAGCTGCATCTCCATGTCTGTTATAAGAGCATGGGCTTTTCTGCCACTCACACTCAAACAAAATTAATACTGCCAGTATAGTTTTAACAAGCTCTTGGAAGAGGTATATGCACAAGCAAAGACAACAACATTCTCATTTTTTTTTCCATTACAGGGTGCTGGGTCGAACGTCAATCTGATCCACTGGAACTGGGAAAGATCTAAAATATGTCTGACTCTATATATACTGCCTAGACGCACAGTCATTCCCTGAGTAAATCATATGTTTTTTTTCCCCAAAAAGAAAAAAAATCCCCATCTTCATTTTTGTTCTAAGCCAAAAGCAAATCCCATTTTTTTCAAACATGTATGGCAGCATGCTCTGTTTGGATGGACTCCTGCATAAGAGGATGAGGACCCAGGGTGAGTCCCTCTGGCTTTGCTGTGTCCTGATTTTACAGGGTCATTAAAGTGACCAAAAACACACATTTGAAAAGAAGCTTGTGATAAACTCATGTCACAAGTCAGAGAGAGAGAGAGACAGACAGACAGACAGACAGAAAGAATGACACAGAGACAGAGAGAGATGGCGGTAGTGAGTGAAAGAGTGAGTGTATTGTGTTGTTGCAGACTCTGTTGTATGAATGATCTGTCCAATTTGTTGTACACAATGGTAATGCAAATGCAATTATTTGTCATTCCAGTAAAGCTCACTGCAGCTTCAAAAAGTGAATTTGAGACAGTTACAGCTTTAAAAACAGTCATTATTAACAGCCTAATAGAGTCTGTAGGTGTGGGACTATTTTAGCCCTTTTAATACACAAAATTCCATCCAGACTGGTTCAATTTGTCTATATGAGCTGTACAAAATATTATTGTACAATATCAAGGTTTCAACAGCATTACTAGAACAATAAAGTAGGTCATGCTATGAAACATTTTAGATTAAAAGGGTGAGAGAGTTCTTTGTTATTGTTGCTTTTTTCCAGCTGTGCCTGACAGTGGCCTGCAAAGGGGGGTTTCTTGCCTATACCTACATTTTTCCAGTGGAAATACAACCTAATGGAGAAACTTTGCATCAGTTTCTGCACTGTTGTCTTCAAAGCTAAATTATTTTGCTTCAGAGAAAGAAGGGATCTAATCAGTTTGTTATAAAAGAATGATAAAAGAATGTTTTCACTTGTAATGTAAGAATGTGGGTCACATTCAATCAGTGACTTTCAATGAAATTATGAAATTATGCAGACAATGTTTTTGATATGTATACAGACGTTCGGATTGGATTAATGTTTCAGTAAATGAGCTGCAAATGAATAAATTAAATTGAGTTTGTGACTTACTTAACGCATGACTAAACACAGCCAAAAAAAAAAAAGTTCCTCAATAACAATGTCTATTTCAAAGATGTTTAGTCTATTATATCAGTAGTGTGAGTTTAATTGGCAGGACCTGAGATGATTCGAGGCTTGAGACAAACAAACTAATCAATTACTAATACTTTTAATTGGTTCAGAAGTTTGAAATAATATAATGGCCAAAGCTACAGAAAAATAAGCACAGGACAACTATGCATAGGCTGCCTACTGAAATAGTGGCTTAAGCAGTAACAACAGCAATATCAACAATGTCTGACCAAAATGTGACCTTTAACACATCCCATTTTTTACACCCCTAACTGAAATGAATGGAGCATGTTCTACTGAGGAAGTCCAAACGAAACCCACTACATTATAACATACAGTCTAAGATGGTAAAAAATGCTTAACAGTTGTCTATTCAGATGCTCTATATAATATAAAAGGACCTGCTCAAACTATTTATGAAGTTCTCATTGGACAAGACAATTCTGTCTTATCAGGAGTGAAGATATCCCAGGACATTCTCACGGCATTTTGGCCTGGAATTTAGTGTCTAGAGCCACAGCCATAGAGATATCCATCACCAGCCCACTTCCACTCATGTTATATTGCTTAATTAACCTTTATTTGTGCAAACACTGATCAAATGTTGAAATTGATCCAGTAGAATACAATTACATACAATTAGATGCTGCTAAGTAGATGCAAATATGCAATAACTGCATTAACCTGCAGTTAGCATTATATTGGCAGGGCATAACATAATAAAACCAAAATGGGAAACCAATTTACACCACCCATGAGTTCTTCCATAGTAAAAAAATAACTCCCTTATTGCCATGACTTAAATTCACTGACTGAATACTGAATAGCACTGCCACTGTGTGCACAATAAGCAAAGGATTCTTTCTTGCCTCCAACGCATTCAACAATGACTTCCTCAATCCATAAAGCATTCATTAAAAGTTCTAAAGTATTTAGTAACACCCCACACTAACTGGCAAATACTTTGAAAAAGTTGACATAACAGTTCAAAAAAACTGATGGAGCATCCTTACAATTTTAAAGCATCACAAGGCATTTTGAAGGTTCTCTCGAGGCTTTGAATGATGGCATTAGAGAGGTAAAAAAGTATCTTAATAATGCATTATGACAGTTAAAGCTGTAAGAGTTTATACATTAAAAATGAGTTGCATGCATACATAAATAGTTCTTCAGGCTAGATCATTTATAGAAGGTAAATGGGTATTTTCATGATCAGGCTAAGAGTGTAAATCTTACCCTAGTATCACCCTTCTACAATCTGTAATATCACTAGTTTTATTCACTTTGTTTAACTTTGTGAAGAGAGTCTGTGTACTCTCCACTTCATTATTTCCAACTATAGCACCATAATGGGTGTACTTTGATGTAGTCAAATCCTTCGCCAAGACTTGCAAACTCAACAAACAACATCAGACAGTCAGAAAACAATGGATTTGCCTGTGCTATGTAAAGGTTTTGGTGTTTGCAGGTGGTGTCACCACTAGTTCTGAGGGAAACGTATGTGCTTTGAGAGTTTTCCAAAAGTATGGTAAGCCTAAGTAATTTGCAAAGTCCCATGAATGAGCATCTGTCAGATTTCAGATTATTTCCCAAAGCCATCATAGTTTAACATCATGAAAGCACTCACTAATTTACATGTGATCCACTATTTGGGCTACAAGCATGTTGTGGAAATGCATATTAGATCAGTCATAGAGAACATGCTTAAGTGCATGGGTGCAACTTAACAGAGAAACATGGCCCTTGTTTAGCAGTAAATTCTTAGCAGTAAATTAGAAAATTCTTCAAATATGCATCACATTTTGTAATTAAATAGCAACCAACAGTAACACAGACAGACAGCTTATGATATATTTGTTGACAATTATGCTTTTGGTATCCCTAAAACAATTGCTAAAACACACACACACACACACAAATACAAAACCAAAGTGACATTTGTACAATCTGAATGCTGTGTCACTGTATGCTGTGATTTGCAGCAGCCAGCTTAACAGCAATAATGCTGGTTTTATTCAAAGTCACCATGAGCTGGACAGGAGCATATAATTTCAAGCACTGTCTTGGTTTCATGTGGTAGAAGATATCAGCACTATATATAGCCAAATAGCCAAGAACAAAATGATGTAAAATAAAATCAGCCATCATGCCCTGATTAGGTTGATCACTGCAGTCACCTGACATCATCGTCACTAATGACTGTTTCACAATATTTAAATGGTATTTCTGTATGGATGGGGTTATCCACTGAGAGGTAGAGGAAAATGCAGACCCACTTTCTAAGCTTTCTGAGCCCTTGGCCTGTTAGAGTTTGCTTAACATTTGTAGGGAGCACTTTAAAGATCAGGCCTATTAGCTAAAAAATGGTTGAGATACTCTAGATAATTGTGTGTTCATGTCGAGTAGTCAGTGTACGGTGACTGACTTAAGATGCATGGATTTATGATGACTGAGCACCTACAGATTATGTGCGGACAATTAGTGCAAAGTGCTATAACTTCTGCATGTGTAACATCAATAATATTGTATAATATGTATAACACAATAACATTGGCCCACTTTATAAGGGAAAATTTTTTGTCATATAATGGCTCCTACAGAAGCAATTCCCTTCTTTTTGATCCCAATAATAGCAACACTGACCACCAAAACAACAAGAACAACAAAAAATGCGCTTATGTATGTAAATCACTTTGCTTGTTTCACTCAGGCTTGCATGAAACCTGCATTTAACGTGCAAATGTTTAGTAAGCGTTACAGTTAACCTTTGATTGTTAAAATCACACATAAGTCAGAAAAGCACCGAGGCCTGACGAGAGAAGAACAGCAAACAATTCACCTCCAGCCAATCTGTGCACAATTACCCTCGGCCAGATATGTGCCATCAAACTGACTGTGCTGTGCTGACTTGGGATAGCAATACATTTTAATTTCACCGCCCCTATCTGTGAGGCTGAGGGTTTTTTTATCACTACACTGTATATTTGTCCTCCAAGACTTTTATGGTCCCTTTGGAAACCATTCAGACCTGAGTGTGCATCAATATGAATAATTACACAATGTATTCATTTGAGCTGGAGTGCATGTGTGTCTAAAGTGTATAGTCTCACCATGGGAGAATGACAGAGAGAGGAAGAAAGAGAGAGGAAAAAAGCGAGTGACACTTAGAGTCACAAGAGACTGATAAACAGACAGAGAGAGGAGGAGCAGTTCTGTCTGTGAAGGAGTGTTGGAGAGAGTGATGAGGAAGAAACAGAGAAAGTGCCTGTGAAAGTGAAAAATAGAGAGAGAGAGCATCTGTGTGTTTGTGTGTATGTTAGAAAGAAAGAAGAAGAGAAAGCGCTGTGAGAGAGACAGAGAGAGTGAGCATCCATGTGTGTACAGCTGAGTGTGTGTGTGTGTGTGTGGCATGAGTGGGTGGCCGTAGGTGTATGATTTAGAACACGCTGGTAGTTACAGCCAAGCCAGTGCTGCAATCTCATGGAAGGGGGAGGTCGGCAGAGTACAAATTCAAATACACATTACATCACAGGAATAGCAAATCAGTCTGTGTGCTTTCCAATATACGACATCTTTACATCATCTCATGAAGCATCACAGAGTCTGTGATAAAGACTATGTGGAGTATGTCGTTAATAGTAATAGTAATATTAGAGTGAATAATTTATTCAATTTACAATTTTTTTTCCTACACAGGAATAATTACTTACCAGTAATGCACCTCTGTTCTCCACTTCACATCTACGCCAGTCTAATTCTGAGAAAGCAGACTTCTGAGGTGCATTATACAGTAAACGCCACCATATTCTCCTTTTCCTGGATTCTCTACATAAATATGAACTTTATTTTTCACATAAATAGGCGACACACTCTTGCTACGACAGCTCCAGTGTGAATACAGTGTAGGCTACACATTCTCTATTCATTCAGATGATCACAAAGTCTTTGAAGCAGTGTGATTGCACTGCCTTCACCCACTGTATCATTAGAAGCCTAGAGACCACCACCACCCCCAAGGCACAATAATGTGTACAAGGCACAAGACCCTCACACAGTTGCCAGATGGTGATAGCATGTCTTACAATATCTACAATATCTGCATCTAATAGTGTGTGCTCATCTGCAAGAAACAAAGTTGGATTGAATTGGATAAAAATTAAGTAGCAAGTAGGTGTTGTCTGATCCCTCCTATTCATTACAGATGAAATGGCAAAGCCACCTTAGCTGCCGTTTGGGCCATTTATCTCCATGCCCACCACCTCCCCCAGTGCAATTTAAATCTTTAGCAGGAATGTCCATCTTGCACAGAGGTAGAGTGACAATTAAAAAGGAGAACAAAGGCAGGGGGCTCATTCATGCGCACACAATTTCATGATGTAGACAGGGGGTGGAATATTCCGCTGGGAAGAATCAGCCTCGTCTCCGAGGGTTCTGCACTCAAGCAACTTCAGAGTTAAAATGAGACCGAGTGCATTCCAGTGGCTGATTACTTGGTTGGTAGTATTTACTGATGTGAATGGGGCCTTATAATATGTGAAATACAAAAATGCTGGATTACACAATGCAGTATAATGTAATGTGTATAATATTTGTGTTTTGGCCCTGCCTCTGATGACGGCGTGGTGCAGTTTTAGTCTGCAGAGGAGATGGTCTTTGTAAGGTTTTAGGGTAGGGTCATCAGTTCACATAATAAGTGAGTCGTCCAAATGTTGAAAATATCATAAAGAACAGATGGGTCTGTTGCATAGAAAAACAAAATAAGGGCGTCAGTTACACCCTTCCATTCCACTGTATTAAAACATCAGGACAACGTTACGTTATAGGACAACGATACGTTTAGGATATGAAATTATGTATTTTTTCTGTAATACATACGCAATGGAGCGCCTATGCATTGCAAATAATCCATTTCACGCATTACTGGTTCAAGAGGGTAAATGTTAAAACTACTGAAGTGACTTGGCTATCACATTCAAGCTCTCATCAAGGCAGGATGTGTTATGCTCTTAATGATGCTTGACAGAAGCTACTCCCCTAGTGTGTTGAAACTGCATTACTAAAAGGGTGGGCTTGTGGATTCAACAGGTTACTCCAGCTACAACCTTTTCTGAAACATCATATGGTGCTCCATGATGATGATGAGGCCATGGTGGATTTTTTGGTCATTTACGAATATTTCACACTGGCAAAAATTACAAGACACCAAGCTAATACACAGAATGTTGTAAACCACAGTGTTGTTGAAGCCCACCTAGATGTAACATTATCACAGCCCCGTAACCACTCGTATTCGCCCTGTCAGTCTGTAGGTGGCAAAAGTTTGTCCTATCTGAAAATGTGTTAAGTTGCGTAACACACCTGCTTGTCCAACGTTTCCTTTCCCACGGTAGACACCTTGGGTGCAGGGACTCTTTCACACGTGCATCCTTCCAGCAAGTAAATTCCAGATGGCCGTGTGCTCTGGTCATTTTCGAAATAAAATAAGACATTCTGGTAGAGGGCAAAGTACTTTTCGTGCCACCGACTGTTTTCTGTGGTCTTTTTACAGAGATAACCTCGTTTAGTGCCTTCTTTGCGCGCGACCACGGAGAGATACAGAGCGTGCCCCTCATTATACCGAACACTCTTCTGCATTTTCCGTCCCGTTTACAGCGTCCTCATTTGCCAGACACCATAGCCAAGTGATGCTGTTCAGTCTCCTTTATTCGTGTCCTCTCAGAAGTGATCTGAAGATTACAACCCACACGTCTTTAAAAGTTACCTCACTGAAGTGAAGTGGTCCATATACTCCACAGGAGTCCACCGAGCGATTTATCCAAACGCGTTAAAGATACAATCCATGCTTGTCTGAATGAAAGTTGAGAGAAAGTGTAGAGAAAGTAAAATCCTACACTGAAGCGCACAGCATGAAAAGGTCTTGCGGTGATGAAGTGGACGTTTAAAAACCTTCGCGTGGACAGACACTGAGGCAAAATCACGGTTGGGATCAGCTGTAATCGGCTTTGACACCGACTTAAAGAGGCAGGTCTCGTTACTGTTTTGCCCGCTTTCACTTACGTTACGCCCACTTCAAGCGCTATCGCGTCGTTCATCTGTGCGCGCCTATCGCGAATGAAAAGCAGCGTGCGCATCAAGAGGCTGCAACACGAACACAAAGTTTTTTAGCGACAAAAAGATCACAGAAACACACAACTCTGGAAATGTTTGAACATATACATATGCTTGAGACCATATATATATTTTCTATCGATAAAACTACCTTCACAGTGGTACTACACACATTTAAAGACCAGACATGGTTAGATTTTCTCTTTTCAATCAATTCAAATAATAACGAATAATAACGTGCAACATGATGTGCAACATACGGAGATAAAGACAAATAGAAAAGTACATCTAGCCTAAATGCCAGACATGTATTTATAAGCCTAATAGATTTTCAGTGGGACTGCTGGCCAACCAACAGAGTCATGCAAATCCCCAACAGTCAGGAAGGGACTTATTCAGACCTTTATCTTACAAAAAATCTTCCCTGCTATTTCGAGTTGGATGACAGACACATAATGCATGATGAGTGTGATGTCAAAACCATGCCACTGATTATATATCCATGATGGGGTCAAATTATAACTGTACGCATTAAGAAAACATCTCCATTATGTTTCAAATATGCAACATGGAATAGAAGTCAGTTAAGTCTTCACTGTTGCTTTTTATTCCTGAGTGCTTTTACAATGTTCACATCTTCAGTGACTGAGAAAATGCATACACACTTGAACAGACATCTGTTGAGTGACCCCTGTCTAACAGTTCAGGTAAAGTTACAGGTATGGTCAGGTACAGTTAATCTGCCATCTAAATCTTTGATTTTGAATTAAGAACACAATTTAATCACACCATGTGGAAAGAAAACAAATATAAATTGAGCAAACATTATCTGATTTAATACGCCTTAACCTGGAGCACCCTGCCGTGCAAGCACAACACAGCAGTTTTTTTTTACACCGATTACAACAGTAGAGAATGTACAGGAGTCCATTTTGAGGGAGTTTCTTCAGCTGTAAAACAGTTCAAAAAGCACCATTAAGAGAAAAACTAGGTGATCAGGAGCAGAGCACACACATGTTGCTCAGGGTGTTTATGATAAGGACAATCCCAAATGTTTACTTGGGTATTACAGTCTGAGCAGCAAGACCAGCCTGAATAGACAGACCATTGAGACCTACGTGAGAGTCCACTAGTGTTCAGAAGTTTGACTGGATCCATTCAGTTAATGATTTTTTGTCAGTGATGTTCCAGAGGTTTGATAGTATCTTCACAATTCTCCTGCAAGAAGGGAAAGAATGGAGACAACAGGTTTTTATGACATGTTCACACTGTTTAGAATAAATAATTAAATTATTATTAATAATTAAATATTAACAAATCAACAACTATAATGGTAATGTGGTGAAGACAAACATTAGGCATTTTAAGAGTTGAAAATGCATCAGTATGTAGTCAGAACATACTCTCAAAAAGAGCAACAGAGCACTTGATTTTTTGCAACTCTCCTGACACATGTGATAATGAGGATCAATACAACATCAGCATGTAGTCTTTCCTATTAGATTAGAATAAATTCCTACAACAAAATGAACTATCACTTGTGTATGACAAAAATGGTGTTAATTTTTCAAACAGATAAATAAAAAATTATTTCAATCTTCAGTGGTATAGAATTCAGTTGCAGTCCAAGCAGCCAGCCCACGTACCTCCTGGCGTTGATGAGGGCTTCCAGCTCCTTGGACTTGAGTGCGGCAGTCCTGAGGATGGGCTCTGGGATGGCAGCCAGGCGCGCCACGTTCAGCCCGTAGCTCCGTCCGGCAGCTCCCTCCATCAGCTTGTAGAGAAAAGTGATGAACTCGGGCTGCGCCTGCCCCTCTGGGCAACAGAGGGAAGACGACGTTAGGGGAACCAACACAGAGAGAAAAGTGCATGATTCAGATAACTGAGGCTGTGCAGACGATCTGACGAAGATGATAACACTTAATATGGCTAAGCTTCCCCCTACTTGCCAGTCTAAGTTTAAGCTTTGTAATACACTTTTAAGGATGTACTCACATACAGTTTTACCAATAACAATAAATGAGTTGACAGACGCCACAGAATAGCCTTACAGTCTTTAGTGGGGGCTGATGTCAATAAACTGACATCAATTAAGAAGGAAAAACATCCTGCTGATTTAATAATCCACTGAAAATGGCTAGTGGTAAATGTGGATGTAGAGAACTTAACAAGGTAGAGTACACATTCCACAACCTTCAGAGTGTCTTCATATTTATGTTTGTGTACAGTGTCATTTTTCAAGATGTGACACCGCTCTGTTGGGAATGTATTTAAAATTGGCTAATTATGTGTGAAAGCCACTGTCAAAGAAAATAACTACACTGTGAATCATAATATACATAAGCGGCACAAAACAAAACATTAACTGAAGGGCCTGTCACTCTACAATTCATTTACTCCACAATTTAAAAATAATACTCTTTGAGGAATGAGGCTGTACTGAATTGAATATACACCTCACAACATAACTGCCATTTGATGGAGAGACAGTCGGTTTGGTTCTGTCTGGAGAATGTGAGTGACCAACACTTCCCAATGTAAGGTGACGGCTTAGGCCTTATGCAAGGGGCTTATGGCCTGTGCATCTCAGCCAGCTGTTGAATAACCTGCTCTGACTATCAGTGTGTGACTCCAGGAGAACTTCATTCTGTTGGCCAGATTGCACCTGCACAGAGCCTGTAAGAAAACCCAAATGGCCCCTGGGGTGGGCACTAAGGATTCTTGGTCATATCCATGTGTGCACCAGACCCTGACTTTGAGATTATGTAAATAAAATCACACATTTAAAGTGCTTTGGGTATGTCGGTAACTTAATAATAGTAGTCCAACAAGGGTCAACAATTACTAATTATCCTCACCGTCATCTGTGGTGTCTGGTTCATTCAGGAGGAAAGACATGTGGTAGTTTCCCACATGTTCTGGGTAGACTCTCTCCAGCTCACACAGAGGGGGGTAGTGAGTCACAAACAGAGTCAGGGATTTTACCTTAGAGAAACAAGACCACAAACAACCAGTCAATACTCAAACATGCAGAACTTATCATCCTTCATTCAATAAAGGACAAAGGGTTAAAGTTTAAGTTTGCATTTCATGCACAGTGTCAATTAAGGAGACAAGACAAGATTCATCATTTCACAGGATGAATGAAACATCCATCTCATCACGTTTTCCATGGATCCTAAAGAGCATAGTAATTATGAGGAACAGCAAACATCGGGCGCCTGATTAATTACGTGCTTAAACACACACTAAAGACAATTCATAAAGATCTGCCTGGTGGCTGATTAGATAATTCTACAAAAGAACAAACTGACTCCTATTGATACAGTCAATAACAACAAGTAACACCTGAGCACCCGAGCAACACCTGTTACAGAACCGAGTTCTTGTCTGAGTCCAGTGCTTGCGTAAATCACACACACTGGGTGTGTGAGCCTATCTCTTTCATGTAGCCTTAATTTCCTTTTTATTGACTTTTCTCCTACCTCCAGGGAAGTCTCCAGGGGTGCACTGGAGTGGAGATGGAGGAAGGACAAGCGAGATAGGGATTTGGGGGCTAATCCGGAGACAAACAGCAAGCAGCATTTCATTTCAGTCGCTCGGGTCCTAGGTGAGGCGCAGAGAGCCGAGAGTCATATCTCAGCTTGGAACTGAGTCGCCACTCAGCTCTTCCTCGGCTTGGCCCTCTACAACATTCAGAGTGTGTGCTACACTGGAGTTCATTTGCCCTCCCTAGTTTATTGTGTGCACTGAAACAACGCCTCAGTCAGTACATCGGGAGAAGCATAAGTACAGAAATAGAGACGAGGCTTCCGTAACAACAGGGCATCTTGCTGCTGCTGCAGCAACAGAAAAGGTTAGTGTTACAGGATTGTATAACACATCTCTTCACATGAACTTCCTGATGAAATTTTTAAAATCTTGCAGAGAACCAGGCAGATAAAAGACATCAGTGTAAAGACCTGGTAAAACATGATGTCAAACTTCCACAGCAATTTAGTAGGTATTATTGCACTAGAGATCTAGCCACATACTCCACAGAGCAAACATATTTCACATCTGTGAAATCCAACTTAACTACAGTGGATTCATGTTTCTGTATACATTTCATTCCAGGTAGCCTCACTGCCTCATTACATAAGATCAGATGCTTACAATACTGAAACAGAATCACATACTATATTGTTGTGGAACATAACCACCACTTACATTCATGCCTTGGTTCGATTTCTGGCTGATATGTCTAGTTTAATGTAGTTTAAAATTTGACATTAACTTCTGTTGCATTTCCAGTTCTTTCTCACACATCAGTTTTGGACTTTTACTCCGAAGTTAAAATCATAAACTGTCACTTTGGGTCACTTTGTTAACTCGGTGACAAAACAGAGAATGGGTTTCATATTTTTGAAATAACTCAAAATGGCTACCATGGAACCATGCTCTGTATGCAGAAGTCAAGCTGATGCTCAAAGAAGTCCACCCATGACCGTGTCTCAGTTCAAGGACTGCATCCTGGCAGCCCAACATCTCTTACTTACACCTGGTATTTTTTTCAGAATTTTTTTTAGAATTTTTTAGCCAGGAGACATTGGCTGTGTCAGAAACGAGAAGGTAGTGACTTGCTGTGGTGCCTAAGTGTCTAAAAAGTTACCCGTCATACAAGGCATCAAGGGACCGGCTAAAACATTACGGGCGACCTAGCTAGATAGCTAATTAGAATGCCGTCTTTTCGTTTATTTAATTGTTCAGGCACCGTTGTCAAGACAGCTGACTAAATAATTCGATAGAATGCTGGACACTGAAGGCAACATGATGAATACATCTATGCTTCCTTCAAAACTGGGCAAAATGAAGGAAGGCGTTGATGTTGTTCGGCCTCTTTTTAACCATCTAGGAGGTTCAAATTTGGCATGCTGACACATAAATAGGAATAGCATGTAGCAAAAATCCACGTGTTTATATATAGCAGAAATTCCATCAGGGTCTGAATAGCATACCTCATAAATCTGAAAAATCATTTTGGATCTCGTTTTCAGAGGGCCTTAACACCTTGTGGGAATGTTCAAAGATTTTTTTGTATTTTCTTAAAATTTTTATTTTCCGCTCTACACATGGGTAAAATGCACCATTGAGATCAACATGTCTTATATAACACTGATGGAAAGAGTAAATACCTGAGGGTACCTGAGTAGGGGTCGGGATAACCTTTTTATTTCAGTGGCACTTTTGGTCACTCTAAATAGTTGGAACTGTGAACCTCTGTGATCTTAACATGGCGTAATATTAACATGGTGTAATACTGGAGGCAATGTTGGATGCATGTATGATGAAAAATGGATTGGTATGATTCATGACTAGAGTGAAGCAGAATCAGACACCCAGATATGTTTCATGCACCCAAACTATCCTACTCCATCTTTCCACTGGCCATCCAGGGAGGATATTTGTTGGATGCAATTACAGTGCATCATTGCATGTCTTTAGTGCACCTACTGTGAGTGGGAGGCAGCAGCACCTTGATCTCAAAGACAAAGATACTCTACACTTCAAATGATAAGAAATGAGGCCAGTTATGATTAATTGTTATAAATGATCAAATATAAATGAAGTAACATATGTTTGTTTTGGTTTAATGTGCCTCTAATGATTTATTTCTGATGATTACTTTCTGTTATGATGTCATTATTGGAACAAATGTACATTTTACCCATGTTTAGGATGGAAAATAACACAATAAGACAATTCCAGTTGGTGTTTAAAAAAAAGGGATAATGGAGAATAATGAAAGAAATATAAAAATAAATCTTTAGACATTCCCACAAAGTGATAGATTTCTGAAAATTAGATCCAAAATGATTACTACTTATCTCAATAAGGAAAAAAATATATGATGGATCCAAATATGTATACTGAAGCCTTAAAAAAGAGCTCAGCCAAAAACTCCAATCAACTTTGAGGGACTGCTATGTCCATGCAGGGTCATTGAGACCCCACACAGCGATTTTGCTACATATTATTCCTATTTATGTACCAGCCTGCAAAATTTGAGCCTTCTAGATGGTTTAGTTCTTGAGCTATCGGCTTGTGAGCTTTGACCAAAAAAACAAAAAAATCGATACCTTCCTCCCTCCATACAACTGTCTGTAACTTGCAAAATATTGATTGTAAATAATTTTTCTGAGTGTCTCCTAGGTAACATAGGTACACCTGGTAATTTCTTCAGAATTTTTGAGACCTAAGTGCATGGACCCTAGTTGAATTGACGTGGAATAACCCATCTATCTATCTCTTTAAGTGGTTTTAGGATTTAAACATGTCAATGTTCAGTTAGAACTGATTTAGCTGCAGACAAGACAGCCCTTGCTCTTTGCAAGACCACATCATCATAGATGCAGACTGTTCTTACATGGATCCATCATCATAGATGTAGACATGGATCCACTCCCTTTCACATGAGTAACGATACCTTCTCAGAGCTGTGCCGTGACCTGACATGACTTAGAGAACAAAGAAACCTCAGCTGTAAGCACAGCTGTTAACTCATCACCCAAGCACCCATTAGTCCAGAGCAGGAGCCAGGCTATCTGCTATCTGTGCAGTAAGGCAAAATGATGCTCAAAAACACTTCTCAACCAGGGACAAGCTGTCAGTTAGTCTATCCCTGCAGCAGAATGGAACAATGACACAACGGACAAACATCAATTTTGGTGTTCTGTAGACTCATACAGCACTGAAATACCAAAAGAAGATGTCACTGAAAAGGATGTGGATATTACCAATCCTTCAGGATGCAAATAAATGAAGTTTGAAGGTCTGAATGGTCACCCTGGAAACATGAGTCTCACATAGACTCACCTAGAATCAGCAATTTCACCAACAATGGCGATTGCTATCAATAAGGAAGCCTTTTTGCAGCTTCCATCAGTAAGGTGCAATCTGAGACAGACAGGTGAAAAGTGGGTATCCACAGGGCACTGGTCAAGTATAACATGTCACATTTTCAGTTAATTTTCAATGGAGCGTGAAGAATCGTCAAGCAAAGCATCTCGGGAAGGTGACGCATAGCTCCGTCACATCAGAAGTAGGGCTCTATGCAAATTAATTCGTCTAACGCAACACCACTAGCCAATGAAAGCAGAGCGTTGTGCTTTTGCAGTAGAAATCAACCAATCAGGAGCAGCTAAGAGCAGGTAACTGATGCCTCACATCCAAAACACAGGAGGATTCGCAATTACTAGAAAATCTGTTGGAACTAGCTGATTCACACCGGAAACAAGCAGTGACATTCGCCTCTCGATTCTTCTAATTCTGGAAAATAGTAGAAGGTCCCATGGAAAGGTTCACCAAAGAAAGATGCTCAAGAACACACTCATTAAATACACAAATGACATATTCTGGTAACCGTTTTGGTTTCCTCCTTGAAATATGAAAGGGTTTCTGTCAAAAAGGGCCGCTGAGCCTAGAGCATTTGCAGGCAGCTGAAGCGATTTGCTATGGCAACCGGTGTCTCTTCCTGAGCCGAGAACAAGAAGGCTCAGCGTCAAGGCTGTCCACAATGCCGCATTCAAGGGCGTTACACAACAAAATGTATTTACATTCTTAAATACAGCTCAGGTGAACAGACAGGCAGGACAGGCAAGCCTGTTGCTATGCCAACAAGAGAGCTTGTTGTGAAGCACATGTATGCAATGCCAATGGCACAGAGAGACAGATAGAGAGAGAAAGAAAAGGAGCTAATCTTCTAATTCCCATGCACAGTTAATCAAAAAAAGAGAGCGAAACACACTGTTCTGAAGAATGCCATTATTGTCACAGCGATCAATATTGGCGTGTTGCGGTTTGGACTCAAGCAAGAACAGTTTCAGTGAAAATTGCCCACCCTGGATTGGGGATACAGCATAGACAGCTCTGATGGCTCCTGTCATATCCAAAAACAATCAACAACACTTGACACAGAACATGGCCAAGGTTAAAAACAGACCCATGGGGCCACGCTTTAGCGCCGCAGACTTGTGGCAAACAAGGCCTCCTCTTCCCCACCCCATCTCTCCCCTCACACACACATAACATCTCCAACCTCTCTACACACGATGAATAAATCTATTCCCTCCAGCCCTGCATGGTCGGTGCAGAAAATAATCACACCTACAGCACTCCCCAGACGGGTGGGCCGAGCAGCTGAGCCATCGCCAAAGAGACGGGCAATAGTGTGCAATACCCAGCGGCGTTCTCCACGTGCCAGCCACAACACTGGCACACCTCTGGAGACTGATCTCTTGCTCGTTCCCTCCATCCCTCTCTCAATCTCTCTCTGTCTCCCTCGCGTTCCCTCTCTACCTTGTAAGAGTCACTCACAGCCTGAGAGTAATAAATAGCAGTGGGAGAAACTGTGAAATCACACGGGCTTGTACAAAAACAACCAGGGCTACAGAGGCAGCATAGGAAGCTCACTTGCAGCCATGTTCATGTCAGGCTTGACCCTCACATGTAGGCCTTGAAGAAAGGAAATGAAGAAAAAGCATCATTACAAGAAAGTGCTCTACACCTCAACCAGACTACAGTCTGGTCTTCCATTATGTTTTAATTGGTCACATGTACTTTAAGCCTGCAACCCATGCATAATTCCCATTGTTTGTTACAGAACACAACTGCCATCTTTTTTAGTAATGAGAGAAACAATATCTCCCCTGATGAAAAGATGGTAAAAATGGCCTTATTCATGTTACGAGTACATGGAGAAGATAAGTTGGTGCAGTAGGCCTCAAGTCCACAAATTGGCCTTAATATTTAATGCAAAAGTGAAGCCATCCCTCACACCCCTGTCCCTTTACTGAACAACACTGAAAGCAACATTAGTCATATTTGTTCCCTAGAATCAATTCATGGCCCAATTATTTTTCCGTCCATAACAGGCCCGTGCTTCTTAACCCTCTTGGGGTTCCTTGCTGTCAGCAAAACAAGTGACTACGATCTCTACACACAGCTTCTTAATACAGAAAACAGCTAGCTATTAGGAGGGCAAGCACAATATAAATAAATAACAGCTGAACTTAGGTAATTGGTTATTTATCTGTATGGTACTTGTAATAGCACAAGGGATCCCATCCCCACCATCACCACTGTGTGCATAGTGAGATGGCTGGATGGCACAAATAAACATGACTTGACATGAACATGGCATAAACATGAGTCAAAACCATGAGACAAATTTTTTACAGCCAATTGATGTCCCTTAAATAGAGTGGCACAACCTCTAAAGATGATGTAAATATCGTGGCTTACATCTCTGATGAAGAATTCCAAGGTGGCGTAGGCGATAGCGATTCCATCGTGTGTGCTGGTGCCACGACCAAGCTCGTCCAGGATGACCAGGGAGCGTGACGTTGCCCGGGCCAAAATCTCTGAGGCCTCCATGAGCTCCTCCATGAAAGTGCTCCGACCCCTTGAGATGTTGTCAGAGGCCCCCATTCTGACAAAGAGGGAGAAGACAAGAGGGTGTTTAGTGAAATGTCCAGGAAGAAAAAAAAAAACCTCTCAATAATCAACCATCAGATTACCCCGGTACCTTTTCACACACTAATTATAATTAGGCACACAGCGGTGTGGAAAATGAAAGCCAGCTGAGGGATGCAGCCAGATCATAAATCATTTGAACATATTTCTCTCTTTAGGTGTGATACACAGCGGCATTAATTGCGCTAATAAAATATCAGCCATCAATTACAAAGGCCCCCTCTACTGGAATAGTGTACAGGTGGCACGGTGACTAAGTAGGTCACTTGGAAGCCACCGCTTAGCTTCAGACAGAACATCTGCCATCACAGACAAACGCAAAGAGATGGAGATGACGAATAAACTGAGTATGACTCTATGGGCTGTCGAAAATGATCTTGTTTGGCTTGAGTTGGTGGGAGGCGTTGTCCAGAAAAGCTCTTTCTCACTGACTAGAAAGGAGTCATTGGCTGTGGTGACACCCACTAAAGACATGAACATGAGACCCCATTGGTCACTCGAGAGCTCGGTCGCAGATTTATAACAAAACACAAACATTATCCAATGATGTATACATAATGTGAAAATTATCTGTTGTAGAGAAAGGGAAATGGCCCAGGTGGCACCAAGAAACTTCAGTTCTGTTATTTTTGAATGTGAATGTATGAATTTGAATTTATTTTTTTATTTATTTATTTTTGTATTTAAATAACACATTTCAAAAATAAGAAAAAAAAACTATACTTTAGTGCTTCTTCTGGACATGCATATAATGATGAGAGACTTTCCTACACATGCTCCCTCTCCATGTTTATACCTGCTTGACTGATTACAGGATTATCCCTCATTAGGTCTAGGGGTGAAATATGAAAAATTACATTGCCTTTCTTTTCAGGGAAACATCTTATAATGATGTTATGATGTCCGATGGCCTAAAACTGAGGGAAGTTTTTTTTTCCACAGAACTGTTTTCTTTGCAGGATTTCACAGCATCCAGATGAGTTTCAAGCCTAAATAGATGAAAGCAGCACGATTACAGTGAACATATCAAACACACTTCCAGATTAGTCTTCCCACAACACGCCATGATTTCCCCAAATTACAGGAGTGCAGAATCTTAGGTTACACACATCTTAGCTGTTTTCATCCGCTTGTTTACAGAATATTCTGTGGGGAGCGGTGCTCTCTTTGACCACATTTCAAAACAAAAGACCACACAGCACAGAGGGGCTGTGTATAGTATAGTGGCTCAAACATAGTCACGTTCTCTTTATACTTAGGCCTGGTTAATGGAACATTTATTTGTAATAACAGAAAATGTCCATTCAAGCGTAATGAAGACTACACTTCAATTTGGATCAGTAAGTCACATTATTAGCAAATTTAATTTTACTTGAACATATCCAGACAACTCCATAACCAATAAAAACAACATGGCCAACCAGTATAGCAAGAATATGTTGCTCTGCAAGTGCTGGACATCAATTTAAAATAACACATTTTGGTAGGCTTGCTGTGTGAACCAAGAAATTCCCACTCCCATAATGTGGGACGTTGGGATGGGTAACAGCTCAGACAATCCTTGATTTGGCTCAAGAAGCTATCTCTACAAATCAGTAGATTCCAGTATGTATGAGAGCTGACAAACAGGTGTTTATTCTGACTGTGGTTATATCCCCTTTCAGTTGGAGTCCACTCGGAATCCCCAAGAAACATAGAAAGTTCAAAAAAGCTTATCAGATGAAAAATAAGACTGCAACTCAGAGCAACCTGTGGGTGGGGGATTGGGGAGATCATTCTTAATTTTCTACTACTATTGCTTTGGATAAAAGCGTCTGCTAAATGCATAAATGTAATGTAAACTAATATTAATGACTGGAGTTTCCCAGAAATCTGAGTAATTTTCAGTTTGGAAAATCAATCGGTTGAAATGAATGACTGAATGAATGAACAAACTAAAATACCTTTCAATATCTGCATATTTAGTGTGTGAGACCATAATTCTAATTTTCAGCGAACACAGCATGGCTACACACAGAGATTTAATGTTGAAGCTCTGGCGACACACACAACTTCAACCAGTGTTTGTCACAGTGTTACATAGCCACAAGTACACAACTAGGTCTACTAGGGACTAAGACAAGTGACACAAATGTGTCTATCAGAGGAGGTCCACCAAGCTCTGTGTATCTGATGAACGCTCATCCTTTCTTGTGACCACGAAGACTAGTTGCTTGTTCAAATCCACTGACCGTGGATGGACTCCAAAGACTACAAAGGATAATAAGAATGACTTTTCCTCCATGTCTGCAGCTGCCTGTGTATGTGTGTGGTTGTGTATGTATGTGTGTGTCCATGGTGTGGTTGTGTATGTATGTGTGTGTCAAGGCATTATAGCCACTTTAATGCGTCAGTCATCTCACACAGAGCCACGTTGTGATGTGTATTTGCCTAACGCCTCCAGCCTAGAGCGAAACAAACAGAGGCTGCAGAGCCTAGCCTTTAGGCTGAACTTTAATTGGCTTCTGTTCTAACCTGATCTTTCACAGTTAATTAGAAAAAAAGCAAATACCCCTCTGGAGAGTAGAGGCAATTAGCTTCCATTCCCAGGACACACTGCACAGCAAATATACCCAAGAATGAGAAAAGAGAAAAACAAAAGACAACAGAAAAAAATACTTATCTTGCCCATAAAATCAGACAGACATCTCAGCACTACAGTAGCTGATTTGTTCCATTTGAAACAGCATAGCATAGAAAATCTCAGTGTGTAAACGGACAAGAGATTCAGCAGCAGTAATGTTGCCATTTGAAAACAGTGAAGACCAGGCTGTTGGAGCATCCATGTACTCCCACAAAATGAGAGAATTACAATTATTTCCATGACAGGAGGCCCACTACTGCTTTGGGGAAGGGAAAAGTCCTAATGAAACATAACTAGAGAACCCAGTCCACGGCAGCCACAAGGACTGCAGGAGGAAATTCAATGGAAACCTTGAGGAGGTTTCCTGCTTGCCAAGTCAGCTTAAACACGAAATGGCAACACCAGCCCTCAAGAAACATGCTAGGAGAGCACAGAAGTCACACCTGTTTCTAATTAGATAACTGTATGGGAGGCACACTGTTCACACGGAGCACTGGTTTACCCCGTGTATCAGCAGAAAGCAGACCTTGTGTTCCCAACAAGGTCCCTGCGCCATCAATTAATAGTGTAGCCTAAGAGCAAACAGAGTGCGTGTGCCAATATAACACAATGAAAATTGATGACAAACATTGTTAGACATCGGTGGTGATCCAAGTCTCATCTGTAACTCACCAATTCTTTGATTGTTTATCTACCAAAAAAAAGATTGCATGCAAATGTAAAATGAAAGATTGAAAGATGGTATAGGCTACTCATCTATCATTCAATTAGAGGTGAGTCGAGGGGAATCGGATGTAGAGACAGCGCAACGCTGGACAATACTGTTATCAGGCCATTTTTCATGTCTAAAATGAAAACATGAAAAGATTACTCAGGACTAGTGTGGATGATGTTTCCAAAAATAGCCCAGTGGGCACAGTTCACGAGTAAGACGAATAGGAAAAAGAAAACATCTGTTGAATTTGACGTAGCAAATGTTTCATACAAGTGTTCTCCACTCACTGTGTAATGCAAAAAATAAAGATTTCACTGATATATAAGTGTCTCATTCAATCCACTTTTTGAGGAATTTGGATAAAACAAATGTCAGTTGAGTCATCAGAACAAACATCAGATCTCAACTACACCTGAGAGGTATCTGAGTCTGTCTTTCCTCTTTCTCTCTTTCCTTTTCAAACTATTTGATGTGATTTTGGCTTAGATGTGAACTTGACCATATTCTGCTGCTTATCAATCCATCTGGCAAATCTCACTCCGCCGTAGATCTCCTGACAACCAAAATATGGATGTCACCCTTGCTTGAGCCCATACACCTTTCTCTAAAAGGGGTGCCGCTATCCTGTTTTAATTTTGTTGTCCCTCTTTACTTTTTGTAATTTATTTACTGATCCTAAGTGGCAGTTAGTCTATGCTTATAAAAAACATTGGCCAAAAACAATGTGTGACTTATGATTGGTCTGTTAAACAGTGTAGCTGGGTGCAGTATTTTGTTCCAATTTCTCAAGGATGTACATTCTGACAACAGACTGAAAGACTACAGAGACAATTCCTAGAACTGCTGCACCAATGAGATACTTGTTTGATACGTGTAGTGTTTCCTAGGAACGCTTGTCTCTCGAGTGCGTTCTGTTTGACAACACAGTGTACATGATGAAGAACAAACCAGAGACATTACTGGAGGTGCTTATGAAGTGAAGAGACACTATGTTCTACTGCCAAAAATGGAAAAAAACAACATGAAACACCAATCACCAGTCAGGTACCACTGAGTCAAATACACATTCATGTCCGACTTTTTTCATCTCTCACTGTGACACACCTCTATAAGGTACAGGTTGAACTGTGCACATTAAGCATATTTCATTCACCACCTACAGTATATACGGTAATATATACACCAAGAGTACTGAGCAGAAAAAGATTGACCATTTAAAACAATAATAATAACAAAAAACAGTCAAAATCAAAAAACAAAAGAAAGGTCCATGATATTCTCTGAGTTAGCTTGCAAAATTTCAAATTCACTTTCCATGTCTGAAAAAGACTTAAAATTCCATGATGTTCCAGAAATTCCATTACCCAGTTGGAAACCTGCACAAAATAATCAAGATGACATTTGTGCTGTGAGCGTCTTGCACAACCACTTGAGGGACAGGGTTGTGGTTGCTATACAGATGAGTTACCTGGTGTAGATGCCATCCACAACTCCAATGGAGGCCTCCTGGGCGGGGACAAAGGAGCCCAGCTGGGCCATGATGGTGATGAGGGCCACCTGGCGAATGTAGGAGCTCTTGCCTCCCATGTTGGGTCCAGTGATGATCATGGCTCGTTTGTCCTCCCCCTGGATGGCAGGAGGAGAGAGAGAGAGGGAGAAAGAGAGAGAGAGAGAGGAGTGGAGTGGACTCCAGTATCTCAACAGAATCCAGGCCAGACATTCACAGCAGCAAAGCTGTGCTTGTAAGCTCATCATTGGACTGTATTGTAAATATGGACAACTGGGCTGATTCAAAATTATTTTACCATTGATGCTACATGTGCTCTGCTGTGTCTATCTTACAAGTAAAAAAAGATTAGTCATTGTATGCTGACTGGCACATTTTGTCAGCTGTGCATCTCGGGTTCTGTGAGAGTCTACTAACTAGTGAAACCAGACTCCAGACTTTCAGACGTCCTCAGGCCTGACAGGCTAAAGGCCTGTTGATCTGTTCTGAATAAAGGCCTGTTTTCATTATGGAGTCTTGACAAAATTATTATGAGGATAAAAACTGTCAAACAAGAAAAAAAGATGAGATTGTTTCATATTTTCTTTCTATGAAAAATTCTATGAATTTTAAAGTCTAAATTGGATTAAAGGCTTAAGTCTGTAAGCAGTGATGCTGACCCAACACCCATTAGACAAGTTGGAGAGCACTAGGAATGATGAGAACAGATTAGAGAAACACTTGATTCTTGCCAAACAATACTGGTTCCATAATGTCAGTTGGGGTGATTTATTTTATATTTTAAAGGTTTTTATTTCATTGGTATCATTCAAGCAAAAACAAATCCCTTTTCATAAGTTAGATATTTGAGACCAAAGAAAACTCTTTTGATCAAAGCAGAATGTCTCAAGAGTGGAGAGCTTTGCGCTGAAAGAATGTGTGTTGGCACAAGTGGGCAGTTTAACTTGAGATGCTATAAATTCCCTCATTTTTTCCCCCAAGACCCTTTAAAGTCATCGGTCCAATGGATCCGTAAGGAGAATAATGCAAAGTCCTGGCACTGCCTTGCAATGCAGATTGTTACACCAGAGTGGGTAGGCAGGTTGGCTTGTGATTCCAGCACATTTACTAAGCACTGAGGGGAAAAAAAGGATTAACCTAACTGCTTAAAAAAAAAAATATATCAGAACAGCCTTAGCTATGAACGCACACTCCCACACCATTTTTTATATATACTATTTTTTTTATATTCATTTTACCTTTTCAACTCGATGTCAAAAACATCCACATCAATCTTGTTACAAAATGTCAAAATTCAATAGGCCCACCTTCAGCTTTTTAACAAAAATTGAAACGGACCAGTGGAAGAACACACACACTCATACACACACATGCACACACACACACACTCACATCATGACACCATGCGTCTGGCTAAAGCTTATGGCATTTCTGAGGGGCTTATGGCACAGACTGGCACACCTCAGCATACTTCCATAGGAGTGGGCCTCACCTGCAGCTGCGTGTCGTTGGGCACATACTGATCCTGTTCACCCAGCAGGACATCAATTACTGGGTGCCGTCCCTCTCGGATCACGATCTGTTGCTTGTTTTCCAGCACCTCAGGCCTGGAATAGTAAACGCAGTGGTTATTTTCAGGGACTATTTTTTTTCTACACAGAAGAACCAGCCTGGGAACCAGACCCACATCAATCGAGATGTAGGGTCTGGCAGTCACTGACATCCCATTTACAGGGGCATAACCAGCATGATGATGGTTTTGATTACAGCTGTTTACTCAATTCAAAGAACACACATCCACAGTTTAACTAGCAAGAGTAATGTATATTCTTTCATTGGTAATGAATCATATTAAAGCCCACCCTGTGTTGGATATGCAGTGTGATTTGTTCCTGGATTTCTGGCCAATTCACAATGAGATGCAGTGGCCTGAGGCCAGACAAACCTACAGAGAATATTTAAATTTACCAGCAGTTTGTCTGGGTTTTTACCCGGGCTACAGAAAAACTAAACATGCACCAAGAACTATGATTAAGAAAAGCCAAAAGCTTAAAAAGCTAAACTTAGAAGGTTTTAGAGATCCTGTATCTAGTCTAAAGCATACAATTCTGTATTCTACCCTAACAGAGAGTATTTCAGTATTTCACATTAAGTGTTCTCTGTAAAAAGAACCCTGTTGGCAAAGTTGAAGACAGCTATTAAACAATGAAAAAACAACAAAGGTTCCAAACTGTTTCTATAAAGTATGCCACACAAGAGGATGTTTCATGGAGACTTTTGAGACTTTTCTTTGATCTGTGGGAGTAGAAGTAACACTTCCTTTTAAAACTCAGCAAAAAAGAGAGAAAGAGAAAAAGAGAAAGAAAGAAAGAGAGAGAGAAGAGGAGGGGGTGATGGAGGCTGGGACTGCGAGTGGGCAGGTATCCCTAGCTGCAACAGGAGAAACGAGGTGTACATATAGTGTGGGGTGGAGGTGTAGTTTTTTGGCATAAAAAACCCCTCTGCCTTCAAAGTCAAATCAACTCCCCCACACAGACTGTGCATGTGTAGGAAGCATTCTCCCAATGGATCGTGTATGAAGCCTCCCTCACTCCCTCTCTCTCTCCCTCCCTCACATTTCTGAAGCCTTTTTCTGGAGTCATATTGTGCTTCAACACTGAACAATCAGAGGGCAAAGACAGGGTTTATAAATTTATAACCCTTCATCATAACTGCTCATTTTTTAATTTCTTCAAACACAAAACCTGCGCCTGATATGAAGCAAAATAACTAAGCTTTGTGTAACAGATCTCTGCACTGAAGAAGCTGAGGATCGTTTCTGAGAAGAAGAGAGGAGATTGGGCCAGGACAGGGGATGACATACAGAAGGGGAGACGAGGCATGGCAGCCCTCATAGAGGGATATGAGAATGAAAAGCCTAATCTCATTACCTCACCTGCAGTAATTGTTTTCTTTAGAAACCTGTGCCAATGAGAGGAGGCAGTCCACAGTTGCTAGGTGACACACAGCTTTTCTCAGGACATAGTAGTGCTCCCCGAACAAACTACAAAGAGATAAAAAAAAAGTCACACACACACACACACATGTACAGACAGACGGCAGAGGAAGAGATTTAAATCATTTCCATGCATGCTAAATCCCAATTTTTTTCCTGCCGTCTCCACCATGAGGCTAAAATACCAGCTTAGCAGACAGAAAGGCTCCCAGGGGATGGAGGGGGAGAGGGTGAGGAGGGGAGGGCTGGAGTTTACATACTGCAGAAAGTTAATCCACTCGCGGCCGCAGTCAATAACCAGCTGCTCCCGGAGCCGGAGGAGCTGGCGGTGCTTCTCTACAATGAAGGGAGTGTGGTAGCGTCCCACGACCTTTGTGCTGGAAAGAGAAAGAGAAAGAGAAAGAGAGAGACAGAGAGAGACATAGAATGGGGATAGAAAAGGACAAATAGAGAGAGAGGGACAGAGAGTGAGTGAGGGAGAGAGAGACAAAAACAGAGAAAGAGACAGGGAGTTTAGTAGAAAGAGAGGGGTAGAGAGAGAGAGGGATAGAGCGAGAGATGTAGAGAGAGAGAAAAATTAAGTTCCAGGGGAGTTGGGACTTAAAGGATCAAACTCGGTACTTAGCGGCATTTCCACTGGGAGAGAAGGCGGCCTGGTGGAGGGAGTGGGATACAGGGGGCAACTCCAAAGAGAAAACTCCACATGAAAGAGTCCAATAAAAGCATCACTAGTATCACTTGTGGGTCAGTGTCACATTAGGTAAGAAAATCTGATTAAAAGCTGTTTCTCTTAAACCTGCAGTGCAACAAACAGGGTATGCCAGTCAAAATAACTCCCACAGAATCTGTGTGCAGAGGGGAAGATATTATTAGATGCCCCCTACACTTTGCTCTTGCTCCTGTTCTTCTTTCAAGAGGGCTTCTGTATCCCTTGTTATTTTGTATTAGACATGTTGGTAAGCCATTGCCTCATACCTGCTGATTTTGCTCCAGTCACCTGGCACTGTAGATGACATGGAGTTCTTCACCTCAATCAGGAACTGAGTTGGCAGAGGAGGGAGGGAGGGAGGCAGAGAGGGAGAGAGAGAGAGAGAGAGAGAGAGAGAGAGAGAAAGAATGAATAAAAGAAGGAGACATAAAGAAAGGCAGAGACAAAAATGGCAAGACCTGATTAATGTCTTCACCAACCACACGTGAAATGTAGAAAAGGTGGGCTGGATTAATCAGCCATTGAAATGGCCACCCATTAGGTCACGCCAGCTAACTGACTTTTAGGGCCAAATGTAATAAACAAGCCTCCGTTCCCAGCATGGAGCCATAAATAATGGCAGGCAAATATCTGCAGGCTAGACATGCAAGAGCGCACTGATTAAAAAGGGTGCGAGAGAGCGGGACTACGGTACAAGTCCCAAACTAGATCACTGCTCAGACCATCCATCCTACTGCAGGGGACATACCCATCAGTTTCCTTGTTCATAATAACACACACACAAACACACACGCTGGCGCTGGCATGCACGCACACACACAGACAAACATGACTATGATCAAATGCACACACTTCTAAAAACACACAGACCATCACTCAAACACACATGTCTCTTCCTATGCCAGAACACAATCATGTGTTAGTGTGTGTGTGTGTGTTTGTGCGTGTGCAGCCACATCAGGTCACCAGTGCTTGGCCGTGACCCCATGAGTCAGCCCTGAGTGGGCAGCAGGAGGGCCAATCAGCACAAACAAAATGAATGCCATGCACACACTGCAGACACACAGACAGGCAGCAGGCGTAAACATGCCAACCATTCCGGGACATTCCAGAGAAGATGTCATGAGAGAGAGGGAAGGGAGCACACACCGGAGAGAGAAAAGGGTAGTATACTAATACACACAGTGCTGTCTGCCAGCCTTGTCTGCATGGGCAAGATTCAGAGGTGACTTTCTGAAAGGTGAGGAGAGTACTAATCTGATTTACATACTTGCTTGGCATCAGGGCCCCAGGGCCTCAGAGTGTTTGAAATGCTCACCGTGTATACAGGACATCCATACAAACAGCACCAATGATAGAAGAATGTTATGTGGCATGTAAAATGTGTGTAGCTAATCTAGGATTTTTGATTTAACTACTTTAACTGCTATTTTATTTAAATTATGAGTGTAATAAAAAGGTTTGGTGCATCTTTTCTTTTCAATGGATCTCATCCGTAGCAGAATCAAACAAACAAACTGATAAAACATGCAATGCCAAATGCATCTCATACACATTATAATGTTTCTGATGCAATATAAGCACAACCATACAGGATGTGTACAACAATTTTCATATGTGGTGTCTCATACCATATGACATTCTTTGGGGCAAGAGAACATAGATGTAAACTTTTTCTTCATGCAACCCATCCTTACCTCTTGTCCAGACACGGTGACGTAATCCAGAGATGGGTTCTTCAGAATTAGGCGAATCTCTCGTCGGTGTTCCAGGATCTCTTGCAGGACAAACTGGATTTCTTCTTTCCTCTCACGGATCACAGGGAAGTCAGTCAGGTCTGCAAAAAGCTCAGTCTTGTCCCCTTTCCTGTCAGGGCAATTCAACAGAGACTGAATTCAAAATCATAGGGTCCAAGACCTCAGAAAAAGTCTCAATTTAAGTGCACAATCAAACTATTCAGTACAATTTCCCCACAACAACATAGTGAATGGTAATACTACTGATTTGTGCTTTATTAAATAATTTGTAATCATTGGTCTGTGTTAATATGGTAGTTCTCTTTATAGTTAAGTTTCTTGGTGTGAACCACCAACAATCTGACTTTTGATCAAAATTGGCAAATTGCGCCATGTAGTCTAGTTTTTCATTCAGTGTTTCCACTCAAAATACTCTCTCTTTCCCTTCAGCTCAAAATATTCTTTCTTTTTCTCTCAAAATACTCTTTCTCTCTCTCCAAATGCTCTTTCTACAGTCCTGGCTTTGTTAATGGGAAATAAAAATAAAAGTGAGTTCCACCATAAGTTCATGGAAGTGATGGTGAAATTTAATTGGCAACTAAAGTAAAATTTGAGCAACTGTTCATGTCAAAAGGCGTCTTCTGAGTTCCTTGGGAAGAATGAGAGGGTGTGATCAAAAGACATATGACCACTCCCAGACATAAGATCCACTCCTGCCCGTCACAGGTTACTCACTTGGCGGCAGTCTCGTTGAGCACACGGAGGAAGTCTCTGGCAGGGGCCAGCAGCGCGGGCAGATCCAGCAGGATGCTCTGGAGCAGGCTGGAGTGGAGCTGGGCCTGGGCGAGTGGAGCCAGTGTCTGCAGCTCCACGGCTAGACGTGCCAGCGTGCTGCTGATGAGATAGAATTCCTGCGTGGAGCACTGTAGAGGCACAGAAAAACACAAACACACACACACACACACAACCATGAGGTTATATGCTACTTCACAAAGTAATACTGTACATGTAAAATAATATCAGAATCTATCTGTGCTTTAACAAGGCTAATATCAAGTTGTGCCAAGTTGTGTTCCAATTCAATCAAGTTTCTTGGGTCATTATCTGAAATCTGAAATCATGAAATCTGAAGCAATTTTATCTATGTGACTTAACTGACTGAAAAAAAGGAAAAATGAAGTGGATGCATGAAGGGAAAAATCATTCCATCTAATACCTACATTATCTATAATCACTAAATACGCAAGTCTGCGCACATATACAGACACACACACACACAGTCTCAACACTGGCATGTATTTTTAACCTTTTGAATGACTGACAGATCATTTATTATCTGCAGAGGCGGGAGGTCTATTGTTCACTTGCTGGTGGCACAACAGCGAGCGAAAAGAAATGCCTGTCTCTAATTATCAGTTACAGGGTCCTTGAGTGCAACCCGCAGGTCGACGAGAACGCTAATGAATGCTGCCTCCTGTCGCCTCCGCTAGGAGAGGGCCCCCTTGTCACATCCTCTGCAACCTCCTCAGACAATAACCATCTCATTGCCCCCTTTTTCATTACGCTAATGGCCACCCCTATTCAGGAAGACCAGTTCATTAAGCACAGGGCAATTCCATCACCCACCCACCCAAAAAAACCATGAGGTGGGTGAACAGGCCAAAAACGAGGAGGGTCTATGCATGAAGGGTACACAGGCGAGACCGAAATACACAGCAGTAATGGTCACCACTGATGCAACACGACACAGAGAAATGTTTTTGCAGATACTTGTGTTGTGCTGGTAAAATGTGAAGGCCTGGGTTTAAACAGAAGCCACTTTTTCAAACTACTCACCACAAATGTGTAGCTGTAGTAAATGTCAGATCGGAAAGAATTTTGACATGAACAAAGAACACTGCACGCAATAAGCAGTAATACAATATTGTTTTTAACATCTCATGAATGAGACGCACCTAGGCTTGTGTTTTGTTGCACAGAGTCAGATCATCTGACATCAGTCTGACAGTCAGATACCCACACATTAACCATAAATGGCCTTGAAAAAAACAATGTGCCATCACTAACACCTAAAAGCCCAGGAGCTGGCTGCAAAAAAAAATGTTTAGACTAGCTTTGATGTAATATTTGCAAGACTGGTTTAAACTACGACCAGTCTACTTTCAAACGTAAGACTTCCTCACTCAAGTTAACTTTTCTTTACATTCAATGTTGCCATGGGAACAATTGACTGTCAATTGGGCCACTTTTGTTCGATTGAAGCCCTAACTATCAGCCATGTTGTTTAGACTTGCTCAGAATGTTTTTCTCACACGGCAATGTGAATACTAAATGATGCCATAGATTTTTTTATGCGACAGGTGTGGTCAGGCATCATGTCTTAAAGGGATTATCTGGAGTGAATCAACCAGTAGCCCTGTTGTTTCATGTTGCCTGTGGGTAGGTAGACAGCATTTGATGCAAAGTAGACAAAATAGCGCAACAGCAACCACCACTAACTGATGAGGGCATAGAGTTTTCGTTTTCTTACGCCCCAATCTGTTAGCATTTACTAAGCCAGTCTAAGATGTACCAAATGCTCTCATTCTTATACCCATCAGCAGCACTTGGCAGCCTCAAATAACAGAGACTCTGGAATTGTGGGTATCATTGGGCAAAGTTGGGTCAGTGGAGGGTCAGTCAGCTCTAGGCTGTGCGGTTCCTTCTCCAGTACCTTTTTGTGGTAGATGCTGCAGATGCCCCTCTCCAGGTCAGGCAGGCGCTTCAGCAAGGACGTGATGCAGGGCACAGCGCTGGAGTCAGAGGAGAGGAGTTCAGCCACGGCATCATGCCTCTCATGGATCTCCCTAAAGACAGAACGAGAGACGGAGAGGAGAGAGAGTAAGGTGGATGAACACAGTGGCTCCTCTACAGAAATACATTCTGTGGACTGTCAATAAGGTCAAGACAGACACAGGACTCAAATATGTCAGGAAGGTAACAGCTGATAACACCTTTTCTTTTGGTCTGACACCAGGGGTCATGTAATTTCTTGTTATTGATAAATTGCAAAAGGCTCATAACATTGCTACGCATGTGTGCTCTTGTAGACAATAATGACAATGGATTTGCATCCAGAGTCCTCGTAAAGGCAAGCAGAAAAAATGGTTCAATATCACGTTCTTGTTCGTGGAGAACATCACTAAAAAAAACAGTTAATCCAATTGACCTCAATGTCCCATTCTCTCCTGTAACAGGGTTACTTGGTCACCAAACGTTTTCTAAACTACAAGGCTACTACTAAGTTTACTTGACATGAAGTAAGAATATTTAATATTGGTATATTGCACCTGCCCTGGTCAGGCTTTGTCAGAACACAAATTTACTCAGTGGAAGCCCAAGTCTCTCAGAACAATCAAGCACTGCCATGCACAAACATACACATACAGACAGACAGAGACACAGGTATGCACACACTCCCTCACACTTTCTCTTACTTCCTGTTAGATGTTCCAACTACCTTATGATCAAGTGGCTTGTAGGTGTTAAAATGATCAATCATTTGATGGTTGTAATCAACAGATGCTTAAAAGCCCTGTTTCCTGTGCCAGTGTATTCCAAGGGAACTTACTGAACTAACTTCAGGGGCTGTGCTACCCACTTCCTCATCAGTCTCTTCCCAAATGCTGTCTGGGTGTGGTCAAGCACCCACAACAGACTCCCCTTCACAGCACCTGTAGTCTGTCAGCAGAAACACACACACACAGACGATGAAACAGAACATTCAGAACATAGCATAGAGAGGGTGCGTCACTAATTTATTCTCACAGTCAACCATTCATGAAACAAATCGTTGGTCAGAGTTGGGATTTGGTTCAGGAAAATCCTAAAGAAAAACACAAATGCTTCCGGAAGCTTCTGAGCTTGTGTGGATAATGAGAGAACTTCTCTCCTTGCTACCTGGTTGCAGAGCACCTCCAGGTTCTTCAGGGTGGTAGCGTTGAGCACCATGCCATCCGTCATTGACGAGAGCCGTTTGAAGGAACTGGGAAAATAACACATAAATGAGCAGCCTGAAAGTGCATTACAATGGAGTTTGAAATGCCCTTACGATGAAGCTGACACTAAAAGAATCTTATATGCAAATTGTGTTGAGATACTCTGTAATATATGCACTAGATATATGCACTAGAACAAAGGTAAATTATCTTTAGACAAGGGCCGTTTCTCCAGAATTGATGAGACATCCATAATTAAAAGCAATTAGAGAGCAGGGCAAATCAGACACAGTTATTATCTTCAAACAGCTCCTTTAATCAAAAGTCAATTATGACTACTTTCCCCAAGACCATGGAAGGGTTAGCATGCTAATTAAAGCTGGATTGCTAAAGGACTGGCTGAAGCTTTGATGACACTGACTTACAAATCAACCGAAAAGCATGAGAAAGCTCTCCACTAATAAGCAAGAGAGTACTTTCGTACATTCATTACGATCAGAACATCACCAGAGGTCCCATGGCCATGTTGGATCAACCCCTCACATATCTAACTTGGATGGGCAGGGTGGAAAAGTATGAGTTGTGGGAAGACCCCACCAGGTTAACCACCTGCTGCACAACAGGACTCTCTCCAGCTTAAACTCCGTCAGATACTGGATGATGGGCCCCAGGCAACAGATGATGGGTCGCTCCAAATTGTAATAAGGGTAAACACCTAGGTAATGGCACACACAAAATTGAGCTGAGCCACATTAAACAAGTGCACACACACACACACACACGCACACACACACACACACACACACAAAAACCCTTCAGTGCGTCAGAGGAACTGATTCACTCTTTGAGTCAGTGCAAGGCCATTTTTTAAAGACAACACATAAATAAAGAGAACAAAGTAAATAAAGTTGCAATAAAAAGGGATAGATTTGTGGTAAATAGATACAGGGAAACAAGTCAGTCAGCTGTAAAGACCTCACCCATTCTTTTCCCCAAGAGCAAGCACTCAGGTGAACATTATAACAAAGGGATATAAATTGAAATTAAATAAAAAAAACATAGTTCCCTTGCCACTCTCTGACGCAAAAGCAGCAACACTGACTGTTCGACAACATGTTGGCATTCAGAGATCTCACTCATAACAGTGGTGAGGGCAGGTGTTGAGCATGAAGCGTGTGCAGCCATATCAACAGCTAATTAGCAGAATTAGCAGTGGAGCCTAAATAACAGTGCGCCTCCAGAAAATGTCAGAGCCAGGACACGCAGCTGTCAAAAAACACAGCAATGAATACCTGTGAGGCTAAATTCAGCCAATTTACACTGACAACCAGAAGTGGGGTCATAGGGAAAGAATATGAGGATTGATTCTGCTAGATTCCATCATGGCCCCAGCTAAGCTACTCTAATGATGGAGTGAAGAACCAGTTAGGATGACTGTACTTGCATATTGTCTGAAATATGTACCTGTATCTACAATACACTGATCTCTATACAAATCCTGCATTTCTGACTGCAACAAGCCAATGCTGCATGGGTGTTGCATCTTACATCTCGTTGTGTAATTTCAGATAGCCTGTTGATTGGTAATTGGCCTCTGTGACAGCACATGTTACACCATGAAGAAGTGCCTTTACAGATCCAGGGCATAACACCTGGTCCATTTTTGCGACTGCAACAAGGCAACTGTGTACTGGTTGTTGACTGGTCTCCGTGGTAGCATGTTGTACCGTGAAGAAGTGCTTTTACAATTGCCACAAGACAACGGTGTATTGTGATTAAGGGTTGGTTCTTGATTAGCCATTGTAGGATACCCGCTGCCTACAGCACCAGATGTATATCTGAAAAAAAAGTCTTCCTGGCCGCCACTTACCACTTCTTTGTGGTGGGATCAATGAACATAGACCAAATGCCTCTGTTGGTTGTTTCTTGATTTTGGTTTAGGGTGTTAATTCTGCCTCTTTTCAGGGGTAAAAACTTGTTTTGTATTGGTTCTCTTTCTCAAGTAGAAATAGCCCTGGTGACCACACTGAGCTACGGAGCGAAATTAAATGGCCTGATCGATAAGAAGTGATTAACAGATAAAAAGATTAAATAACATTAAATAACAGAGAATATCAAAAAAGTGTGGTGGAACAGCTTTCTAAAAAAAGTCATGTTGACCGCTGAGGATGGTGGCCCTGCATCTCATGAAGTGGAGTTGTGGGCTTTGATTGTGTCTGAGCTTCTGGAAATTCAGCCTCTGCTCATATTTCCTAGAAATTGTGTACACAATTGTGTAGGTTTAAAGGTTATGAAGTTTACTGGATTTACAAGATAACAGAGAGCCGTTTTCTTAAGTTAGGTCCAGCCATGACGCACAAGCTGCCTCATCTAACATTGCAGAGAGGACAGGCGGTATTGATCAGGCTGTCCTTCCCCAGAGGAAATGATTTTTCTATTACACAGCTCAAGCCCACACACACCGACCCCTGTCAGGATAGACAAATCACATCACAACAGCGCACGGCAGCTGCACAGTCAAGGTGGGACAGGCAGGCATCAACAGGTAGAAAAGACACACACACACATGCAGTCACACACCACACACACAGGTGTACACAATTACACCCCCCCCCACACACACACACACACAGCAAAGAGGCCCATTCACAATGAGAGTACCCTTCTCCTGTCCATCCTGCCTTTGATGAGATGGGTCCAAGTAGAAGTTCTTCACCATGTTCAGTGCTGTGTCGTACTCAAACTGGGTGCTGTCGCATCGTTCTATGCGAAGCCGGTCATCCTCCTGGGTACTGGAAAAGACGAGGGTGACATTGAGGTCAGAATGGACAACAGGAGGAGACCTACAGAATGACAAAAGTGACCTATAGTCTTTTTTTATAATGCGAAGTCTTCCATCAAGCCGAAAATGCTCTTCACTATTATCCTTGAGGAAAGGAAAAATCCAACCCCTTTCTAAGACCCCCCGCTGCGAGTCAGATCAAATTGTTCTCGCAACCAACAAAACAATTCAAACAGTCAAAGTGCATCTTCTGTGGATGGGGTTTGACAGACCTGATAAAAACATAGGCACGAGTGAAAAGTCTAATAAGAGTTGCGTGCAAAGCTGTCAAACAGTGCCTAAATAATCAAATCATATGCGTACACACACAAACAAGAGGACATGTTTTATGAATTCAGTGATCTGTAGCAAGGTGATATTTTCAAACAGCCACATATTTATAACGTTTATTGCTGCAAGGAGCACAACATGCATTTCACTCTCAAAAATTCACCACACAATGATTTTCATAGTGAATAACAATGAACATCATCAGGATGGAGGAGATGAAAGAGAGAGACAGAGATCCTGCATGAGCGAGTGAGAGTGAGTGAGTGAGAGAGAGAGAGAGAATGTGAAGGAAAGAAAAGATGAGAAACACATTTCCTCCTCTCTGCCATCATCATTCCATTCATTCGCTTTCTTCCCCTCCATTCAGCCCCACAGCACTTTCAAGGACTCAAGCTCTCTTTGTGGCCTCTGCGCTGTTGCCAGGGTGACGGCAGTGAGCACGTGGGCTTCAGTGAGTGCACCGCAACATCCTCTCTCTTCACCCGTCAGCCAGTCAGTTAGGAAGTCAGATGCAACATAACTGTTTGGCCAAAGCTAATGGCCAGCATAGTGTTTGTTACCTATACAAATACAAAAGCACTGCACACACGCACACACACACACACACACACGCAGACACACAATCACACCATATGCAATACGGACACATTCACATACAACACATAGATATATACAGAGAGAGAGACAGAGTCAGAGACAGACACATACACACCCATGCAGTCGACATAGGAAATGCATCCTTCAGTCTACAAAATCAACAGACAAAAAACAGTTCCACTCAAAGCATTAGATAACCCTGCAGACTTCACCATCACTATAAAAACCACTAATGATTGTAAACAACATTCAAATAAATCAAATGTAAATATTTCACTACACTGCAACAAGCCTGGGCAAGGCGCCAACGCAACTGTGAATGTCAACCGCTTCCTATATCTCACAATTGCTTTCTTAAACAAACTGCAAGACCCAACTAGAAATTCTCAAAATGGTGAACTAAGGAGCGATTCGTTCCCAGTAGAAAGAGACCCTACTGCAAAAACACAACTGCCAAACAAGACGCTCTCATAACGGCCCAACATATTCACTGTTTCAGTGCTTATCAGCACAGATCAAACGACTGCCAAAAGGCTTTCCCCCACTTCCCAGCCATAACATGATTACCATGCTGCCTCTGGGATGGAGAAAGGTCATTTCCATCAGAGGAATGATGCGGTTAATAAAAATCCACTGCAGGCGAGGGAGCAAATCAATACATAAGGACATTAGATGAGCGTTTTTACAGATCACAGGTCACAGAGGACCATGCCATGATAAGGTGTCAGGTGTGATGAAAGTGTCTCCGACCCTCAAGGAGTGCAACAGGTAGACTAGATGAAGCCATAGTACGTCAACACCGTCATATCCGGGGAGGGTTGAGGTGAATCTTTTGTCATACCGAACATAGAGACCTGTTAGTGTAACCACCATCAAACTGATATCGTCAAGTATTGCCTTGATATCATATATTGCCATAATGCAATATTATTCAATTATTATTCCACAAGGAATGTTTACACATAAAACTCAATTAATTAAATTAATTAAATAAAATTGCCCATCAGGGACAGTGTGAAGAGAAGCATGCCCAGGAAAAGTGCAGGCATGAATATATAATTTCACTCTTTCCCTCTTTCTGCAACGCCAGGAGCCAACGCCAATGGTGGCAGGTCTTGGCTGGGGCGTAGCCTCTGTAAGCCTCTCTGGGTCTCATTAGAAGGGAGCTGAGCGACCACAACGCAACATGTAGAGCACAACCCTCTCCCAAGAGACTTAAAAAAAAAAAAAAAAAAAAAAACATTCACCTGAGATGCCACACACATATTCATCAAGCTGTATTTGTATTAGTATGTCAAAGAGAATTCTGTGCAGAATGTATTCTGTTCATGGAGGACATCTCCAACACGTTTTCTCCAAACTGTTGGCTTCCAGGGTGTCAAATATAGAAATGACCATACTTCCACTACATACTCTGGCCCCAAAAAAAGACATCATGAAAGCACAAGCTTCAAACAAAAGCTTCCATTTCAAGTGTGCTTAAAACTCAATGTCTTCACACTGATTGGCCAGAGTTTCTCAAACAGAAATGCACCAATAGGCTCCTCTGGCTGGAAACCTCCTCATACTCTTTTGAACCAAAGAAATCGATGCACTGCAAGTACCTTCAGGCATAAAAGCATGACCCCAGCCCTATCCTCACCTGTAAACACACACAAACACACACAACACAAAAACAGCCACAGCCTTTGATGTTCATTCAATATCTTGAAGAGAACACCACAAAACTCTTCAGACCCCCTTCATGCTCCAGTTCTGCTCTTTCCCAAAGAGAAAAGAGCCATTCAGTTTACTCAGCAGCCCCCCATCCCCAGCCACTATTTACCATGTGTGTGTCATCCAGAGCTCAATTTCCAACTATTCTCACAGCCAAAGCAAGCTTGACCTTTCTTTTTAGCCTTGCCAAAGGTGCTGAGACCACACATCAGATAACAGTGGGATAGCGACCACACAGTTGTTCTGTGTGTGAATGGCACAGCCCTGTCAGCGTGCGCTTGGGAAAAAAGTTCCCAGAGATACTGGCATGATTCTCTGGACAGCCAAGGTACATGACGGTACGGTGTGCGGAAATGAACACCAGATCCGGAGGGATAATTGGAATGCCCTTTTTAAACGGTTAACATGATTCAAATGGCTGTGCCGTGCAACACAGAGAAGACCTAAAACTGTGTACTTTCCAAAGCAATGGCATGGTTAAATGAAAACAGGATGATTCAGTGAAGTGCTGCAACAGGAGGCCACACAGCACTCCTCAATGCCTGGTACTCATCAGAAGACAAAAGAAAAGAAAAAAAAAACAAAACAAAAAAACAACGCTTAAGATCCACAATTCCCCAGGCAGAAGGAGGGTGGGGGATAACTACAAGTGATCAGACAGAAATCCTTGCAAGATTTTGCACACTGGGGAATGACAGATGAGACAATAAGGACAGGATAATCAGAAAAGGGACTAAACAAGAAAAGCAGGGGCGTCAATAATTCCTCAGCCATCCTGAGAGAGAGAGAAAGAGAAATGAGAATAAAAAAAGTAAAATGTAAGACTGGTAAGACTGTGAGATAGAGGGAGAGAAATTGAAATAGAGAGTAAAAGAGAGAGGGAGAGCTTCAGAGAGCGACATCGCTCATCCCCCTGTGCTAATCGAATCCCCTCCTCATCACTCATCTCACGGCGCTGGGAGATGATAGCAAATTAGCAGGCCTTCCCCCCTCTCCAGCTAACACAAATCAGAACAGCTACGCCTAATTAGGCCTCCCCGTCTGGCTCTGTGCATTTGCTCCAACACACACACACACACACACACACACACACACTGCGCAAAATCTTGTATGCACATAGACGCTTGTATTTTCTCAAACACACACTTACACACACACACACACACACAGACTACTCAAATTCTTATATGGACATGGACACAAATATTTTGTCAAACACACACACACAGACACGCACACAAACACCCCCCTAACACACACACACTCATGCTCACACTGTACCACACGTATGCTCACACTGCTCAAACTGAGGACTTTTTTTTAGCTCATGTACAGAATATTATTTACATTACTGTTATGGGTTAACACTTGAAGTGTGACAAGCTGAAGTGGGACCAGGTTAAAGAGTTAATTGAGCCCATGAAACCAATGCCATGTCATCAACATCTCAGAAGCTTAGCTCAGAGCTTAGTTCAGCTCAGAGCAAGGTAACAAAGCAAGCAGGCAGCTATGTGACACAGAGAGGAGAAAACAAGTTGATGCCTCTTGGATATAATTAGTTTAGGGAATGTTTCAGAGAAATCTTCAGAGCAATCATGCCTTACTTTCTGGAACATAAAGGTCATTTCCAATGAATGAAGGCACAAAAGATGTGACATCCTCTGACACCCTGTCAACAAACAATATATGTAAAGATATATAAAGCTCTTCATTAGAGCGAGAGTTATGTATGAAGCACTTTTCTTTAGAACTCTAAATAATAGAGACAGTGGTGTTAATAGAGACAGTGATCAAAACAACCTCCATAACTGATGCAACACATTTTCAACAAGCCGTTACAATATGCACCATACAGAACCATGGGCTTCATCCAACACTTTTACTAAGAAAACCACTCCTTGGGAGAAATGACGAAACCTGCATCGCTATTCAAAAGCCAGGTCACTCTTTTAATTAAATGAGCTTAAGGATCCCCTGTGGCACAGCGCAAAAAAAGCAAGTTCAGCGCCCACATTAACCTCCTCTCTGAGTGGCGCCGATGTCCGACTGGAGTCCGGTTCAAATTGATCTTCAGCTCTCAGCCCAGCATGTCGAGCTGCTTTTTCAAGCTCTGTTTGGTGAGTGTGATGTCCTCTGGGGAAATCTAAAGACAATAACCCTGTCTAGCCCTCAATTTCTCTCTCTGTCTCTCTCTCAAAGGTAACCTCAAGTACAAACAGAGAGAGAAAACTTCTCACAAACTGAGATGTCAACCCAGTTCACTGCATGGGGGATTGGGGTGGGGGGGTTCTGGTTTCAACATTCCTCAGACTGAAGTGCCTTAAGCCTTTGATTTGAAATGCTTTTCCTGTAATCAATTTTACACAGGAATTAGCAGGCTTGAACAAACAACAAACCAACACACTTAAACTAACAGGCCATTCCTACAAGCAGAAAAACTACCCAATTTCTGATCTCTTAATCACAGCAGCAAAAGAAACACTGACTGTACTCACGTCAAAGCTCTAAGGTTTACCAGCAGACACAGAACACAAGTGGAGCCCTGCGGGTAGAGAACATCTTTTCACAAACATATGCTTATTATATTTATCATACGCAAGAAATTATTTGACTGAGGAGAGCGGTAGAGTGGCATAACTGTTCTTCCTTTTCCTTTCGTTATTTTGGGAAATCTTTGCTGTGTGATTCACATTCAGAGGCCAGGCCAGATCTGTGCGTTGAATTCCAGATTCAGTTCATCTTACATGATGATGCCAAGGCAAGACACAATTTCAGTATTTATTTTCAATTCATCTAAGGATATTCTTAATGCTAAACGTTCAAGCAAGAGCCCAACTGAGCTGGGTTATGTCAAACAGAAAAAAAGTAGGCTACACATTAATTAACAATTCTTGAGGTCATGTGCAAATTGGGTAAGTTTAAGGCAGAGACTTCAAGTAAGGATCAAAGCTCTTATCAGTGACTGCCATTAAAAATGACAGGTACAGGTGTGTGCATGTAGAGAAATGTATTAGGCATCGACTAAGATGTTTGTTTAAAGAATGGTGTGTTCAGCTTCTGAAAGTGCACACCCATGCCCCTACAGATAAGGCGATGGAAGAGGAGCACCACAAAAATAGGTTGTTTGAGTCTTCAGAAATTCTCCAAAACCCTTGACATATTGTACAAACACCCATCACTGAGACACAATATCAGCTTCCAATAGCGGGCTGTTTGAAGTGTTAGTGTTTCGTCAACTTCCACCCTGCCATTTTTGGAGGTGCGATGCCACCTCTGACTTGGAAGGCACACACCACACCATGGAGTGCCAAGCTCTCGCTAGAGTCACGTTAAACCTCCGCCACTCATCGTAATAGCGGTCGTTTGCGGGCGAGGAGGCAAACAAGGCTGACTGCACGACTGCAACTGCAAGGCCAATGTTCAACAGGGGAATGATATTAATGTATAATGAGCACACATCTGCTGTTGGAGAACTGAACGTCGTGAATCAAACAGGGCTTCTGGGACAGCTGTTGCGATCAGGGAGGGCTTATGTCCAAGATGGTGATTTCCTCGACATTTCATTTGCATTTCTAATTAGAAACAGGAGAGTTTGGGAAACAGTGCAATATACCAGAGAACACTGAGACATGCTTTCAGTAGAATACCATGGGGCCTTTGAAAATGGACTCCCTTCTTCTCAAACCATCTGATTCTCTTCTGAGTGCTCAGGTATGTGTGAACACACTATTTCTAGCTATATCTGATGAAAGGTCAAGTTCACGTAACCCCATTTCATTGGTTCTACACCACAGCAAATATAATAAAATACTCTTGATTAAAAGCATCTGTAAGCTTTTACTGACATCTAGTGGTGGAAAACCAAACAAGAAAGCTGAACATGGTTGAACACCTTTATTAAAGGCATTTAAAGGTGTTTGATGTATAAGAGAGGTTGCTAATATTTGAGCATAGCAACCAATCAAGTGCACTGTCCTTTCTCTGCTTGTGAAGTGATTGGCTGAGAAAGTGTATAGCCCACTCAGAGCCTCTACAATTGTTTCCCATTCACAGTACGAGACAGCACAGGAAGAGGAACATGGGGAGAATTGCACTGTATTAACAATGTAATGGATTTCAAACAAGGATGTACCTCTGAAGGCGGCACATTTTTAACTGATATCGTTGACACTTCCATAGATATGAATTTATAGCAAACATATTTTCAGATGCCTTATTAATTATACTGTGTTCAAAAAAGCTTACAGTTGAACATGGCTTCAGTTCTTTTTTATCAAATGTTGCCCTGCCACTGCTCTATATTTTGACATTTATAAATAATTTACACCATACTTCTAATGAAATATTCAAAGCCCCTGTCATAGTCTAATTCCTGGCAAGAAAAAATCCAGTAAAAAAAGTAACATAGTCTCTTTGATTATTACAAATGTCAATGTGGTAAAATATTATGCTGAGTTCACCTAAACAAAGAGAGCAGAGAGCAGGTGAGGCAGGTGAGAGCAGGTGAGGCCAATGCTAATTAAATTGACATAAAGATAAAATGTGACAAATTGTTCTGTGTTGTTTTACAAGCTCATACTGAAAATGGCCAACAAGTGTGCCTTGTTTATCACCACAAAAACCTGGCCCCCTTCCCATTAAGTCATACAGTTCATAATACTTCATAGTTCAAACAACCATACTGCTCTGAGATCAGTGTAATGTGGTCATTACCTGGCCAGGGAGATGTTGCACAGCAGTCTCTCAGTCTCCTCAGAGAGATCTGATGGCACCAGGATTTCTACCGGCTGGATCCGCAGCACCCTGGACTCCAGTTCAGAGCGGGATGCGTTGTCTGTGAAGCAGTCTACCATCAGGTCTCCAATGGTAGGCTGGACCACCTGTGGTGTTGTGGGTGAAAGCATAATTAATGGCTGTTAATGCCAAAGAGGCATGGGATAGTGCAAGCTGTCGTGACACATCTGACTTTTTGGTTAGAATAATGCCACCCCTAGTGGTAATGAGGTGAACTTTAATATACTCACATCACTTTTTTTAGTTGATTTAAACTATCCCAAGTGTACGTATATTTTGTCTTATAATGTGTGGGCGGTGGTAGCGTAGCGGTTAACAAACCTGGCACGGTAACCCTAAGTTGCTCTAGGGGAGACTGGCCCTGAACAATTGATAGTTGACAAAATGTAAGTCGCTTTGGATAAAAGCGTCTGCTAAATGCATACATGTAAATAATGAACTTTGCTTATATGCACTTGAAGTGTTCTTTGTGTTTTTCCAAATAAATTTGTCAATGCACCAACAACGCGTGTTGTACATTGAAGAGCCCTTACGCATGCAATTTTGAGAGCTTAGTAGTGCTATTAACAAATCCTGAATTGCCATCAAATGTCTTTGAAGAATAGCAAAGCATTTTGAGTGTCACTATCAATGTGTTAAGTTGTTCCAAAATAGTACACTCAGTACATGCACATTTTTAGACCTTAGGCACACTTCTGAAAAGGGCACTTTTCTTCACTCCTTTTCCACCTGGGACTACATTATTTTGAAATATCTTGAGAAAATGTACAGTATGTATAATGTCCTGAGAAACAGGAGACGTACTCCAAGAGAGAGAGATGAACAGAAAATACTGAGCTTTGATCATACCACTACACCAACGATGAGCTCCTTGCTCTGCTTGTCCCTGGTCTCATAGACACACATGAGATGGCTGTTGGGGGCATCCTGCACCACATCCTCAGCGTCCTCCAGGTCCCCCAGCTTCAGAAGAGGGTTCACATCTGGGACAAGCCAGCCAAGTTAGGGATGAAATTAGACTGATGTGACCTTCAAGGAACCCTCACAACATACAGTACAACAAACATTTCATTTATCACCACAAAAGCCGCATATAGTCTGTTTGAGGAACGATAGTTTTCCAATTAATTGCAGACTTATTGCATTTGCTCTTTAAAGCAAGACAGGGAAAGAGCATGGAGTACAGCTGACTTGATGGGTTTCATAATATTATGTTTGAACTAGTGGTGACCGTTTGCCTGGATACCAGAGGTTAGAGAGGCATGTCCTTACCAAACATGAAGAAAGCCTTTGCCTAGAGGACATGTCCACAAAGGATATCAACATAACAGATGTGCCCTGGTGACAGACAGACTTAAAAAGAGTTAGTCTATGAGCACAAAGGGTCAAAAAGGATACCCTCCCCAACCAGGGTGGACTTGGTGTAGAGGGCACTGAGTTGGCGGGTGAAGAGGGCACTCTTGTTGGCACCAGATGCTTTGATGGCCGTGGTCTCAGTCTGCTTCACAACCCCCACCTACGCACACCAGCAGAGGAAGAGACAGAATGCTTCAGAAGCTTCGTGTCTTGGGTCAGCACAGCGGAGACACTGAATGACATTCAAAAAGGTATGAATGTGCCATGTGCCATACACTACCGTCAACTGTTCCATCATGACTAATTCTTGATTTCCTATTCACTTTGACTTCATGAGTGTTTCGAGCCTGGTTCTAACACATACTGATCTGCTGTGCATATCAGTCTAGCCAGTAGGCCTATCTCCATTTCTTCACATTCACCTGAGATAGGGATCCAATCAAAACTTTTACCCCAACATGATGGAGGCAGGCTCAACACTTTTGCTTGAAATTGTGATGCATCCCACTCTCTTTTCTCTGCAAGCATTGGTCTGATTGGTTGTAGGCATATCCAATGCCTACAGAGGGATTTTGATCTATGGTTAATCCCACCTCATGGAAGCTGGAGATGACATAAAATTTTCCAGACTGATATGCATAACAGATCAGTATGGGTGAGAACCAGGCTAGTACGTTTCCATGGAAAACAAAGAAATTTCAAAGCGATTCCAGACTTTTGAGCAGTAGTGTATATGTATGTGTATTACTTCTGTAAAGCAACAAAACCATACCTTTCCTGACATTTAACAGAAAAAAGACCCCTTATCATAACAACATATCTTCAATAGTCATTAATGCCACAATGACCAAATGAAGCACAAATGTCAGCTCTGACCTTGTATCCCTTGGAGACCAAGCGCCGAACATGAACAAATAGCCTATGGGTGGGGATGCTGGCGGTCATGAAGTTGTGATCCATATGACAGAAGATGTTCAATTCCTTGGCAGCAATCTAGGAAGAGAATCCCATAATACCAAAACCAAGGCATTCACAAAATCCTTAAGCAGAGGACCAGATAAATTTATGCAAGTCCATGCATGACCAACAAATCACATGTGGCTCATGGCTGTATTCGCTGTTCCCCACAACTAAACTCAAACAAACTTAAACTTACAGCTGCACCACCAAGTGGAGATAACTTGCTTCACATGCAAAGGTTACAACACATGTAGTCAAATATACATCAAACTGTTCCTTCTATACTTCTTTATGCCTATCTATGGGCACAACATTCAAATAATCATATGCTTAAATATGTACAACAGCAGCAACTACTTCTTACTTTTACACAGAGCTTTCTTAGATTCAACACTCTAGAGAACAACTAAATGATGGTACCTATTACATTTTATTCCCATCCCAACCTTCTCTATTACACAATGAAAAGAAACATCACCTCAGCATCCTCTCCGAAGAACCTGTACTTGTAGCCACACTCCACGCAAAGGAGTGTGTCCTTGTGCTTCCCTTTGATCTCCAGGAACTGCAGCTCCAGAGGGGTGTAGATGCTCTTGGTTCTTCTGTTGGGCGCGCTTGCTTCAGGGCCACTCTTCTTGGTGGCACTGCCACCTGCCTTGGCAAACTGAGTGAAGCTAAACCCCTTCGCCTGAGAAATTAAGTCACAGACATTGATGAACACAGAAAGCTGACATATTTGATTTATTTGTTTATTTATTTAATTATTTATTTAAGTGCAGCAAAGACATCAGCACATTTTCCATATTTGTGCACCTGCTTCTGCTTGTTTCTCTCCTCCTCCTCTTCCTCTGAATGTGGTGTCTGAATGTTGGTGTCTGTTAGGCTGTTTGCTGACTCTCTGCTCTGGCGCTTGAGGCCCCCACCACATGAAGCATCTGGCCTCTCTGTTACTGGCCCATTGCTTGGCACTGTACCAGGACAACTGAAACCTTTCAGTCTTTCCAGGGTGGTGCATGATAGGCTGACTTTGGATGACTGAGGTCTAGGCTCTTCAAAGAGAATATATGAACATTTACAAAACGTGCTAAACATGGTACTGTGACATGACCATGGAAATCCAAAGTTATAGTAAGATTATTATTATTAGATTATTAGAGTACTTGTACATGTAAAACATCATTTGTAAGCTGCAGGTAAAATCAGAAAGGAAGGAAATTTTTTCCTGATTGTTTATCCTGACCAAAAGTAACGTTAAGTTACTCTACAGACCTGCCTACAGTGTACCTTACCTTGGGCGTTGGCAAGAGTGTCCATGCTCTCCACCTCTCCATCATGCGACAGTTTGGCTCGTTTCCCTGGGGACCCCACTCCATCATCACTGTGTTTTTTCTGTTTGCAAAAAGACAGACAATGCTGACTACAGAACACTGTGCATATTAACGTTTAAGAAAGTCTTCTGGCTGTAAAACCACCCTAAAAAGGAACTGTTTGGATAATGCAGTGCAGTGATTGCGTATTTACCTTCAGTCGCACACCAAGGTGAGGATTATTCGGATTAATCCCAGAATTATTTGCAGAGCCGCCCTCTGATTTCTGGTTAACTCCTGTAAAGAATTTACTGATGGACGTCTGAATGTTGGCCTTATTCTTACTTGACTTGGACTTCACTAAAGCGAACCTTGCATGCATGTTTAGAAATGCATGAACACTGATTCCTTGCAAAGGACATCAGTATAAAAAATGCAACATGGGCTACACAGTGCTACTTTTTAAGATATAACATGCGACTGGTTCGAACTAGACTAGTGAAAACGCGCTGTCGCTTGAATGACGTTGTGTTGATATTCGTGCGCACAGTTAGCATTGTTCAAGACCTTTAACGTTGCGCTGTTTTGCGCAGAGCGTGTTGACAGTAACAGCAGGGGGCGCCAAAGCCTTTGTTTTAATCACATTTTGGGCTCTTTGGTGGCCACTCTCACGCTTCATTGATTGGTCCCCCGAGATTATTCCCATCCTTAGCTACTGCACATACAACTAAGACTTATGCATTTGTGATGTGCTATTCCTATGAACGTCCACAGTTTAAAATGATCAGCCGCTTCAAAAGGTATGTATTGATATTGCATGATCCCTCCAAGTATAATGATGACAAAAACACCTGAAATCAGAGGTGTGCGTACACATATAACGCGTGAAAAGTTAGTTTTAATCACCAGACACTTGTTTGAGTTTTAACAAAGGGCCATTTATTCACTGGATTCTGACAAACATCAACAAACATCTGACAACAAAATCCCTTCTTTGTCCTACAAGGATGGCAAGAATGGCCCTGAATCAGTTGTGTGCAGAGGTTAGTTCCATCTTTCACATTATTTTACCTCACACTTCCATATACATTTTTGACTGGTATGGAGACATATCAGAATTTGTCACATCACATAAAGTAAAGTTGTGAAAAGGTACAACATTTGCAATAGTTAAAATTTTATTCCAGTTGCTATACATCCCAGTGCATTTTACATTTTCCCCCATTAAACAGCTTACAGCACTTTAAAGATCAAGAGAACAACTTTCCAGTGTGGCCACATGGCACCATTATAACAGTAAAACATACTACTACACCCTTGGTTTGGTAAGAAAACTCTTATCTCAACTTAGCTCATGGTCATGTGCTCATGTATACATACTATAGGCTAATGGAAGTTTAATCCAAAATATACAATCAACACCACTGATCGTGAATTTAAGTTATTGCTTTTGACTAAAAATACAACAATGTATAATGCAGAGTGAACAGATCATGTCATTTTAGACTGTCACAGAGAAGCATCTGAGATATTAACACTGAATTCTTTACCAAAGACAGTACAAAGGAAACAGAATATCTATGGAGTCATGCAATTCCCTTTCTTAGTTGTCATCCTATGCATAAAGGAAAGGTCACTTTCAACAACAGGTAATAGAAGGCTCAGGAGTGCATCAGTTCAACATAAACAGGACTGATCTGCAACTATGTTAGACATTACTTTGGTAGCAATACAGGTGTTACTGGCACATTACACTTTTAGCTTCTTTTGAGAATAAATTAAACTGTAAAAAGGAAAATAATGAGACAGGATAAAGCTGAATTAAGACAAACACGAAATGAGGTATTTACAAACATCACCAATCATTAATCAATATAGGATAAAACGTTTTAGAAAGAAAAAAACAGTCAAAATTTGTCATTTGTATTATTCAGCATCATTTTTGTTGTGGTTAACATTGAGGGAACAAAAAAGCAGCAAACAGTGTAGTCACAGGTACTTCTGGGCAATTTCCTTCTGTGCTACATTTATCTGTTTTAGTTCAAATCAATAAATATAATCATTTGTACCCTTCACTTTCAAACTTGTGCTTGTGTTTTCATGATAAGGCATACAATTTTGAAAAGCTCCCGAGGACTGGAAAAGAGAATCATGTAGTTATATAGAAGTGTCATCACAAATAAATGACTTATCAACTGGATGTTTTGTTGCAAAAACAACAATGAAACTATGACATTTTTGATACTGTGGAATGCATCCAGGGTTGGAAGGAAAAACATTTTTCAGAAGTTAATGTGCAGTTTAACCTGCCCACACAAAATACGCTATTTCATCCAAGTCTACAGGGTAGTCAGTAAGATGGATGGGACCCTTCATATTGTCATAGTGCTCTCCCTTGTAGCTTTTCCATTTGCCAGCAGGAAGGTAGATATCCCTCTCCTGTTTGCCTGGCTCTAGCACCGGTGCCACCATGAAATCGTCCCCAATAAGGAACTGAGAGTCTATTTTGTACGCTGCCTCGTCCCCCGTGGATATCCACCACAGGGGCCGGATGATGGGATCTCCGGTGTCCAGCACCTCCCCAGCCAGCTCCAGCACTCGTGGGGCCACCAGGGTCTCGTGCAGCACGGTGAACTTTCGCGCAATCTCAACCACCTCCTCATCGTACGCCCACGGCGGGATGGAGAACTGCATGGCCGGCATGAAGGCAGAGAGCTCCAGCCAACGGATATAGAGCTCGCGGTCAGGCAGGTCCGTGGACCCCAAAGTGCGGTTAACATAAGCATTACCACCAATCATGTCCGGCAAAATGAACTGATACCCCAGAATGCTAATGGTTAAGACGGTAGGGATGATGGATTTGAGACCGAGTTCGTAGCCCCACACAGAGTCACGATCAATAATCCTGAAGAAGCAGGAGATGTTCTGTGATTGGTAGCCAGAGCGGAGTTCAGCGCGGTCATTGTAGGGAATGGCCATTTCAGTGTAGCGGCGTGTAAAGGTGCTGGGGTCATGCAAGGGCGTGTAGGTGCTAAACTGCTTTGGTAGGTAACTGGTTTCCCCAGCATCAAATTTAAACGAGGTGACCCCATACTTGGTTTTAAGCGCTCGCAGATGGGATGCAAACCACTCACGGGCCTCCAGGTTGGTGAAGTCAAGGATGCCACCGATACCGTTCCACCAGCGAACTAAGGCAGGGAGCTGTCCACTGGGCTCTCGGACGAACAGCTCTCTCTCTACTCCGACACCAAAGTTGGTGGATTCATAGTTAATGAAGGGGTGGGTCCACAGAGAAACCTGGAAACCGTCATCCTTCAGACTCTGAAACATGGTTGAGACGTTGGGAAATTTTTCAGGGTCAAACTCGAACTCACCATAACCGCTGGTGTAGCGGTCATCCAGCTCCAGATGGCTGCAGTTGAAACCATGCTTGCGAATGTCTGACGCATACTCCAGGAGCTTCTCCTGGTCCACCGCAGTCTTGTGCAAGGCCCACGTGGACCAAATTGGCTGACGGAAGACCGCCTCGGACGGAACCTTGTTGGGTTTGTTGAAGTACCGCCGGACCATATACTTGTGAATGGAAGTCACATCACGACCAACACACACACGATAGCTCAATTCAGCATATGCCGCTTGTCCCGGTATTGGTTTGTAAGGGCTGTCATAATACCTCGCCTGGAAACGGAGGACTTTCTCCTCCATGTCCCAGCCAAGGTGAAAAGGCACAGAGTCGTTAATCTTGATGGCTGTGGCATTGGACGAGAGCCAGTAGCGCTCCAGGATGCTACCAAAGTCCTGGCGGTTGGAGTACACATCACCAGTGATGAAAGCCTTGGGGGCTTCCTGCCCTTCTATGGACATGGGCCAGTGCTGGACCGCTCGCTCTGCACCCCCATACCAGTGCGAGCCGTTGTAGGACATGGCGTGCTCCACAGAGCGGCCCTCCTCAAGCTCCTCCCAACGCACCCGGTAGCACATCACTGTGTCCTTTGGCCTGACAGTCTGAACGAAGAAGTTCAGTTTGCCGGTGTCTGACTGATCGCAACGAAGTATTCCGCCCTCTTTATTGCATGAGTCCAGATCAAGAGATCCCGACCTAAGAAGAATTGTGTGCAGAGGTTAGTTCCATCTTTCACATTATTTTACCTCACACTTACATATACATTTTTGACTGGTATGGAGACATATCAGAATTGTCACATCACATAAAGTAAAGTTGTGAAAAGGTACAACATTTGCAATAGTTAAAATTTTATTCCAGTTGCTATACATCCCAGTGCATTTGACATTTTCCCCCATTAGACAGCTTACAGCACTTTAAAGATCAAGAGAACAACTTTCCAGTGTGGCCACATGGTACCATTATAATAGTAAAACATACTACTACACCCTTGGTTGTAAGAAGAAACATGTGTGACCAGGTGAACAACCAACTCATGACTGCCTGGAAAAACAATCACAAATTACTTCTAGACTGACAACGTAGCACTGTAAAATCCAGCACAAACCTGAAAAACATTCTGAAGATGATGTCTGCGTCTTGATTGCGGATAATGAAGCCATCCTTCTTAAGTTCCAGGAGTTCTGTTTTGAGGATCTCTGCTCGGCGCAGGGAAGCACTGTAGTAGCACCATGCCACTATAGCTGCCATCGCCAGCACAACTCCCAGGATGATGGCAAATATCATTGGACGGCCTTGTCTCCCCCATTTCTTCTGCTTGGGGGGCTTAATATAGGAACCTGGGTACAGATCCCCTACAGTTCCCTGTACTATTTGATACATAATTAGGCAACAAGCCTAATATCACTACATAAAACACAAAACCACAATTTAATTTAAGAGACTGTTGAGCTGGTGAGTGAAGAACCCATTGAGCAATTGAATGTTTGCTAGTTTTCAAACAAAAACAAAATGGTGAAGTCTGTTCAGTTCCTAGACTTAGGCCCTTGTTATTCAGTTCCTCGATGTCCTTTGAAGTCCCTTGTTATTCAGTTCATTGGCCTTCCATCTGAAACAGAGGAAGTAACAGAATTAGTCACCCCATTCCAAAACTTGTATTAAACTACTTCAATTTCAACTCTGACTCATAAAGATAACACCTGCAGCCTGAGCGACTAATTCTGTTACAAATCTAAGCCTGGACTGCATGGGTGTCCTACTATGCTTCACAGAGTTATGCCATTATCACATAGTGTGAAACTGCTCCAGTGAAGTCAAGGAAAGATGGGGTTTGGACTTTGAATCTAAATTAGGCTAAATTAGCAAGTACAACACCAAGCAACAGAATAGCAGTTTACACTTCACAGCAATATAATCTATGGTTTCAACACTCTAGGCTAGACAGTGATTTCACAACCAAAACGAGAGTTATATTTACAGGGCCGATTTAGACATCATAATGACTGGAACTAGAAGTAATTTCATGAAAGGTTTGGCTAAATGTAGGCTACGTCTGCCAGCACTAACTGCTGGTGCAGTAATGTTAGTTTAGCGATCAACAAATAGTGTAGATTCATTAACGTTTTTCATTGTAATGGTTGCACACCAGGAAACAAAATATAAGCCAACTTTTAAATCAAAAGGCCAGTTCATAGACGTTTGCTAATACGGACTATGCATTTCATATCCCTTACCAAAAATTCACACATCTCCAAATTCCCTTCACGAAATACCAGCGTTTTCTCGGAATGTTCTCGTGCAATCCGTGAGCGTACTGTAGCCTGTAGCAAACAAGCAAACAACAGGGTCATACAGTGTTGAAATGTGATCAATATATCAACTTCGATTATGGTTGTTCCGTGCAGAGAGGTCTTTTTAAATCAGAAGTGGTCGCAACAGTTAGGTGTAGTTAACTAATTTTCTCATATACAATTAGCACACATCTCGCTAAAACTGTAACGTTTACGTAAAGTTAACTTAACGTTACTGTAGACCGTCAGCAACAACCAACATAAGAAGACATGAACATAGGCAAGAACTTTACGCGCAATAATTTCCCATATCAGTCATTATTAGCATACAAACACACCAAACAAAATAACTTCAAGAAACTAGATCTAAATTCAGACAATCTACTTGTTTTCAGCACTCACCTACCGACAAACCAAAAATCCCAGATCTTGATTTCGGACAGCAACTCGTTTAGAACGTGATCACGTGTCACACACATTTAAGGCGGTACCAGGCGGTACTTGCTGATTGTCCCAAATGCATGTCAATCAGGTGGACCTGCAGACAACTTTCACATTATCAGGACGGGAATGTGAAGTTTAGATAAGTCCGTTGGCAGCTACAGGCATTTAAGCCTTTAGAGAGAATCATAATTTCATTCAAAGTAAAGCCTAGGCTGATGCTGATTTCACCCGTTGGTATACAGTCTATGATTTCACTCAGGAAGCCAACGTTTCACTTGTCACACACTTAGAAAATTGCCCAAAGCACCACAGGGTGGCAGCCTCAATACTCGTGGCATGTTTTCCAGCATCCCCAGGTCTGGTCTGAGGAAAATTATCATGTACTGTACATTACAAATAGACATAATCAGTGTTGGGAAAGTTACTTTGAAAATGTAATGTGTTACGATTACAAGTTACCGTATCTTAAATGTAATAGTAACTATTTCAATTATTTTAACACAGTAATGTAACTAATTACATTTGATTAGTTTAACAAATATTCTCAATTGCCAACTATTTTCAGTTTTTAAAACCTTACAGTAGCTTATTACTCAAGAAAAACACGCAAAACAAAACCAACCATTAAACATATAGCCAACGTCTCTGCAGAAGATGTTCAGATGTAACTGAAATTGTAATCATGAATATTTTCTGAAAATAACTAATTTAATTGGATTTTTTTTTCAAAAGAATGTAACTTATTACAAGTTTCATTTTGTAATTAAAATACATAATTGCATTATATGTAGCTTGTTACTCTCCAACACTGGACACAATCATCATTGGTGAGATACAAAAGAGCCAATAAAAATGTGTGATGTCCACACGTAATGACCATGCTGATGATCGTTTGTTCTGTAACATGACATATCTGATGGGTAAGGATAATTGTGCAAATTTTCATTTGTTTATATAAACTGAAAATTTTCATGTTCAGTTTATATAAACATATTTTACATATGCATGAACTAAAACACCCTAAAAATCACCCTTGGATATCAATCAATCTATCTATCTACAGTGCTCTACACAATTATTGGAACTTCCTGGTGAAGATGAATATATACAGCTGAATAAAAATAAATCTATTTGGTGTTTATGTTAGTCTTCCAATGAACATAATATAAAAAAAAACATCCTTAATAGAGAAACATATTCATCTTGAGAAAACACAATGTATCAAAAAATATATATATTTTTTTTTAACAAAAACACATGTTCCACAATTATTGGCACCCCTAGAAAATATGATTAATAATGTAACTGAATAATTTTTTCAATCCATATTCAACTTCTTAAAGTTAACCAATGTGCGTTCGGACTTTCAAATAGCATCCCATAACTTCATGGTTCACTAAGATATAAAAACTTAAATGAAACAAAGCCAAATGCCCTAGTCATTTTCCAACATGGGAGGAACAACAGAGTACACATTTTAAATGCATTCAAGGTGTGCTCAACTCTGTAAGATAGAGAATTGCTATAAAAAAAGTACTTGCTTGAAATTTGCAGTTAACACAATAACTAGAAATTCCAGTCACCTGAAATTATTGCGGACTTGCCTGGATAACGACCCATGTTTATCTTGCCCCCACGCATAGTGAGACGGGTGGTAAGAGGGGCCAAAAATTCCTGAAAGACCACTGTTGGAGACTTCAGAGAAAACGAGCCCCTTGGGATCCCTTGGGATGAAAAAAAATTACAAATAACCCCCCTTGTTAGAACATCTATTCAAAATGCATACCAGGAAAATGTTTTCCATTACTGATTTAAATGACTGGAGTTACTAAATGTTTTTGGGACTTTATCTACTCATGATTTATGTTCAGATGGTATGAAAATTGAGCTTGACTCATGGTGAGTTAAGTGTGTAGAAGAATTACTATACTGAAAATAGCCCCGTCCTCTGGTAGTAATGGTGATGGGTCTGTGATGTTTTTGGGTTGTTTTAATTCCAAAGGCTCTAGGAATCTCATTAGGGTGAATGACCTCCTTGAAACTTGACCATTTTAAATCAAAACCGTCACGGTCAAGACAACAAAAGTCGGTCATGCTTGACTCATCCAACAGGTCATTAAACCAAAACATAAGTTAATGTAAACAAAAACAAGGCTTACTGATCACAAAATCAAGCCTCCATCATGGTTGTCTGAGTCCCCTGATCTTTGCGGTATAGTAAACAATGGGCTGAGCTAGAGGAGTAAGCACCAGAAAGTACAAAGGAATACGGGCAATCTGGATAGATTGTGTAAATAGGAAGGGTGTTGAATCCATTTGTGTTCTCTAACTTTGTGATAAAGGTCAAAATCATTTTGGTCAAAATACAGGGGTGGCAATAATTGTGGAGGGCACTGTATCTATCTAATAATCTGTCAATCAATCTATTTATCTGAGAGTTGGTCGGCCTACAACAGTAGGCCAGTGAGCATGTTGGTAGGCCTATTCATTGCTCTTTTCCTAAATAACCCCTGTAGTGTAGACTACTTCAGATTAAGGATAGATTATTTCATGTAGAAAAGTTGCTTTCATGTATTTGTGAACTGTTAAGAATAGTCAATCATATAGAGGAATAACAACAAAAAGTGTATGCAGTTGATGAATGATGCACACATAGCTGACAATTACCCGACTGTTTGAACCATTTTTAATTAAAAACAAATTGATGGAATCATAAATGGATATTTCAATAGTAGTCCAGGAATTCACCTGTTGTCCATAGGAGTCTTGAAAACAGATGCTGAATGCTGACTTGCTGCTGAATCTTTTTCACTATGATTGTACTTTGGAAAATGGAATACATAGGTCTCTTAAACATTCCTAGACTCCATAACTAGAGCTCAGTAACAAATAAATGCTTCAGTGATCATATTTTTTAAAATAAAACATGTCGTCGCATTTGTGTAAAAACCGTGTAAAATTTACACTCTTCTGTGAATAAACACATAAACAGACATCATCTTCACTTCGGTTTCTGAGATGTATCGCTCATCAGACAAATATATGTAAATAAATACATTTGCTCATGTTACGTTCTCCATTTGGGTAAATTATTGGGAATTTCGAAAGAAAACATTAAAACAATGTTTTAGTTACCATCAAACAACACTCACCATCTGCCATGATAGGGAGCGACATGGCAGTACACATACTGTAACGATTCGCTTGTATAACATCGCACTAAACCAGCAGTTCAACCCTCTTTTTGAATATCCTATTATCTGAATTTCAGCTAGTATCATTTCCTATACCACAAGTACTTGCTGGGGAGGGACTATACCTTTCTGCCTAGTCATGCAGAACTAGATTGTTCATATTGGCATTGCTCTCTACTCTATGTAAAAGTGGCTTAAGCTACCTTCTCCCTCCAGTCTGTGACGCGGACACACAGACACAGACACCAACACACATCAGTCTTCCAGTGTGTCGCATTTGCACTGCTCAGTACTCGATCTCATTGAAGTTCTCTGAGAATCCAGAGTATGGGATACTGTCACCTGCATCTGCTGAAGAAACGAAAAAATACAGAAACACATAAAACCTTTAACTGTCCATATTATGAATCCATATTATCCAAATTATGATTGTGTAGTGATAGAGTATGTATGTATGTATGTATGTATGTATGCAGTGTTCAAAATGACTGCATGACATCTGTGACCATCCATGCTTTCTGAACAGTAAGTCCTGGGCACAATGGTAACATTATGTTCTGATGTAAAGCACAGTCCTAGAGCTCATCGGGGAAAGGACTACAGATGTGGGACGAGGAGGGGCAGGAGAGCAAGAGGCTGACTCAGCAAGACATAACCCCCTCCCATACCCCTCCAAATCCTTCTGTCAGCACCACCTCTCTCTGTCTCTCACACACACACACACACACACACACACACACATGCACACGCACACACACGCACAGAGCAGACCTGACAGCCATCACAGCAGCAGTCCTCCACTGGGAGCAGCACACATACACACACACAAATGCTACCGCAGTGCAGCTATCCTGGGACTGCGTGGAGGATACCGCTGCCTCGCTGCCCATGAATGAACTTACTGTAGCGATACACTCGCCTGTGAATGGACGAGCCTTTGGGACACAACCTGTGCATACCTCAGGTTGGGCCCCAAGATTAAACGGGGAAGTGGGAAGTGGGAAATGTTTGGTCGTTACTCATTTGCTTATTTGTTTGTTTCCATCTTGTATATGTAGTACCTTTGCACGGTCCCCTTTTAAATACAATGTCATCAATGGCAATGTCACTCCTTATTGAGGAGCCCCGAATCACTTCAAAGATAATCTGAAAAAGAAAAAGAAACACACCAGATGATTTAGTTTCCATCTGTTTAAACCGTCACATCTGTTGCAGAGATTAGAAAGACATTACATATTTAACCATACGCTAGCTTCTATCCTCCTGGGTTATTGCAGACCCTGAATTACTGGTCAGCCTCTGGTTTCCATTATGGTCTAAAACTGCACTTCACAGACAGGCCAAAGAACCTGCTTTGTAATCTATGCTTGTAATACATCACTTAGCCCTTTACTCTTTCCACACAGGCGAGAGCATTTAAGGTGGGAGAGGCGTACTGATTTACCTGGTGCTTGGTGTAACACTCATAGTCAATCATGGCTCTCATCCAGGAGATGCTCTGCTCCCCCTGTCGTCGCCAGAGCAAGGAGTCGCGGTGGCGGATGTCCCGGTGGCGGTTGTCATGGCGACGCAGAAACACACTGAGCACGCCAGTGCCGGACCCGTACATGTGGTAGTAGAACACCAGACACTGAGGGCTGTCCGCACCCCTCATTTCAGTGGTCAGCAGCCTGGAGGAATGGCCAGGCAACATGTGGGAGGCCTCGATATACATGTAGTGCCCTTAAAAATAGACACACAGAGGTCTCAATGTATATATAGTACACTTAAAACTAAAAGTTTAGACAAAAGTTAACCTTTTTTTGAATGTCCTCCCTCACCATTAGTCCCTCAAAGACTTGAGTGGTAGGAATTAGTTAAGTCTTTGAGGGGTTTAGGGCTTAAGGTATTAGGATTCAGACATTCTTTGGTAACACTTTATTTAAAGGTGTCTACATAAGAGTGACATGAGCCTGTCATTAACATGACATGACACGTATCATGAACACTGACGACACTTCATTGATGTTTATGACTGTTGTCATTCAGTGTCATTCGTTTTTTGTAATGTCTGCAACTCAAACAGTGTCGTTAATGTTCATAATACATGTCATGTCATGCTAATGACAGGCTCATGTCACTCTTATGTAGACACCATAAAATAAAGTGTTGCCCATTCTTCTAAAAGTGTTCTAAAAGTGACTACTGCTGATGATGTCCTTGAGGACTGGGAAAACTACTAACAGGCCAGCGGATCTGTGTTTGAGTTTAACATTAGTCTGTGAGTCATTACCTGTTGGGGAATGCGAGTTCTACGTTTGGACTTGGAAGACATAGGGTGAATCAGCTGGCATAAACATTTTGCAGTGATGAACCAGTCATAAACCATTTTAGTTCAGTTCCCCAGAGGCTAAACTTCTCATAATATGCTAAATATATGTTGGCAGAACAGCATTACAGGATGCAATTTTTTGCAATTAATAATAAAAAAAACATACCTCAACCTCAGCCTCCTCGGTTAACAGCAGAAGGATGACCCCTGGCTGAACTCGGAGAGAAATTAAACTGAGAGACAGAGGGATGAGAGGGTTGTTGACTTACCTACCCCTAAGGTGTGGTCCCCCTTGGGCCCGGTGTAGGAGGTGGGAGTGTGACCCCTGATGCGCAGCCAGCCACCCCTGTGCAGCCTATTCTCCTGAGTGTAGCCGCAGACGCCCTGCTCAAAGTTGCACTGGCCGGTGGTCGGCCTCAGAGGCCCTGAGAAACCAAACCAAAACACGGGGCCTGATTTTACCCTCCAACTGGACCCGTCCCACAGCACTTCGGAAGTGTTTCTTCTATTTTTCTCCTTTTCATGACAACATGACAGAGTGCATCAGAGAGAAAAGGCTGGATTTGAGTGACTGCATTTTGTCTTGCTCACTTTGAGGCCCTCCAGCTGTAAACTCATTTTCTGCAAGCATTTTCATCAGCCTGTGTCATCAGTGATTTACAGGGTTGTCTTAGCGGCTTCTCTTTTTTTAAAGAGTGGAATGAAAACAGGGAAGCACAGACAGAAAAGTACAGATAGACAGGGCAGTATTCTTTCAGAGTTGTCAGCTGAAGGAACATCCCTATCTCGCCAATTTCACAATAGGCAAAAGCATTGCTGGTGATATTTTGGCGACAAAAACAGTACCTCTTCTCTTTTTTGTCTGCTGTGGCATGTGGTGTGCTGAACACTGGGTGTTTAAAACGGTTTCTGCTCCTCACCACAGCCGGTGCAAAGGCAAAGGGATGTTTTCCACAGCGGTTTTCTCTTTAAATAGCCATCAGTCAGACAAATCCTAAAGGCATTCATTCTCAACCCAGCCCTCCTTCACTCCAGCTTCCTTCACTTCCTTGATTCCCATCCACTAAAGCATACTGTATTGCTAACCAAAATGTTACATAATGAAATAAAGCATAAGGCTGATTGTTTGCTAGTCAGTGTTGCAGTGTTCCAAGTATGAGCCTTGGAATTTTTAAGAGCCCGAGAAAGAATCTGTCTCAGTAGCATTCTATTTGATACCTTAGCCGCCGAGAACATAAAAGTTGCTGACTGAATATTAATAAAATTCCTAATTTGAAACATCTGACTCTCTCCACTCTGGCTACTTTTAAATGCAGCTGCCACTGAAGCATCTATTTTTATTAACTGTTACTTGCTGCTTCCCTCCCTAAGTTAACCCTTGTGCGGTTGTGGCTGGAGATTTTTGCTTCTAAATTTAACCAGTTTCCAGCTGTGTAGTGTTTAGAGACATGCCATATAAAGTATGTATACCCATGGCTATTTTGAAATAACACAGAAATGCAGTAGGGTTTTTCAGTATAGGTAGAAGTAATGGTAAACTACATTAATGCTATTCCATAGTGCAACAGCAGCTCAGAGACTGTTTTAACTTGAACTAAAATAGCTCACCAGCTGTGACACGGCAGTCTCCAATTGTCACTGTGATGTCATCGAGGGACACCAAGCCGCAGTCCCAGAAGTTCCGACAGATGGTAACAAACACCATCTGAGAGGTGACAGGGACAAACAAGTCAAGTCTTGTCAGGGTACTTTTTAGCACATATCCAGTGCCTATTGGGAGACATGAACTCGGACATACACATGCTGTATAGCATGCCAACAGTAAAGAGGATGTCACTGCATGGCAAAGACTTGTTCATATACATCCATTCATTTAACTGAGGATGCTCTCATAATATGTTTCTACTTGTAAGACACCTAAACCTACTTGTACAACATGATCAAGTCAAATAATTTAGCAATTTCACATACTTTCCAACACTATGAAGGTGCCTAGTTGTAAACACATGTATTTCTTTCCAATAAAACCTTGAGAAAGATCAAAATAGCACTAAGGCCGAATGGGCCTTGTTTAGTATGCAAAGTATGCACACTATATGACTGACTTATGACTGACTGCTCTTTGTTAATGTAGGAAAACTGTGAAACTTGTGAAGATCTTAAAACTGTTCACATTATCAGAACACTGTACTTGTTCATACAGTCAAAAGACAGGGTTGGAGGGCAATGAGATCCGCCCTTACCTTGGTGGGCATGGGCTTCTGGTAGGTTATGTCCACCTCGTTCCAGACATCTCTGGAGCTCTCCGTCACTGTCCAGATCTTCTCCTGGGCCACGTTGTTTTCGTCGTAGATGTAGAGAGCCAGAGCATTGTCTATCTTCATGAAGCCGTGCAAGGCGTAGTAGAACCTGAGGCAATACTTGTGATTTCCTGGCAGGACGGGCCCATGAAGCCGGCCCACATAGCCTGGCCTAGATGTGAAGCGCGTGTTGGCCAGGAGGAAATTGCCTGCATACAGAGTGGAGAAAAGATTACAGCATGTGAATTACTATGCATTTTCTAACTTTAATGGCTTTTTGAAAGTGTCATTTCACACAACCATGAAACTGTGTAGATAACTGCAAAGCATAGCACATTTTCTTTTGCAGTGGTGAAGCTGACAGCAATTTGACAAGTTAACTACACTTTTACTTCAATGTCTGCCATCAAGATCAATGAAACAGAGACATACATTTGAAAGCCATTTAAAAAGCTTAAACATTCCCATCGCTCATCTTAGCTTTTATTAATTATAAATGTACAAAAATATGCATACCACTGACTCATGAAAGTGGTTTAAGTACTCTACAGTAACTCTACGACCTAGCCCTGGTACTATTCCCAGACTAACAAAGTCTGAAGAAATCCATTTATTAGCACATCTAAAACTATCTGCAATTAGGTTTCCCATTATGCTGTTGCATTTATTATAAAGATTACACAAACTGAGCTGACATCAGCATAAAAAGCTATCTGGGGCAACAATAACAACACTTGTTCTATATTTAACCAGGAATGATTGTGACAATTTGCGCCAAACAGTGGTGTTATTGAGAGGCCTTGGAAGAAACACTTGAGTGCATTAAGGTGGGGCACGTCTCAGAGTTACCACAGGAAAGTGTGCTTCCTGCGTGTTTCTTCTTTCTAACCAGTCACCATATTAAAATGGGTTCCCTGCGAGTTTCTTGTTTCTCACCAGTTCCAGTGGTGTGATCTCCGACCCTGTAGACGTTGGGCTTCACCGAGACCCTGTTCCACACGGAACCGCCGGCACGTTCCTGGTGGTACTCGCAGAAGCCCTCCTCGAAGTCACAGTTGGCAATGGAAGGGTCAAAGTTGGGCTCTAGAAGACAATAAAGCAAACAAAGCAGTTCAGCTGGAGCCAAGAATGCAGCCAGAGTCATGAATACAGTTATGAAAGTGGACTTCAATTAAATAGAAGGCAGTCTTTGAAAACTGTTCAAGGTTCACATCTGTTCGTGACTTTATTTTGTTTTTTCTCACGGAATGTCTGTCGGTTTTCCGACATCGGGAAATAGGGGACTACTTAGTTGGTATTATGATCAAACACTGGCAGCTCCTCTCTTTGATTTAAATTCAAATTTCTACTAAAGACACCATGATGAACACGGCCTGCAGGAACAGGTCTGACCAGGAAGCATGCAGGAACAGTTCTGACCTGTTTCTGAGTGGCAGAACTCTGGAGAGAAGGAAATGTCGTCGATGGCAACAAACCCTCCACGTGGACTGTTGAAAGCTACCTCAAACACCACCTTACAACAGAGAGACAAATACTTGTCATTATATATAACTCAGTCATTCAACAAAGACATAAATATACTTAAAACAGACTGTAATATGGGGGTTCCAAAGACTGTAAAGACATGTAGGGAGACACATTATTTTCACAACACAGAAAATGAAAACAAAACAAAGAGCCAAGTTGTAACATATTGCTACTGTCAGGTCTGCATCAGACCTGGTCACGGCCTCGCCCCCTCACTCAGCACCACAGACTCAAAGCTCGTCTCCTCGTTTGCACTCACCTCCTCGCACACGATCCCCTTTACCTGAGTTCTAATTGGTATCACCTGGTCTCCACCTTACTTAAGCCTCCCCTCAGCATCACTCTTTGTCTGGTCTCGTCAATGTTCCGTCATTGTTACCCCTGGACTCTAGCCTGTGTGTTGTGCTTCCTATGTTCCTGTGATCTCCCGTGTATTTCTTCGACTCCCGAGTTTGTATCTCCTCTCCTTTGAGTTTCATAGTGTTTTTCTCTGCTACAGTAGCAGACGTGACTTTTGTTACCCCTCGTTAGTAATTCTTCTGAGCGTTGTTGTTATATCTTTCGTTGGTAATTCGAACCTGACTTTGTTATCTCTGTTTTCTGTTAAATCATTAAATCCTCGTTTGCTTTGAAACTGTTGTCTCTGCCTGTCTGAGTCTGACAGCTACATCTACAGTCAGACAAAAGTAAAAAAAAGGCAATGGTTTTGAGAGAGTTTGATTATTATACGGTCATAGCTGTTCCCACAAGGTTTACGTTTGTTTTGTTAGTTCATAAGGCTCTTTGATGTGATGTAAACATAACAGAAGTTTGGGAATGAAATAGAAAGTTCAGACATTGCTTTTGTTTTTACCATTGAAATGCTCTATAAAATGATGATTGTTATTCAATTATCATGTGTACACCTGCCTGACGTGTGCAGGTTTTTTTTTACTGTACTTTAAACTTGCTGAGTTAAGACATCTGGGGAAATCTGGAGGATCACCGACATAAGAAATGATGTGTCAAAGCAGACCTCTGGCCTCTTCCCACCCACTGACAGACACACACACACCCAGACACACACACACACACACCCACACACACACACACACACACACACTTATTTACACCTTCAGTTAGGCCAGCTGCAAGAGCTCAGGAGCAGCAGCCGCTAGCCAAGACCCGACTGCATGTTTACACAAGTCCACCAATCCATCCTCAGTAAGAGGCTCAACACAACAAAAATTGGGGCCTCTTAACTTACAAATACAGACAGAAACAACAACCGTACTGCATGTTACAAGCAGCCGCTTAATCAAAAGTTCTTGCATCTTTTCAATAATACAGTCTTCCCAATTGATTTCAATGATCTGAATGAGCCTGAACATGTTAGCAGAAGAAACCTGTGAGAACAGAGTCTGGCTAAGGAGAAGACACCGTTGACTTAGCAGCTCACAAACTCACTTGCCTCTGTGTGTGTGCGTGTGTGTGTACTGTATGCCTGTGTTTGTACTGTATGTCAATGTGTGTGTGTGTGTGTGTGTGTGTTTCCATGACTGGTACTAGTTGAGTGACTAATGACCAAGCACTGCCTCTGCCCCAGATTCTCCTGGCCACAATGGCAGGGTTTAATTGGGAAAGGGAGATAAAAGACTGGGAAAAAGGGTGGGAGACGCTCTGGAAACATTTAGCCCGATAGACAAAAGAGGAGAGGGGGAGAAAGAACAGGGGATTCGAGTGGCTCCTTCCCAGTAATCCCTCCCCCTGTAATCTAAACACAGAGCAAAATCAAAAGACATTATCACATTATCACAACGGCTTTTGAATGGGAGGACGTCTGAAAGCGCTGAGTCGGACAGATGTATTGTTTGCTTCTGTGCACGTGGGCAGTAAACTGCTGCAGTGTGGCATGAATCCCAAGGGACCTTAATTGCCTCCCACGACCTGTCCTCCTATCCTCTTTTTCCAATCTGACAAGACACATGACGCCATATGATGACCCCAAACTGACCTCTAAAGGGTGCGGAGCCTTAATGTCCACCTGTTCCAGCCTCCAGTTGGTAGTTGCGTAGACGTCAGGCTTCCACAGCTCCTCGTAGTGGCCCAGCTCGTCCTTGGTGAGGAGAGAGAAATAGTTGCCCCTGGCCTGGTTCCTCTGGTAGTAGAAGGACAAGCAACCCGACATAGGAGTGGTCGTCATCGGCGACAGCAGCTTGGCAACCTCCTGGAACTTCTTGGCGTAGACAGAGTCCACATACATGTAATGTCCTACCCAAAGAGAGAAACCAAAACAAAACTAATAAATAACAGACAAATCACAGAAAGCTGAGATGAACTGTTATATTAAAATCAAAATGAAAAGAAGTCCAAACAAAGCTCCTTTGAAGGTAAATGCAGGAAACAAGGGGAATTTATTTTTATGCAGCGGAAGTTACACACACCCCAATGGATTTAAAAAAAAAAACACAAAAAGAGAAGCCTTCAGCTGTGACGCCATACACACACAATACCTCTTTCATTGTTCATGGTGTGGTCATCTGGCAAACTGGACTGGGGGTCACGCGCAAGGCTCCCGCCCACATACCAATTCACATTGGGGTTCCACTGGTTACTGTAGCCACACAAGTGGTGCTCCTCAAAGTCACATTCTTTGAGAGGAAGAACAATTAGTCATTCCCTGTCTGCAAGTAGCGATAAGCATGCACTCTTTCATAGCAAATACCCTAAGCTGTTGCATTCACACTTCAAAACACAACAGCCTACTATATGAGTGATTTATTTGATTTTGGAACGTGAGATATGGGCACTTCAAACATGAAAAGGTCCAAAATAAAGAGAGGAAGAGATATGAAACACCACACTGACCTATACAGTATCCAGGTACTACGTGGATTTCAAAGATAGCGACACTATTGCCTGCTTCTTTCCCAGGACGTCCTTCCATTAGTAGCTTTAAAAAGTATGAAGATAAACACAGAGTTACACACACACACAGTAGGAAGGGAAAAAAAAGGGGGGGAGAGAGAGAGAGTAAGGGGGGTGGGCAATGAAGAGAAGTTTAGTATGTAAGGAAACCACAAAGAGTATGCAGGCCATCACACCAAACTAAAATGAAAGACACTGGTACAGACCTTATTATGGCAGCATACTTCATCAGTTCTAAATCACTCCATTAATTAGGTCTCTTACCTAATGTCTCTCCCTCTGTGCTTTCAGGCCACATACCCAACAGACCATGGCCAGACACATTTAGCGTATGCCTAGTGGCTAACTCTTAGTTTATGAGGCTAATTTCCACTTCACTACTGAATCGTTGTCATAAACAAACTGTCTAACATAGACACTGGAGCCTCCATGCAATTGATGGAGCACATAAAATGATTTCTTCTTCATCATAATTCATCAGCACTGTATTTCCCACCGTCAATTTACAGTAGATCAGTTTTGCATTCAGTTTTCCAGTTTTCATCCCTGCACTTGGAGCTACATTTATTTAACGAGACACAATTCACATACAAAGTTCTTCTATTGCATTAGAAGGGAAGGTCCCATTCTTAACCATGCGTTTTCACTCTCTAACACATGCTGGCCAGTCACACCACAGCAGTGCCACAAATACTTCATGATTTCACAGGAACCACATTGTGTCCATTGATCTCTTCACACTATCTGGGCAGCATATGTTTTTGGTCCACTGTCAGCAGTGTGGATACCTGGTATGGCTTAGACATGTTGCGCAGGTCAATGCTGGCAATGAGCCAACTGTCGGAAGTCTTCTCCGACGTCCAGAGCGTGTAGTCGAAGTTCTCGCCATCGGGCCGTAGGTGGAGCTGTAGCGAGCCCTTCCCCGTGATCTGATAGACCATCCTCAAGCAGCTCCAGTCCAGCAGCTCCAGCTCAGGGCTCACTAGCACTGCCTTATCCTTCAAGCCCATGAGGGCTGCATCGGCAGTAATGAAGCGACCTGGAGAGAGAGAGAGAGACAGAGAGAGAAAGAGAAAGAGAGAGAGTGAAAATGTGTGAAGATGTGAAAATGTTCCCCTCCATTGGGGTATTTATTTTTCGTTCAAGTTGAATCATTAGAGTTTAACACTACAGGAAACAGCAGCAGAAACTGGTTTTCAGAACACTGAAACCTCACTGACACTTCAGTCACCATCAAAACAGAAACATCAAGTCAAGATAGTAAAGTAGTTTTGCTGTTTTTTTGATTATGTGCCATCTGGACAACATTATGAGCATTAACTTTTGCTCTTTCATTTGTCACACAACAGGAATGGAACATTTCTCTTGTAGTTTTTTTTTTAGGAAGCAGCTGCTGAGGTCATTGTCAACACTATCTTGGCCTCAGAGGCCAGACTCATTAAAATAAATGGAGTTTCATCCCAGAAGTTTCTCAGTCAAACACAGCCAGACAATCATTTGATGACATGATACATGGATGTCATGTCTGTGTTGTCAGGGAACAGGTGTGGATTTTGGTCTTTGGATTTTCCTTACACTGTGGTTTATGCACTCAGTGGAGAGAATGAATCAACCGCCGTGTCTCGCCTACAGATTAAAACGGCATCTTGGAACCGGTCGTGAATGAAAGTTAAATGGAAATTCTCCCTGCCGAGAGAGACAGTGTGCAATGGCAGTAACAGATTCCAGTCTTATGCAAGTCCTAATTAATCAACGTGTGCTAAAACAAATAAATCAACCTTATCAGTTTAGAGAATGTTTGAAGTCTTTGTTAGGAAAAAGGACACATTCCAAAATCCATCTTGGCTTTCAATATAAACACACAGATCTGTATGTTATTACAATGCTTCTAGGTTTTATAGCCATCTACGGTACAGGCAGATGTCCCAAAGGTGAAATTGATTCCTTCCAGATGCCAGAGAGGACTTGTTCCTTGTTCTCCTATTGACAATCTCTGACCTGCATTTCAATACCCTCATTTTCCTCTGCGAGTTCTCTGGAGTAGCCGTCAATCCATGCATTGTTACTGACATGCCCGATGAACCCAACTAACAGGACCCCTCCAATATGGAAAACATGAACAGTGCACTTCAGGTCTAAGCCAAGGCGGTACGTCCAGAGGGTCCAGACGTATACGTATATATAATATGCAAGTAGCAATGCTATCGGCACATGGCTCGGCACATGTGTTATCTCTTCATGCACTCGTCTGGTGTGATAGCCCAGACTCGCTACTATGTGCATTGCAGGCACATCAATGACAAAGACAAATGCAGTCACCTTTCTTTAAGGAACTAGGCCACAGACAACAATTGATCTCTGACCCCTTTCAAATGCAAAGGCTTTACGACCGCTGCTACTGTAGCAGATTTTAATGGCACAGTAGGCCACTTACTTAAGCGCCTGCGTACCTTAGAGGACCCAGCCAAGGAGTGAGAACAGAGGTCTGTAGAAAGTCTGGTTTTCCTCCAGGAAATGCTTACAAATCATTTTTTTTGCAGATGTTGGAAAAGTTCTGATGAGAAACTGGGCTGGTAAGAAAGCTGTTGTTAACCCATGCACTCTTTCTGTCTTTGATCAGACACTCAAGCATGGCTACAGTATGTCCACTCAACTACTGACTCATCAAGAAGACCACTTTTAGTCAGACAAGTTTGTCCTTAGATGGGCACACAGTATGCTCCCTGTACAATATCTCCTTACTGAATCCTCCAAAACAACAGAAAAAAACTTCATCTGAGTTTCCAGCACCAGGTCTTGTGTTGCCCTGACAACCAAACAGTAAACACAGACATGACCCAGTCAAGGTTTTTATGGTTCTATTTATCGACCCATTGGGGAAGCATGCTGTGACCACTGACATGGCGAGGGTTGTGTCAGGGCGAGAGGCGAGTGCCTTGGCAGCGTTATGCATGACACAAGGCTGCCCCACATTTGACAGTTTCCTCTCACACTTTGTTCCAGAGCTCCTGCGCTCCTATTTGCTTATTACTCATTTAATACAGAATTTGTCATGTTATCCAATACTTTGGCCACCTAGCCCTGCAATGGCTACTGGAGTAGAAGATGAGAATGTTTGGCATAAGCTGCTCAGAAACTCCATGATAACCATGGCTTATTTTTAGCTGTGTAACATAAACATAAAAAGCAGATTATGAAATGGATTGCTGTTTTTGGATGCATCTGGAGAGGGTCTTGGCAGCCTCACACTGGATCTCTTCAGCAATGAGGATGAGCCAGCCCATAGTAACATGGGTGATTATAGACTTTGGACTGACCAAATGCACAATGCTGCTTATTTGCTGCTATGTGATTCCATGTGAACCAGATCTTTTTACACTTTAGGGAGTCAAACAATGCATCAGCACACTCCAGTGAGCCAAAGGGACGCTCGGGCCATGCAGGTTAAACCTAATTAAAAGCTAAATAGCCTACTGAGGAAGAAGGGGACGGAGTCTTGCTGAGCAACCTGTCATAATCGGACGTGACAAACAGACAGCTACCAAAATGGCTGTGGCAGTAACCTATATAACACAATATGATTCCAAACACAGCTTGATGTTTACATTCTTTCGCATAATGGATCTTGAGGTGGAAAATTATGTTATTTAATGCATTAAACGTAGCCAAGCATTGGCAACTTGTAGGCTGTCACCATTATCAGAGAGGTGACACAGCTGTCAGATAGGTAGATAGGTTAACGAGCTACAGAGCACTTGCTGAATGAATGGATAAATGAATAAATAAATAAATGAACAAACGAATGAATGAATGAATTTAGTGGAGAGAAAAAAGCCACAGCTCAACAATCTCACAAACATTTATATGAGGCAAAGTCACAAAATCTAGGCAACGTTTTATCATACCTTCTTCATTGACTGTCCATGTAGCATATTTAGGATCCGATGTATATCCACAAGTGCTGAACTCGAAGGAACAAGAACCGGGCAGGAGCAACTGCGGCTGTTGAGCCCTGACCAAAGTTAGAACTGCAAGGAAAAGTTGGCGAAATTATACCAAAGACAAATGCAATGGTTCAACTCCATTCCCGGGAACGACTCAGTTCATTCATCACGACTTCAGTAAAAACACTTCATTCTACGCTTCAGATAATAGTAGTGGAGAGCACAGACCAAAAAATATATACCAATACGCAACTATGTAATTAAACGATTAAGAAACTCGGGGGGATAAGAAATCCAAATACAAAATGCATAATGCAACCCTCTCAAATTATTTAGTTGCAGCTGCATACTCAGATACTTACCGAAGAAAGTCAGGATATGTGGAGCGAACATGGCCAGGCTGTGAAAAATCCGACTACTGCCCTGATAGGAGAACGCATGTACTAGGCTGTTGCCTTAGCGTCGTTGGAGAAGTCGCCTCAGGCCACTAATTCGCAAAGAAACGATGTGTGCCGTGATGCAGTTAAATGTAGACTTCTCTACATGGTGTAATCGTGAGACTGCATAGCGGGCTTTTGACATGAGGAAGGAGGGAGGATTCCTTTACTGCAAATTCATAACAGGTTGGGATGGCCACTTTGCCACTGGGGGAGACAAGTCCTCATTTATGCACGTCACAACCAACTGGTCCCTGCTTTGGAAAAGGAACGCGCATTATAGCATAAAACTGACACATTTTATTCCAACAATACAATTAATTTACTCTGCGTAAAGTAGAAAAACTTCACACATACTTCACAACTCAAAGCTGCTAACAACTTAAGTCATATTGTTTGCAGATGCACACAGGCACAGCAGCTAGGCAGAGCTAGAAGGTATGCCTTAGTTAGGCTCTGCAGAGGTTTATGCCATGATGGAGTATTTGTTTGCTCTTACATAAGGTAGAGGAAGGATCAAGGTTCACAACAACTTGCCTTAAAGATAAACCTCCTAAATACTTCTGGGTGCAGAAACAGAGGCAAGGGCAGGCAGACAGAGAGGAGGCAAAAGGGTCAACTTGAAGATGCTGATATCGAGGTTCCTTTCCTCTCTAGAAATATACATTTTCCACCACTGTATATATGGACCACACCACATGCATATTAACATTTCGGTACCTGGGTAAAAATGCGCATGCATGCTGCAGGAGACACTAGTGTGCATGCTGCAGGAGACACCAGCCTTGCTCTTGTTGCTACACATTGTCAAGGTTCCAAAAAATAACCATTTGAATGAGCTCATGGAACAAAGCAAAGCATACCTTTTTACAAGTGTAAACTGAACTGAGCACTCAGCTGAGTTGGAACACTCAGAACCACTATTAGGGCTAAGTGTCATTGTGAGCTTTATAATGTCAACTTATTTTTTGGAAAGGAGAGCTTTTTAGATGAGTAACGTCAGCCCATAAGAATCAACTGTGGGTCAAAAGCAGAACTCAGGTCTTTACTGTCAAATATGAACTCACAAAAGTGGATATGGCTGGAGATGATTGAATGGGTAGATTTTTGAAGATTGTAAGCTGGGGTAATAGCTAATCAATATATTGAACCAACACAATGACATTGCATTATTTGCTTTTTATTTTATGTTAGTTTGTGGTTATTTTGTGTTTACAAATGTCTGCAATTTTGAAGATGCCTGTAAAGTATGCCAAAACAGTTCTTGTGTAACTTGATAAAGAATTCATCCGCAAGATTTTTTGGCAATCAACTTTAACAACAGCTTTAAACTGTTAAGAACCAACCTTTTGCCAATAAGTCAGTCATTCCTTTGCAATGAAAATGTTCAGTTTCATTTCCTTAAAATATTCATGGACCATCTGCTCTTACATAATACTGGGCATCAATTGTTTTGTTACATCTATTTTGTCAGACTAGTCAAGATAAGAATCAGTTTTGAATTAAAATTTTGTGTTTTAAGTACGATGGTGAAATTACAAGTGAACACACACAGATATACTGTCATAATATTGTTACTGGGTTAAACCTGATTCTGGCCTAACACATCCTTGGTTTGTTTGTAGCCTCTGAAGAAAATACATGTAATTGATTAAACATTCCAAAATACCATTCAAATGAAACTGATGAAGTAAATGGTAGATATCAGTGTGACATGACAGTGATAGATTTTGGGGGTAAGACTTCATGTAAAATGTCACTTTTGGGCATGAATGCTAAATACTATTGCAAACTGTTCAAAATAAAGAAAATTACTGTTTTGTTTTCCACATGTGTGAATAAGCAAATATGCAAAATGAGAAGCAGAGCCATGATGTGGAGGTTGAACAAATAGATTTGAACATTTTAATGCTGTGACATGAGCCAAAGTGACAGAATAACTAGCATTTTTGCAGGAGACCTGCTGGGAAAAATGGTTTTGGTGAAGGGTAAGGCTTAGGCATGGGTTAAGCCTCATGTAGGGCTTTAGTGACCTCTGAGGTCTCTTCGACACAAACAGTCACGTTTGGGCTACACTGGTTGCTGCAGCAAGCGAGAAGAAATCTTCCCCTAATGGATTGCACTTGGTCGTCAGCACTTTTCCCCTATGATTTCTCATCACTGAATATAAACATGCCAAGGGGGCACAGCACAGCTGGCGCAAACACACGTGTTGTTGTGATGACTATGATGTGCAGGATCTCCCCACCCAGCACCGGGGGCCTTGTTGCACCCTTTGCTCATCTAAGCATCGAACAGTCCTGTCAAGCCTGGACCTCTTTAAGACCATGAGCCAAGGTAGGGATGTTCATTTCTACAAGAATGTCAACACTCCATACTACATGTTGTGGAGAGGAGAATTAATGTGGCATGTTAACAGGCATCTTTTGCAGAGTTCGCTTTAGGCTCTGTTCGAAGACCAAAGGAAAACAAAAGACGCTTTCAATCCTCCACAGCTTGGGGTGCTTTTCTGTCTTTGCTGAGTTCGGTTTTGAGTGCATTTCATTTCCAATGTGCTAAAGTATAACAGCTACTTTTCATGACTTTCCATAGCCACACTGACAACCACAGTGGTGGTGAGAATCACATTTTCCAACATAATGAAACATCTTTGTAAACACACTTTAGAAAAAAAATCCTTGTTAAATGCAGAGCGTGGAACATTTTCTTGTTTAAATGAAAGAAAAAAAGTGGCAAATTTTCACTGTCTTTGGTTTCAACCGAACCTTGGATTCTTTCAAGAGAGAGAGTTCTTTTGTATTTCTTGTTTATGTTTGTGTGTAAGTGGCGCACCTGCAAATCTGTGGCCCAGCTGTACCACCTCTGGGTTAATCTCTTTTGCACAAAATTATGAGCTCAAAGTGTTCCACAGGAGATACCACATGCTGGAGTAAGAGTAAGGGACGGAACTCATGTTAAGGTAGAAATTAGAAAGACTGACATAGATACATATAGATTAGATAGATTGACAGACAGATGCCACTGATGCTATATACTGAGATATAAGCATACATACAAGAAACACATATAGGCCTACAGACATACATACAGACATATGTATAGCCTTCTGTACATAGAGGTACAAGTGAAACTGGGTCTCCACACACAATATTACTCCATCACTCCTGTTCTTATTTCACTCAGAGGAAGGCTTGGAACTGCAGGTTCGGAACACTAAATTTCCCCTCATTCAGGAAGCTCTCCATAACTGCCCAGTGTGTCTGGCCCCTGTGTAACCATGTGTTTAGCTTGGAGGAAAGTTCTTTTCCACAAGCACATACAACAAGGGAAAGGGCTTGGGAATGCCGGTTGACACGCTTAAGAGGTGGATGGTCAGAGATGTTTGGTGGATTTCTGTATGTACTGTAAATCATGGACTATAGAGCACTGAAATGTTAACACTTCCACCATCCACCCCCTTTTCCTTGCGCAAAAAAAACATTTACCACTAAATAACATACATGACAGAAAGGAACCAATCCTGAAAAGTGAATTGGATACTCATTTCTTTAACCTCGTTGCACTGGTTCATTTCCTGGCCTGTGAACGTAAACAGAAATCCACACTGAATGTCGAGTCTGTCTCCTCTTTTCCATACCTTGCCAAAATGCCTCCCCCAATGAAAAGTGAGAAAATCCACTCAAAAAAGTCACTGTGATCGACCGCATGGAATACGGTGAAAATCAAAGACCACAGTGGTCACAAAACAGTTCATCACCGCACAATCTATCCGTGACTATTTAAACGTCTCACAGATGTCTCCCAGCTCTGTTTATTGTGTTCCCACACAGACAGTGCTCTGCAGCAGGCCATTAGGCCAGTGGTTAAGGGCTGGCCAGTACCAGGCACTGCTTCACTCAGCCCCCGTGAATGTTGATGGATGCTGAGTGTCAAGTACAGTTGGCAAACAAGTCCAGACAGGCCTGTTGTCTCAGGCTTGAATTCCTTGTCTCAGTCTCACGTCATGTCACTGATGCCATGACTGAGGTCAGCAGCGCTCCAGGATTTTCGTCTTTGCCGTATCTTGGCTTTTTTTCAGGGCAAACTCTAGAGAAACAGGACAATTGTTTGTAATGCAAAAGAAATATTTGGTTTTGATTATTTTAGATTATATCCGTTTGCCTATCTACTGCTATTCAAATGACTAACAAGTGGGTTAGATTACATCTGAAGAAGGGTTAAGTATACTTAAGACAGGGCTGATGTCAGTGGTATAATTTAGTTGTCTGAGGTATGATGCTAAGGAGGAGACCAGTCAAGACAAAACAATGCTTTAGAGCCTAATTTCACTGCATAATAACCTTCTGCAATAAGAAATGGGCTGCTAAGACTGCTAAAAATCTTCACTGTTTTTCATCCTTTGAATGATTGTCAGCTTCATGGACAACATCTGTCTTTCATAAGCTACCCTACATCTATCCAGTTGCTGCAGTTTCAGAGAGAAAACTTTGCTGTCTCAATAAACAGGCCACTCAGTGTATACAAAAAAATTTCAATATTATCACAATATTTTCACAATGTCAGCAGCTGAGTATACTATACTATGTACTATATGATGTAATAGCTTACTGCTATTAGGTGTCACACTCAAAAAAACACCCCTTTGTCTCTCTCTCTCACACATACACGCATCATTTTATGATATTCTTGATGTACTACTCAGATGCTGCCCAAAGACAGTTGTATTGTGTTCTGCGCATGTGTCGTTTAGGTTCTACAAACCTCCTTGGTCAGGTACTTAGAGCAGAAAATGATCACAGAAGTAATCTATGCACATTGTAAGAAACTCTCTTGGCAGGCTATTTTTTGTTTGACAAATGAAATGTCAAACTGAGTGGTGTTGTGGTTTCCAATAAAGGATCCCAAAATGTACACAATTATTGATACTATGTAGTGAAGGCAAGATGAATCTCTAAAGACAACATGAATCTCTTGTTTATAATTATTTTTATGTCTTTTGCACTGACAGTGGTTTATATTTTCTGTCAACACTGCTGACAGGAGATGTAAACATTTGAGGTTACTAAAGAGGGTGATTGGATGACTCAAATTGTACACATAGACATTACATTCTATTTTTCTCATTTTCTCTTTTACATATATAAGGGGTGTCCAATGTTATGCTTGCAAACTACAATTACTACATTCAAAATTAATATAATAGAATTCAATAGAATTCATTTATGCAAAGAAATCTAGTGAATCCACAGAATATCATGTGCACATGCCAGTCTTCAAACTTTCCTCAGCTTCCACAGACATTATGACATTCAGAGGCAAATCGCCCAGTACCATATGTTGGAGTAGCTATCCTCCAAAGGCTTAAATGGACATGCAGCTGGCCAGTGCAACACTACATGTTAGCGGTCCAATTTAACCAATACTTGGGGTTTCACTGTCAGTGAAATAAGACACGGATTCCTCACCACAGCAATGTCAATTCAGTGGGGTTTGCAAACTCAGTGGAGGGAATATGTTTTACATGTATATAACTTTCAACGGAGCGGAAGACCCCCACATTTCAACTCAGTAGCCTACAACATGCAGCAGATTCTTGAGCACTGCATGCCAGAACCTATTAAAAACCATATTTGTCCTTCTGACTCTTTTTTTTGTGGTTGATTTTATGGTTTGCAAGAAAAGCGTCTGTGCTCAGAAGCTAATTGTTTAGTGTTTCAGGAACTACAATAACACCATTTGACTGTTGCAAAAATCCAAAAATACAGGAGGGCAGTTCTCTGCAACTGGGTCAATAGCAGGCCTGCCATGCAAACTTGAGGTTTCCCTGGCTCCCTCCACTCTGGTGTTACCAGCAACTCGGTGAGCAAAGAATAGAGCCCAATAAATAAAGCCTGTGTCGGAAAATGATGTCGCCTCTTCAGAGGCATGGCCTCAAAGACCTACCATCCACCAAACTTCTTAGTAGAAGAATCCTGTGATTACTAAGGCACAGACAGGAATGCTATCATATGAAGTCTAGCTGCAGATGTAACACAGCTCTCTCTCTCTCTGTGCCTGGCCAGTTTGCTGTGTTAACAAGCTCAAGCTAACAGGAAATGCATGTAAAGAAGGATGTGATCCTGCTACTAAATTAAATTTGCACCATCATGTGATGCACATGGCTGAGCAGATGGTAAAGGAGCCAGGATGCACGTAAAGGCACCATGTGTGGTGAGTGAGGGCTTTAGAGAGGGCAGCTTGTCAGTTTACATAAGCTTGATAACATATGGCAAATTACATGAATGACTGAACAGTACACAATAAACTTCTCTCCTGGTCTGAAGGGATTTTAACATGCCTTCCATTTCTTGTTATTTCTTATTGTTTGATCAATAATTTAATTCGTTGAAAACAGAGCTTTTTGTTGTGAGAGATTTAGTTTCATTAACTGAGAGAAAAAGTTAATCCATGTGTTGCTGAGGACTGGACATGTGTGGCTGTTGCTACATGTGTGTGTGAGATCCCTGGGCCAGTTTGTGACCCTGACCCTTCCTTACACTCCGTCGTCATCCTGCCAAGTGTTCCGGCCCTGCCGTTTGTGGCCTGCCAGGTCTGTGAACTTGGACTGGTGCCGGCGGAAATCGGACGGCCACTCATCTGCATCTTCTGTCCCCACCTTTCAGGAGGGAACATGCCAAGAGCAAGATTATTATTATACCAGAGATCAAATAGCCCAGTTCAGGGAACCAAGACACTGCTGTAAGTTTTCCCTCTCCTCCTGTCACTTTGTCATGGTTCATGAGATGTGTTAATTGCAAATCCAGACTGGAGACACTCAAAAGTAAATAAATAATATGTAGGAAGAAAAAGTAGAATAAAATAACAGTTTATATATGTGATGCAGACAGCACAGGGTGTTCCTGTGAGCCTGTGTTTTTCCTCATGGGCCTGGGATTTCATTCTGCTGTGAAGAAAATGAGTAATTTTCATCCTCCCCCAAATTGTGCACACAGCAAAGCCCTGATATGGGTCATTATTTCCTTGAGTCTCATTTAGTTTATTAGCCTGCCACTGCCAGCACAGAAAATGACGCCATCTCCTTCATAAACATGTGGCCATCAGTCGCTCACAGACCAGCCTTTCTTGACCTAAAATGCCCCCCGAATGAAAATAATAATGCGCAGAAATCCCACATCCACTCTCGCCTCTGCACAAAAATCCTGCTCACAGGCAACACATTGCACTCCAATCCATAGTTTTATTTCCTGCTCAAAATGGAGGAATCAAAGTTTTAACATGAAGCATATGATGTCCCTTGGGGCTCAAAGGTATAAGCCCTTCAATCCTGGACACCAGAGTGTCCTGCTGAGGGGGAATTACAGACCATATTACACATATGGTTGCTATTATAAGGACAAAGACGTTCGAACCCCATTCAACTGATAGCATTACAAAATTAGAAAAAAAAAGAAAGTAAAAATAAAAATAGAGTGTTGCAAGTATCAGAGCATGGAAGGAAATTAACAAACTCAAAAGAATATGGTGTACAGGGGCTCATAAATGCATTAGTTCTGACAGACTTATGACCATCTGAAGACACAAGGGTGAATCCTCCCCATTTGGCTTCAAGCAGGTCATCAGCTCATAGGCATAATTCATGGTCTGAGGATTTGTGCGTAGTACCTTTGGCTTTTAACCTGTTTTTGCCTAATTGTTCCATTGTTTTTTGTGGAAGTGTACAACCACGTAAATCAACAACGTATTAAAAGCACCTCAATGGAAAAAACAGTATTTACGTCCCTTGGTGTTGATTTTCAATGGCATTTAACACTAAGGCTCTAACAAGTGCTTCTAAAAGTGATATAAAGGGTCATGTTCCAATCCAGGCCACATGTTACACAGTGCGGTCCAACAGGCCTAGCAGGCACTAGCTGGTGGCACTGGCTGCACTAGGGGGGGTTCAGGACTCAGACCTAATTATAATATCACATTTGAGCCCATTTTTTTAGATAAATGAAATACGGTACATTGTGCTGCCTAAAAAACATACTCTACTGATATTAAATATAGTATTATGGTATGCCAGTAACCATTATGCAACTAATGTTACTCCAAAAACTTAATTTTAGTAATTAATCCAAAGAGGCTTCTAAGTGAGATTACAGCCACTTCACTGAATTATTAATAGTTCATTTAGTTCATAATAGTACAATTAAAATAGTAAATCCCTGTATTTCTTTGAGAGACTTTCTTTGAATTATATACGTGCTTGATTCAAGTACTAGTGATAAAACAATTTGTCCACTTCATATGGGCTTGCCTGGAATATCACTCAAATTTGTTGACCCCCTGAAAGCAGGCCCTTATCTTACCCATACAGACAGAGTTCATAGGTGAACTACAGTATTTCATACAGGATTACTGTGATATATATACCGCATGCCTTACCAAGGCCACAGGGATCACACGAAACTCAATGTATTTCATGTGCTGTCAGCGGAAGACACTTACCACTTCCTGCACGAGATTGAGTGGAGGGGGATAATCCAGCGTGTACGTGGTCTCAAAGTCCCTGTCATAGGAGACATGTTAACGCAATAAAGAATACTGTCAGTGGAATGTTTTACATCGAGGCAGCAGTGTTGCTATGGACAACCCATAAAAACATCAGACTCAAGTAAAAAAAAACTCTTGGAGCTTGTTCAAAACATGCAGAACAGACACCGCTGATGGTGTGGATATCCTGAGTTGTTGTTTGATTAGCAAAGCGTTTTCTTCTGATCAGTGCTATTATGCTACATGGGCCACAGCAATGTTGGGATGAGAGGCTGAGAGTGCATCCATCCTGAAGCACTTAGAGGTGTTTGAGTGCCTCTGCCATGGGCCAGCTGTGACTTCCTGACACTGGGAAGCCTTCACTTTTTCTACACCCTCATTTCTTATGTAAGCCACAAGAAAGACTACTTTAATGTTTTTATGGCATTCTTGAGAAGATGTAACAGGTGTTTAGATTAGAGCAACCATAGTTTTACCACAGCTGGAACATAAATGGTGGTTATCTTTACACAGTTGTGTATTAGCCAACATGAGATTGTGTGTAGCAATCAACCTAAATGTATAAATACAGTCAGTTACTGGGGAAGATGGACATTTATTTGGCAGTCTTTATGTGTTTAAGTATGTCATTTTCTTACTCATGCAGTGAAAATAAATATGAAAATTACATTACAACATGACATAACATGAGAACTACATTACTACAGAAATTACACCAGTAAATCCTTGCTGGCTCACACACACTGGCAGACAAAGGCAGCATGTTCTCTCTAGAGTGGTTCTGTAAGAGGTAAATAAATACACACCTCCCTCCTCTGGCAGGAGGTAGTAGCACATCAGTTCACAAACCACTTCAATAGTAGTATGGGTACTGATAGGTGTTTGTGTGTGTGTGTGTGTGTGATATGGGACAATAGTGTGTACAAGAGAAGTTTTTTTGATTTGTTGGTTGTTTGTTTTTAGTTTTTTTTTCCTTTGTTTGTTTTGGTTTTGTTATACATCTCAATAGTGGTGCTACTTACATTATGTTACAGCCAGGGGGGTGTTGGGGTAAGACAGTATTGCACAGTGTTCCAACTAGTCCAGTTTTACTGAAGAGACAATAATGCACAGCAGAAACTATTTAAAACAAAACCTTAATATAAAGTATTTCACACAATTAGGTATGCTGAGGCCAAGTGTCACACCTTAATACATCTATTTATGTGCATAAGTACATTAAATACCCATGTATTTAAAAAATATATATTTTCATAATTGTTATCAATACTGAAATCACAATCACATAACATGATTATTGATAATTAATTTATTATTCAACTATATGTCACATCATTTAATTTCATATGTCATGTCATTTAACTTTTTTAACTCAAAAAACTTAACTAATTATGCTACATTTGAGATTGTTGGCAGCCATTGTTATCACAGTTATAATTTGATTGATTTGCACAGCCCTAAGCTGAGGAAACCACAAAATAAGAAGCATTGTCTAATGTAATGTATGCTAAAGCTCTACTTGTCACAGCTGTTAAGCAAAAGTTTATTTGACCTGCCCATCATCACAGGGTGATGGTGCACTGCTGGTGTGATTGCTTTGGTCTGGATTCCATATTCTTTCTTTAGCTGATACTGGGACATCTGGGTCTTTGTTGTGGTGCTCCAGTCCTTGGAAAAATAAAAGTATAGCATAACACAAGAAAAGTAAAATGCACGATTAAAAGGGGACTTGTAGAGTAACTGTCTTAGTTTGAGAAAAGATATGCATAGTGCCATTACAATTATCATTATTATTCATTATTTTTTTTTAGTGTAGAAAGACACACTCACTCACACACACACACGCATCTGCGCGCACACACATATTTTCAGACACCACTTTTACTTACTGCATCTTTGTATGTCCCGAAATGTTTATATGTGGATTTATGGAGGTATTTCTTTCCCTCTGGACATGCGGTGAAATCATAGTCTTTGGGCTCTGCTTCTCTGTTCTTGTGCCTTTACAGAAAGACTCATCAATAGCAAGCCTTGATTGTTTGATAATGCCAGGTTAATAATGTCTCAAAAAATTAGGCTACATAAACAGGTTACAAACATGAGACCTATAGGCACTGCTGAAAATGAACTATACACTCTCATGCTAGCAAAGACGAGATGACTGAGAAATTCTGCTTTGGGAAAAGGTACCGCCATGGCAGTGTTTCATTTTTAAAAAATTACAAATTACATTCAACAAAAAAGTACTCACCAATTTGAAACAAGAGTTGGACGGCTGTAATACATCTTTCAGACAACCTCACACTTAACTTTTTACAAGTAGCCTATGCCACAGTCGGCCTGCAATGCATGGAACCTTGCTAGAATCTAGAATCTACAATCTTTGCTCTAAAATAAGTGCTTCGTGGCCTACCAGGAGAAAAAAGTCGATGTATCGTTCTTAATGGTTGGTATAAATACTTTCCAAGATATATGTGTCGTTGCTATGGTGAAATGTCATTTGGTTGAAGCGTCCTATGGTTGCGTCGAGGTTTTCTAAATGTCCCGGATCAGGTTGAGTCACGCCCCCTTGACGTCGCACTATTCGGAAAATGGCTGAGTCGGAAGAGGAGGTGGACGTCTTGGTTCAAAGAGTTATGAAAGATATAAATAACGCCTTTAAGAGAAACCCCAACATGTAAGTTAATTATGCTTTTTTGCCATTATATAGAAAGTTGAGAATAAGTCGGAGGGATTAGATGTAGCATGGTTTCTGGTTGCTTTATATCACAGGCTACTTAAGCTACATAACCAACTTCTAATTCGGTAGCTAGCTATTGCTAAATTAGCAGACGCTACAGTGGACCAGCTTACGTGCCCAAGCTAACAAGCTATTAAGCTAACGCTAAAGCACCGGTTAACGGTGTTTTTGTGTGTGATGTAGGTGATTTCATGCAGTGTCTGGACACTTGTTATGCGATTCCATAGCTTTGCAGCAGACGAGAGGATTGGTTGTAAAATGTGCATAGGTTGTCATGCTGATGATAACTTAGCTCCAGCAGCCTCGAGCTCCATGCTGTTTTGACAATTCAGCTGGATGTGCTAGCAAGCTCTGAAACGTCAACTGTAAGACGGGGCAAATAATTTAATTTTCATTCAACGAGGGCGAACGAACAAGCCACCTATCAACTACCCAAATTATCCTTTTGTTGGGTCGATGGAAATTTTGCGACCTGAACCAGCGCAAAATTGACAGTTAACGTGAGGCAGAATTTTGAAGCTGGATGGCTTCAGTGGATATGGTTGCTTATTGGTCACCAGTGGGATGTAAAGTAGTCATCATCTTTACTCCATACCGCGCCCCTCTTGTGCCTTGTGCAGATGATTGCACACCGCGATCATAACCGTGTGACTCAACGATCAGAATTTCAAATAATGTGAACAATGCACGCTTCGGGAACTGACATCAGGAAAGGTTTTGATGTCGTGTGAACTGTAGGAGGCTAACTTGGTGCTGATGAAGCGGGTACTGGACTTCTGCTCGTCTTGGTGGTTCTGATGTATGAAAAAAAAATTTCTGAGCTTCAGCATAGGGCTGTTATGACGGATTTTGACGATTTTGTTTGTGTGTGTGTGTGTGTGGGGGGGGGGGGTAGTGGGTAGTGGGGTATTTATGGCAGCTTCTCAAAATGCTCTGTCCAGAGAATTGGGCCTCCTAATGACATCCAGCTCCCAGCTCACTGCTATCACACAGTGGACAAACAGTGAACAATGACTTCAACATTGTGGATTTGTCATTTCACAGTGATGAGATTGGACTCATCCCTTGCCCAGAGGCCAGATACAACAGGAGCCCAATTGTCCTGGTGGAGAACAAGCTTGGAGTGGAGAGCTGGTGTGTCAAGTTTCTCCTGCCCTATGTCCACAACAAACTTCTCCTCTATAGGCAGAGGAGACAGTGGCTTGACAGGGAAGGTACGTTGTCATGGAAATATTTTGCTATTGTGTTTTTGTTAGTTGTTTTTATTGTTATTGTGTTTGCGTGCACATGCTATTCAAATGCTAGTTTGGGGAAACTATGAGAGCAATAGCTTATGCTCCCTGAAGCAAATGTATACTTTGATCAGATATTATTGCAGGAAATTCCTGATGAACAATTGACACACTTTAGTGTCAGTCTAAATGAGATTTTGAAAAAGAGTAGGCCTAACACTGGCATCTTAAGCTTACATTATAATGTTGTGGATATACTTTTAGACATTAGTTTTCTTTGCATCATTTGAAATATGGCTTGTACCTGAGCCTTATGCAGTTGTGTACAGCTTCTGGGTTGTGATGAAGTCAGCAGGTCTGTGTAAGAGCTCAGCTAGGTGTGCTGCAGAGAGCAAGCGACGTCAGCACTACAATGCCCTTTTGTTTTTTTAAGAGAGGTGTCCAGAGGACATTGAAAGGGCATTTCGCTTGATCGCTCTGTCTCTATCCCAGGCACTTTCTCCTCCTCCCACCCTCTCAGTGAAAAAGCTATGTGGTTACTCAGGTATTTTAAGCACAATCTCTCTCTCTCTCTTTTTCTTTCTTTCTTTCTCTTTCTTTCTTTCTTTCTCTCTCTCTCTTCATCTCTCCTTTTCTTTCTTTCTCTTCCTTTCTCTCTTTCTCACTCTAGCGCTTATAGATGTCACCTGCACGTTGCTGCTGCTAAATCCAGATTTCACCACTGCTTGGAATGTCAGGTATCCGTCTTTGTTCCTTTACTGTAGTTGCATGAAAACTGACCAAGACCTTCCATTTTCTTCTAACTGAATGCTTGCAGTCTCATTCTTTCTCTTTGTATGTCCTATTACATTAACAACAAGAACCCCCTATCCTGTATACTCAGTGAGACCAGTCATGTGTCTTTTTTTTTTTTGATGTCATGTTGCATGCATTTTAATCCTTCCTTATCACCCACCCAACCCCCACCCCCCTTCCACATCGCCCCAACCACCCCACCTTTTAGAAAGGAGTTGTTGCAGTGTGGGGTGTTGTCTCCTGAGAAGGACCTTTACCTGGGGAAGCTCGCACTGACCAAGTTCCCCAAGAGCCCAGAGACATGGATCCACAGGTGAGTCTCCCGGGGGTCCTCCCTTCCCACCACAGCAGAGACACTGTGGAGACAGAGACCAGCACGCTGCTCTATAGTCAAAATATCTAGTCAAACTCTTCAGCTGACATTTTACATCTTGTGAAGGATTCAGACATGCAGGAGGTAGGAATCGGACAACACTGTACAACCACGCCCTTGCACGGTCACTTTAACAAGCTTGCTCCACGTTAGACAGTATAAGCCAAGGTCGCCAGAGAGCTTGGCTGAAATATTTATGTGCAGATTGGAGTTATGCAATAAAAAAAAAAAAAAAAAAGCCCGTCATGGACGGGGTTGAGACTGTTTTCTCTTTGCTCTGGCTGACTGATTTATGCGCCTCCCATTGCCAGTTGATGAGATCGGAGTCGTGGCGTCTCGTGGGAGACTGCCGAATATTAGGGTGGCACAGTTTTGCCGTCCTCAATTTCAGTGAAGCGTGTGATTTTCTTTCAGCATGAGGGGGGAGAGAGAGAGAGCGAGAGAGGGGGAAAAAAGGATGCAGGGCAGAAGGAGTGCATGCAGAGTTTAAGTGGAAATAAAGTTGTATTTAGCTTCACCAGACAGCTCTGGAATTATACATGCCACATTGTTTACATGCATGTGATCATTATGTTATCTGGATGACTTAATGTCGAAAAGGTACACGGTTTACAAGGTTTTTAGGGAAGCATTGTTGCTTGTTTTCATGAGGTTAAGACTGTGGTTAAGACTTTAAGACTTTAATGTTGAACTCCCCTGTCTTTTGCTGTCCAGCATTGTAGTAGTTTTTATGACGTGTGTGTGTGTGTGTGTGTGTGTGTGTGTGTGTGTGTGTGTGTGTGTTTGTCTCAGACGCTGGGTGCTACAAAGGATCCAGAGGGAGCTGTGCCCTGGCCTCGGCGAGTGGAAGGAGCAGGCAGATGGCGAGCATGTGGATGGGGCCGAGACCACACAACGTGGCGAGCGCCTGCGTAGGGTTTTGCAGGAGGAGATGCGGGTGTGCGCGGACGCAGCCGGACGTTACCCCAGCAACTACAATGCCTGGTCCCATCGCATCTGGGTGCTGCAGCACTTGGGCAAAGGAAACCTGAAGGTAGCATAGAAGGTGGTACCACAGTAAAGTACCACATATCTGTTCCAGCCATTCACAAGGCCAAGGCTTTATGTTCATTATCTGCACTCTGGCTGCATCAAGATCTGAATAATGGGTGGTTTATACCTAGGGTTTTAATCATTTTTATATTGTTTATCTTGATGTACAGCACACTTTTAATGCCCGTAATGCCCATTATATTCCTTAAAATATTCTTAGAGGAGGTGGCCATTGCTGTACCTGGGCAGCACGCCCATGTAAATATTACAAGTGGAGTAGCATACTGATTAGTGGAAGTGTGGCGTTCAATTTTTATACAAATCTGTTTAGACTCTAGAGAGACTCTGTAGAGACCGAGAACCTATAAGCTGTATATAATGTATTGCTCAAGATCAGTCGCGATTAGTCATGTGTTATGTAGGGTATCTAGTACTTTACCATGCTATTTACTTTATCGTCACACCATACCAAGGCAAAGTTGTGAATGCACCACGCTGCAGTTGTCGAGGTCAGAAGCCTTTTGTGCTTAGGAAAAGTGCCCCAGTAGGAAGTGTTTTTTCCACTACTTTAGGACTGTGAATGAAGCAGTTAGTGGAGTGAGTAAATATGGCAACAACACTTAGTTTCTTGGGGTAGTTGCAGTTAAAGGTGAACCGGCTGATGGATACCTGTGACAGGGCGTGATCCAGCCTGTAGCCACCAGGGGGACTCTAGGGATCTAGAGTGCATATGAAAGAGGCATGTCTGAGAGACATTGGGAAATTGGGAAATAGAAAAGCACTGATCCAGTTCCCCCCTAGCCTGGCCACGCCTACGCACTTCCGCTTGATCCTCATCTCCCTACAGTGCTAGTCTGAATTTGTCCTCATTGAGATTGTTGTCTTAGGAGGCATTTTAACCTGTCCAATCAGCAAACAGAGGGAGGGTTTGTGAATGCAGAGCTAGAATGCCATCACTCAAGGCAGGCTATCACTCAAGGGAGTCTTTTTAAACTTAAACACCCTCAGCAAGCAATCGAATCTCGCTCTCGAATGTCCGGACCGTCTGTACAAAACAAAGTAGAGAACGAGGGGCTGGTTTTATTACCAGGCTAGTTTCCTCCCTCCCACAGACATTAAACTAAAATTACTGCTAGCATAACAACTGCTGCTGCTTACTCCCTTAGAAAAGCGCCAAATTAGTGACCTCTGATCTCTAGTTGTTGAACGAGGACCCCACCCACTGAAAGTGAGCGTGTGGTGTGTGCCGTCTAGCCTGGGTGCAGTGTGATGACTGCTCATCTGTGTCGAGTGCTGATGTGATCACCCAGTTTGCAACCAAAGAGTAGATTTGCATTTAATGAAGCAGGATACTGGAGTCCATTATTTAGGGTTGTAATTTCTGCCCTGGGCTTCAAGCTGCTAGATGCAATTGTTGATAAGGGTGATAATTATGTTAGTTTGGTTTCATGTTGCAGACTGTAGGTAAGTGACTAGATTGATGCTAGTGTGTAGTACTGTTTGGCTGCGATGGTGAATTTGTAAACAACTTTAATTCTGTTTGAAGGAACTGAAACTGGCATTTTAACCTGTTTCAATTCCTCTTCTCTTGTTTTTTTTCAGTGTTTTCTTTTTAGCTTTTTGTGGTTACAATATACATGTACTACTTTTTAAGATTCTGTTTGCAGTTCAATGAAAGATCTGTTGAAAAATCTGTGTCACAACACAATGTGTGCCTCTGTGTGTGATTTGTATCTGTCTAGAGCACTGTGTTGTGTCTGCGTTTTTGTTTGTATCTGTGTTTCTGCTGTCTTGCCCATGTGTTTCACCTCTTAACTGCCCTCACCCACACCAACTGCAGATCCTACATGATGAGCTGTCCTCCATGAGGCTGTGGGTGTCCATGCACGTGTCCGACCACAGCGGCTTCCACTACCGCCAGTTCCTGCTCAAGACCCTGGTACAGGAGCTCAGCCAGAGCCCCAGCCAGCTGCAGTCCCCGGCCTCTTCCCCCCAGTGTCCCCTCCTCCCCTCTCGCTCCTCCCCGCCACCCCCTCAGGACTCCCCGGTCGGCTCACCCCAGCAGGCCAACGGCGAGGCCTCCATCATGGCCGTTGCCACAGTCCCAACAGGGGCTCACAGGGGAGACTTCCCCCTGGTCTCCCAGCTCTTCCACGACGAGATAGAGCTGTGCACCGACCTGATTGAGTCTTACCCTGGTCACGAGACGCTGTGGTGTCACAGGTGAGCGAGAGCCTCTGTTTGTTTAGTTAGTTTGTTTTGTTTGTTTGTGTTAGCAACCTGCTCAGCGCTGTAGCACCAGCTGTAGCAGTGTAACTCACAGCTTCCCCAGCGTGTCCCAGACTTTTCACCACCCTCTGTCTCAGATGGCAAAACTGGTCTCTGTCTTTACTGTTTCGCCAGCTGACATCATTTCAGCGTCATGCAGCTATCTGACTCCTCAGCGGCGGGAACAGGCAGAGAGGCACAGGAACAGATGTACAGTTGGGCGGAGTGATTTCACTGTCCTTGGTCCTTTCTTAACCTGAGCTCCCTGGTTGTGTGTGTGTGTGTGTGTGTGTGTGTGTTTGCCTATCTGTGTAACTAGAGTGTGCTTGATGAATGGCCCTGTGCTGTGGACCCTAAGTTGGGGTGATTGAGTGGGCAGCCACACACACACACACAGTGTCCTCCATCCCCAGGGTCTGAACACCAGCTGCTCCACAGGGAGGTGTTTATCCCGGCTCTACTCTGTATTTATAGGCAAATGTGTCATAACAGCAGATGTGAGCGAGCTGGGACGGTAAGCGACCACTGAGTGCAGTAGGGTGGAAGGAATGCCATCTGTAAGCTGATGAGGAGAAAGCGAATAGGAACTCTGTGTGTGTGTGTGTCTGTCTGTCTGTGGGTGGGGTGGGCCTTCCCTACATATTGGCCCAAATATTTACATGGCCATGTTAAAGATGTTAGTTGCATGGCTGAACTCCATTTCTTCACTTGGCCTAGGCAGTACAGCAGTAAGTGAAGGATTGAACTGTGAGTGAACAGTTTTGTGACGCAACACGGCTAGGACACAGTTAGGACAGTGGATAGTTGTGTTCAGTGGATTTGCACACATTCTGATTCTCTGCCCCTCTCCCTCTCCCTCACTTCCTCAGGCGGCACGTCTTCTACCTCTGGCACCACTGGAAGCAGGAGAGCGACCTCGGTCAGGCCAATGGAGGCTCGTCCAGCCTCCTCAATCACACACAGGAGCCTCCCAAGCCCTCCCTCTGCCCCGAGGAGGACACAGCAATCGCCAGCGCCAAGGGTCAGCAGGCCACAGACATGGAGGTGGACAGCGAGATCGAGCCGGAGATCTGTTCGCTCTCGAACAGCACCAGGCACCCAGGTAGCGGCTGCAGCGGCGGCAGTGGCGGTGGCTGCAGCAGCGGAGCCTGCTACACACGGGACACTAAGCGTCTGAAGCGTGGGCCCACGCCACCCTGCCCGGCGCCCAGCCTGCTGGCAGAGGACGCCTTCGTCAGTGGCATCCTGGCTAGCTGTCGGAGCCCCGAGCAGCGCCGTTTTGCCGCCGCCTACAGGAAGTGGTTGGACTCAGTCATAGGTCAGTAAGCCCTTTTTTGCAAAAACAAAAAAAAAGAAGAAGAAAAAGAAAGAGAATGGAAAAATAAGCAACACGGAAAATGCCTCCGCAGGCCTCCACTGACTTGCCGCAACACCTCTCGTCTTGTCCACGTGAGGGAGGGAAGCTGGAGGGATGAAGGAGGAGGAGGAGAGACGGAGAGATCTCTGTGGTAGGTCAGAGACAGGTCACCTTCACTTCATTTAATTTACCCACTGAAAGGAACAACAAAAACAACACCTGGACCCTTTTCTTTGTTTTAATGTGAGAGCTGTTTGGAGTGTATTCCCCTTTTGTCAGTGTCATAAACCCCCTCCCCTCCCCTTTTTTTCTCCTTTTCTCCTTTTCTTAGTTTTTTTTGTCTCAGTTTGAAATCATCTCAGAGGTCAGAAGTGGCGTGTGCCTCTCTCAGTTATGGTGCTGTCAATCTCAGGTCTGTTTCAGCATGATGCAGTGTTTTCTTTTTTTTTTTTTCTTCATTCTCTTGGTCTTTATCTTGGTTATTATTTTTGTTTGGATTTTTTTTTCTTTTTCCTGGGTTCTTTGAAGCATTTCTACATTTGTTCTTTTACGTCTTAAGGAATAACTGTAGCAGATTCCCTCTCAATGCTGCCATCCATTATTAATTCCTGAGTCCCCAACAGAATTGGAACAGACTTAAGTGTTGCATACTGCTACCTTGGGTTTTTGCATCTGAGCGTAGACATGAACGAACCATTCTGACGTTTTGCCATAGTCAGGATCTAGTAAGCACAATCTGAGACACCACGACCATGAGACCGTGACACTTTGGGGAGGAAATAGCTGAACACACAGACGCAAAAATAGGTAGTAAAACAAACTGAAAAAGAAAAGGAAAGAACAGGCTTAGCAGGCAACTTCATTGTTTCTCTTTTTGCTTTGGTAAGTGTACTTGGAGTGGGAATTTATATGATTTTATCAGTATCGATGTCCGTGTTGATTCTGTTTATTGGTCCAATGCTTTATCAATTCTCTTATAATTTCTTTCTGTAGAGATGTAGACAGGTTTTCAGCATCAACACAGGCCTATAATGTAGCCTATGCTATTCCGTTGGCTGTAACTGCTTTTTAGACGCAGTTAAACCTTGCAGAACTATGTTTATTTTGCTGTTAGAAAGGGCCATTGTCCATGACCTGAAACACATGGCGGCATTAATGAGAGTAATTGAAGCATTTGATTCTTGGCTCTATTTGATTCCCGATTCCCCAGTGTACAGTCCAGATCTTTTGGTGTCTTCAGAGCGACATCCTCACTCCCTTTCTTGACTGTGGGACGTAATAGCAGTTGTAGCGCCAGGCCACAGCAAGGTCAGTCGACACACTCCAGTCCTGTCACTTTAGCTCCCTCCACTTAAAGCCTGTGCAAGGAGCAGAGTTTAGGCGATGGGAATGGGTGCTCACAGTGGAGGTGAAACACCTCCCCCTAGAGGGTAATTTGAAGCACAAACACACCCAGCAGATCACAGGACTACTCGTAGCCTGTCAAGGGGTGTCCATCATGCAGGAGAAGTGTGCAAGGTGTCAGACCTTTCAACATCACCCCTCCATTCCACACACACACACACACACACACACACACACACACCTCTCTCTCACACTCAGCCAGCCTTTCATTGGACCCTCAAGCTCTGTTTTCACTCATATGGCCTTTCCCTGTTGAGAGGTCTTCTGTGGTTTCAAACACCTGAAAATTTTTGCCATAGAATCCTGCGTTTTATTTGTAGATGCTGCTGCCTTTGGTTGTCTCCTGTAAAACACTAACATCCTAAAAGCTACTAGTCAGGCTATATTTATGCAATGTGAAATGAGAAAAGACTGAAAACGGACTTAACCCAAGTGTTTTTCGAAGGTCCATTATTCTTCTGTCTCAATGTGTAGATTCTGTTGGAGCTCTAACAATTGATTGACTTGATCTGGGGTTGCATTATCATAGAATAAAATTTATTTTAATTGTATTTAAAAAGTGTATGGTGGATGCAGTAATACTTATATCGTAATTGTATATTGTTAATTATACCACTTTAGATACTTTCAGAGTGTTTTTAAAAACCAGTACTGCCGCACTACTGTTGTGTATAAAGCCAATCAAGTGTTGATGGACACTTTTTTTATTTCAAGAAACTACACTACCCATCTTGTCCTCCTTAACTAGCATATCTATAGCTAACACGTTTCTGAGGTACACACATTTGGCAGTGTTTGTTTTTTGTTGTTGTTTAAAATATACACATCCATTTTGTCTTCACATTCATTTTTAGGAATGGAAGTGTATTATAATCTAATATATATATTTGCACAGTTGCACAAACAAATATACATGCACATTATTTATGGAAACACATTCACAGCTGTGTGTTTTATGTGGTGATCCAAATTACTTTAGAACTTGTTCATTTTGAACGTGTGCTCTTTGTCTTTTCCTTCCTACGATGGCTATTAAAATAGTGCTCCAAGCAGTCCTTGACAACAGTTGAAAGTTTGTCACCCCTTGATCTGAGTGCCCAAAGGTAGATGTCACAGAGAGAAGGATGTCCATCAACTCTGCTCCACATCAAAGCCATCCTTCTCTCTGTGACATCTTCCTTGTAGATCTTGTACAAAGGATTGTAGTTACATGAGTCTCGTCACATATATGCTTAATGGGTGTTCGCCTGATGAAGGCTACACATGAACGCTAATTCAGCCTCAAAAGTGCTGGTGGATTTGTCTTTTTTCTTGTTTTTTTTTCTTTCTTTTGTCTTTAGATGGAGATCTCTGGCATGTTACACCCCCCCCCCTCCAAAGGTCAAAAGTGCAAAAGTGCTTCATTATCTGTTCCTTAAAATTGTTGAATCCTCTTTTTTTAAAATAACATTCAGCATATGCCAGTATAATCTGCAGTGTCATTCATCCCTACTGTCCCTTCTTCTCATCTGTCCATGTGTCTGATGATTTGGTGATCGGTGTGGTGTCGCTGTATCACACGCTCTGAGAATCCTCAGGCCATGTCTGACACCTTTTTATTTTCATCTCTCCCTTTCTTTCCTCACACTTTCAAGTCACAGTGAAGTAAAAGGCACTGATTTTCATTTTATTTTATCAATGTCAGATGCAAACATCAGAAGAATATGACATCTAGCCTAATACTTTCAATACGTACTCACTAAAGTAAATAGAATATTTTTGGTGGGTTACACAATGCGCTGTGCACTGAGAACAAAGGACAAACAACCGGGAGTGAGTCTTGCCTCTGAGACACCTTCCCACTCTGCAAATGCCAACTGTCAGCCGAGATCAGGCCGCTTTGAGGTCAGGGGCTGTTGAGGTTGTCCTCGTTTTTCCATCCGATCTTGTGCGCCCCTCTCTCTCCGTCGCGTCACCCAAGGGGGTTTTTTAACCAGTGCTCCAGATAGCCAACCACTGTGTTAACCACTACGGTCATGTATCTAACCAAGGTTGTGTAACTGAGTCTTATACTTGTCAGTTTGTTGCACCCATGATTCCTGTTGGGTTTTGTTTATTTGTTTTGTGTGTCCTTTGTCTTATCCTATGAGGGCTTCCACCTAAACCAGGGTATAATTTAGTAACAACTGAATAAACAAACAAATAAGAAGTGTAACTTAAGATTTTTTTGAAGTTAATTATGTTTATACTATTACTTACAGACGGTGTCTTAAGTGTTTCTCTGTGTTGCCACCTTTATAATATACATCCATAATCCTCTGTTGGGTAAATGTAATTGTATTGCATACCATAGATGAATATGTACTATGATACATCTATGCAGACAATTTCTGAATTAAGGTTCAATGAGCTTTCTGAACTAAAAGTAGCTTTGATTATTGTAGATTTGCTGCATCACCATTTCTCTGTTGATATACCGGTAGTCAGATAAGGTACTGTAACATACAGCTGACAGGTCTGCAAAGGCTATACTAAGAACGCCTCTCATTTTCATATTTATTCATATTAAGTCTTCTATTTATTTGAATAATGCTGTTTTTAGCTCCTGTATCCAGCAGGATAGATATATTTTGTCAGCTTCTCACCATGTGAAATAAAGCTCCTTTTGAAAAAAAAATCTGTCATATTTTTTTCTATGCTGAAGTTTTGATTTTTTGCAAGAAGTGATTCAATTCCTGTTCTGCCGTTTGCACAAAAAATGTATATATATATATATACATACGTATATACATCCATCCATCCAAATACAATTTACGTTTTGGATTATTCTTGTGATGTGAGGTCATTTGCAGTAGCATTGGGTCTCATAATAATATAGGGTAGTATTGGTAGGTAGACGAACTGTCCTATTCCCAGAGATACGCCTTCAGTGACCCATCATTGGGGTGGGCGGGCTGTGGACGGTTTGGGCTCGCGAATATCTTGTTTTACCAGTCAGGGTGAAAATATGTTAAACTGCCATACGTTCAGTCCATTATGTCTACATGTTAATTGTGCAAAGTGGCAAATGTCTTGGCGTATCTGCTTACTGTTATGGTTTCACTGTTTGCAATAATGCAACTCTGATAGTGATCACAGTGTAGCATCTGATGTCACGGTGGTGGTGGTGGAGAGGGAGGGGCCGGTTGCATTCGCAGACCGACAGCCGTCGAACAGGGCGACAGGCAAAGATGGTGGAAGCAGACGTAGCAAGCAGAGTGACAAAAATGTTTTCAATCTTCCTGTAGAACTCAGGTGAGAGAAATCTTATCTTTGATCTTTAATGCTTTTTCACTGGGCTATCTTTGCTGTTCTCGCCGGTCACAATTCAGGCAATATGAATGTGGAGAAGGAAGAAAAAGCGATGGGTGTTAGATGTCTAGTGCATTTGCCAAGTGTTTAGAAATACAATGGATGTTTTCCTCCAGAATTATCTGTAACATTGCTGTTATTGTTGTGTGATGTTTCAACGAAATCGTTGCATGCACATTTTTTGGTGTCTTGCCGTTTTGGATTAACCTTACGATCAGGAAAACAAAGGACGGTACTGGCGCAAGAAATCATCACGGTCAGGAATAACACACCCCAATTTCCTCCCCATTTTTAACAGTACCAGCATTCAGGTGATGGAGAATTGAAGGCCGATTTATGCGATAGCCTACGGCTGATTCATCGTCCTTGGGATGGCTTATAGTAGCCTCAGTGTTAAAAGCAATGTGCGTTGTTGACTTGCTACTTTGGGCCATTGTTACAGTTTCTGCTTGTTATATTAAAACTTTATCGCTACCGTCTCTGTGGTGTGGTTTTGTGTGTATAGATGTCCTAGAGATGGATGGAGCACCAGCGGAGTTTAGGCTATTTGTCGCCTGCCAGTAGAGAACTTCTCTTTTACGGGTGGTAGACTATCTAATATTCATGTTGCAGGCCAATTGTGATAACTGCCACTTGCTTATGTACAATGACAAAGGATGCTTAGTGTTTTGCCAAATTGTGCGCTACTATGCATTAGCTTTTGAATGGCATTTCTCGCCGTGCCGCCTACGCGTGCGCTGTAGGCTATCGAGAATGGCCTTCCTGCCAAATACATGCCCTGGTTGTCGCCGATGTGTTTTTGAGAGATGCTGTGCAGGTGGCAGAGGAGAAAGATTGAGTTGTTCGCAACTGGTAAAGGGAAATTACCCTCAATGAAGACTTTATGAGAACATCCTCTGCCTTCGTAGCTCCGTAACTCAGTGGTCTTGCCAAAGACTTGATATATCCCTCCGCGGCGTTGTACCTTTGCCTCACCGTTTGATGATGCTGGCCATGCAGGTAGGCAGCACGACACCAGTCAGTGGTTATTGGTCACGGATGAGGAGATGGGAGGAGTGCGGTTCTTTGCGGCTGTGAGGTATGCAATTGTGAACACCTCTGCTTTTTTGCTATTGCTTGATGGTGCTATATCAGTGTTCATTCATGGGTTGGTTTTGATTAACCTGTCTTTGAGATTAGATTGCGTTTGTCATACGTGTCGCAGTATGCAATTATTCATCAAACCTCTCAAACGTTGTGTTGGCTGATCTCTGATCTTGTGAATTTGACTGACCATTGTCGATTTGTGTGTGTTGTTTTGACATTTTTGCCACGGCTATTTAGAGGGGGGATAGGGTATTATAGGCTACATTTTCTATGCGAGTCTGCCTATATCAGGTATGTTGATTTCATTTTTGTCAAAGGCGCGACTATTATTCTAAATAGTTCAATTATGAGAGCATCAGAAAGACGCATGTTTTGTATTGTACAGCACCCACAATGACTAGGATAAAATCGGTTTAATGCAGCCCACTAAAATGTCGTGGAATGATACAATCAGAAATGTCTGAATAGCAGAACACTGTTTGCCACAGGCCTATCTCTCATTCAAAAACACACTTATTATTACTCTCAGCTTTATTATCACAGGTGTCTCATGCCATGCCATACCAATCACTCTTGTGCAATACAGGGAAACAACCTGTGCATTCAATGAAGAGACAGTAGTCCAGCTGAAATGAAGCATCCAAAAACAACCTGTGTATTATATGACTAAATAAAGTGTACTGCAGTGCAATAACTCCTTAGCACTAATGCAATATCTTTATTTTACTTTCTCACAATAGACATACTAAGACCATAACTGTTATTGTACTTGTAGGCCATTCTTGGTTGGGAGATTTCTGAGAAGTGTTTGCAAAGGTTGTGCTTCTGTGCTTCCACTAAAGCAGGTTCGTCATATGGCACATGCTTCAGCTGGAAAAGCGATGCATTGGAAGATTTCCCCTGAGGCAGAGATGTGGGTTTTTTATTATTTGGCGTCATTGTTGTCCATGTGTTTCAAGACAGTGATCCAACTGATTTGTATGTCTCTCATCTAATTCACCCTGCAGTGGAGAGAGAGGTATTCTGGGATTTTGAAGAGATTGGGGTCCATGGTCTTGCATGATACAGGCCTGCAAGTTAATCTCAATCTGATAAAAAATTTATGTGTAATAACAGGCATTCTGTTTGGCTTAGTGGTTTGTCTGCATGCATGTTTGTGTGGGGTGGAGTGGTGTGACTGTTCTGTGGCTAAAGGTTCACAATAGAGAGAGACAGAGAGAGAGCTAAACCTCAACCTCAACCTCAAATAGATATTTTTTAAAACTGCCTCCAAAATGGAGATTTTTCAAGTTTTATCCACCTCAAACAGATGTTTTTTAAAATGGCCTCTTTTCTGGATTCCGCTGGATACATGTGAATGCAATTAAAAAAATAAATGGATAAAAAAAATATCAGTTTCTAAAAATATCTAGATGAGTGTAAACAGGCCTAAGTTCCTGGCACCAGTGTCTGTGAAGGTAGGAGTACAACTTGTAGTTCTAGCTTTGTGATGAACTGCTTGTTTCTTAAGGAACTTACTTATCTTAAAGGATCAGCCCGGAGTTAATCAATCCATAGCCCTGTTGTTCAAGGCCATTAAGTGCAGTCAGTAGGGAAAAGAACAAGAAAATTTTATACAATGTAGAACCAAATAGTGATTCAGCAGAATCTCACAGAAACTCACTTTAAGTTTCATTTTTCTATGCCCCATTCAGTTAGCTGCTGGTTTGCTATTTGGTCTATGTTGTTCCTACCAACAGCACTCAGTGACCATAAACAACTGAACTATGACTTTATTCACACTGGATGTTTTGTGGACGGTTTCTGTGATCTTGACATCCCGGACAGCTTTGATAGGTTTTATCACAATCAATTGTTTACTTCCCTGTTTAGTTATGAGATCTTACATTGATTCACTGTTAAGGCTGTTTTACTGCAAACAAATATCCTGTTCTCTGGAAATGGTCTGGGTATCGTTTTATTATGTGGTAGTTTTGCTGTTTATCAGTATAAGACCCCTATATCACAACAGTCTGACATGTCTTACCCTGTGGCACCATCAAATAACAAGCCTGGTGATTTGTTGAGGAAAATCAATGTAGGTGTGACTGCTGATTTCAGAGAACTGTCAGCTGTGGAGACTAGGAGAGATGTCGATCCAGAATGTATGGAGCTTCATATTTCCATTTTGCCAACCCATATCCCCCACCCATAGATAGATACTCACGCACCCACCCGTCTTTTGCCTACTGACATGCCCACACTTCATCATCCTGAGTGCTTAATTGCATTAGTGTCAGTCTCATGGCACTGAATCACTCTGAGCATTTGTATTCTCAGTTACTCACCTCAGATGCCTTGCTACACCAGAGCTCATCCATGTGCGCATAAATTACTCCCCTAAAAGGACAAACAAGAGAAGAGAGAGAAAGAGAGAGAGAGATAGAGAGAGAGCTGAACTGGCATATATTCTAACTGTAAAATATGTTCACTTTCTAGACTGTTTCTTATAACCAGATATCCTGTATAGTCCATGTAGAGTGCTGATTAATTTGTGTGTGTGTGTGTGTGTGTGTGTGTGCGTGCATGTGTGTGTGCGGACTCTTAGGTTCATATTGCATGTTAATTGTCAGAATAGGTTTCACTCCTGCAAATTTATTCTTATGAAGGGGCTGTGGGTCTTGGTTGGGGAACACGAGGAGGAAAAATTAACAGCTCCTGAAGATAGGCTCATTATACTGGAAATATGGAAAGGCCAGTGCAGGTCAAGTGTGGAATTAATTAGTAAATTGAGTAGTTACAATTTGAAAAACGACTGCTGTGGATGAGACTTGACAAACAGACACAGGTGCACCAGTTATTTTAGTTGAAGATGTTCTCATTTGCAAATCAAGTCAATGTAAAGCATAAGACATGCAAGAGCTAAACTCTGTGCTGCTGGATGGTTATGGCTGATTGGCACTCCCAAGAAGTAATACCCACACAGAACTGGAGAAAAAAAGTGAACAGTTTCTCTGTCTTTTCCTAATGGAAGGATGGAAAAACTGCCTCCACAAATTGTGCAGTGCAGAGGCTCTGAGGCATGACTTGTTATTAATCTTCAAGCGGAGCGAGCTGGATTGTGTCTGCGCCCCCTAATACAAGGCCAAGGAAGCGAAACATCTGTACCTTCTGTGATATTGGGGGCTTGAGAGCTGAGCCTTGGGCGAGCCATCTTCATATATTATTTGTCTCGTGCGCTACTGGAAAGCAGCCGGCCCCAGCCACAGCACACAGTGAGAGAGAGAGAAGGCAAATAAAACGGCAGTATTGATCTTATTCGCCCCTTCTGTTCCTTGCACGCTGGGCAGATATGTGCTGTATGGTGGCTGTTTGGTTTGTGGTTGGGTTTGTTCTGATGATTCATCGCTGAGCAACAGAGAAGTAAGTTCACGTGATCGCTATGTGTTTTAATCTGGGATGGTGGGCGTCAGTCATAAAAAAATACAGCGCTACGGATGGGACTGCGTAAGAGGAATAATTCATGAACGCTAGATGATTTATTAAAACCTCATGCCCCAAGTAGGCGAGTAAACCAAGTTAAAGAAGATGTATTATTGATGGAATGGAGAGGATTTCCCTCATATGGCCCTGGTAAAACTCAAATAGAGTGGTCATTTTCTCATAATATGAAATGCAATATAATGTATTTTTTGTCTTTCAATGCTAGATGTAACAACTTTGCCAAGTTAACTCAGAATCCTCTAAGGACCAAGTCTCTGGGCAACAAAGAACCTGCACAAAGCAAAGCCAAATTGTTTAATACGAGTAGCTGAGTAGCACACACACACACAAACTTATGCACATTATAAACAGACATTTTACAGTTGATGATGGAATACCTTAGCTTGTCAGATAGTAACCTTGAATTACATATTAGTCCAAGGGAAAGTCTTATAACGGCCCAAATTCTAGTGTTGGTCAAATCCATGTTTACATAATGTTGATGATAATGTCAAGACAAATGATGTAAAACTGAATTGGTAACTAGGTCCCACTGAGATACATATGAATTTTTGATAAGCATGTTGTGGAGGTCTATCCAACTGAATCAATGCTAGGTTTAGTTTTGTGGACAGGCATTCAATAAATACTCCAGCAAGATGGAAAATTGTTGTTGATTGCTTTCACAGAGTCCATTTACAGATAACATTGTATTGCTTAATACTGTAAATGCTTCTGTTTGCTTTTGAGTTATTCATTATGGAACCCTGCTGTGGTTCTTTCCTGTTGTGCTGGCTGTAAGTAGGCTGTCTGGTGATAGTGGCTGCCCTAATATAACCTCAGATTGTAGGCAAATAACAGAAATATAAATGATGTTTGTGGTGAGGAATTATGACTTTGTACTAAAGCTCAGGCCATAATCCTTTTTAACATGCACCCTGTTGTTGGTGTAGTCTGTTTGAAGTATTTTAGGAGGGGATTGTCTCAGCAAACAAAGACAAATACTTGGGTAGAAAAAAATGTGAGTGGAAAACCTCATTTACACAAAATGTAGAATGGAAACAGCTTGCACTAAGCTAAAACCCTTTATCAGTGAGCTTCTGGGGGACGAAAGAGAAAGTAAACAAATCCAGTGACCATGAAACACTGTGATAGTTTTAACTGCCACAACAGATGTATGGTGGACCTATTAATATTGAATGTTAAGGGGGCACCATACAACTCATGCTGAGCACCTTAATACTATGGATTTGAAACTTTTCCAATACCTCCAACTTTTTCCAATAAAGATATTGGCTTTTTGTGAAGTCTTGAAATTACATTTTGGCTTAGTAGCTGTGTGAATTGCAGGAATGGTAAAAGGATAAGGTAGACTTTCTGGACACTTTTATTTCTGTTCTGACTAAATATGTAGAATACAAAACTGTATGCATTTCCTCTAAGTTTTGCATGGTTTGTGAGCAGCACAGAGAATAATTTTGTCAAATATGATTAGTGGACTAAATTAAATTTGTCTTTTCATGCATAATGACGCAAAAGTTTAAGTCAGTGAATCAATTCTCACATTTGCTCACTGGGTGAGTTGTTTGGTAGGCTATTCATGTTGCTTGTGTTGCTGTTGTTTTTGTTTGTTTGTGTGTTTGTCTGTTTGTTTGTTGTTGCTTTGTTGTTGAACTGCTGGCAATTCAGGAACGGGAATGAGTCAGCAGTACTTATTTAGGCGAGGTGTTGGGGCCATCTTTGGCTTGTCACATTTGTTGATTGTTTTAATTGCAGCGTCTTAGAAACAGCTCAGAGGAATTTGGTCCATAGGGCAGGATGTATGACTGGGTCCTGGCCTAGTTTTCAACCTAAGTTCTGCTGTTGTTTCTGAAACTTAATTACCTTCATATAGGAGACTGCGCAAAGAGAGATTTGTCCTCTCCTGGATTAGTTTATCACACCCACCAAGGCAGAAATGAATAGGAATATTAAATGCAGATTTAATTTATAGCAGCTCCATTCTTGTAAGCAACACTTAAAAAGAAACGGGGCTTAATGAGGATCAAATCGCTCAAACTCGCTGCTTCTCCTTGCCAACTTGAAATATTGCATTTCAAAGTCTTTAATTAATTTTTTTAGAGGAATGAAAGGGAAAGTCATGGGTTGCATTACTGCTGACAGTAATCCTCTGATATCCTCAGAGTTGTGAGTGTTTCTCAGAAAAGGGGTTTACGGTTTATTAATTTACTCTTCCTCATCATGGTCTTGTTCCTTGTAGTCAACAAGAAGAAGCGAATCTATTTTTTTCTTCAGGACAGAGCACATTGTGTTAGTGAAGGACATTATGGACGTAACTCGCCAATCACTCAGCTGTTCTCTGATTTTTTTGTGGCATTTTTTTTGGCCATCGCTGTGTCCATATGTCCACAGCTTGTCATGCGGCGGTGACTTTTTTTCTCCCTTGGTCTCCCTTGTCCTTGATAGACACGTGATTTTTTTTTTGTTTGTTTGGTTTTTTTGGTGCAAAACCAACTCATGCTGTGTGCTCTCGAAATCTGCTCTGCTTTAAAATCGTAACTGCATGTGGCCTCAAATAATGCAGTTTTCTTGTTCATTGATCCCCATTGTTACTCTTCCTACTGTTAGTTTTGACAGATTTATTGAAGGTTGACTAAATTTCACTCCAGAGTCTGGACTATTTTAAATTGAAAAATACAAAAATGCACTTTTCCATGGCCCTCGTACAAGCATGCCAGTCATTTATTTAATATATTTTTGACAAGTATTCCTCTTTCACTGGCTGGCTCTTGGGAAAGCTATGAGTCATTTATGGTGTAATTTTTGAAGTGGGCAAGTGGAAGGGCACTCAGCATTTCAGCAAAACTCTAGAAGATGACTGGTGTTTGAGGAGTACTTTGGTGATCATTATTGCCACCCTGATTGGGACTAATATGAACGTGGATGATGAGTGTCATTCTCTATACGTCTATGCGAGTTATTGGCTGGAGGTTGTAGTCCTGTTGTTTTTAGAGTAGAGTAGATGTTGTATGTGGTGATGAACATGTGGTATTAAATATGGTGCATATGGTGATGTATTAGTATGAGTCAGACTGTGTGTTCTCCATACTCTGTGTTCCAGAATTATAACGTCACTGCAGAATTCTACAGCATATATAGTACGTGTGTGTTTCTGTTCTCTTTGCCTCTGTGTGCAATCATATGCATCTGCAGCATGGGTATGAGTGCTCGGTGGCGCGGCGAGAGACCGAGACAGCAAAAAGGGCTCTCAGCGTACTGTGGTAATGTGTGAGGACTAGAAGGTCATTCCCCCGTGAAGTTGGTGCTGTCGGGGTGCCAGGGATCACGCTCCATAGCCCAGTGGTCCAGCAGCTCTGGTGGCTGTGGGGCAGAGGGGTAAGAGAGCAAAGCAGTGGCACTGTGTGAGCAACAGCTAGGAACAGGATCGCAGCACGCAACCCCACAGACCCACCTCTACTGATGCTGCTGCTGCTGCAGCTGTCACCACCACAGCAGCAGCAGCAGCGTGTTGTCAAGGGAATCCGTTCACAGGAAAATGTCACCGAATGCACCAGCGGTATGTGACTCAGTGAGAGTCTAATCGACGGTGTGAGGTTTATCCTGTGCTCGGTGTGAACAGATATACCTATGCTGCCTCATATACTGCAGGTGAAGTTTTAACAGATCTTGCAGTCATAGTACACTCATGGTTATTTTGGGATGTGTAGCACTGATTTAGGTGAGCTTTCCATAGCGGTTACAGTATGTGACAAGAAAGCACATTATGCTGACTGCGGTGAATGTACAGAATAGCTCATCTGATTGTTTGAAAAAGCAAAGCAAAACATACAACATACACTACCGAATAGCTAATACTTGTCAGCCCTCCACAGCATTGATGACAATCAGAGACAAGACAGTGTTGTTATTGTTGTTGTGTAATAAATGGCTTCTTGTCAAAGTCATTTAGTTCTTGCATTGTCCTTGTTTGAATTCAGTTATGTCATTCTGGGGAGTACTTATGTGTATGAATGGGCTTGTAGTAATCCTTCGTTAAAGCCTTTCATTCATAAAGACCAAGTAGCTGCAAAAAGCATTCTGTATCTGGAAGAGAAAAATACCAGCCAGACAACAAAAGACATTTTATTATTTACACCCTTTCTCTCTCTCACACACTCTCTTTCTCTCCTCTGTATCACACCGTCTAAGTTTCTTTCTTTTACTCCCTTTCTTGCTCACACACACAAACTCAAATATGTTACAGTATAATTCTACATACACATGCAGGCACTGCACAAACCCTCTCAAACACAGTGCAGGTATTTGATTTCAGCCCAGATGCAGGACACGCACAGACACTCTCTCTCACACACACACACACACACACACACACAGAATGAGAGAGCGAACCACAGGTCTGATATACTGCCCAATATTGTGTGTTACAAGGGGTGTGATATCTTACACTTCAGTCGAACTCTAAAGGTCACTGGTACAACTGTATTTTACCTGCGGTTCCACAGGGATTAATTACTGGGTGATCCAGCTGCCTTGCCTGCTCAGTCTCCTCACTCTGAAGCCAAGGACAGAGCAGACACATGGCAAAACAACACACACACACACACACATACACACACATACACACACACACACACACACACACACACACAGACAGAGATTCCAGCCTCTTTGTGCATCAGACAGGTCCATACTCAGCATGGTTTTGTGCTGGGCTTTTTGTCATTCAAAGTAATCCTAAATTTAGTACTTTGCGAGTATTTTGGTCAAGTGAGTCTAATCAAATAACATTAATAAACATAATTTTCCAATTCCTACTTTAAAACTTTCATATCTAAGCTTGCTTGAATAGTGATTGTTGCATGCTGGTTACACGAGTCATAGTCTTTTATGTAAGACCTTCTGATCCAAAAAGATCTTTTTTCTCCTTAGGATATGTAGACTGCATGAAAACAACAGCTAGTCACCAGAGATGTAGTGAGAAAGCTACTGGACTGAGATCGGGGGGAGTGCAATGGAAATTGTGTTTGGCACAACAAAGTGTGGCTTCATCAACATGATTAAGGTTATCACCTGACTACAGTCCAGCAGATTTAGCACTTCTGTCGTCATGAAAATGCCAGCCTGTTTGTGTGTTGTTTTTTTCAGTCGACTAGGCAAGCACACTAAGATGGTTGCCCAGCATTTGTACTGGATGTAAGACAAACAGAAAAGGCCTGACAAATGCAGATGTTATTACTGCATTATGTAGTCAAGGGGGTTACAAGCCCATCCCTGCAGTCAGTTTGTTAGCAATACAATTTTACAACCTTATAAAATTTTGAACATCCAACATTTAACTAATGGCAGCAAATCTTTCCCTACATAGACATGATGTTGTAGTCATGTACAGGAAATCTATACCATATGGTATATTTTTCTTTTGGATATAGTATGCTCTTTTGATGTAAACACATGAATGAACATGTCGAGAAACCGTGCTCTTTGGCCTCTTAAAGCATAGTCCATATATGAAAAATCTGTAAGCCATTAAGTGCTCTGGTTCTTCTTGTTTGGCTGATGTCATAACAGTGAGATTGTCATTGTATGGCTGCACACTGTGCGTCACACTGAAAAAAAAAACAAAAGAACTAACAACTAAGCTGTTCTCTTTTTAGAAATATCTTTTTTTCTTTTTCATAGAGACCCTCTGCGATTGCCTTTCGTTGCATCAACATCCCACATCACGGAGGTCATAGGAGGTTTGAAAGTGGAAGAGACTAATGTTGCTGCTTCTGTCTGATACACCTGTGGCTTAAATGATCCGGTCCTGTTGTTCTGTGGACATGTGCAGACTGGCCAGACTCCAGACTGGCTTTGTGCACGCAATGCAGGGACCCTTGGCCACTCCCTGCCTGCAAATTGTGCCTCATGTGAAGGAATAAAAGAGAAGTGACCTAGTGGATGTGAAACACACACACACGCACACACACGCACACATTCACACATGCACACACACTTAACTCAAGCCCTTAGGGGCACCACTGTTTAATGGTGAGTGAATGGGCCAAGCCCCTAGAGAGGGTTTTGCACGCTACAAATTTTTAAGTGCCCCTCTATCAGCACAGAACAGCTGCTGAAGAAACCCTGGCCCAGATTTGTCGTCCATCCATCTATCCACTCATCCGTCCGTCCCGTTGCCTGAGGACGAGAGGGGGAGAAAAAAGAAAGGAAATGAGAGAGATGAGCTCTCAGTCCCTTGCCATCACCTTCACAAAGCCTCAGCTATGGGCCATTGGTGGCTGGGGAGAAACTGGGCACAATTGTACTTTTGTTCCTCTTATCGTTTTGAGAATACCAAAAATCATCTCCTCAGCTGAAGTGAGTGATTTAAGTTGATAGCAGTTGCGTAGGCTACTGATGCAATCCCCACAGAGGGTAAATGTGTCAGCATGGATGACTGGTTCATGAGTACAAGTGTATTTAGTATGGAAGAAGAGAACAGAATATGTAGTATGTGAAAAATGCAGTAGCTTGCTTTCAGCCCATCAAGTGAATACTTAATCAATTCGAGATTAAAACATTTGGGGGTAAAGAGGGAGTGGGAGTGGGTCTGCTAAACCACAGGCGATCTCTAAATCTCATTAAACTGATTATTGCTGCCCTTTAATTAAAGGATTACCTTCCATGCCTGCTCTCTTAAATAGCCATTCAGATACATGAAACCTGGTCTGAAAGAGCCTTAATGACTTCCTCCAGCCGTTTGTGAATTATCGTGTCAAAAGGACATTGTCAGTCTGCCATGACAACAGGACTCTTTTTAAAAAGATTTTACACAATATTTTACAGGAATATTGTTGCCTTAGACATACTGATAAGTCATGTACAGCATATTTTATATGGCCTACTATTGGCTGTATATATACAGTGTCCTACATTGTGTTCTGCAGTATTTGCCTTCATCTGTAATACATTCCTCAGATTTAAATTCAGAGCTGTGCTTTCCCTATTGGGTTTGTTGCAAAAAGCGTACTTGACCTCCTCCCTCTACCTCAGGTGCCTTTTAACTACCCCCAGCATCTGTAATTGATGGATAAGTGGGTCTAAAGTAGAAGGGAACATTATGTGTGCAGCCTGTGCCTGTGTATGTTTGTTTGCCTCCCTGAACAAAGACACACTACACTGAAGTAGCCAGGCTGAAATTAATGGAGGAGGTGAAAGGATCTGGCTGTGCTGTGATTCTCTGAGAGGCCTGTTTTTGGCTCCTGTTGCAGTGATTGAGAGAGCAGTTTGTCCTGTGTACTGTGTACAATTGGGTTATATTTAACCCAATATTTTTTTGGTGACTGAAGTGTGGCTGTAATGTTCTGTTCTGTGTCAGAGGGCTCTCTGTTTGCCTTGGCTTTGGTCAGTCCTTCATTACCTCCCTTCGCTGATTCCCCTTTTGCTCACAGAATGCTGTTCTTTTCACATTCAAACTCACTTCTTTTCAATCTGCTTTTATCTCTCTTTCAACAGAGGAGTGCTCTGAAGACCATCAGTGCCATTCCTTGCCCAAAAACACAGTGCCAAACCCCCACCTGCCCCTTCACACCTCCAGAGCCAGACCAAGACTCACCTGAGACGCAAACTCATCCAGCCTTCCTCACGTCGCTTGCACCACCACCATCTTAGTCTGGTCCTGCACCCAGCACTCAGCAGCCAGTCTCCCTCTACTCCTGCCCTTCCAGCCTCTGACCTCCATCACCCTACTGGGGCCACTGAGATAAATGAGCCTGGCAGGTAAGCCCATTACTACTATGGTGCTGTCCTGGTTTGCCAATTGTTTCTGTGCTGTAATTAGGGCAGTGGTTCTAGTTAATGACTCTGATGTTGTTAGTGCAGTGGTTCCCTAACTTTTTCTGAGAGCTCATTCTTTGATAGAGAAAAAAATAAGATTCAGTCTTACAACTTCTACAGTGCCAAGATTGAGACGCTCAGGTATTATTTATTTTGTATATTGAACAAAAAACAGATACCCTTTAAAGTATTATACATTCCAGTTAACAGTTAAAACGTGTCAATTTATTTTATCAATCAGTTGAACTTAAGTTTGATCAGAGCTCTTGTTTTATTGTTGGGTGTCTAGAATGTTTAACTTGCGTGCGTGTTCACTATTAATAAGCTAGCTATCTCTTCTGTTCTATAGTATGTTCTGTTCCATAATATGTTCTTACTGGTGCATAAGTGCAAAACAGGCTATTTTTTACAGGCTACTGGCATTTTTGTACCCTCAATGTTGTAGCTCTTTGCCCTCAACTCAAGGGCCCTGCATCAATGCCGTGAAATCTTAATAGACATGTCCCCACTGCAGATCTAGACAGGAGTGAAGTGTAGCCTATGTGGCGCTGGCCAGATGAGTGACTGCATGTTTGGGTGCCAGATGGTCATTATGCCAGTTCACGAGATCTGTGCTGCCTCATTACCTTCCCCTGCAGCAGGTAGAGGGAGTCATCTGTGTGTGTGTGTGTGTGTGTGTGTGTGTGTGTGTGTGTGTTGGGATATGTGGGGTGTGTTTGTGTACATTGGCTGTGATAGTTGTTGTTCACTGGCAAGCTCACGTCCCAACATATCTTGGGCAGTCCCTCCCAAGGAGCAAGGGTACACAGTTAATGGAGCGCATAATAACTGGCCAAGGGGCCTGCCATCTCAGACCATTCCTGATCTCTCACACCTCTCTCTCTCTCCCGCCCTCTCTCCTTTTCTCTATCCCTCACTTTCCCTTTCCCTCATTCTCCCACTATCTGTTTTATAGTGCATCTTCCTTAATCTGCCATTCAGACACTTAGTTTGCTATTCAGTGTCTCATGTGCTCCTGCAGCGTTCCTTCAAGTGAGCTGCCGAGGTCATTCTTTTCTGTTCACCTTCATAGAGACTGACTGAAGTGACCCAAAGTTCAAACAGAGACATAAGGACACAAGTGAACTTGAATGTCACTATTAGAGGTGCCATGTGTCTCTCAGTGTCATGCCCCATCACATCTGTCCTAAACAAGAAGCATAATGTTTCCAGCACTCTGTCAGCACACGAGGGCCGGCATCTGGTTGATTTAGAGTCGAGCGACAGAACATTCACCCATCAGCAAAGAATGAGTCTGTACTGCCAGCGATTTACAGTTTGTGTGTCCTCAATAGCTACAAAAAGCAAGGGAGTATGTGTGTGTGTGTGTGCCTGAATGTATTTGTGTTTATATGTGGGAGTGTGTGTGTGTGACTGTTTACTTGTGTGTGTGTGTGTCTGTGTGTGTGTGTGTGTGTGTGTGTTTGGGTATGGTCTGCGTCAGCTGGATAGAGAGAGCAGGAACCCTGTAAGCAGTTAATCTGGCGTGGCAGATTCCCCACTACTGGATTGGAGCTTGTCTGATACAGCCTTGATCACAGCTCATAGCGTACAGCTTAGTCTTACCCATCTGGAGCCAGCAGCGCGGAGGAGGTGTAGAGTGACACAGAGAGAGGCTGTGGTCACCTCGGCGACAGATGTGCTCAGCCACTGGATCTGACCTCTCAGGTGGAAGTGACCTCACCCTTGGATGGATGTGGACAGGCCTAAGGTTGAGCTTTAGCACTGAGGTTGACTCAAGAGCTGGCTGGCTCTTCTTAAAAGAATTCATGTGTGTGGATTTTTTTTAATCCTACCATGTAATGCCTAGGTTTTGTTTATTGCCACTGTAATTATAAGTCTAAAGAAAACGACAGTTGTCTTCTGGCATTTTGTCAGCAAAGGCTAAGGACTGGACATATGACAAGAGCCAGAGTGAGGCTTCACCGCTGTTATTGGACGACTTGTATGAGGTATGCAGTCGAGCTTATTGCCTTGCATTACGTTTCATGGAAGTCAGTCCCCATGAACCAAATCTGTCAGGGCCCATTTGACACACTCTACTGTGTTTCCCCCTGTGCTTTTGAGAAACTCCTACCGTTTGCTCAGGCTTGGTTAGAATGCAGAATCTCTTCAGAGAGATTTTTATCTCAATGGATGAGATGCACCATGAAGATGCAAATGTTTCTTCGGAGCGGCCGATTCACAGTGGAGTCATTATCTGACGAGACAGAGGCCTCTTCTTTCCTCTCCTCCTCTAGCTGTTCCTCCTGAAATACCATACCTCAGCATTCACAACAGACATGTCATGGTTACAGCTCATGTGTACAACTTTTTCTTCAGATATACAACATGTGCTGTCACAGAAGTGTTGTGAGTGTTGTGTGGAAATAGAACGTGGAAATGTGGGAAGTATTTTGTCACTCAGCAAAAGCAAATGCAAAAGAATGTAAGCAAATCCAGTTCTGGATTCCAGATATAGAAAAGATGGACTATGCACTATGTCATCTGCCCTAAATGATCCAACTATTGTGGCGTGTCTGTGCTTCCCCTTGTAATTTGTACCTTAAATAAATGTTCAAAATTGAGGTGAGATGTGCCCAGAGTCTCCTTGAGGCTCATGATCCCATCTGGCTCTAAGGCTTCACTGTCTTGTCTTGCCATCTCTCTGAATCCTGCAGTCAAACACGCTAAGTGCTTGATTAGATAATTGGAGTCATCCAGGATGCGTGACCACATGCAAAATTGGTTGTTGTAGTAGACTCGCAGTATCTCCTCAGATCTGTCCCTAAATGAAGAGTGCTTTGCGATTCTGCCCATTCATCTACACTGTGAATGACCAATAGGTGCATTATGTTCTTCTAAAGCTCTGTTTTATTTATTTACATGTTAGCTTCACTTAAGGGCAGAAAGGTTGTTAGTCTCCAGGGAGGGTTGACTTGAGGTTTTCTTCTTTCTGTTTATCTCAGGGTTTTTTTCTGGGACTGAGATGTGTTTTGAGAGATGAATATGTTTAGTGCATGTGACAGGTACTGGTGGTGTTTGAATGTAATGCTGTTGACACATTTTAAGATGCATACCCCAAAGACTTGTTTTAGTGGCAGGATTTCATTTAAAGACCTGGGTCCTGTCAGACATCATCAGTGGTAAGATTTGGCTGTAGAATAAGATGTACTTGGTCCATGGTGTGTGTGGTTTGTCACTGGAATCTAGAAATCACTGCATCTAGGGGTTGCTGCTGTACCCACACACATATATACTCTTAAACTTAAACCTCACAGGGAAGTGTAGAAATTTTGCCGACAGTACAACATAAGAGAACCTGAATTAACACACTTTACATCTTAACTGAACTTGCAAGTGCAGCCCCGTGGAAAGTTGAAATAATTAGAGGAGGACTACGGGAGTAATCGTCTCTTAGCATGGTGGGATATTAACCGCCAGGTTATTTAAAGAGTCTCAACCTACTGCCTCTTGCTACAGTGTTTTAGTGCCAGAGCTCATTATCAATTTCAAACTCGTGCTTTGTTTAAGCACTACTACAGGCAACATATCCTTCTGTGAAGAGATTTACATCTGTTGCATTTGGCTTTTTTTCACACCATCAGGAGAGGTGAAACAATTGAATTGGAATTCAAAACCGAGTTAAAAAAGAGTTATGCCACGCATTACAACAAGCAGACTCACTCCCGCAAAGCCAGGAGTGTACAGTTTCATTTACTTAAGCATTATTTTTGATGGTTTCAGCCTTTACAAAGTTCAGCACTATTTTTCTTCAGGAAAATGCTAATTAGTTCGACCACGGGGACTATTAATATTAATGGGGAGTAATTCCTCTTGTGTCAGTGGCAAAAGGCCAGAGTCTGGTAGAAGTAGTGCTTTGCTGCTTTTTTCGCCAAAACAAAATGTCCTTGACCCCCGCCACTTAATCACCATTGTATTCTTCATTTTTCAGGAGAGGGAAAAATGTAATTAGTGGAGCATTTGGACGGGATTTCTAATTTGATCTGGGCACAGTGACTTGTGAGGTTGGATTTGATTTGTCTGTTGGCAGATGCAAGAGTGGGAGGCAGCTGGCAAAGAGGAGGTGAAGGAGGATGAGAGGAGAGCGAAGATCCATACCATTGATCAGCACACGACAAGCACCCAGCGTTGCTTTATAAGCCTTTCGCCTGCAAACTTCCCCCGAGAATTGTCAGTAAAGTCAATGTCCTGTCACATGTGCCTGGCACGTCCTTTTTTTACTCATAGATAAAGGCAGCTGTCCTTGGTCTTCAAAGACTGTGAGGGATCTGGAGATTGCGGTGGGGGATATAGGGCCAGATTTTGCCCTGTGGGAATATCTGTAGTTGTAAGGCAGAGCATCTGGTAATCTGGAGTCTATCAGAAGGACACACGGCACGAGAGGAAATCATGTCTCTGGCAGCCATTTCTCCTGAATCATTTCCACCGAGTAGCGCCTGGCCATAATGTATGTGGAGAGAGACGTTGCTGCTTTTCATGCCGCTGTCAGAGAGCTTTCCTTGAATCAAATGTAACTGAGGTTTTGCCGAGCACTCAGTGTCCTCCATAATTCATCATCTGTAATTGGGAATTGTGTGTGGATTCAGAGCCCCAGTAGCAGGTGGTAATCTTGTGGAGTGTGAGAGATTAGGCATAATGAGCATAGAGCCTTATGCAATTCTTAATGGGCGGGGGGTGGAGCACTTCTCTCTTCTAAATGATGCCTTCCAGGTTTCACACCCTGTACCTCTCAAAACATGGCACTGCTTGCAGATATGGTGAGTCTGTTCTAAGGTTTCCACCATACTGAAACATGGCACATAATATTGGTCAGTGTCCATATAAGTCAGCACCCTTTTCATCGGTCAACCCCCCCCAGAGAGAGAGAGAAGAAGGGAGGGAGAGAGAGAGAGAGAGACATCAGCTACTTTGAGGGACTGGGCTCGCCGTTAATCAAAGTGAAGCTCTCAGCATCTCTCCAGCAGGTGGATTCATTAAGGTGGTGGTGGTGGAGATGAGAGAGGGAGCGTGTGGTCTTGGTGGCGTGTGATAGAATCGGAGTGATGTATATCTACATAAACAGCTGGTGATATATAGGCAGGTCCCCCCACTCGTTTCTCACCTTGGTGCTCAGGCGGAGAGTGGATGGTGGTGGGGGTTGTGTTGGTGTTGGTGGTGGAGGAGGAGGAAGAGAGGAGAAAATGGGTGAGCGCGTCAGCTGCTACGTGGCTCCACTGGGGGGGTGATTGTCAGGCAGTCGGGGCTGTATGGAGTCATAATGGCTGCTGTTGTTCTTCCCTGCATCCCCCAGTAGCTGAAGATGATGGAGGCTGTCACTGGTAGCTTTGTTTGCGCGCTTCGCTGTCTTGCTGTCAGTCTCCCTCGGTAATTATGAAAAAGAGAGCAAGCTCACTGGGGGAGATGGCAGAGGAGATCACCAATCATCCGCCGACACAATCACCAGACACCATCACCAGACACCATCACCATCTTCCCCATTCCCCATCTTCTCCTGTATCATCACCACTGGCTCCTTCCAGGGTCCGTGCTAATTTTCCAGTGCTAGAGATGGAGACCCTTTACTGCTTGCTGTTACTAGATTCAGTCGCTGCAGGGAAACACGGAGCAAGTATTTACATTTTGCTGACAAGCAAATTTTAAGTAGAGGTGTGACTCGAAGGAGAACTGAATTGAGTATGGATTTGTTTTACATAAGGAGAGCTTCATTATCCCCCCTTTATCACTCTATTTCCATTTTCTCTTTTCTCAGAATCTGTCTGACTCTCATTTTCCTCATCTGTCTGTGTACTCCCTCTCTCTCCCTCCCTCCCTTCCTGTTTGGTTGGCAGGGATTCGATTGCAGAGATTGGTGTGGAGTGGAGCAGTGAGGAGTGGAGCGTGGTGGGCCTCCCTCTCCCCTCTCTGCAGTGGGGCTGCTGCAGACGCGCTAATGAATAGCGTCGACCGCCCTGCGCTGCAGCGTGACTTAGTTTACGAGGCTGTTTGACCTAACACCCCCACCGTGCCCCAGGACAGCAGTCGATTCAATCCAACCCAGCTGAAACTAACCAAGCTCAGACGAAAAAGCTCCCCCCTCACTCAGCCAGGGAGGTGGTGGCTGATGCCCTGTGACATGCGGCATGCAGTGGGTTTATCATTACTATTAGAACTGTCAAGTCATTTGTCAGTTTGATATAGACAGCTTTGAGATCAGTTCATATAATGCTAGTATCACAGTTGTCTGTGAACACTCTAATCAGACTAAACCTAAACCCTTTTATGTTATGGTCACTGTTTTATTGGAGACTTATCTTTAATTAACACAGAGACCCCGCTGGTGTCTCTGTATGCCATTTCATTCTAATGGGGTAACTATGCTGTTGCACAATAACACGCCACAATAGCTGTGCTGTAATGCCCTGCTATGCTCTACCATGTTTCACGCTGAAGTAAGACAAGCTAAAGCCTCTAACCGCCGCCTCAGTGCACCGCTCAGCAGCAAACTCTCATTCCCTCAGCAGAGACGCCCTTTGTTCTGTATTATGTTATCTTAGGCCTGCAAACGCTAGTGTTCTTAGGCCTGCAAACGCTAGTGTTCTCCGTTGGCAGCAGAACTGGGTTTTGTGTTCAGGAGTTTCTCAAATCTCCCGAGCAGCGTTTGATTAGGTTGGCAATGCACACAAACCCTATTCATCTTCGGCATTTTACCCTCCCCTTGCACATGTGGGTTAGCCTCCTTTTATGTTGTTGTTCTCATTACCACAGTCGAGTTATATGCGAGGGTTTGTGCTGGTTTTCACACATTCTTCTAATTGATTGAGTAGGCTTGTTCCAAATTAATTACCATCTTGATTTATTTTCTGCTGCTTCCAGAGCTTATTGCAGCCAGACACATACAGTACAAGTGTATGTGTGTATGTTTGTATGTGTGCGCTTGTATGAATAAGAATATAAATAGATTGTACATCTTGATGCTGAGTGGAGAAAGATATCGTTCTTCCCATATTCTACACTGATTTGTAAGGTAGCTTTCAGGCACGTCTTACTTTGTCCTTGAGAAGAAGCATGCCAGTCCCCCTCAGCAGCATATAAAATGACATTCAAAAGCCCTCTCAATCAAACCTCCCCCATCACTTGCACAGGAAGGAAGTGAGGTGGCCACCTGTTTTAGATGTCGAGAGAGACAGAGAGAGAGATGAACAGAGCACCAAAGGTGTCATTATTCCCACTTCTTTGTTTGTTAGTCTAAGTGTTTTTCTTTCTTTCTTTCTTTCTGTTTTCTTTCCTCTACCTCCTCCATTACCACACTGACCTTCATCTCTGCTTAGTGCCTCTGGTAGTCCACTTCCTGCTGGTTGAGACCTCTGTCAACAGCTGCTGGCCATGACTGAGTGAGTGGAGGTGAAGGGGATGCTGGGTAATAACCAGCCGTTGCCTGCCTGGCCACCCGCCTGCTTCCCTGCCTCGCCCCACTGCAGCTCAGAGGCATGCAGTTCTCCAGTTAATAAAACTCTCTTCTGCTCTGTGGCACAATTCATATGTTTCATCCAGCAGCCCGCAAGGGTCTCCCAGCGTTCAGCGCGGCTGCACTACCTCAGCTTCAGCTTCTGTATGAAGTGAAACGCTTCCTGGCTGTTTTGACTCCCGCGTGAAATGTGGGGTTTTACGGGGCGAGTCAAGCTGTGCCTTCCAGATCCAAATGCAAGTGTTTCATCTCGCTCATCTCTTGGGGATCCAGAGAAGTACAACCTATGTTTACTTACTGGATTGTCTGCTCAGTATGTTGTATCACATTTCCTTCCATGTGAAATACAGTTCTTCTCTGTGTGTTTTTTTCTTTTGTGCATGTATGTGAAACGTTCCTGAGGAGATCAAACAAAATCAAAATTGCAAGGTATCAGAGACACAAGTTAAGTAAAACAAATCCCCCTCTTTTCATTAGTTGTTGTCATGCTGAAGGTGTGAGTGTCTTGAAACTGAGAGTGTTTGTAGCCTGAGGATATTTTAAGAATTATGCATGGTAAATTTGGTGTGGAGGAATCCCTACCTGTTCATCAGAAGGGTTGCTGAGATCCGGCTGTGACAGGGAGGCAACCAGTTAGGCCTGTGCTGCTGCAGGCAATTCTGCAAAATGACCAGTGATAAATGATGGTCCCTATTGGGAGATTTTGAAAGTGCTAGAGAAATCAGTTTGATGCTGTCGGGATATTTAGCAGCAGTTTAAAATCCCCCCTCTCTCTCTCCTCTCTCTCCTGGGTACTTTATTTTCTTCCTTTTTTCGCGCCTGTGTTATGCTTGCTTGGAAGGGCATGCTATCTCAAGGGAGAGGAAGCAGGGCAAGGTGGTTGCTAAGAGAAGCTGAGAGAGAGAACTTTCACGGTCACGACCAGACATTTTTCTCTGCAGTCTGGGCGAGCAGCAGACATAAATTGGTCTGGCTGACAGGGTCTCGCCGAACCTCCATCTTGTTGTTTGTATGTGGAGTGTGTGTGTGTGTGTGTGAGAGAGAGAGAGTGAGTGTAACAATCTGTTTGTCAGTGTATATATTTGTGTGTCCACCCTTGATATGACTGTGTCCTTGTGCATATATCTGTCTTTCTCTCTCCCTCCCTGTGTGTGTGTCTGTCGGTCTGTATGTTTTGAAAGACTTCAGCTTTGTGTCTTTTTTTCCCATTTCCATAACAAACAAAATGAGGCGTCACCTTCAAGCTGATTGACAGTGATTACAGAAGACGCCCCGATCTCTGTCAGACCCACTTTTTTTTATACACTTTTATAAGACCCCATTGCCTACAGTCATTCTTACTCACCCTCTCAAGGCTTTCCAGCTCTGGTGCCTTTTCCTTCACTTGTCTTAATTTACTTTCAACTACAGGATAGGTTTGATCTTCTGACTGAGAAAAATATGGAATATGGCTTCAGACAGAAATGAGGAATGCTTAACATTCTTTGATTTATTTGGGGGAGGGCAAATTTATGCTGGTACAAGAGTGTTATACAGTATGCATATGGAAATGGTTGGGAGCTGTAACCTTTGCCTGTGATGTACTGTGTCATTGTTGACTGTTGTTGAAATCTCAACCCTTTGCAGAATAATGATCTTATTTGCAAACACAAACTTGATTTTTTGATTCTAACTGAAACAAGGCTGGATCAAGCAAAGAGTGCTACCATCCTAATTGAAGCAGCTCCCCCAAACTTTAATTTCATGAGTGCTACTCGACAAAAGAAAGGTGGAGGGATCGCAAATATATTCAAGGTCTCGTTTCAGTGTAGTCATCACTTGGTGATTTTGCATCACTTATGTGGACTTGATAAATGTTCTTCTAACATATTGCTATTGCCAAAGTTTATGGAAGTTTGGTGAACTGTTGTCAGCTTAGAGTTGTGTGTTATTATATCTGGGAATTTTAACTTACATGTATATAATCACTTATGCCAGAGAACTACTCGCACTAATTGATCATTTCAACCTGTACAGGGCCCAACACACTCTCATGGTCATACCCTTGACCTTGTTATCACAGAGGGGCTTACTGTTTCTGCAACAATTGTTGACGTGTCCTTGTCTGATTATTCCTGTGTTTTCTTTGATGTTTCTATGTCCCCCTCACATTCAGAACAGCTCTAGGTAGGTAGTAGGTGTCATAAACTGTAGGTAGGAGAGTCATAAACGATGGTGTTCTCTTTGAGCAGGCTCTCATGAATCCTAACTGAAATGGCTCTGTATGTGACTTACTGAATTTTTTTTAAATTCAAAGATGTCCCAAATAATGGATGATATTGCTCTATTTAAAGTCATTTAAAGTACCATGAAAGCAATATCCAATTGTTAAACTACTAAAAAGAGTATGTAGGAAGTTTGAAAGAAAATGGCGCAAATCAAAACGTCACGTCCATTATCAAATCCATAAAGAAATGCCTTGTAAATATAATTATGAAACTGATAAAACAAGACAGTCTTTCTTCTCCAGTATAATCAGTAGGAATATGAACAATGCTTGTTTGCTATTTACAATATTTGAGAAGCCAACTAATCTCTCACCACAATTAGCACTTGAAGTTCTCTCAGTAAATAAATGCAATAAGTTTGCATCTTTCTTCAAAGGCAAAAATGATCAAAAACAGAATATAACATCTCAGCAGCTAATGACTCATAGTCTGCAACTACCTATGACACAGAAAGAAAATTTCAACTCAATGTCCGAATTTAGCCTGACTGATTTTGAGATTCTTGAAAAAGCTGTACAAAATCTCAGTTCTTGAACATCTGAATTGGACAATTTGCCCTCTAACTTTTTTCTTGCGTCCCTTAAAAAAAGAGCAGTTGTAAAGCCCCTACTTCAAAAGAATATCCTTGATTCTTCAGTCCTGAACAACTACAGGCCAATATCCTTTATCAGTGTATTGACCAAATCAACAACTGGATGTCAAAAAAAAATCTTCAGCTGAACACAGATACAACAGAGGTAATTCTAGTTGGGAAAAAAGAAGAAAGGCTCAGAATTCCCACTATTCTTGGCACAAAGGGTACTAAAACAAAAGATACTCTTAACAATCTTGGGGTTTTCATTGACAGTGAGCTAAACTTCGACAGTCCCATGAAAGCAATCACTAAATCAGCATTTTATCACCAATAAAATACAGACAAACCATGCCTTTATTTCCAGTAGTGCAATATCCTTCACAGGCCTGCCAAAAAAGGACCATCAAACAGTTTCAGTTAGGCGGCTAAGGTTCTCACATGAACAAAAAGAAAAGAGCACATTACTCTATATCTAAGGTCCCTTCACTGGTCCCAGTAAGCTATAGAATTGACTTTAAAGCACTGCTTGTGCTTTACCTCTCTGATAGGTTTCAGCAACATAACCCAATCAGGAAAAAGCAGGAAAATTTGCTGGTAAAACCTGCTGTTACAACAAAGTGTGGTGAAGCAGCCTTTATCTATTATGCAGTTTAACTATGGAACCAACTCCCAGAGGACATAAAAAATGCTCCTACTGTTTTCAGTTTCAAATCTAGACTAAAGACCAAGCTGTTCTCAGATGCTTCCTGTTCTTTATTTATTAAATAATTTATCATTTAACTTTTACTTAATTTTATTACTATATTTCTACTGTTTTGTATCATCATTAATATTTTCAATCACTTACTTTTTTCATTTAATTTTCTGTTACTCTGTCTTTCTGTTCTGTTTCTTTGTCTTTATCTTTGTAAAGCACATTGAGCTGCCTTGTCTGTTTGTAATGTGTGTGGATTTGGTCTGCCATGGGTTTGAGCTGTGCTCTTTTCTGTAGAAAGGTGGTTCCACAAGTGATGGGTGTCACCGTTTGTTGGGTAAAGACTCACTGACATACAGTAGCTGTTTGTGGTTGCTCTGGGATTAATACAAGGCTTAGTTGTTCCAGGGATTGTTTTGGGTTTAGTTGGTCTAACATTAAAACCCATAATTGCACTACTCACAGTCTAAAGACCTAGATGTTAGGTGTCTGTTTATACTGACTTGGTGAGTGAAAGTTTGACTTGGAATCAGCATTTAAAAAATGGGGATTGCCGGTCTCTGTGTTTAGCTGTTAAACACGTTTGTAACACGTGTGGATTTGGTCCGACGGGGGTTTGCGCTCTGTTCTTTTTTGCTGAAAGCACATTGAACTGCCTCTGTGTATGAAATGCGCCATATAAATAAATTTGCCTTGCCTTTGCTGGACACAGAAGAACAATATCTGGAGGCAGTGATGGGAGCCATTCCATCGTCTTGTGGAATTGGTTGACATTTGATTAGAGTCGTTTGCCGATTGGCTGACAGAGTAGAGAGGAAACAGGATGTTCCGTTGTTAAGGTTGTGGCTTTAAGTGGGTCAGTGTTGCAATCTTGTGAAACACACACTGAGCACAGATCGGTGGATTACACAGGAAGACCCAGAGGGTCTGTGTCCAGCGCCTGGATCAGTGTGTGTGTGTGTGTGTGTGTGTGTTTGGGGGGGTGGGGTAAGTTGTGTTTGTGAGTCCACGGAAGGAAGTTGGGAGAGGTTTAAGTAGGACAAACTGAGATGGGTTAAAATGTTAGTTTGGTCATGATTTAGACATTTTCCCCGGTCCTTTGGTGCTGTTATGACCAGAACCGATCCTCAATATGATGAAGGTCAAGTCAGTCATGTGACTCTTCAATACACATATGATTGGTAAGGGACCTCAGTTGGCTTCACCAACGCTTCCCTTATTCCACAAGACAAGCCAGCCCCTCCTTCATGTTACACATGAAAAAAAAAATCCTTTTGGTGCTTTTACTTTCGCTTCCTAGTGTGCTGTATTTCAAAGCCATCTGGACTTCTTAGCCTTGGATATATACAGGGATTAAAAACACACATCAGCATGTTGTTTACATATGCCGTAAGTAGGCCTGTAATGAGACTAGTCATGTTTGAGGGGGCTCTCAGGGGAATGACGGAACACAGTGACTCACTGTGTGTGTGTGTGTGTGTTTGTGTGTGTGTGTATGTGTGGTTGGTTGTGTGTATATGTCTTTTGTCCCCCTTGACTGCAGCAGACTTTGAGCTGTGTGGAAGCTAAGCCTCGAGAGGTGTGATGCACGCAACGCCGAGCTCCTTCTAACTCGCTCTGAGGCAGCGACATAGTGCAGCCATGAGCCAGCAAGAGGTGCCAGCGGGCGTGGAGCCGTGCGGGGCGGCCGAGGCCGACCTGGCCCCGCAGATTCACCACCACCCGGCTCCGCAGACGCACAGCCACCGCCGGAGACAGGACAATGGCGGCACGCCTGGCGGCGAGGGTGGACCCAGACCCACCAGGACTCGTCACCACCACCACAGCAGTAGCAGCAGCGGCAGTAACAACAACAATGGCCACAGTGGAGACAATGGTCAACAGCAGCACCCCCCTGCCAGGTACCGCAGGTACGACCCCTCGGAGCCCAGCAGACCCAGGGGGCAGCGGAGAGTGGCGGACGCAGGGGAAGCCGAGGGAGCCGAGCAGCAGACACAGACACAGGGCCAGCAGGCCCAGCCGCAGCAGCAGCCCATCCCGAGGCCGGCAGTGAGCCGCTATCGAAGGCAAGGGGACACCGAGGCCAGGCTGCGGGCACAGCAGCAGAGGCAGAGACAGCGACAGCTTCGAGAAGCGGAGAGGGCAGAAAGAACAGAGAGGGCTGAGAGGGCAGAGGCCCAGCAACAACAGCAGCACCATGTCACTCCTGCCCAGCCCCAGCCTCAGGCTCCGCCACCACCGGTATCTCCAGCCGAACGGGAGGAGGTCGAGGAGGAACACGATGGGGCACTTAACCGCTCAGCCAGCACAGAGAGCGGCTTCCACAACCACACAGACCGCGCCGAGGGTGACGCTGACATGGCCCTGGAGGCCCTGGAGCCCGAGGACGAGAGCACCTATGGTCTGACGCTGCGCCCAGAGGCCGACGAGTACGCCGAGAGCGCGGAGTCCGAGCAGCTCCCCCACGGCCACATGCACCTGCCACAACAGGCTCCGCAGTATCCGCCGCAGCCCCCGCCACTACCACGAGACCCAATGCCCAACACCGAACGGCCCCGCACCCTCGACCCGGAGGCCCCCAACCCAGGCAGCGGCTACTCCAACTACATCTACACTCAGCCGGCATACCGCAACCGGGAGGGGGCAGGTGGAGGAGGAGGTGGGGAGGTTCTTGAGGCACCTGATGATGAGCCATACGCCGAAGCCTATGCTGACTACAGCCCACAAGAGCACGTGTATGAGGAGATTGCTGAGGCGGCAGCGGCAGCACATGTTGGTGGGGGCCCCGAGGGCCAAATCCCCCATCATCAGCAGCAGCAGAGGTGCCGGCGACAGCAGCAGCAGCAGCAGCAGGGCTTCCGGCAGTTTGAGCGCGAGGACAGTGCCGGCAGCAACAGCAGCACCTACCGGCAGCAGGAGGCTGTGGGCTCGCGCCTGCACCACTACGACGAGCGCTCGGACGGCGAGTCGGACAGCCCCGAGAAGGAGGCCGAGTTTGCGCCGTACCCGCGCTCCGACAGCTGCGATCGCGAGCATGACGACGAGGATATCGATCAGATCGTGGCCGAGGTCAAGGAGAGCCTGAGCTCGCAGAGTCTCCAGCCGGACGCCATGGGCCTCGAGGAAGAGCAAGAAAGGGAAGAAGAAGATGGAAGGGAATGGCCTGAATCGGAGCACAACGCCCAGCCCACGCCAGAGGAGCGTGCACAGCCCATGGAGCTGGCCGATGTGGAGGGTGAGGAGATGATGGAGGAAGGGGAGGAGGAAGAGGAGGAGGAGGTTCCACTGCCCAACATCAGCCCCGTCGAGAGGCCCGCCCAGCAGCACATGAGCCGGGAGAAGAGGGATGCCATCTCACTGGCCATCAAGGACATCAAGGAGGCCATCGAGGAGGTGAAGACACGTACAGTGCGCTCTCCCTACACGCCAGACGAGCCCAAAGAGCCCATCTGGGTGATGAGGCAGGACCTGAGCCCCACCACTGAGAATGACCTGCAGCCGTCACTAGGGGGCGATGTGAGTAGAGTTTCTGTTTTCTCATACATGGCATAGTGATCATTTACTGAAGGTACAGAAGGTGCATCTTCCAACAATCTATCTATTGTATTATGCTAAATTATAGATAATGTTGATCTATAATGAGGATGATACTATATACATATGCAAGTCTGTTTTGGGATGATTGTGACAATGTTACAATGTTGAGAAGAGTTGCTTAATCTTAATCAACTTCCAGATGAACTTAAACCCACGTTTCACTTCCAAATTTGCTATTAATTGTGTGTACTCTCTGCAGACTGATTTCATCAAAGCTGCGCCGTCTGCACTGACAGCTCGGTGTAATTAGCATTCTCTGTTCTGTCATGCAGTGGTATGAATCAGATCGGTATCAATATGCTACTTGCTCAAATCACACTGTCTCATACTAACTCTCAAGTCAGCACACCATAAACAAGGATTTTTTCTGTAGAACAAAGCCACAAAAGCTCAGTTGCTAAGGAACGATTTTCTTTTTCCGGCCCAAGCTGAGTGTGCTGTGTGCATGGTGGGGAAAAAACAGTGGGTGAGCGGTGTGCTTATGGCGAAGGAGTGAGCGAAGTGTCTCGATTAAAGGCGTTTTTACAGTCTTTTAGTGAGGCCGCACTTCTTGGTCTCTAGTGTTCTGTCGGAGCAGTTCCTGGCACACTGTGCTGTGCCAGTGCACCACCGCTCAAGCTTCCCAAAACCACCGCCCACCCCACACAGCCCCTGCTGAGCTCAGCCTGCCAATGCGCCGGACAAATTGGCTGCCTGTGGGAAATGAAGAGCAGCTCAAGCGCACTATAATGGAATGGCTCAGCTTATTCGCAGCCCAGGGGCCTCTGCTCATCTGTATTCCACGAGTGCCGCGTGTGGCCGGTGTGTGCAAATGGAGCTGTCCTCCTCCTGAACACCGACAGCCAGGCCACTGCTGATAAGTGCAGAGAGAGAGAAAAAAAGAGAGAGAGATATTGAGGGAGAGCGAGCGAGAGATGAGTTTGAAAAGGAGAGTTGACCTTGTTATATTGAGGGAGCAGCAAGTTATCTAAATCCTTCTCATTTCTAGATTTCTAGATGCCCTCCCGAGTTCCTTGTCTTATGTGTGTAGAAGAAATACCCTCCTCTCTCCCCTGTGACATTCTCCTTTCTTTATGCATGTATTCTCTTAGCTAAGCATTTTTATTGCTGGGAGCACTGTTTCTCCTTGAGCTCTCGTCAAAGGAAGGTCTTCAAGTGAGCGAAAATATGTTCTGCTGGAGAGATAGCATCGCTGCCTTGTGCTGACGTTAGTTTAGGCAGTTCTTTGATAAAACTAGGTTTTGCAACATGGTCTTCATAGCATCAGTATCAGACGCTGTGACAGCCTGTGCCGTCAGCTTTATCCAGCAGGTGTGTGAAGTCAAAACAGACAATGTGCGCTGTCAAATGAGCTCCACACATACAGATGCACACATGAGCACACACACACATGCACACACACACACATGCAGTCACACGCAGCCACACATATTGTTGCATGCCCTTTGCAAGCTACCATCCTTGATTATACAGCCATTTCCGTTTCTGCTCTCCTCTGCTCTGCCTGTGTCTGGAAGGAGGAACGGGGGAGGGTGGGACGGATGGGATGGGATTCATTAAGCACTGCTGTTTGTTTTCTACAAGTGAGCAGGGACTCTGGTCTCCATAATGCAGTGACTGCTGAACAGAGGACAGCAACAATTCCCCGCTCTGTCTGCAACGAATAGCTGCACGGATGCGGCCGAGTCCTTAATTACATTCAGCAAGAGTCTAGCACCACAACTCACTGTGCTCATCATCCACCCTGTGAGTCATTTTGCATCTGACTCGATGCAACAAAAAAAAGAGAAAAAGAAAAAGAGGAAAAGAAAGAGAAAGGACGAAAACAAAACAATGCAACCAGACCACACCACTACAAAGTGTCTCGCAGATTGACGATTCCAATTTGAAATGATTGTCAGCAAACTAATGTTGCAGATGTTGTACGAGAGATAATTACTGTATAAGCTGTGGTGCAGCGAATCACTGCTACTCCGCAGAGGCGTCTGATGTGTCCAAAGCTGCGAAATTGGGAGCTGACTTTTTTTCACTCTGTGCAACCATCCAGGATTGACAACAGCGCAAAGTGTTCGATCTGATTATCTCGGCTCAGCAGGTTCAAGCCAGTGTCTTTTTTTTTTTAGGTTGTTTGTTTCCCATTACACCACTTCTAGAACTTTCTGTACCTCTCTGTGGGATGCTACCCCTAACTGAGCTCAGTGATACTGCCGGCCGTTCAGCTTCACACTGTTTATAAACCGCATGCCCTCAAATACTCTGATTAGTATTTTCTTTCAGTTCACTCCACTTTTCAGACCTATTGATCCAAAACACTGCCAGTGGCAGTTTTCACTGATTTGAGGGTGAAATCTAAATCGAATTACATTTCTTTGAGTCTAATCACCATTGACAGTGTAATTCAGATGGTGGCTTAGGCTCCATGTCTTGGAATAGCCCCACAGGGTTAGAGGTGACACATCCTGAATCTAACCTGAGGAGGGAGATGTCTTGTAGTACATGTCTGCCACTCTGTTGGAAAGAGAGGGCTCTACTTGGTCTGTGTTTTATTTTGGCGAAGATCGTAGCGTTCAGCCCTCACTGACCAGCCCAGCGGGTGAACAAGAAGAACAAAAATGCAGTTCAAAACGCAGAGAAGTGGCAAAAACACAAGTTTAAATTTCCTCTGCTTCTTTGAAAAGACAAAAAAAGAGTTTAAGGAAAGCTTGGTGAGTTTTTGCCTGCGAGTACCATTTGACCATTTGTCCCGTCGCTACGTGTTCCCTCATCTGAGCTCTCTGCCACTTTATTTTTCTCCTTCCCTTCCCCAGAATGATTTATTTAGTGCAGGCGAGAGACACAGAAAAAGGCGGCCTGTGAATAATTCAGCAGTGCTCAGATAGTGTAACATTAGCGCTGAGAGAAGCACCTTTCCATTCTTCAGGCCACAGCAAGAGTCTAATATGTGTTTAAGAGATGCATTTATCCAGACACAGTCTGTCTTTTAACACAGCTGAGTCTGGTTTTGAAGTTGTGTGCTGTAGAGGCGTAGAGGCTGTCATCTGAATTGAGCATAAGCACACATAGGAAAGACGGCCTCGAAAACCAAACAAAGCCTTGCGTGTCTTTGCATTATGACAGAGAAGAAGTAAAGAAATGTGAGTGTCCGTAAATGTCCCCTTGAAAAATAACATAACTTCAATAGTGAATGGTGTGAACGCTATTAACCATCGTTACTTAGGCGACAGTGGCAGTCAGCAGGCTAAGAGTAAGGGCTGCTGAAACAGGAGCACAGTCAGCTTTGGTCCTCATTGGCCTGTGTGAAGCCCGATCCGTCTGAGCGTCACAGGAGACGTGCCGGGGCCGTTCAGGTTGGGTGTCTCTGTCTAGCCCAGTGTCCAGCACAGCACAGCCCACTGCTCCAGCCTAGCACAGCACACTGTTTGACAGGGTTTCAAGCAGCTGTCAGTGAGTCAGTTCATGAGTTTGGAGAGGGTGTTGCTGTCGTGTTAACAGAAAGGCTTCTCTCAGCTCCAATGGAGAACTTCTGGATGTACCAGGTTGAGCGTCGTCAGGCAGATGAGGTCCCCTTGATTGATGAGGTAATGTTTGTTGTGTCGCCTAGTGTTGTATACTTCTATTACTTCCATGACAAGAAAGCTATTCCACACTCATTTTGTAGTATCTATAATGACACTGAGATCTGTGATGCATAAATACCACTGTTTACAAACTATTACAGTGTTCTAATGAACAGAAGAGGGCACAATAATAGCAGTCACAGTGGTGACCGTCATTAGCGAGCATACACAGGACTTGAAACCCACTTGTGGTATTTTCCATGTAGCTATGACAACAGGAGGAGGACAGCAGGTAACAGAGTGGGAGTGAGGTGTCAGTTTTTTAATAAGTTTCTTATCATTAAGCTGTCAGATTGATTGAAATCCAAATCATACTAATACTTTGCATAGTCAATAGTTTGGTAAAGGTTTTTCTGTAACTAAAAAACACCAATTACAAGATAGTTCTTTAAAACAAGAGAGTTATATTAAAATGATCATTTTAATACTTTTGAGCACTAAGTCTGAAGACTATAAATGGATCACATACAACCATAATTCTGTTTTGGTTTTGCAAAAGTTTGTTGAAATTTGTGTTTCAACAGAATAAATTATACACCCCTCTCTTTTTTTTGTTCTGAATTGTTAAACGCTTCCTTAAGCGTCCGTAGGCTATTGCTGCGAGTTTCAAACTCTCATCATCTTCTCGTCCTGTAGTGCAGCTTTCAGTATCATTTTTAGGGGTTGCTGATTGTTTTCAGTGATGTTGTCACTCACCTGGACAACTATTGTTGATGGGAACACGGTGTCCAGTGTCTGAGAGATGCAGTTCCTTCTTTTGGTGGATTAAAACCTGCATAGCCTGTGCCCAGCACACCAGCCCATCTGAACTGCCAGTCATCTAACGTGAAATATAATTCATGTCGCATGTCTCAAGCCCAAACATGGATGGAAATTTTAGTGTCATCTTGTTGACAGTCCAGTGATGTTAAGTCTTAAAGATTTCCTGTCATTTCATTTTTTTCTAGTGTTTGTTATGGGGTTGCTTTGTGATTTCATTTTTATTCCAGATGTGAAATGCCTCTTGCTTAGTCTGCCCAGTTTTAGCTGCCCAAGGTCTCAAAGGAATGTGCGAATTTAACAGATGGCTCAGAGTCAGTTCTACCCACACTTGGTGTCAGTTTCCTGAAGCAATACTCTCAGTGTCTTTGTGTTTCTCTTTCTTTCTCGCTCGCTTTCTTTTTCACCCACACTCTTGCTCGCTGTACCTGTGGGTCAGGCAAGGCAGCATCTTCAGAGTCAAACCATTTCAACGACCCTGCAAATTAAGCCGTTTAAAAATCCAGTGTAATTGTCAGTCTAATGCAACGGGCCTTTAACTGAAACACCTTCACGCTTTTCAATGTCTATTGAAGTATGGTGTAATTTAAAGGCAACATGACAAGACCAAAACCTCAGGGGGATTAAGGTAATCTCATTTGTCCCATAGATGACAGCTAAGGTTTGTTGTGGGTTTTTTTGGTTCATCGTTTTCAAATAATACCTCTCTCCTAACCCAGCCTGCCAAGCCACAGTCATTGCATTCGTCATGGTCTGGAAGCATTCCATCAGTCTGCAGCTGGGTCCAAATTCTATTTCAACTGACTAATGCACGGATCAAGGCAGTAGAAGGCAAATCAGCAAAACAAATTAATTCATCTGGAACAAGAGTCATTACAACTTTTCACTTAAGAGAAGCTTTTGTAGCACCAGTGTGTGCCTTCACTTAACTTAATATAAAACCTGCAAACCCTTGAGTGCAGCCTCCTTGTTAATAAATAGATAGATTTTTAATATAATTACTTCTTTGTTAATAGCCTAGCAGCTGTCCATTCTATAGGTATAACCCCAGGGTTTTCTGACATATAGAAAACCATTCTTTGTTGGCATCCCAGTTAACTATTGTCCCCAACCTATAATCCTAGTGGAACCTTGCATAAAATATGGTTTGGGAGCAGAGGGCCACCCTTGCATTCAGCAACTATGAGAGGACATCCTAAAAAGTCATGGGTTCAAAGTGAAAATAGTCTTGCTCAGCTGTGACATACACTGTTCAGTATGGGCGTAGTGCACGACAGTGTGCATCACCAATTTGCTAAAATAAGACCTGTTTTAAATGAATTTGTGAGAGACAGATGAACCTTAACCCCCTTGTGTTTCACCACCAGTCTCCAGGCTCTGGCTCCAACTCACCCCAAGGGGCTGAGTCCTCCAGTCACCACATCCCCATGCACGAGGGGAGCGACAGCTACGAGTCGCCATCGCCCGCCGGGAAAGAAGTAAGTGCCTCTCCAAATGTGGGAGCCATCAGCTGGCTTGCCATCATCCTCCATTAGTGTAGAGCAGTTAACATGGATCGTAGAGACAAGAGCAAGAAAATAAGGAATAGCAATCAGTGCTAATGACTGAAACATGAGCCATATATTAAGAGGTCAGGTTTTGATGGAACACCAATGCATGTCAGACAATACTAGAATACCAAACAAAATGACTTTCATAAGCAGGAACCAAGGCGAAAGTCAATCCACAATTAAACCCCACCCATTGTAATCAGTCCAAACCAAAGGGGTTGTACTTTTTTTAAAATCACAATTGCTCTTTATTTATTGTGTATTCTTTCTCCCTCATGACTCAGTCCCGAAGAAGTCTGGCTTCTTTTCCTACGTATGTGGAAGGTGAGTCTGCTCTGCCACCTGGCACATTATCAGCAGTTGCTGTCCTGCCTTAATGTTTATACAGCAATTGGCACTTCAAGCTATACCTCTGAAATCAGAAATATCCATCCTGTGTGTGTGCGTGTATGTGTGTGTGTGTGTGTGCTAGTGCCAGGCCCATGTGATCCCGAGGACCTCATCGATGGCATCATCTTCGCTGCTAACTACCTTGGCTCCACACAGTTGCTCTCTGACAAGACCCCGTCGAAGAACGTGCGCATGATGCAGGCCCAAGAGGCCGTGAGCCGCATCAAGGTGCGTCCCAGTCCCTTGCGCGTCTGTGTGTGTGTGTCTGTGTGAGTGTGTGTGTGTCTGTGTGTGTGTTTGTGTGTGTGCGTGCGTGCTTGTGTAGGCATGTGTGTGTAAGCCCCCTTTGTTAATGCAGATCATTTTGATCAGCTCTCTGCTTTACTGTTCTGATTTCTGACTCTTTATTTACCTCAGCATGTCTGAGGAAAGGCAAAAAAAGGACAGTAAATGAAACTCAAATGTAAGACTTTCTCAAGGTTTCTCATCACCAGCTGAGATGGCCAGCTTATGCAGGTAGTCCAAAATGGAGTTCTCACACTGATTCAATAGCATATTTATTCATGAATATTAGATAATCGAAAGACTTTGAAATAATGGCGGCGCTAGTCTTGGGGGGGGGGGGGGGGTGGTAGAAACAACGTGCAAATTAAAAATTAATTAAATGAAATTAATTATAAGTGTGGGGAGTGCTTTCTCACAGATATACTGTTTTATCAGGGACTGCTCTCAAGGACTGCTCTGATCGTTAGCTTCGGTTATGTTCTGGCCTCTATATTTTCTCCCTTGCCACCACTTGCCTGAATTTGGAATGAAAGTGCCAACCCGATGAAAGTGTGTTGTGAATCAGCCTCACAGATGAGATGATAGTCACAGGACATCATTGGGACAAGGCTATAGTTAGCATTTCGCTAAATAACGAATGATGTTTTTGTGTCCCTTCACCTCTTCATCACTTTCCTGGCGCTTAATCCCCACATTATTATGATGCTTCAGTATGACATGTTGAACCCCAGTGACACACTGCATGTTATGACTCTACTTGATTTTTCCAGCAAGGAACTCGTCTGCCTCTGGCCAAAACATGCTAATGTTTAGATGCTCCTCTCAGTTGCAATGAAATTAGAGTTTGGTCAGCTTGCATAGGAGACTCTGGATCGTTTTAAAATTAATAGGATAAGACCAGTTGTTTTAGGACATAACTTCTTTAGGGGAAGTCATTAGGCATGGCCTGGTAGCCATTAGCTGGCATACTGTACAGAGGGGTCACCAGAAGGCAAAGCCTCATAAAACAGGTTGACAAAAAATGCATATTTCTTTTTTTATACAATTTAAATGAATTTGCCCCCTCTGCCTATGACTTTTTCTTTAAGGCAAAGAAATCTCCAACCCTACTGCATATGAAATAGACTGCAAATGCTTCTTAAACCATCCTGCAGTGGAATCATCTAGAGCCTCAGTAAAACACTGCATCTGGGTCTAGCCCTGTCTGCAGTGTGCCCCCCTGAAGCTGAGGATTAACTTGTGGCTCAGAGTGCTGCTTGGTTGTAGTCTTTAAATAATTTATGAGGTGCAGGATTGATTAAAAACACTGTTCAGACAACAGAGGCGGTTTAAAGCAGCCAGGCGTCATTGATTGGGCATCGTGGGTGGGGACGCCTAACCATCGGCATTAATAAATGAGGCTCTCAAAGAGCAGCAAATGTGCCCCGAGGCAAACTGGTGCACTAGTGCTGCTTCAGGACCCTGTGATCCCAACCTCGTTTGTCTCAGAGACAGATTAATAACAACATGCTATTTTTAACTGGCCTAATAAGGCTGAATCAAACAGGTTATTTGCGTGAATGTGTGCAATGTGCAGTGACCTTGGATCATCGGCTTGAGCTTTCTGATTTTGTTTTTCTCCCCTGAATGATGTGGGTATTTGTACTGCGCATCCACTGGCCCTGGGGTAGAAAATGGCTCCCTGTAATCTCCAGTTTCACTACCTTTATAACACTGTCCCCTAATGGAGTGAAGTTTAGTTTAGTGGATGTGGAATAAGGAAGCTCAGGTAACAATAAAAAAACTGCTCTGTTTTGTGCAACATATGCCTGTATGTGGTGAAATCATACAGATTCACATTTATTTGGAAAGGAGAGGTCATAATCCTCAAAGTCAATTATGAAGTGAACATAATTGAAAGAAATGAACGTGGGCTTTTTTTTTGTCTCTTTGGTTTTTGAAAGAGAAACACTTTAATATGCTTAGAAAATATCTCTTTTCAATGGTTTATCTGTACTGACAAAAACACTAGATGAGATGCCTATGTTTTTAGTATAGCTCAAGTGGGCCCTCTGGTGGGGGTCAAAAGAAGTAGACCATCTTTGAAATGCTTGAGAGAAGATAGAAGATTCTCATTGAAGCCATGTATCCAGTACACATTGTTGATACTGTGTTTATGTACACTTCATGGGAAGTACAGCTGTGTACATTTCATGTGGTACACTTAGAGTATGCTTTCTGGGAATTGAGTTAGTGGTGTTTTAGGCAACTCAGTTCAGTTATAGTAGACCAGCAGATGTAAACAGATTGAAGTATTTAAAGACAGCATTAACTCGCCCCATCAAGTAAATAATTGCCGATGTGCCAGTTGTCCTCTCTGGCCCATTGCTAGCAGACTGTGTTGTGTTTTTCCACCCACCCCTCCTGTGTCCCACCCAGCCCCTGCCCATCCTAGCAACCCCCACCTTTACCACCACCACCACACACACTCCTCCACACACACTCTCCACCCCACCCCACCCCACCCCGTCTCCTTCGGTGTGGTCCCCTGCAGCTCTAACCATTCTCCTGTCTTTGTTTGTTTCATGCAAAGCAGACGGCCCAGAAATTAGCCAAAAGCAAGAAGAAGGTGCAGTAATTCTTCATCGGTTTTTGGTGTTTATGCATCTTTCTTTTGTATTTCTTTTTTTTTTTGTGTTGTTAGTTATTCATTTTTTGCCTTGACCGACACTTCTCTGTGTAGTTTTTCGTTCTTTCTTTCTCTCTTTCTTTCTTTTCTTATTTCCTAATTTTACTCTTGTTGCCGCTAGTTTGCTCTGTTTCTGAATCCAGCAACAAGTTCAAACACCAGATGTTCAATCACATTACTTATGTGTCAGATGTGTGTGTCTGTTACGTGTTCCTTCACTCACATTCCTTCATTCTCCCCACACATATCAGACATCACTCAGAATCTGACATAGACAAGAGCCTGTCTGTAGTGTTAATACTCAAAAACTCAAAAATTAAGGAGGGGTAACCAGATATTTTGCTGGATGCAGAAAATGCAGGCTCTCTTTTTTTTCTTTCTCCTAGTGACGTGTGCTGTGGTGTTTTGGTGTGTTTGTTTAGCGCTTTGTATACAAATCTTTCTCTATTTTTTTTATTATTATTTTTCTGTTCGGCATGGCTCTCTGTGATTTTTGCTGTCTTGATGATCATTCTCTTTTGTGTTTGTGAAGATGGCGACTCATGCCAAATATCTCTGACAGTTCACTGTGTGTATCCTCCTTTCCTCATCCACAATCCCCCTCTTTGATGGGGTCCTTTTCGATGAAGACACATACTAACCCATCAATTAACCCCACAAGCCTGCGCTGCACGGGGGGAACCTTCCAGAAACAAAATGACTTTCTCTGGCCAGCAGAGGCTCATTGAGCAGACTGAGGCAGAGATGCAGCTCAAAGGAAGAATGACACCTTTGTCTCCTCTTTAAGTGAGGACTGGAACAGTGAGATAAAAATAGCGATAGCTGAGAATTTAATTAACGATTGAGCAGCTTCTCTCCCTCTCTCTCTCTCTCTCTCTCTCTCTCTCTCGCTGTCCACTGCACCTCTGAATGTGCCATCACTCTTTTCTGACCTTGCTCTCTCATTCTTTCATCCACACAAGCAAACACTCACACAGATACACATTCTGTTTTTCTCTTTGTAAATGTGTGGTATCTTTTCCTCTGTACTCCGGTTTCTCTCTCTCTCTCTTTCTCTCTCTTAATGGATGTGCTCCTAGTGGATCCTCTTTCTCTTTTTCACACTCTCTCTGGATGTATTGTATGTCTCCCTCTGTGGGTGCTCTCTGTAGCTGGCTGTATATCTCTCTATCTCTTCTTTTTGCTTCTCTTTGTGGATGTTTACACTAAGCTCAGATGAAACTAATCCTGTTCTGTCGTGTGGTTTGAGCTGTGACTGATGGCTTTCTCTTACGCCCTTCTCTCTCTCTCTCTCTCTCTCTCTGTCTCTCTCTCTCCCTTCCTCTCGCTGTCTCAACCTAGGCCCCTGAGGGAGAGGCTCAGCCCATGACTGAAGTGGACCTCTTCATCTCCACCCAGAGGATCAAAGTGCTCAACGCCGACTCACAGGTCCTCTTCTGCTGCATGTCCATTTGAGAAGCTGTTTAACCAAACGATGTGTCTCTTTGGCAGGCCTGCCTGATTGAATATTTGAGTGTAGTTCAAATACAATAAATACAAACAAATTCAAAGGCCTGATCATTTCCCTGAATAGTATTGCCAAGGTATTCTCACTCTCATTCTGTAACTCTTTTCATCCCTTCAACTAATGGTTTGCAAACAATTTGTGGCAGCAATTAAAATCATCAGCCTTGCTGGCAGATGGCTTGTCCTTGTATCCTTTGTACATTGTGCCAGTCTGTAGCCTCTCTAAGGCTCTCTGTTCATTGACAGCGCTCTCCCAAAGACAGGGCTGTTTTATCCCAATTTATCTGAACCAGAAAAAATCCTTTTGGCCACGGTAGCAGGGATCCCTACTAAGCCCTAACAGGAGGGAGAAAGGATCCCTGTGAAGCAGAGCTGAATGTGTCATTCCTCTCAGCAGTGCCATGCTGGTTCTGTACTACAGTAGCTTGCTGAAATGCCTGGCAGAAAATATCCAATAAAGGAACTTTGTGAAAACCATGGATTTTCTATTCATCAAAATAAGTTTATATTTGAATAGCACTCATCAAATTATACATTCATTAATATGTACACTACAAACATTCAGATTACTTTTATATTCACAGTGTTTACAATTACTTTCAAATATTGCATAAGAAATTGAGTAATCATAAAGTGTAAACAATATTTGCACTTATATTTATGTTTACACTCTCATTCTCTCTCACATTCTCTATGAATATTTTCAGTGCAATCTCGCTCAAGCTATCTTGTTCTGACCCTGTGCTCTCATCTCATGTTTACTAACGCTAGGAGACCATGATGGACCACCCTCTGCGGACCATCTCTTACATAGCGGACATCGGGAACATTGTGGTGCTGATGGCACGGCGTAGGATGCCCAGATCTGACTCACAGGAGAACTTGGAAGCCTCCGACCCTGCCCAGGATGAGAAGCGCCAGTACAAGATGATCTGCCACGTGTTTGAGTCTGAAGATGTAAGAGACTCTCTTTGCATACGCTCGTCTGTGTCTGTGTTTGTGTGCGTGTGTGGTTTTATTCCCCTTGAATTCATTTCTCAGCTTGTTCCATTTTTTGTTCTGAGCTCAATAGTACTGACTAAAAAAAAGACAATGACAACAAAAACAACAAAATTCTCTGACCTTAAGCAGCATCTGCAACAATGAACAAACAGCAGAGTGCAGCCAGAGCTTGTCAAAGTACTAAATTAATCACAACATAATAACTAAGCTATAAATACTACATAGTGTAGAGAGCTAGGAAGACACAGTGAACCTGGTTACACGCTTTTAATCAATAGTTCATATCTGTCTTCATTTTTAATCTCCCATCAACATCAGATCTTCATTCTTTTAAAGCCTTTTTATTTATGTACATCAGCAGAGGGTGTAACAAGGCAGACCAAAGTCTTATCTTCTTTAGATCAAGTCACAAAGTCACAAGCTGATTGAGTGGCTGTTGCATGTCTCTCTGCGGCCGTATGTTAATAGACATGCAAATGAGTGTGTTTGCCATTCAGTGCACAGTGAGGAGGCAAAGGCAGAGGAGGGACTATAAAACTTGGGATACAAAAGGATATGCATCTCATTTGGTGTCCAGCAGCTCGTTCCAGTGAGATGTGAAATTGAATCGTCCTCTTTGAGCCCCCAACACCCACCAACCCCACCCCACCCCCGCATGGTCACGCACACACACACACACACACACACACACACACACACACACAATCTCTACCCAGTCACACTCTCCCCCCTCGCCCCACCCCATATCCTATCCGTCCTACACACACCCCACCCCACCCCATGATGCATTGCAGCTGCCAGGATCTCTGCACTGCTGTGACCTCCGCTAGTGCTCGTCCAGCTGGCGTACCCGTGGTTGCGGATTTTCTGCGGGCCGTGGGCGTGATCGATAGAGGCAGCCTCAACCTTTACCTCTGTGATTGCATTGAGATCTACTTCGGTTCTCTCTGGCATTTTATCATGGAACACTGTAGTCCCAGTTCTCTGTGTGGATGGACTGGGTTCCTTACATTATGTCCTTTGCAGAGATGAGCAGTTGTTTATGAAGGTGCATTTTTATGTTTCTGTTAAAGAAAAGAAAAAGGAAAATGATGCCACAGTAAGAGGAATCAGAGAGCCTTTGCCTATGCTTAAAATATCCTCACTTTATTTTAACGTCCTCAAAGACTATTCAGTGCTTCTTTATTTGCATAACAGACTGCTATAATTTGGATGGAGGATCCTGTAAATTGCCCTCAATCTGTTGGTATGTGGGTGGCAACCCTTTAATCAGTATTCCTAGACTCCATGAACACGTCACTACACAACATTCCCACAGAATCCACGAACACGTCTCTACACAGCATTCCCACAGAATCGTTTCTCTGTGATCTCTGTTTGATACTGTGCAGTTCTGCTAAATGAGAGAGCGTAATATTCTGACCGTGTGTTTGGAAAACTGTGATAAAACCTGAGGTGGATATTTGCAGCCTAAGCACCTTACACATAAATACTGTAACACTGCAGTGATGACTGCTTTTCTGAATTATTGCTAGTGAGGCAATTTGTGAACAAAGCAGAATTAATTGCAGTCGCCAGTGTAAAGTTAGCGTGGGCAGAGAAGATTGTGAGTAAGATAAACATTGCACACACACACACACAGATGCTACTCGGGGTATTGTGTGAGTGAGTGGTGCTGTAGTGCTAAATGTCTCTCTATGGTCTCATCTGCTCTCTCTCAGGCTCAGCTCATAGCCCAGTCCATTGGACAGGCCTTTAGCGTAGCATACCAGGAATTCCTGCGTGCCAACGGCATCAACCCGGAGGACCTGAGCCAGAAGGAGTACAGCGACCTCCTCAACACCCAAGACATGTACAACGACGACCTCATTCACTTCTCCAAGTCCGAGAACTGCAAAGATGTGAGTGAGCTTAGAGGTTTTACCGTTAACAAAAACAAAAACAACACAACAACAACAATCTATGGCCCTAACTTTATTTCCGGTAGATTTCCGCAAACAATGAAAAACAATGGAGTTGTATTTAATGCAGACACCCAATTATAATTCAACAAAGTTCCTTTAGGGCCAGAGACTGAATGTTCACAACACACAAACATTCCATAAAACCTATTGGGAGGATGGAGGAGGATAAATCACTGGTGTCTGTAGAATGCCGCTAAAGACTTACTGTCCACATGGGAAGTGTAGTGTGTCAGTGTTGGACAAGCAGACACAAATCAGCAGCTGATTTGGTTATGCCACATAGAACATGTCACTGAATGTTTTGTTTTTAATATAGATTGCAAAGATGTACAGATTTTTCTGTGGGGAGACATCTTTGTCTCTTATTTCTACCCACTACAAGGTTTACATAGAGAAGCAGAAAGGTGAGATCTTGGGGCTGGTCATCGTCGAGTCTGGCTGGGGCTCCATCCTCCCCACCGTCATCATCGCCAACATGATGCACGCCGGCCCAGCGGAAAAGTCTGGAAGGCTCAACATCGGTGACCAGATCATGTCCATCAACGGAACAAGTCTGGTGGGCCTGCCACTGTCTACCTGTCAGAGCATCATCAAGGTAGTTGCTTCAGAAAGGATTACATTTCTCTCTGTCTACAAGCCATAATTGAGCTGGAAGCTCAGCTATTTGAATCATATTTAATTCTACTTGTACAAACGAGTAGCTATGAGGCTATGCAGTATTTTTCAGGCTGTTAATTAATATTTGAACAGGGGGCAGTCTGCTTGTAAGCACTCTGCCACATGGGCATTATTTTAGATGATGCAGCATGAGGGTATTTTCCCCTCACTGTTGAGTTGTTCTGGTGCTGGTGTTGTTTTTGTTAGTTGTGTACTTATTAATGCTGTCAATCCAAAAAAAAAAAAAAATCTAATTAATCACAATAAAAAATGTAAGTTAATCACAATTAATCACACATTTCAAGTTCCAGAATTCTCCTTTATTTTTTGGTGAAGAAACAATGTCACACATGCCCCGGCTTAGTGAAAGCTTCAGCAAAGTGGTGCTCCTCTGTCTCCTTCACACCCAACGTAAAAGAGTGTAGTTGCCAGGCTGTCTATAACAGGGGTGACCAACCACATGATTTTTATCCCCATACCGACCTGTCATCCCAGACGCACAAGTTCTGCACACGCCCGTTTGACTCAATTTTACCATGATTTGACCTTTTCCTTGTACTCATGTTTAAATGTCTGTCATCTCTTTTAAAAATGGCATATTATGAAGCATCTACAACTGTCACTATGCTGCTTGTATTCTGTGAATAATGTCAAAGAGAAACTCTTTCATCCCTGGACAGAGCTTACGAAATCTTAACAAGAACTTGAGACTAGGCTACTGTAGGTTACTTTGCCATCTCATGTCATTGCGCAGTCAACCTTCAGATAAACACGAACAGCTGCCTTTGAACGTCTTGCGCAAGTTGAACTTCTGTGTAGTGACTTGTATGCTTTACGTTATTGTAGAAGAGAGAGACCAAATACTCCATTTACCGCAAGTTAGGCAGTAGTTTGCAGCAGCTTTAATTGAGGAGAGCGTAGTGTGAGAAATGCGCCTGCATGATTAATTTCCATTAAATAAAATAACTCGTTAAAATTTTTGAAAACATTGACAGCGCTAGTATTTATTAATATTTTCTTTTTCTCTCTCTCTCTCTGTCTATCTCTTTTTCGCTTTCTTTTTTTTTTTTTTTTTTACCCCTGCAGGGGCTGAAGAGCCAGTCACGGATAAAGCTGAACATTGTCCGATGCCCCCCGGTCACCACTGTCCTAATCAGAAGACCAGACCTAAGATACCAGCTAGGCTTTAGTGTCCAGAATGGCATTGTGCGTGCATCTTTCCCTCTCTCTCTCTCTGTTTCTCTTTCTGTCTGTCTCTCTCTCTCTCTCTCTTTTCATCTCTGCATCCTCCCTATGTTCACTCTCTTAATGCCAAGCAGTGGGTCCTATTAATAGAGCTGCTTGGCGAGAAAATCTAATTTACATTCATTTTGAGCTTACCATCAGTGCAGTCGATCAGGCAAAACATGTTTTAGAGACCAAATGTTCCTGCTTTTAGTGTTGCACTGTGTCTGCTAGAAGCTATTGCTACTAACAAGTAATGCTTGCCAGAGGCCTCTGATTAGCACTTTGCTGAGTCATGCTTCTAGTGTCATGGTATTATTTCTGTGCAGGAGGGAATGTAATATGGTTGTGTTTGATGAGGATATTCTCTCTGTCTCTCTCTCTCTCTCGCTCTCTGTCTTTCTCTCGCTTGCTTGCTCTGTCTCTCTCGCTCTCTCAGATATGTAGCCTTATGAGAGGGGGAATAGCTGAGAGAGGTGGGGTGCGTGTGGGCCATCGTATCATCGAGATCAATGGACAGAGTGTGGTGGCCACCCCTCATGAGAAGATTGTACACATTCTGTCTAATGCAGTGGGAGAGGTATGGGAAAGTCCAGACTTCACAGACACACACACACACACACACACGCGCGCATAAACACTCACATGGTATATGGTCACCTACAGGGTCAAGCCTGCAATATCCTTGTTGCAAGGATATTGCAGGCTTGCTAATTCTCTTTATGGATGTTTGTGATGGGACAGGTAAATGAAAAATGTTATAACCAGACAAAATGAAAAAAGAAGGCTTCAATATATATGCATGTCTTAACACATAATTCACATATACATGTCTTAACACATAATTCACATATGCATGTCTTAACACATAATTCACATATGCATGTCTTAACACATAATTCACATATGCATGTCTTAACACATAATTCACATATACATGTCTTAACACATAATTCACATATGCATGTCTTCAATACATATACATATACATACATGTCATTCAGTACATATCAATTGTCTGTGTGTGTGTTTGTGTATATGTGTGTGCACATGCTTAAGATACTTATGCATGCACACACATACACACACACACATACATAATATGCACTAAACTAATGCATACACCAATACTCAAATACAATTGAAGTCCTTGCAGGGGCAAATACTTTTGGGGCAATGCCAGGGGCTAATAGCTTGGAAAAGACATGCTGGAACTCCCACTGAGCTTCCCTGTCTCTCCCTCTGTTCTCTCTCTCTCTCTGTCTGCCTCTGCTCAGATCCACATGAAGACCATGCCTGCTGCCATGTACCGCCTGCTGACTGCCCAGGAGCAACCAGTTTACATCTAAACATTAAAATGCTTCCTTCATCCCTCAGTCCCCCCCCCCCTCCTATATTGTCTATCTTAAACTTTGACCTCTGGCACATGATGTAACCTTAGTCAGCATCGTTGACTCTTTGACCCCACTCCCTATGTGCGTGGAGGCGTGGTGTGATGGCTGACTGATGCGTCTCCGGCTTCCCGCTGGCTACGGCCTGGGGTGGTTGTACTCTTCTTTACACTAGTCTTAAAACACTGCAGCCCTTCCCCTGACACACACACAAACACACACACACTCTCTCACACACTCTCGGACACCTTGAATCCCAAACCTCCACCATCGCCTGTCTCTGCTTCCTACCTCTGTAGCCTCCCACCCCCTCTCCTCTGAGGCTTCTGTGTCTGCTGTAAAGTGCAATATCCTGTTTGTGTGCGCACACTTCTGACTGAAGGGCAGGGGATTTGGAGGGGATGGGGTTGATGTGAGGGGTTGTTGGCTAGGAGCCATGCTGATTTGCTGAATAGATTGGTTGATAGCTATATAGGGAGAGGAAGAATCTGTGTTGGAGTGGAATGACGGCCAGTCTAATTGCTTTGGTGGGGAGGTCCATTCGAAGAGTTATTTCTTTTGAAGGACTAGTCTGCAAATACCCTCTTTAAAAGTGTTTCACAAATATTTGCTCACCATGTAAATGTGAAAATAGAGAGTGATTTTGAAGCCTTCCTTTTAACAGGCTGTCTGTTACAAATGAGTTTGAAGGTTATACATCTCTATAGATTTTTTTCTGTTTGTACATAGTTTTATTTTTACCATGGCAACTTCATCAAACATTCCAGTTTTAGTTTCTTTCCATTCCCATCATAAAGGGCAGCTTTGATCCTGACTGCTCACGGAATCCTGACCAAACATTGGAAGCGTTCCATGGAATTCCAGTAAAAAGTGTGCTCTCAGACCCTAACAAAACAAAAAACAGGTATCTGTAAATGGAAAAGCTGATTTCATGAAGCTAGTTGGAAGTGATTCACAGACAGCAGAGTCTCAGAAAGATTTCATGCCTTAACACAACATAACTGTATAATAACAGGAGTTATCATTATCAGGCTAAAGCAGCACTGGCCCGGGTTGAGAGAAAGATTTTAATAGCAGTACAAAGACTCCAGCTGTAGAGAGTGATGGCAGTAGGTGAAGAAGAAGAAGAAAAAAACGTTTGCTTATTTTGGAAAAAATTACAAAGCTCTTGCACAGAACACCCTTCAAACCTACTAATTAAAAAAAAGACTTGTAGAAAGAAGATTGTTGTTTTCTAACATCTTAGTCAAGACATGTAAAATGAACGGCAGAAAAAGTTTTATTTATCAGTGATTTTTTGTGTGCAATATGATTTTCTCTATAGGCAGTGTTTATTTTTGAAGCTAGATGATTATCCTCTTTTTTTGTTCAGCACTTATTGTTAATCCTTTATTTATGGGACTTTGTTTAATCCATAATTTGTATGCCAGATGCACTGCAGTTTTAATTGGGCCATTGAGAAATGTGGTGTTGCAGATTGTATACTTGAAGAGAACCTAGTGGGAAAAGGCATGGTGAAAATGCAGGATACTTTTTTCAGTTCTCTTTTTTCATTTATAGTTTGATTTAAATAATGTTACATTTTAGTGCATTTTGACCTTGATAACATTTCCATGTTGCAAACATACATCTATGTATTTATAAGTGATGGCTTAGTAGAGTGACAGTAGACATTTTTGATTATGTTTGAGAGTGGGGTCCTCTGGCGTAGAATCATCTCCCAGAGAAGGGTAATCTCTCAAGAGTAGGATTTGACTTTGTGGTTTGACTGCAGTCTTTAGCTGTGTTGCATCCAGTCATGGTCAACATTAAAATGACCAAAAAAGACATCCTTTAAAATGTGAAACTGAGTTATTGAAAATGAATTTTGATGTTATAGTGCATTAGGTGAAACAAAACAAGTGTTTTTTTTCTTACCCGAAACCTGAAAGTGTGACTTTTGTTTTACGAAAGGCAGACAGGGTCTGGAAGTGTCCTCTCCCCTTGACAAGTTGTCAACGTGTGTGAGCACCTCAAGACCAGCCTCAGGTAGCACTGCTCTGGATATCTGAGTGTTGTAACCTCTCTTTGATGTGGAAGGATCAGTTAGAAGGACTGACAACTGACCTTTCACAAGTGGAAGTGCGGGACCCCCCCCAACCTTAATCTAAAGGGGTTTGTTTGGACTGAGCCATTCTGGCACCCTTAATGCTAAAGCTCCAGCCTGGCACGCTCTTCTGACACTGATGCTCTGCACCATCCCTTTGTCTTTCTTTCTTGCTCTCTCTGTCTTTCCCTTGCTGGAGTTGGTGAAGGCGAGCTGGTGAGATGTGGAGACAGCATGATTGATTGTGCTCGCTGCACCCCTTGGGTCGAATGGGGGTTTACCAAAATGTCATTCCCTCCCTTTTGCACTTGGAGTCCTCCCAGGATGCACCCCCCCCACACACACACACACACACCTTCACATAAGCCCTCCCTCTCTCTTTTTCTCCTTTCCTCTCCTTCACTCTTTTCTCTCCATGAAGAACTCTATGACGCCCACGGACATGCACCTCATGTTTACACAAGTGCCCGAGTGGCTTGGCATCCCTCCTACCTGGCCTGCTACTGGTACTGATTCTGGCCTGGTTGCACCTGGTCTGGGTTTGTGGATGGCCTGGTAAAACACCCAGCTGCCATGCATTGAACCTCCCTATAACCCCAAGCTAACCTCCCTGCCCCGCTGACGCACAGGCTTGCATATGAATCATTAACAAAAAACTTACTCCCGATACAGTGATTGTTCCAAGTGTATGTCTCATCCCTGAAGATCATTTTGGCCTTACAATTGCTGTTTTTCTTTTTTTTACTTTTATTGATCAAAGTGCAGTGTGAGTGTGATAAAATTTTTTGTTATTTTTTTCTCTCTGTTAAGCATGTTCTGTAGTTGTTTGTATGCTCAGTCACTCATGCTAAAATGGTAAGAGTGATGTGTAAAGTTCGTTTACTCCATCATGAACCAAAACCAGCGGGGAAATAGAAATAAATGCAACTATATATTTATATATCTATATACCATAAAGATATCTAATAATTAAATCATACTATAAGTACAGAAAATGTATGTATACACTGCTGTGCAATGGTTATTGATGGCTTCAGAGGTTCTGATCCTGAACTCTAAAATTCCAAGAAGATATTAATGAACACCCCTTACAGAGTTGTTATTTATGCTCTAAAGTTACTTTTTTTTTCTCTTTTTTTCACAAACTGAACGATAAAATATTGATAAAATGCTTCAACCTTGACTCTTCATAAAGGAATTCTTGAGTTCTCCCCCACGAGCAAACTTCAACTTTTTGCACAGTGGTGTCTAAGTAGGAATACATTTACAGTGCACTGGTATAGTCATGGTTCTTTTGTGTGTTGCTTATTAGGACTTGAAAATGTGAAGATGCTTTCTAGAGTGATGTGGAAGCACGCAGATGGGAACTGAGAACATTATTTGAAGACTCTGGTTTAGACGACCATAACCTTTAGAAGTGGTTAATGTGTACATAATGGTCTAGAACTCCTGACATGACGGACACAGGGGTACGCAACATGGCAGCGCTCCCATGGCTATCAGTTTAGGGATAACGGAGTGTGGTGATTATAGCATGTTCGTAGGTTTGTCTCTTGGAAAAGCGATAGGTGACAAACACGAGTAGAGGGTTGCCTTGGAGATGGCTATGGTGTTTATGATGCACTTGTTCTGAATGTACTTACTCTTATATATGTTTGTCAAAATGTCAACAAAAAAATGAGGAAAAAAAACCCACTTTCTGTAAAGCAACAGCAATGTCTATTTATTTGCTAGCTTTTCCGTGATGTTACAATGATTGAGCTACATTCCTATACCTTGGCTGGAATGTTTGTAACAGTATTTACAACAGTAAATGACTTACAGAGACCTGCCTGCTGGATTCATTTTGTCAGTACTGTAATGACTGATATTTGCTGAGTGTAATATGTAGGTAGTAATATGTATGTAATATGTAATGTAGTATTGTAGTGTTGTGAACCCAACAGTTGGCTTTCCATTAACACATGAGTTATTTAAACCTTTTACAAACCCCTTTCACTCTAAGGAAATGAGCAAAACGTACAGACACGATACACCTTGCATTTTTTCTTTTTTTTCCCCAAATGTACAATTTATTGTCTTTTCTGCATAACTTTTGTTTGATTGTCAGCATTGGGGTCTACTGTTTTCCTTAGACTGGTAGTCTCCAAAGCAAAACTAAAGGGAAGTCACTGTCTGACACGCACAAAAAATATTCCTCATCAATCCTCTCTACAGTTCTCTTGAGTATTCTGCCACTAGGGGCCAGAACCACTACAGGGAATTTCACGGCTGCTGCAATGTCAGTGTGTGACAAATGAAACACCTTTTTGTTGTTTCATCTTCAGTGATACAAACATAGATAAATTTCAATTGGTAGGCAAGACTTCACAGCAATGTCACCATTGTTTTGCTATGCTGACTTTCTCAACATTTGTTTTGTTGTTTCAAGCAAATGATTCATAACACAACACAATGTACGTACAGTAGTCATGCATGGCAGCACATGCCAAGGGCACTACACAGAGACAGTAGTGAAAAGGCACCGACTTGGTCGACGAACATCACAGCTCAGTGCAATGATGTGCTCATCTGTTATCAAGCATTACATGCCAATATTTCTGTCTTATTTATAGGGGAGAGGAAAGGCCAAAAGCAAATACTTTCCATTTCAATTCCAATTCTAAATCAAGTCTGAAAGGGTCTTGGGAGAAACTGATGCTACAAAATGGACTAATGTGTATTTCCTGTAATCTAATGGAGGGACTAATGTGTCTCCTGTAATCTAATGGATTTTTCATTGGCCCATGCTACTTTCTCAATAGAGGGCTTCAATTACATTTCATAAAAATCAGGCCAGTAGTTTTTCCACGATCCTGTCAACAGACAGACAAAAATATGATGTCCTTGGTGAAGGTAACAAAGATACTTAGTCAAACTTCAACAAAAAAAGAAAAAATTCAAAAACCATCTCGTCTTCTGAGGCAGCTTGCCTCCTCAGGTATGAGTCTTTAAGTACAAAACTGTCTGTTATGGCTGTTAGGCAAGGGGTGAGGGGCATGGGGTGAAACGTTTCAAAGATGAAACGTTAAGACAGGCCTTGGGGTGAGTGGCCTTAGGGTTGGGGTTGGGTACTGGTAGGTTTCAGATGGTGGCGCCTCAAGGTCACAGCACAGTCTCCCGGAACACCCCGATCAGGCTGTGTGGTCTGTCCTGCTCCCCAAGTCGAGAGCTGCCCATCCGGGAGCCAAGTCGTGAGCTGGCTGAGCGGGACCCGGGCCTGCGCCCCCCTGTGCCCACCCCCAGTTGCAGCTCAGCCCAGGTGAAGGTGCTCAGGTCCCCGCAGCTGCGCAGGTGCAGCTGGCCTGGCCGCTTCCTGCGGGGGAGCGTCTGTGCCAAGGGTTCTGGTGCCGGGGTGACCGCAAGTGTAGCTGGTTGGAGTGGCGGGGCAGGCTGTGAGCTCGTGATCTCTGACCCTGTGATGACCTGGAGTGCAGAGAGAGGAATGATGGGGTCATCAGAATAGTAAACATTGTTAAAAGTGTGTTTATAAACCACACTGCACTGCTAATTTAACTGCTGCCATAAAGGTCCCACAAATTCCACAAATTCCAATCAACTGGAAAGTCCACAAGCCATGTCACGGACATAGTAATTCTAACTTCTGTAATACTTTTCAATTAAATATAACTGTATGTTTTGTGATCACATGTCAACACAATGAACATTGCTAGGACCACAATTATACCACATGTGCAGCCAGAAACTAGTCTCATCACAACAAGCCATTAGCAAAGTAAGAGAGCAAAGCACTATAAAAACATACATACACATTTTGAACCCAAAAGTGATTGAACTTGCTTGGTTTTTCAGAGTGCCTTTAAGTGACTGGCTGCTATTAAATTCTAGTGTGGATAAAAAAAAACCATTCACTTGTACTTAGGACAAGTGATGTAAGCTAATGCTTAGCCTGCTAAACCTCTAGACTTGCTATTTAACTCACTAAATAGCATCCACTCGACTGGCCCTCCCTTCCCAGCTGGCATTGTCAGGGCATGCGTGAACAGGCACAAGAGGGAAATGTTCCGTCATTGTAGCTTCATTTGTGAATAGAGAAAATCATTTAGGATCATACAGCAAATTAGAGCAAATTACCCCTAGAATTTGAAAACAGATTTGTGTATATGAAAGTCTCATATTGACTCTTATAGACTTGTGTATGAAAGAGGCTCATACTGGCTCTTATAGACTTTTATATATCCTAACCTGGTCTATGAAGCTGGCACAGCGCACGGCCTCCTCCATGTGCTCCTCGTCGGAGCGCAGCATGCTCTTGATGCTGTTGACCAGCTCCTGCACCTCAGGCGCCAGGCTACTCCAAGAGGAGGAGTGCTCCAGGAAGCGCGTCACAAGCAGCTTGGTGTCCCGGTAGCTCTGGTAGTCCACCATGGAGGTGGGGCGCGGCCGGCGCGGGCCCTTGCCCCGACGCAGCGTCACCGCAGCCGTGCCGGAGGCGCCTCCCGCGGCCTGGTCCGGGGCCGGCCCTGTGTCTGTCTGCGTGGCTGCTTCGCAGCTCAACACTGAGGAAAAAAGAAAGGAGGAAGGCAGAGAGAAAAGAAGAGAAGGAATGGTGGGGGGTTAAATAGAGAATGAAAGAGAGGGAATGAAAGACACTCAATGAAAGAATGGAAGATTGGATGGGCAGGAAGAGGGTGTTTAAAATGAAGAGTCAACATCATGACAATAGAAAGAGGAAGCCAGTTGAGAGAGGAAGGAAAGAGAGTGATGGGAAGAGGGAGAGACAGCGAGAAAATTTAATGAACAAGGAGAGTGAATGGGAGACAGAAGAAAAAAGAGTGGATAGAAAACAAGATAGAATAGAGAGGATGCACAACAGTATAACCAAGACATTACAATTTGAAAGATCAAGTGAACCACTGCAGCAGGACATGGCAGGACACTCCACACACGACCACGCTAACTTATCAGCTGGCAGGACACTCCACACACAACCACGCTAACTTATCAGCTGGCAGGACACTCCACACACGACCACGCTAACTTATCGGCTGCTGCACAACTGGTCCATTTACAAGGACCTGCATAATCCTCAGGACAGAGCCAGCTATTTCAACCAGTCAGTGACAAACAACTTCTTGCCTTAAGACCATTTAGCACGCAGTTGCTAAACACCAGCCACCACTTAACTTGCAGCCTCTCTCTACTGCTCTGTACTCAACAGCAGTGCTATGCTTTGTGGCACTGTTCGTCTCCTATTGCAACAAACTATTTTGTTAGACTGGCTCAAGTTGATTCTTCATTTAGTTGATTTTCTTTTTTCATTCATGTCACTGAAGCACAGTTCTCACACACAGAGTTTGCTGTTGCAATGGGTAGTGTGTGTGTGTGTGTTGGTGGGGGGTATGCCCATTAATAGCAGCACAGTAAGCAGGAGCCTCCTGGATCAGCGTTATATCTGGCTAAACATAACTATGTCACACCACTCTGTGATGCACTGAATCATTACTCAACTGCTAGAGGCTCAACATGTAAATTAAATAAATGGGATCTAAATTAAATAACCGAGACTCTAAGCAAGACCATACACATACACACAGACACACACACACAAACCAGTCTGAATTGGTTTTATCACCACAACCTGCCCATACGTGCCCATTTATTCAGAATTATTGAGGTCAAACCCCATGCTTTCCGAATGTACGTAGAGAGTCTGCAAATCAACCCACCCCACTGTGGTACTGCCTCGAAGTTGGAGCGCAGGAATTGCTCGTCAGTAACTGAGAGGAAGAGAGTGCTATATATATAAAGGCTCCTCATGTGTCCACTGACAGATGGACAGACTGCAGATTTACGATGAGAAACGACTGACCGAGCCAAAGCTTCACACCCAGCCCCTTGGCCTGTCATCAAACCTTGAAGCTCGAAAGCAGGACTGTCAGCTAGCCACTCAAGAACTCATTATTATATAATACATAATCAAGCCACATGCAAACGTCTCCTCTAAATTGTATTTAACCACATAAATATTTCAGGCCATGTCTTTTTCTTTCTGCTTAAAGTCATAAAGATGTTATGGCAAGCCTGATGCAAGTTTGTGCAATTCACAGTGAACAAGTTTAACCTTGGGGGCTTATGTAACTTCTGTTTATTCATGTGGTATGGCCCCCCCAGGCACAACAGGGAAACATAAGGCCATATTATGACTCATCAAAAGGGTTCAGTCAGCGCTGAGTATGTGGTATTTGCTTAGATGCTTAGATGCATCACGACATGCAGCTTTTGTAGTCGTATGAGGGATTCAACAAACTCGGAGTGGTGTCTTACATTTTCTCCTGTCTCTCCCAAGATTCATAAAGATTTGAAAACACACACAGCAGGAAACTGAGAACAGTGGTTGTCTACTCTTCTCCTCCACCCCCACTCCCTCCTCTTCACCAAACACCACTTGAGATGTCTTTGAGCATCTTCTGACTTTCCAAAGCACCAAAAACCCCACAACCTCCAACATCTGAGGGCCTGACATAAGTGTTTGACTTCTTAGAGGCCTTCTAACAGCACCACTGGGTGAAGAGAGTGCAAACATGTAGCCTACCTTTAGCGGCCAGGTCCAAAAGCACCGGGTCACTGTTGGACCTGCGGAGCCGCGGAGGCTTGGGGCCTCTCCTGCCGGTCTGGGTCGCTGCCAGACCCGCCGTCGTTGATGAAGTCGCCGTTTGCAGGCAGCTGTCTGAATCAAAACAGGCCCACTTAGATGTCAAAGGTCAGAGTGGCTGTCACAGGTGGCTGCTTTACAATAAACCTTCGTTATAGAAGGTATCGTTATAGAAGATATCTCTCTAGCCCACTCTCTGTCTACAGGCACACAGGATGTAGGACTGGACCTTTTAATGAGGCAAAGCAGATCATAAATCATAAATCATAAATTCAATTGACTGAACTTATAAATGCATTATATGTATTTATTTCATTTTCAATAAGAATCTGAAGCCCTGTATGTGAATAGACACTAGTGCCCTGGCCTTGTGGTGTCTTTGACTACCATGGCCAAGTGGACCACATGCTGGATAAAAGACAGCAGGGTAGATGGTAAAAAAAAAAAGAGCCAGCTCTACAGCCTCCATCAATCTGAGAGCCCTTCCGAGTCCAGTTTCTCAGTAGGAGAACAATTCCCCTGCAGATGCACTCAGTCTTCCTGGTCCCTGGCTCTGCTTATCAGGAGGGGGTCATTTATCATGCTCAACCAAACATAGTTTGGTAAGGGCCAACATCAAACTCTGTGGTCCAACTGGGAACATGGGAGTGTCTAACCTTTGGAAGAACCAGGGCTTGTGAAGAGAGTGAGCAAGTGAGGGGGGGAGTGAGAGAGAGATAGAGAGAAAGGGGACAGCAAGTTCACAATGTTTTCATTTTTGTACAGTTTTGGAGACTCACACGCATTGAGCGATATGTTCTGAAGAGGACTCTAAGGAGACATTCTAGCAGACGGACAAGGGCTGTGACCGCACTGCTACCAAAATGTGAGTGCTTTTTATATGCAGATGACATAATTGGAGATGGACACTCTCTGTCGCAATGGCAAGGTTATGACTCAGTTGTGTAAGTATAGTACTGGCTCGTCTGCAACAGCACCTCTAAAATAACTCCATGGAGGAGCAGGGACACTGCCTTTGAGTCTTAAGATTAGACTGTGCAAATCACAACCTCAACATACTGTGGTTCGATGTTATGTAGCATGGGACTGAAGCCAACTTAGTCCTCCTCAAAGTGGTAGCGCAGAGTACTTCCAACCTATGATAGCCCTATTGATTGAGCTCACCCAGTGCTGTCGATGTGAAGAAGAAGGAGAGAATTTAGTACAACACAGACTGAGCAGTGAACTGGCAACTTGCACTAACTAAATGGAGCCATGGAAAAGAGCTTGTGGCCCCATTCAGTTAGCGTTAGCCGCCGGTTCGCTGTTCAGTCTGTGGTACCAAATTCTCTCTTTCTTCTTCCTACTGACACAGCACTCGGTGAGCTCAAACAACAGAGCTATGGTTGGAGGTAACAGCAGCGACCCATAATGTAAGCCTACACACAATCAGAGTCCTGGCTTTGCCATCCTGAACCATGTCTTTAGCAATTTGAGAACTAGAAGTGCTTCCTTGCGCTCGGCCAGTCTTAAATTGACCAGAGGAGTGCTTGGAATTTTTCCCTCACCAGTGATGGACGTTGCCGCCTCGGAGTGGTCTGCCAGTCCATCGGTCAGATCTGTCATCTGGATCTGAGTCACCTGGGGGACAGCAGAGAATAGAGAGGCTTTTTTTTTTTAAAGAGCGAGGCAAAGAGCAGGAGACCCGGCCAAAATAAACTGGGCGACACACTGTTAATCTGCAGGCCCTCTGGGAAAAAGCACAGAAGGTCATGTAAAGATTATCTCACTTTAAACTGCATCCAAGTTTAAACCACCCTATAAAACACTATTGAAATAGTTCAACACTATATGCCATGAACCTTAATTTGGGAGATATAAAAAAGAAGGAGACCAATACGGCCATACAACTTCTTTTTTCCACTTTTTTTCATCTCCCTTCAATGCGTCTGTTTTAAAAGTGTTGTTCCATGAGGATGAATGAGCAGTACCTGGGCAGGAGAGGGGTTGGATACACCGGGAACTGCCTCATATGGAGGAGGAGGGTCCAGAGGGCAGAAGACCTCCACCCCTTTAATCCGAGCACCATATATGTGAGGCAGGGGGATCACACTGTCACCAAACATCCTGTTGATGAACACACAGAGAGAGAGAGAGAGAGAGAGAAAGAGAAATATATAGAGAGAGAGACACATAAACGTACAATTCATGAGCGTAATCACCCCACAACAACTACCATCAATCCATCGACAGCATAAAATCAAAAGCCTCTGCCAAGCAACATAGCTCCTTCCCCTCTCGCTCCAGCTGGGACCTGGCCAAAGCACGTTACGAAATAGCAATCGCACATCACACTGGGGCCCCAGCAGGAGTTTCCTCATTGTCCTGCCAAATCGCCTCACACATCTGCCAAGCGCAGGCGCATCAGCAACGCAGTAGGAAGTCTAGGACACCCATAAGACAAGACAGACGGAGAGAGGACGCCCTGTTCTGACTTACTGCAGAAGATCATGTGGTTTTGGCTGTAGCTATGGCTAACTCTTTTTGTTACAAACATTTTCTTACAAAACATACAGTAACTGCTTTTTGCATCTGACAAAGAACTACCTTGTCTATTCTACCCCTTAGCATACAGTACAAGACAAAGTATAAAAGTAAATGTCAGTGAAGTTAGTGAACAATAAACATTTCTATTCTATTTTATTCAAACAGTCTGATAGTCCTGTAGGTGTCCTTTAAGTGCTGGCCGGTGGGAGAGTTCACCATTATGCTACTCGTGTCCAACAAGATTTTGCTTATAACAGAGGGAAACAAAATGTTTCCTCTAGTTTTTAACATTTTGGCTCCAATTCTTAGGTCATTCATCTAAGAGAGTTGCTAAAATCTGGAGTGGGGGCGGTGTTAGTGGGGGGTTTGTTACCTGCGTGCCAGTCGCGGGGTGTAGGAGTAGAAGGTGGAGAAGTAGGAGGGGGGTGGCGCTGGGGCCACAAACTCATCTGGGTCGGGCGGCCGCACCTGCGCCTCCTCTGCATCCTCCGCTGTGGTCCGTGGCTCCTCCTGAGAAGACAAGGGACAGTGAGGACGGACTTTTGCTATTGAGGATCTACACTCTATCACTCACCTGTGCTTCACATGTCCTTATTATGGTGAAGCAATGCATGATGGAGCTTATGGATTCAAGTTTTTAAACATCACAAAGACCTGGAGACTTCAAACTACATTATGGCCTTAAAGTAATTAAATTAGATGATGGAGATTTCTCTACCTGACATTAATGAATATTTTGCTAATGTACCCTTTTTTGTCCTTAATCACCTTAACTGGTAGAACTCATAAATAACATGTTACAACGCATAACATGTCAATGAGTTTCCGTATCTAATACTTGAGTACTCAACCCTCCATAACTCAAGGAATACCTGGTTTAATTCTTTCTAGTCACTAGAAAGTGAGGACATTTCTCAACAGAGGTGGCTTCACACTGCAATCAGGGAAATCTTTCACAGATTCTTAGGCTATGACAGAACTAGAGTGTGAAAGGAAGGTGTGAGTGCTGTTGCCATTAGCCCTGTCAAGCTCCTGGGCACCTAGTGAAGAAGCTGTGAAATCACATGACTGCCTAGATGAGACCTGATTGGTGGGCCTTACCATGCATGGCCTCCTGGCACTGAAGATCTGGAGGTATCGGAGTGCTGCGGCTACCAGGCACACTGCCGTGGTCACAGCATTCAGGGCACAGAGCGCAAAGAGAACTTTCTACAACACAGCAGAGAAAGAGGGCTGTGCTTAGGTGACATTGAAGTATGTGTGTTTTCTCAGGAAAATAAACACATGCAAAATAGCAACGTCCTAACCATTACAGTAATTTCCCGAATGTAATTTGCACAGTGTATAAGAAACAGGACACTGTTTCAGGCTAATAAAAAAAAAACAACCAAAAAAATGTGTATTCACCACACATTTGTATATAACCATACAGATGTATAGGCATTGCTTAATAAAAAAAAACATGACCAGGATGTATTCAGAAAGCAGACTGAAGTAAAAAATTACATCCCATGTAATCTGATGATGTCTTGCAAAATCAATGTATTAACCTTAGTTAATAAACAGGAAAGTATGGGAGATACAGGGCACATGCAGCACACAGTTCCAACACTATAAAAAATGTGTGCTGTCCAGGTACTATGGGGGTAGTCATGGCCTACTGGTTAGGGCTTTGGGCTTGAAACTGAAGGGTTTGCCGGTTCGATCCCCGACCAGTAGACCATGGCTGAAGTGCCCTTGAGCAAGGCACCTAAGCCCTCACTGCTCCCCAGATGCCGCTATAGCAGGCAGCCAACTCTGGATTAGTGTCTACTTCACTGTGCTGTGTGTGTTTCACTAATTCACGACTGGGTTAAATGCGGAGACCAAATTTCCCTCACAGGATCAAAAATAATTATTTTATCATTACTTTCCTTCTGTCTGTCTGTTTGTCTGTCTGTCGGCCTCTCTGATGACCATACAGCTCCACTCACCTTAAGAAGCACCCGCATTGTGTTGCACGAATAGCCTGGGTAAATCTTCAGCATTTTCTCCTCCTCACACTTCGTACTCGGTGTTTCAGCACAACAGTTGCAGATATCACCAAGCTCACTCTATAAAGAGCAAACACAACACAAGAATGCCTTAAAATGTTATATATAAATGTGATACACATTGATAACATACATCCCCCATTATTTTATTCCCCCCGTTTCTAAAAAGAGCCCTACTATAATGTTGCAGTCACATGCCTGCTTGTTTTTCTTTTACAATAATACATCTCCAATTAGCCAAGACATTCCTTTCAGCAGTCATTCATTGTACCACAATCTAAAAGTGACCAGTCCATTTATATACCAGGCCATATATGACCAGAAATAGTCCCTGTGACTGTGGGAGGAGAATAGTCCATCGTACAAGCTACTAATAAGAAGGAAACCTTAAACAAGACACCATTTATTGTGGGTTTGGGAGCCTGAGTTCAATGTAGAGGTCAACACACACTAATATTTATACATTCCTGCATTTAGCTGAGTGGGGGTTTTTTCGGTGCGAAAAGCACAAGTAGAAAATGCTCCATCATGCACCCTTGAAGTTTTGTGGGAAAGAATCACACTTGCCATCTTTGTGGCCAGAACCTAATCAGCAGAGAGACTGAGCTGTGAATTGGAGGTCCCTCCACCCCCTGCTTGGGGTGTAAATTGCTTGAAGCTTTTATGCTGGTGGATGTGCATCCAAAAAAAGGCCACTTTAAAAATATCTGACTGTCTCCTGGGGCTGGAGATTGCCCTGCTAACCTTCCAAACCCCGGAGTCCCTCTCCGCCACCACCATATGCCCCTCCCCCTTTAGCTAGCCCAGTCCAGTCCACTTCTGCTGCAGCATGAACCTGGGCTTTGGGAGGCCCCAGATGAGCTCAGCAAAACGAAGCAGTGTGATTAAGGTGAGACAGGCAGGACACTGCAAGAGCAACCTATACACACATGCACACACACAAACACAGAGAATGGCATATACTATATCTCTTTCTCTCTCACACACACACATCCAAGTACACCTGACACACTATGCAAGTATGCACACGCGCACACACATACACACACACACACACAAACACAAACACAGTGTAATCACACAAGCCCACTTACTGACCATCTGTCCATAAAGTCTGAGATGAAGCAATGGGGCCCTGTACTCCATAAACTAGTTTTATTTCACTACAACCATTTTATTCCGCTCTTATTAGGGCTCTTGGTTCGCAGTGCTTCTCTGTTTTCACATTTTTCTCTAGCAACAGAGGGATGATACAGAATGTGTGAGGGAGGGGTGAGAAGATTTAACCTTGAGACAACTCCAGTTTTCTAGGCCTAGTGTTGGGGACGGCAGACTTGGGAACAGATGGCCAGACCACGAGACTCCATTACTCTCAGTGGAGAGGAGGGGACAGAGGGAGAGGGAGTATTGCTCAGAGGGGGAGACAGAAAGAGAGAGAGAGAGAGAGAGAGAAAGAGAGGTTGAAGAGAGTTACAGTGTCTCTGTGTGTATGTGTTTGTGTGGAGAGAGAAAAATAGAGAGAGAGATGGGCAGACATACTAGGCTGTTCTGCCTACGTCAGAAATCGCTACATCAGGTCACCCTCTATTACCTGCGGGGTGGACTCCACATCCTGGTCTCGGCTGCCACCCTGTGATGAATTGCCCCTAATTATCACTATCTGCCCTGACGCATCGCAAAGCCCATAACATCACCCAGGACATGACCGAAACATCAGGAGATTCTTAGATAGATCCTGCCTCAGTGGAACTTGACAAAAAGATACTGACAATGATAAATGGGTATCTCCATGCTGGATAAGCAGGAGAAAAATCAATCAGGGAGAACATCTTGTGCATCCGAGCGCACGCCTTTGGAGGGGTTAGTCGGCCAGCCTTGCCCCCTGGGAGATCTAATCACCTTTAAAGTCTGTCTGGCTACAGGATAAGAAAAGAGCCTGGATGAACACTGAATCATATCTCTTTCTTTTGTTTGAGATACACAAGCAGCTTATCATTAGCCTTGGCTAAGGGTGCTGTCGGTTTGCTTGAGTTTGACTTTTAGAGGTTTGTGGTCAGAGGTGGTGTAGTGGGGGTACGTGATATAATGTGAGAAATAGCCTCTGTTCCAGGAAGTGGGAGGCCTCCGTACCCCAGCGTCCAACGCCCACTACACCCCTGCTTGTCTTGTTTGGAGGCTTGAAATCCTAACAAATTAAAATCCATGACTGTGAGACTTAACAGCCAGTGCTTTTGATAGTGTCCTAATCAGTTTATCCATGGCACAACAAATTCAAAAATTTTCCCCATCTGCTACATTCAGTTGTTATTTCCATTGCATGATGTAGCAAACTGACTTTGCAGGACAATATTAAACTAATATGTCTACTATCCAGTAAAAAAAATGTAAGGCCGACAAATTATAATAAAATGTGAATGTGTAGACCTAGAAATGTCTAGATCATTCATTCTTGTCTAGACAAAATTGGTCTGTATGAAATTCAAAATTCTGAATCTCAGTCTGCAAGTCTATGTGCAAGTAGGCGTACAGATAAGTTGCTTGGAGTAATGAGACCCCACTGAGTGCAAAAATACAGAGCTCAATGGCTGCGCCATCACTGTCAATCAAGCCAAGAAGCTAATTACAATATGGACATCGTGCCACAAGCCTCTAATCAGGCACCCACGCTCACTGCGTGTCTCTCCGTGGAGAACCTGTCTGCTCACTGCTATCCCTGCCATCCACAGGGGAAAGAGAGAAACAGAGACTCACAGCTCACCCCACTCCCAACAGAAGGAGCCGCTTATCTGACAGAGAATCTGTCCTCTGGGGTGCTTCCGTCTTTATGATCCCACTCTTCCGTCTTGCGGGGAATAATTGACGCTAATTTTGCTAAATGAATGTAATTGCTAAATCGAGACAACTTTTATCTAATAGCTCATTTCCACATGAAAGGATATTATGATTACTATATTTATTTCTAAAAGAGAGGGAGCATACGTCATTTATTCTGTCTAGATATACAGTTAGCAGCCGCTAAAATGTTCTCTCTGAACAGAGAAAACTGGGGTTCATATCTCTATTCCCTGTTGCAGTGCTTATCAGCTCTGGCCTTTTCTGCTTTTATCATGGGATCCAGTGACCACATCAGTCAAGTTATCATTAAATCCTCCTTTTTAAAGATTTTTTTTCAAGATTGTTATATTGTTGTAAGATCCAAGGACTGTGCGTTGGTCAGATTATCCCTGTTTCCTCCTTTGGTATTTCTGTGCAATCCAAGCCCTTCAGTGAGGACAGACTGCTTTAGTCAACTGTGTGGCAGCTGCCATGACGTGGTGTAACCCAGTAGGCTATGTTGAGAGCACCCTAACAGTTAATTGTTTGCAATCATGAGAGAGTAATAAAGCCTGAGTCAAGGGACTCCAACAGTACACTTTCACACAGAATCAGTCAACAAATTCAACAAATTCCAGTGGCATTGTGCAGAATTAACAGTTCAGTTTTAGAATTAACTTTTTTAAATTCTGCTCTCCCTCACACCTATATGTCAAGAAAGGAAAAAAAGACAGAAATAAGAACCCAGCTGTGTGTCTTTTGTGTACTGAGTACAGAGAAGGACACACACTGGTGTTTTAATCAAATGCAGAGGGAGAGTGAGAGCAGGAGCATCGTCCAGAGGAGACGGAGGACGATGGTATTAATAGAAACAGCTACTGCTGCTGATGCTCTCTACTGACAGCTGAGCTCCACGCCAGGCACTGATGGTGTGTGTGTGTGTGTGTGTCTGTGTCCATGTGTGTTTAAGAAAGACATGTTGTGCTTGTAGTATGTGAGTGTGTGTGTCTGTGTTTGTGTGGGTGTAATAGTTGTGTATGCGTGTGTGTGTGTGTGTATGTTTGATGTCTGTGTGTGCCTGTGTGTATAAGCTGAATGTGACTCTTACCTCTCTGACAGGCAAGGAGATGCTCAGTGAAGTGAGCCATCCAGCTGTCGCACTAAAAGGCATCATTACCATAACCCCTCTGACATGCCGCCTGCCACCGCTGCCTCTCTCCAGGGGGGATTACTGGGGATTGCTATACTCACTGAATTGCCTGGTAGGTGGGATTCCATAAGCTTCACTTCCCTGAGGATAACAAGCACTAAAAGATGTGTCTGTCTGACTGCTGTGACTAACAGACTTGTTGATGTTGTTGTTGTCCTTTTACTAGTCTTGGGTTTGGACTCTTTGAGACCAGATCTACTAGGACTAAGGAAGTTATATTTTTGACAAACAGACAGACAGACAAACAAACAAACAAACAGAAAGACAGGCAAAGAGAAATCAAGACACAGACAGAAAGACAGGAAAGACAGACAGACAGACAGACAGACACGGGATTGGAGGTGCTACCTCTAAAACCTACAAACCTACATACTTTACATACAAGCCCCTACCTTTCCAGTGGTACAATCAAACTAGACAGTCATCCCAATTTCAATGTTTGATTCCAGAGCCAAGGCCAGCATTATAAATGCTTGGTCATTTATAGACACACTCCCCTTAAGAGACTGGCTCAGCTGGAGTCACTACTGTGCTTTCTGCACAGTCGCTCCACTTAAAATTCTAAAGTAAAGGTTGCTCCATGGACACCACACATAAATAGAGCACAGTGTGGGTTTCTGCAGCATCACTAGGACAAAGCCCTGGTTGGGAACAGGTATTCTTAGCTGTACATTGGATAAAGTGTATTGACAGTGAACTGCCTTGAATAAGATCCCTCTACTTCACAGGCACCTTTTCATCCCACTCAAATATATATTGGAGTTACTGTTTTAGAGTGGTACAAATTCTGTAGTCTGCTACCCACACAAATATCTACTGAATGTGTCTAATGCATTGGCCTTCAGGTACAGAGCAGTGTGCATGATGGAGACAGTGGTTGTTTCATATGGTGAGCAGAGGTCATTCTGTGTGTGTGTGTGTGTGTGTGTTTCTTACCAGCTGGCAGTTGGACATGGTGGAGACCAGCTGTGCCCCCTGGCAGCACAAGATGAAGCCAGCCAAGTTGAGCAGGACACAAACCACAGACAGCAGGACAAACAGGTTCACCTGAAGGACACAAGCAGACAAACCAGAGATGCAATTGCTCTTCTTGAGTGTGCCCATACATAGTATAAGATAATAACATATGAGCATCTTGGCCATCATCTGGCAAGGGGAGAGTATCAAAGAGCATCACTGAATGAATTCAGTATAGATAATTGATGTATAGTGAATTGAATGTAACAAAAAAAACAGGCATAATGTGCACAGAAATTTAATACTGGACAGTGAGCTAAATCTTCTTAGTAATGAATCATAAGTGTTTAAAACAAGGTCAGCACTCATTACTGCTTTTTAAAAGTTTTTAATCACCCAATGAATCTTTAGGACAAATGTCCTTTTCTAGCCCATGCCGATTAAAAACATTAAAAAGTGTGTGGACTGAATTACTGTCCTTAAGTCAAATGCATATCATAGGCCAGAGGAAAGTTAACAGATTTTATACCCATTTACACATAGGCCAAAGAAACCAAGCATACTACTTACTACATACTACAGTGTTGGCAGTCTGGCACATTTGTAAGAATATGTTCCACTTGTATTCCTCCTATTTTCCTATGCTATATTTATGTTATTAAACAAAGTACAGCTTTTTTGTTTACTATTATTGATTTACTCAAACTGAGACATTGTCCTTTAACTTTGAAATGACCAGTGTTTTTTTGTGTTTGTCTCTCACCTGTGAGAATTCTGTAAAGTGCGTATTCCGTTATAATTTTCCCCAGGAAGAAAACTATCATGTGACATTTATCATATGAGCCTCAGCAGATAGTGTTTTCAGGCAAGCCCTGGAATGCTGCCTCACGCAAGGCCAAAGGCAATGTTACTGCAGTATCAAGGTCCCTGACATATTTGGCACCTTATTCCTGGGAAGGCTGGACCCCCTGCCCCCTCACCACCACCACCACCGGCCACCCCCTTCTCTCTCTGTGACATTCGAGAGGGGAAAGCGGGGTGGGAGATCTGGAGATCACTTTGGCTCCATGGTGCTTCCAGGCACAGATTATGCCACTTATTATCTGCCTCCTTTGCCTCTGCACTGCCACATGCTACATGCATACACACACGCAAACAATCAAACCAACCAGATGGCTGTTTTAGGGAAGAGCAACCCGTTAGAGGTCAGGATGTCTGAACCTACTGAGGGTCAATCTACGGTCATCTGCTTACCAATACTACCACAGACTAACTCTTTCCACCCCATGAATAAGTTGGATTCAAAGTGTTTCACGGCCTGCTGTAGTGGCTGATTTTGTAGATAGTATTTCAGGCATTCAGTCAGTAGAACTATCTAAACATTTCCATTGTACTGACTCCAAATTTATTGCAAGTGCTATTGGCAAGACTTCTATAGCTTCTGGGCTCCTGCTAAACTCCTGCTTTGGCTGGCTGTGAATAAAGTGATAGCAGACAAATGGGGATATATTTTTTTTCTTTTCACTTAATTCATTCCAGGTCTGACCTTCCACAGAAAGTTACTTTCCCACAGTGGCACCTAGTATCTTATTTCTTAATGGAAAAGAAGGGAGACCTTCAGAGGACCTCTTTAAAATGCTAACCCTCAACAATCTTTTAAAAATTAATTCAGTTGTGGAGAGCAGAATGGGTTGGAGCAAGGTAAGCGAATTAGGCCCCCCCCCCCAATTCTCTATTTAAAGGCAGTGCTCAAAACTCGATGGATCTAGATGCCTCAGCAATAATTCATGTGAATCTCTCATGCTGTCAGCTTCAGACAGTCATGTTTTGCTAGAACCGCTTACCAAAAGGAGCATTGGTCGTCTCCATGTTGTGAGGCCTATGATCCCTGAGAGGATGACCTGCACACAACAGAAATAGCTCAGTGAGATACGCACACAAACACACACACACACACACACACACACACAGTTCAATAAAAACAAACCATGTTTACTTTCTGGGTGAACTTTCTGTGTGGCTGGAAGCCCAGCATTTCCTCTTGGAAAAAAAAAAACTCTATTTTCCTTTGTCTGAATCACTCTGTTTCCTGCCCCAGTCCTTCTCCATTCACCTTCTCTTTCCCTCCTCTGAAACTTTGAACAATGAAAAAAAACACACTCAACCCTATTCACACATTTCAGTGTGTTACTGCAGTGTCACTTTTGAAGGCCTTGTGCAGTGCGGGAGGCCCTCGAGTGTGACATGCCTGGCCCTAATGTGAAAGCTCTTAAAATACCTTTGTTGACGGTGACTTTGTTTATAGGCCAAGCACCATGGCTGATTTGATCTAATCACAGAGCTCCCACTATACCCCTATCTGAGGCGTGCCCAATGGACACCACACACACAGCTGCAGGCACAAAGGATTGTGGATAGGCCTTCAGGCCTGACATCCTGAGTTCGTTGAAGAGGAAGGGATGCAGACAATGTGATGACAGTAGGCATGGACAAGTGTGTTTGTTTGTGTGTGTGTGTGTGTGCGCAGAGGTCACTGGGTTGTCCACATGTTGTGGCTGACTGTCCTTAATCAGATTTTTACACACCATTAAATTGTCACTATTCAGTATTCTGTCCTCACTATGCCTTGGTGCAGACTAGAGTTCATTGTGTTTATGAGCTTGGACAAGGACAAGGCTGCATAGACGGCATTAACACGACTTGTTCAATAGACATACAAGGGTATTGTGTGTATTCTGCGAATCCATACTGTAAAAGAAGTTAGGTCTACATAGGAGGCATAGCCAGTGGTCAGACTCAGAAAGTTTCATAATGCATTCATTCTAAGGCCTTGTTTATACACATCTAGATGTTTTTATAAACGGATATTTTTTTTTTTAAATCCCTTTGGCCCTCTCATTCACGTGTAAATAGAGTTTTAGCCACCTCAAATGGATATTTTTTTAAATGGCCTCTAAAGAGCAGATTTTTAGAAATGCTATGTTTTCTGGATTCCACTGGATATGTGTAAACACAATAAAAAAAATAAATTGTTAAAAAATATCAGTTTATAAAAATATCTACATACATGTAAACAGGACCTAAATTATGATAATAGAACTGTTGAACTTGTGTTCACCGGGAGATAAACTAGTTTGGTAACCCTTTATTTGCAGTCTGTTGTGTTGTAAATATTTAGGCCTGACCAAATAACTGTTGCTGGTAAATGTAAAATACGTGATGATGAAGAGAAAGAACAACAATGACCAGACTCATTTCACAGACAGCTAAGTTGGGTAAACAATTGACAGCAGGCCACCATGTAATTTAATGATCTTGCAGTACCTGTAAGGATTTAGGTAAACCGATTATTTTCCTTGGGTAGGCTGTGCTTTCTGTTAATATGCAATTACATGGTTAAAGGTTCAATCAGACACACACATTCAACTACTTTACTGTGCTTTCTTACAAAACCATCAAAGAGATGTTTAAGAATTAGACAAAAACATGGCTACTCTCTGGCCTATCTTGTTCCTATCTCTATAGTGACAAATTGTTCAGTGAAATTTTGTTTGACTGTCCTGGCACCAAAAATATGGCCTATTAACACTGGGCCTCTCAATCCATCTGCTATGTACCTAGTAACTGATGTCAATATAATTGACGTCCCTGATTATCACCAGGTGCGGTCAGCTGTTCTTCATGAGGTCAAAACAGTGGCACATGGAAGGTGGGTACTGGCTAGGGCCAAAGCATGCTGGAGAACCACTTTAATTTTCATAAAAATTTATATGGCTTCTTTCAGGTTTCATTGATTGTAATTAAGTAATGCCCATATTGTCTATGAATACTGTTATCTAATTAATTTAAATATGCTCATAAAAACATTCCATAGCTTTCCTTTAAAAATTCAAAGCAAAACATTAACCAGCAATGTCTGACGCCTGCTAACCTGTTAAACTGAGTAACTGACTTAAAACCTGCAGGTGAAAAATCTACAAGACATGCAGGGCATATTTTTCTCCCCATAAACCCGATGTAAGATAGGCAATTGAGAACCTTCCAGCTCCTCTTATCGTTGCTGGGTAGCAGCAGCTGCGATGTCGATGACTGGATCTAAGCAAACTAGCTTTACTGCGATGTCAATGACTGGGTCTAAGCAAACTAGCTTTACAACCCTCTTGCTCCTCAGCACCCCGTAGCTTAAAATGTAACTGTACCCTACCTGTTGATACGTCGCGAAGAGTTGGGTTGCCAAGTGCTCCTGTAACCTCATCTAGTTTAAAAGTTTAATTTACACACTGAAATAGGCAGACATTCAAAGATTTATGATTATGCACCCTATTGATAATCTATTATTTGTTGTAGACAAGTTGACTATGTTACAATGTAGGCCTACTTCAACGTTTGCATTTTTGACAGGACTGTTCAACTGAGATGCTAGTTAAGTTTCATGCTTCCATACTGTAACTTGTGTTGTTCACTTATTAAAATCTTACGCACTGATGAGCCTGCCCAGAACGGACAGGAATTCCGAACAGGAGCAGAGTTGCTGAGGGACAGAGCCCCAAAGGAGAGCGCCACCATGGAGCAGCCGAGAGCCAACTGCAGCAGTCCCAGCGAGAGCAGCGGGCGACCGGGTAGCAGCGCCGGAATGAGCCGCGACTGAGATCCAGGCATACGAGATCCAGGGGTGGGAATGCAGCGGCTGCGACTTCTGTAAGATAGATCTCCCAGTGGAGGTGCAAGCGAGACCCTGCTAACACGACAACAAGATCCTGGCAGGACTACTGGCAGCGACATTGGAGACGCGCGACTGGCGACAGAACAATAGACCTTAAACAAGGGAGGATCATCAGTAGAATCCGTTCGCTCATTTTACTCTGTTGCCGTATGTAGCACAACAAGGCTTTAGTCCATCTCTCTGGTCTATCTGCGCGTTGTTTCTTCCATGATCCTTCCTTCGGAGGTAGCTGAGTTTTAAGTTTTAAAATAACTCCTCTCTGTGACCGGGTGTTCGGATTGCGTTTCACATTTTTTGGCAGAGAGACAGAAAAGGCGGAGGATGGGGAGTCGCGTGGGAATAGGCCACACAACCCGTTTGTTTTCTAAAAGGAAGACAATTAACTGGTGTGAAATTTTAATCTTATCTTAACATCTATTAACGAACGCTAAGATGACCCCGAGGGCTCGGTCACTTGTTTGGTGATGGGCTAAAGTAAATATTCGAATTATCTCTTACTTCAACCTCGCGCAACAGGTCTGTTTGCTACGCACAAGCGTTTGGCTATACATATTTAATGAAAACCATCACAATTTCCTGTTTCTTTTAAAGGACTCAAAGGCAAAAATGAAAACTGGCAATAAAGCATGTAGGCACTTGTCTGGCATACAGAAATTTTCCAGGAGCTTTAGTGTGACAGTTGCTGCTTCTTTCAGAAAAAAGCTCCTCCTTGTTACATACCTGGCACAATCTACATAATCAGAGACACGATTACAGGACGTTGACATTTTTTAACAATTTACCAGTTAAATAACAAATAAACGAGGCGATTTGTTCTTAAAGGTACCATACAACGTAATCTACTCCTTATTTGGTTCTTCAACTGCTTGACCATTAATTTCACATCTGTTAATACATGACAAGGCAGCATCTGAATGGTAGGATAGGATTGATAGGATTTTGTCAGTATTGATGCCAGTGTTGATTCTTTTTATCAGTCCAGTTCTTTATCAATTTTCTTAAGGTAGAGAAAGTGTCAGGTTTTCAGTATCAACACATAGACCTATAATCTGGCCTATAATATGGTGGCCAATATAGCAGGTAAAACTGAAAATTTGCTGTTAGAAAGACCCATTGACCATGATCTGAAACAATGTCAGGCCTGATGAGTGGAATTGGAAAAATTTCGAGGTATACAATTCCAGTGATTTGAAGCATTCAATTCTCAGTTATACTTGATTCCCGATTCCCATTCCTGGTAGATGGGGTAAGAAATAATGCATTAATTTAAATAGCAGGTTATTACTGAGACACTGAACTTCCAACATCAGCCCTTAGTCGACGGTGCATAATTAAATCAGCTCCATGAACGGATTTAATGAGGATTTTGGAGAAATGTGAATTGGTGATGGCAATGCAGTCTGTGGAGCATTTGCTGTGCTGTGCATTTTTCTTTTATTTTGTGGTAGTTTTCTACCCTCCACCCAGCATTGCACAGTGTATGGCTGGTGGGAGTAACACTTTAGTTTATCCGCTCTTCATATAACTCAATTAAGAAGGAATTTGAAGGTGATATCAAATCGTCCTTGGGACTGACTGATAAAAAGGATACCTCAGATAGTGGCGAGTGTTGCTTTAAGAGTTTCACAATATCAAACATGTCATGGTAAAGGTTATTTAAGTTGATTTATTTGGTGTTTATAAAGTGAAATTCCACAACAGATCCAGACAGTCTTGTCCAGTCATCAGCACTCTCACTTGACATTGTTTCTCCACAACCAGTGGAAGCCATCAGAGAAAAAATAAAAACAAGGAATAAGAAGAAAAAGAAAACAAACAAACAGAAGGTCGAAAGCACTTAAAACCATTGTGTGGAGGTACAGCTGGCAAACGTACAATCAAGCTGAAAAAGAGTGTACGCTTGAGACCGCAACACTATCATGACTCATGACGACAGCATCAAACAAGCATCCATAACCTCTCAGCACTCTTGTACACCTCTTTTTTTTGGAAACATCACTTCATCATCACTTGTTTCATTTCTGCAGAGGACGAGGATGACACGCATACAGCATTTAAGGTTTTGGTGTCGTCAGTTCCCTGTTTTCCCCTTAGTTTTGAGCTTGTGAGCAGCAGAGTATATAAGTCCAGAGGGCTGGATTGTCACGTCCTCAAGCCTCTATACATTATTTCATAAAGTAAAAAGGCACTTCAAAAAATTGTAACAAAATCCAGTGTACTGTATTTAAACCATTCTACAACTTCAGAACCACAAGGAAAGGAATGCTGACGGAAGTAAAAAGACTACAAAGGACACATGCTATATTATATTGTGACCTTTCCAATTAAATTCCGCAGACTCACTATGGAGTCTCATTGTAAAATATATAAAACATAATTGTAACAGAAGAAAAGACTCGTTTATACAGTAGCACACGACAGGCTTAAGGTGTTAATGAGGTGAAAAGGGACTCGTGGCAATATATTTCAGTCGCTCTGCACAAACTGAACTTTTTTTTGCATAGGCAAGAAAATGCGTGGTTCCTAGATATTTAACACAAAGGATGAAAAAAAAAAACATTTTAAAAGTGAAGTAGTACATACAATAGAAAAATAAAAAGTTGAGATCCTATCCACAAGGACAGAAAAGGTTGACTTCTTCGAAGCAAGAAAGAGAAAAACAAAACAAAATAAAAAAATATTGTGTGTGAAACTTCAAAGCAGGAGGGCTTCCAAGTCAGCAGCAGATTGTTGCGGGGCACAGGAGGGTAAGCAGTCTGGGATTAGGGGGACTGCCCCTGTGGAATGGTGTAGCCTGAGGCTGCCAGACTATCTCTCAGAGCTTTTTTTTTTTTTTTTTTTTTTTTTGCTGGGATTATAGTTTGAAAACACTCAATTAAAAAGACCTTGGCTCATTAGATTTTCAATTGGCCCAATCAGCAATATGAGGGTTTCAGATTTAGAGGGCTCAGGAGATGCCAGAAAGGAACTGAACTTAATTCTAATCCAGCTACCCAAAAGCAGGCTGCCATTAAAGTAGTTGGAAAGAATATTGCTGTGTCACGTTATGGCTCTTCGTTACAGTATTCTGGATTTAGTATGTTTCATGTGGTTACTGGCTCTGGTTCTCCAGCAGGTTACTAAGAACTCAGTCTTTGCTACAGCGGCTCTACACAAGATCCAATCTGTCAGAATAATTTTGATTGATGTTCATTAGTGCCACCCCTAGGCCAATTGCAATCCAATAGAGCATTTTCCAGACCACAATGAGTGCAGTGAAAATTTATGGATGGCAGCGCCAGGCTAGTGGAATGGTGTCGCCGTGTTTTGAGCCAAGCAAGGCGTGTTCCTTCATCTCTCTCCTCTCTCTCCTTGCTTTCTTTTCATCTCTTGCCTCCATTCCTACAGCTCAGTGTCCTGATATTTCTGTGCGTTCTGGACATAGTAGCCCTGCCGCGTCTGCTCTGCCAGCTGCCGGCGGTACTCGTCCTCCTCCTTGCCGGGCTGATATGACCGCCCGTCCGAGAAGGGCAGCTTGGAGGGCGGGGTCTGCGGCTCGGACCGAGAGCTGGACCTAGGGGTGGAAATTATAGGAATTTATCAAAATCAACGGCACTGTCGATTCTGCTTATCGGTCCAATTCAATTCTCCTATCAATCCCTTACTGTTTAGAAGGTATTCCACACAGGTTTTCAGTATTAGCACACAGGCCTGTAATATAACTTATACTACTTGGTTGACTATAGCAGCTTATTAGAATGAACAGAACTATGTAGAACTGTGTTATCTGTTTCAATTTTGTTTTCAGAGAAACCCATTGACCATTGGTCTGAAAAAGATGCTGTCATTGATAAGAGGAATTGATTGGTTCTACTCAATTCCTGGTTCTCGATTTCCACCCCTAGCTGGACCTGAACAAACATAAAAGAGATCCATTAACGAACCATCCATCAAATACACTTCACCAGTCCCCCGCTGCCGATCTGTTTGCCACAGTCTGCCATGATTTACCCACGCCACACATGCATATGTTTGTCTCTGACTCAGTCCAATCACTGGCAGTCACAGAAACTCCAAATGCTAGAGAGTAGGAAGAATCTGACACTGAAACTAAGACCAGCCAATAGGCCACATTCTTGCTAGGCTAGCAGCAGCTGCAGTTCATCTGAAGAGGTTGTGTATTATACAGAGGACGAGCTGAGCCTGTGTATGTAGGTTATTCCTCGAGCTCTGTAACTGACTACACTCCACCTGGTCACATGGCTGTTGTAAGCTTCTTCCCACATGTTGCACATGAAGTTACATGCAGTCACTGTGACATTTCTTAGCACCATAGCCAGGCATGATTAGCCTGTCATCATGTCTGAATTATATCCACTGTTGGTCCTCTGGCAGAGCCAGCATAGTCTGCCCTGGGAGTCTAACTGCTATTGTAGGTAATAAACAGGCTTAATGCAAGAGGGCTGACTCTTACAGTGCTGACTCTTAGAGTGCCTATCCATTCACTTGACATGGGTTTTGTCAAGTGTTGTCGAACTGTATTGCAGGGCTATGTCTGGCAGAGGTGAAAACGTTTTTCAACTTTTGCTGCATGATGAGCCAGTGGCAGCCTATAAAGATGCATGCAGCTACAGACGACAGCCAATCAAATCGCTGCATTCAAGGTGTTCAACAGGGACTGTTGTTGACAAGCATTAAGAAAACCTATTGGCATGCATTAGTGACAGGCTCCCGCCTGAACCAGGCATGAGACATTCAATCACTCATTCGTTCACATTCTCTCAGTTCTTTATTCTGTCACTCACTTTCTTACCCAATGGGCTGTGGCCGACTGTGGTCCAACTTCTGGGACTTCATAGGGACAGCATAGATGTCTGGATGCTTCTGAACTATCTCCATCTGAAAAAGGATGAAAACGTTTGATTTGTTTTTCACAAGTCTGTTTAAGAAACAGCTGACGTATTACACAAAACATGATACAAAAAAACACCAAACAAGTCAACACACACACACACACACACACATGCACAATATGTAGTATATATATATACAGACACATCCATATCCAGTACAGAACACTCACCCTGGCATTCTGAGCTTCCTGTAGCTCCAGCATCCTCTGTGCCCGGGCAAAGTGGTCCATCTTCTCGAAGGCGCGGACCTTCCCCATGAAAGACTGTTGTGATGGGTCCTCTGGGTTCTCTTTGTCCTTCTCAGGGCTGCCCGGCACTGGCACCGGTGCCTGTTGTGCCGGCGGCTGGCTGTCGACGATGGCTGGGCCGCGGGAGCTGCGGGACGCAGAGGAAGGCCTGAGGGCGGTGGGGGGCGGCAGGGGCCGTCCCGCGCCGGGCGAGTCCTGGCTGCGTGGGTGATCGCTGCTTGCGGGGCTGCTGGAATGAGAGTCGTAGCCTCTGCTGGAGTCGGAAGGCCCCCGCACTGGCCCGTCGTCCCGAAGATGGACTTTCACCTGGAACAGCAAGAAAGCAAAGCATATCACAATGCTGGCTAACAATGCAATGTGAAATTCACCTATTCAAAATACTTATTATACACACATCTAATACCTTAATTGAATGCTAATGGTTTGTTCAAGTATTGTTAAAGTATTTATTGTGACATTGTAGCCTGAATGCCAATCCTCAGTTGTAAGTTGCTTTGGATAAAAGCATCAGCTAAAATACTAATGTAAAGTAACTATGGTAACAGGTAAGGAACACATCTGACAACACTGATAAAGGGTAGCACTGAAATAAACTACTAATACTAACTTTCTGAAACCTTCGACACTGGGAACACCCGTCATATCAGGACACTTCCAACCCTCTAGGCACTTCCACTGTTGTTCACATCAGTCTTCACAGACTTCACATAGTTTCTGTTTCTGAAGTGGTATATTGCTGTACTGCTTATTGCATATGTAGAAAGCCTGGGAGGTGTCATTTTGTATCAAGAGAATGTGTATTTGAACAAACTGTGTGCTCACTTTACAAAGTCATTTACTAAAACGATTTCAGAACTAGAAACCACAGCGGTTGTCCTCGATGCCATACCACTGTAGGAATTAATCAGTGTAATGTGCCAACCTGATCTCAAAACATTTGCTGTATTCTTGTCTAATAATTTACAGCCACAGAGTGAAGACAAATACGGCACATCCCTATGGGTGACAACAGCAGCACAAGCATCAGCACAAGGCTAGATGGCACTCTAGAGCAAGTTCTCTACAACAACACGGTCTCTGGGTTCTATAGTGGTACCGATGTGTTCCACCGAGCTGCAGTGTGATGAGTCAGATCCTGGAGGGACTGACTTCCTCCAGAGGAACCTGTGCTTCTTCTTAAAACAACAAACAAAAAACAAATACACAAACAGGAAATTGTTTTCAAGAGATACTGGGTGTTTAAACACACACAGCAGAAGAGCCCTTCTGTCAGCCTTATAGAGACAAAGGAGCATCTTCCTCCACAGCATACGGTTCTACACTGCTACATCTGGTGGAGCAGATGGCAGCCTACAGAGGTCACTTCACAGGAGCAGCCCAGGCTGTGGACGGTGTAGGAGTGCAAGTGTGTGCAGTGTGTGCAGTGTGTGGGTGGTGCGCTGTGAGTGTTGTTGGATGGAGTCGGTTTGTTTATTAGTGTGGAGGCAGCGTGTACTCCAGGCTCTGCCTTAACGGTCCTAATCCAACCCCAGCCATCAGGGGTTTAGGTGCCCCCTCTCCCACTCCCACCCCCTCTCCCTCTCCACAGGCTGGACACACCTAATTAAGTCAACCGCAGGCATTGTGATTGCCTAATGGAGCGAGCCCAAGTGGGAGCAGGGAGAGGCCTCAACCATCTGATGCTGTGGGTCCAGATGGGAGTGCCCAGGTAACTCTGGGACAGAGGCAGAACTGGGATGGGGATGATGAGGAGGAGGAAGACGATGAGGGTTGAGGGCGATGGTCAGTAAGGGCTCACCTTAGAGGGGTCAGGCAGGAAGGTGGACATAAGGGGTGGGGGGTCGCTGTTGAGTACCTCCCTACTCCCCACCCTCCTGACGCGGCCGCGGATCTCAGGGCTGCATCGGCGAAGGATCTGAGAGGCAGAGGGAGAGAGGGCAATGGGAGAGGAGGATAGAGGGGAGGTGAGGGGAGGGGAGGGGAGGGGAAGAGAGGGTGAAGATGTACAACAGAGGAGAAGAGGGAGGACAGGAGAGGACAGCTTGTTTTCGTATGAAACATCTGCTGTGCCTCCTTTTTGAGGTCAAAGCTGATAAAAATTGAGATGTCAAAACTCTGTCTCAACAAAAAGCATCAATCATCTCAGAGGCTCAGGTACATTCCTCTCTTAAACAAGTGAAGCAAAGAAGGGTCTCATCCCCTGTAACCTTGCCAGAGACGAGAAATAGCTCACATAGTTCACAATATGAAACTCATTTCGTCAATTGCACTGAAAAATGTCCGTAGACATGAATGGGGCCTTGTTGCCTTTCATCTCTAAAAATGAAAGCACTCAGCAGGGAACTTTAAGGTCTCCCGTTCCAGGTCATGCACTTAGACCAGACTGCAGCATGAACATACATATTTCTGCTGTTATGCCATGCTGGGGAAGGAAGGGTTTGGCCACAGGAAGACAAAAGGGTCAAACTCAGTTCCTGGATCGCTGCAATTGGCCAGTAGTGGCGAAAAAGGGTGAGTCACAGATTTTGCTTGCTAGACCATGTCTGTGCATTTAAAAGTCCTGCAAAACACTGCAGTTAATAAAACAGACAGAAATTTGACGCTAATTTGACCAGTTCAATAAGGGATATGAAACTATGGAGTGTAAGGCTCCTACAGGAGTAGGGGTCTACTAGAGGTCTGCTACCACTCATACTAAAAAATTAAAACAACACTTAGCAAGCTGTCACAGCACAATCTGCACCCCTGTGTGGGCTTTTAAGGCTTCCCATCCCAGGTTGTGCACTTAGAGGTGAATGCATAATAAACCCAGGTGGGAACTACGTTTGGAGTTACACCACACTGCCGAGAGGAGGACCTGCTACCACAGGAGCACAAAGAGGTCAGTCACAGTTCCTGGATGGCTGAAACTGCGCGCGTGTGTGTGTGTGCGTGTGTGAGAGACAGAGAGAGAGAGAGAGAGAGAGAGCCCACATGCTTGCAGTGCAGTCAGAGAAAGTGGGTTTTTAAATATCAGTCAGTCAGACTTTAAGTCACAGAGTTTAAGGGAAAGAGGATGCAGTCACTCTTCTACTGCATTGGCATGGGGAAGGATAAATGTTATTTTATAAATGTCCAACAGTGTATTGTGCTATCCCTCAGTAAACAACAGCCACCTATAATAGTAGACCTGTCAGGGAATGTAGAGGAGTCTCAGTGCAATAACCAAATTTGAACTGTAGAGGGCAGAAGCATCACTTCTAGGCATCAGCAGATGATCATGCCTCTCGTCTCCTATGGACGTGCAACCATCCCTCTGGCTAGCTTCAATAATGGAACACAGTCATTATTGGGTATCAGGTACAGATCACCCTGAGACCACTTCAGTGATCTGAAAGGATGAAGGCTTTTATGCTTGTGACACTGAGAGTGTATGGTAATGAGTGTGTATGAAAGCCTGTCTGAAAACTCATCTGTATACATTTGTACTAACATGTTTATACTGGAATGTAGTGCATCTGTAGGGGGAGTTATTAAGTTCAGGAGGTTTATTAAAACCACATGTGCACAGTAAGGTTATTTTGAACTAAGCTATTTACCCTGTTTAGTCCATTTTATGCTCTAGATTTGTCTGATGTTTATACACATACATACATACACACACACGCATACTTGTATTGCTGTGATTGTGTGTATTGTATATGTGTATTTTGTGTGTATATGATGAGAGTTTATATTTGTGTCTGGGCTACGTGTATATCTGTTATGTGTGAATTTGTTGCAATTGTGGATCTGGTGTGACTGTAATAGCTTGGTGTAAATGACTTGAAATAATGCATTTGTTGAGACTGGTGTGTATGTGTGCGTGTGTGTGTGTGTGTGTGTGTGTGTGTGCGCGCGCCTGTGTGCAAACATCTGTGCATCTGACCTCCTCTGGCATGACGGGCTCAGAGGAGCGGCTGATGGCCGACCCGTGCAAGAGCCCGCCCTGCAGCAGCGCCTCGCCCTCGGGCTCGTTGTCCGTGTAGACGCCGCCCTCATCCGCCGTGTCCTCGTAGTCGCTGGCCAGCCTGCTGTCGCCGCTCAGGTAGTCGGCACTCATAGCCGACAGGTACGACATGCGATCGTCATGGAGGTCAAGGTCCGCCTCCGTCCCGTCCAGCTAAAAGAGACACATGATGGATCTTTGTACAGAGAGGAGTGAACGAAGAAGAAGAAGAAGAAGAGGCAGAAGAAGATGAAGAAGAAGAGGAGGACGTAGAGGAGGAAGAAAGGAGGAGAAGACAGAGAGGAAGAAAAACAAAAAGAAAAAGAAAGAACCAAGCTGTAGAGTGGAGCCACCAAAGAAAGGATGAAACACAATAAGAGCATGCACAGAATGATGGCTACTAGGAGTTCCTGCACTACGAGTAAAGTAGGAGAGAGAAAAACAGGACTAGGAAAAGAAACTGGAGAGGAATGACTATCGTGACTCTCTTTAGATGGCAGGCATTAAAGAGTACTCAAGGATTAACAAAGTATAGGATGTCAGAGAAAGTTCAGAAAAAGTTACAGGAAGTTCATGTAAGATTATAGTACTCTGTGTGTGTGTGTGTGTGTGTGTGCATGCGTGTCTGTACAGCATGTACAGTGCATACATAGGACCTTCTACAACACATTTATTGAATGTTATGATGTCATGTAGGAGCATAAGGTAAACATTTACATCAAACATTTATTGATCTTACAGAAACCTAGTATCATGCAATATTGTGTGTATGTGTGTGTGTATGCACAGATGTAGTGTATCAATACACACAGAATGGGATATTGTATCATTTCTGTGTCAGGGTTATCGCAATACTAAATCATTTTTACTGTTTTTTGCAACACTATGTAATTGTGTGTGTGTGTGTGTGTGTGTGTGTGTGTGTGTGTGTGTGCGCAGAGATGCATTGAGAAGAGATGCTGTGTCTTAGCACTATGTTTACCTTCCCCTCGGAGACCCAGACTGCTTGAGTTTGCTGCTCCTTGATGGAGTCTTTCACACTGCCGTACCAGGCGTCGTTGGCCGAGTTCAAGTCAATGGTGGCTGTGTAGGGCAACAATGAAGGAAGCGGAGAGGGCATGGGTATGAGGGAGTCACAGAGAAGGGTAGCACAGAGGGACATACAGAACATGAGTCACACTGATAGAGAAAAACAACTGCATATCAGTGAGACTGTACTACATGCGAAGAAGACGGATAGTCTTTGCACAATTGCAGTTCAGAAGAGAAATAAAAAGATTTACATCTTACTGTGCATACAGTAGTCTATCAATACCCATCTTACTGTGCATACAGTAGTCTATCAATACACATATCCATTAACCCCAGGGCCAAAACCATGATGGAATATCATAAGTTATATAAACTTAGGGTTGTAAAAGGCTCTTCTGTCGTCCACAGTTCTAAAATTTTGAAGTTTATGGAGTGTAAGAGAAAAACAAAAACACTTTTTGCGTCTTTTTGTAAAGTGTATGTAAACTTTTGCTTTCATACACATGCGTAACATATTGAATCCCATTGCAATGTACTGTAGGTTACAACCATTGCGCTGACCGGTAAAGAGGTGTGAGCAGGTTTTCCTGAGCTTGACCGCCTGGTCGAACAGCTTGCGGGCACTGCGGTTGGAGTTGGGCATAACTCTTTGCCGCATGGTCTTGACGCCCTGCTTGGAGTCAGGGTTGAAGAAGATGACGATGGGGTACCACTGGGTGTAGTTGAGGGTGTCCACTGCCTTTGGTGTCACATCTAACAGAGCGTGTTTGTCCTGACAGAGGCAGGAGGTGGGGTAAATAAGTCAGTTACGAAACATTACATATCAGTTTCCTATCAAATTCATATTTAGTTCTAGGCAAAAAATATCTTTAATTCATCAAATAAATCAATTTGATTTAAATTTTGACTGAAAAAGATTTTACTTTATATCTAATGTTTGTCAGTTCAATCCATGTACGGCAAATGATTATGTCCATGCTGTTACTCTCTTAGAATTACCCTTGTGTAGTACTTAAGCAACTGTCTCATTTTAATTAGCCGAGCTCATATACTGTCAATGGACATTCGGTGTTTGTATTCAATTTTTTAAACTTTGGTCCCACTGTGGTTACTGTACTCTGTCATACAAACTAGCTAATAAAAAATATCTTTGGTCTCAGTATGTCTGCTTTTATGCTAAAACATTGCCCTGTGAACTTGTGAACTGTGCTGGTGTATGGTGTATGTCCATGTGTCTGTCCAGGTGGTAAATGCTGTATGTGTGTGTGGGTGTGTGCACATGCACACTGTATGTACATTCATATGTATATTTATGTTTATATTTAAGCCTGAAAAGAAAAAGAGATAGAGAAAGTGTGTGTGTGTCTCTGTGTACACACGTGTGTATGTTACCTGCTCAATGATTTGCCTGATGGTGTTCAGGCGTACAACACCAGAGGACTTTTCGGAGCCTGCGTCTTTGGGCTCAGTTTCTGAGAGAGGAGACAGAGCAGAGAGAAATGCAACCGCACTCACTTCATAAGTTATTCAACAGTGCCAAGGCAACCCAACACACAATCTCCCACTGTCAACCAGCCAAACCAATCATGGAGCACGCTGTGTCGACAACACAGCCAAGCTCGCAAGTAAGAGAGTAACCTGAATACCAGATATTTCTAATAATCTTTTAGCTTCAGTAGTTATTAGAGACTTTAAGCACTTATAACTTCACAAAGGCATTGAAGGTGACTATTAAAATGGTCCTTTAAAAGCAACAATGAAAATTGTGTGCATGTGTAGAATTACTAAGGTCGATTTTTAAGCCTGTCCTGAGGCATCACTATCTTGTCTCAAAGGGCAGACATGGTTAAAACCTATTGAACTTTTGAACAGGAAGGAAACCAATTTTGCCAGTGGAGCTTCTGTGTCTTTAAACTTTCCCAGAATAGATATATTCATAGCAGAAGCCATCTGCGGCATATTCTAACTATATTACAGGAAATTATCATCAAAAAGTAGCCACCAAGGACGACAGAAAAAATATTTTGTCATGTGAATGAACAAAGATGTGATTCAGAGAGGATGTGGTGAGGACATGCTTTTTTGAAAGAGGCGAGATTCATCCCACAGCAAAATTCATCCCACTGTTCCTAATCCCCTCCCAAAACATGATTTCTATTCCCTAATCTCCATCTTATACGAAGCCCTAAACACTATTCTTCTTAAACATGGGCAACCACTGATATTGCTGATGGGAAAGACAAATAAGGAACATTGAAGGAGGTTTACAGGGAACCTGTAACTTAGATATGGTGCTTCTGATGAGAGTTCTAGAGAAATGAGACGCATCACTTACTGGCAATGACAAACTCATCTGGGAGTTCAGTGGCCAGTTTTTCACTGGCAGCATCAGCGATGGGGCCGAACAACACAACAGGTCTTCTGAAACCAGCTGAGAGGGGAAAGAGTGAGACAGAGAGAAGGAGGGTTTATGAAAGGTGTAGAGTCAGCTGTGAAGTAAAAAAAACGTCAAAACTGCCCCACATAAAACCAGTGTATAACATCTCGTAAAAACTGTCCATTCAACCATGAAATGCTGAGCGATTGGGAATTAAAGTTTGCCTAACAGCTTTTTTGATGAATGTATAGATGTGTATTTTATAGATTCTGTACACACACACAGAGAAAGAGAGAGAGAACAGGATGGCTGTGATCTGTCTGAGGCAGGCTACTGTGAGCAGTAAGCCCAGTGGAGAGGAGGGGGGATGGCTGTTAATTCTTTAATCAATATGGGCCATCCGCGAGCACGTTATCCTGATGTGTTTGCTGTCTGAAACTGTCTTTTACGACAGCAAAGTGCTGCCCTGTTCACTTGCTGCCTCATTTCTCTTCACAGCACTCTGACTCTGACTCTCCCTCTCTAACTCACTCCCCTACATCGTCCCCCCCCCCATTTCTTTTTTCCTGTCGTTGTGGCCCTGGCTCTATCACGGTTTTAGTTTTACTCTCTGCATCTGTCTGTCAACGCCTGCACTGTGTCTCTTAACATTAAGCTCCATCTCCTCCCTCTAAATGTGCTTGTGTGAGCAGAGATCGACCTCATCTCGAAACATCCAACCACTTCACACTACGGACTCTCATGGAGCTGTGAACTGAAGCACTGTCTTCCTTTAAAAATGCGAGCGCGCGCACACACACACACACACACACACACACACATACACACACTCTTGTGTATCAATGATGACTGAATGATGATGATAATGTGTCAGAAGATGTGAACTGAAGCACTGTCTTCCTTTTCTTTCCACTATCTCAGCAAAAAAGAATATAATATATATTATAATTCGTTTTTGAAATGTATTAATTCCCCCCCCTCCCTCTCTCTCCATCCCTCACCCTCTCGCAGCACCACCCTCTCATAGGCGGGGAAGCGCGTGCTGACGGGGGCAGAGGTCAGGTCCTCTCGGCTCTTGCGCAGGTCCTTCTTCTTTGCTGCCCGCTGGCCACGCAGGCGCCAGAAGTCTGCACGGTCGCTGCCTGCTGCCCGGCACGAGTTCTGCACACTGGCCATCTGATCCGCTCTGTGGAACCAGCAAGAACAAGGAAGAGAGGAGAACCAAGAGGGAGAGAGACAAGTAGTTCATTCAGACAGTGGAACATAAACTGCATTCATCTTCTCAGATTCAACACCATTTCAATTACTGCAGTTATCCAATCTGATTCCTGTACTTTGACAATACAGGGTAGGACAACACTGAATGCATTTGTTATGCAAACAATGACCCTGAATTAATCTAAACTGAATGGAATTTAATTAAGCAACCAAGATAATAACAAAGAAATAAAAACAAGACCAACAAACAAGACCAGCAAACAAGTCAGCTCCAGAAAGCCCCAGCGAGGGTCATGGGAGAAATGTTCCCCCAGCTGTGCTAATGAAATATAATGGGTCTCTCACACACTCTCCTCCCTCCATGTTGATCTAATATGTCAGGGATTAATGTAGGCTTTAGCCAAGCCTGCTACTTCTCACTTTTCCCCCTGGACACTTGGCCACATTCTTCCTACTAATTTGGCCCTAAGATTCAATGCTGCACCATAAACAACAAAACACACATGGTGGGTGGGGGTGGACTGGTTGGGGACACAACTCATCCAGCAGGGACCAAGATTCATACGTGTATCCACTGTGGCGCACCAATCCCAGTTTATAGTATGTGGTCAGTGTACTGACAATAAAACTGAAATAATGTTTAAAATACTTTGATAATGTTATATTATGCATACCTGTTACATAAGAGGTTCTTTTTTTTTCAACATAAACCTAATCTGACCCACAACCAAAAGAGTATTGTGAGACATGCACTGCTAAAGACTCTATTGACTTCTAAGCTCATAGGCTGACAGAGTGCTACTGAAATAAAGTGTGCAACAGCATCTAATATGAGTAATTCAAAGAAGCTCATGGGCAGCCTCTGGCTCACCTGCTCTTGTTGGGAATGATGCCCTTCTCCAGGAGCTGGTGGTCTTTGCCCATGCGTATGGCCAGCCAGTTGCCCAGCTTGCCATCGTACAGGGTGTCCACCACCTTGAAGATTTCGCCTCGGCTGAATGCTAGGCTCTGGGGCATTTCCTTCTCGTATTCAAAGTGGGTCCGGATGAAGAATGAGTCCCCGCGACCAGACACCAGGACATCGTTGTAAACTGGGGCATGATACAGAGAGATGGAGAGAGAGAGGAGATAAAAGGAGAGAGAGAGAGAGAGAGAGATTCAGTTCAGCTACTCCTAGTTTCTCATCCAACTTTATACCTATGACTTCAAATCTATGAAGCCTGATGTACATCACTGTGTATCTATGAACACAACTACAGGGGGATCGGGTCTAAATGTGTGGGAATGAGAATTGTACATTTGATCATTTCACAAACTGCTTATAGTCTTATCTTATGAATAAGAGGGTGTCACTCAGAAGTGATCAGAAATGGTTCTGTGTCATGTTTAAAAAGTAGAACCAGCTTGATTTCGTTCCCCTTTCCAAAGCTAAAATTGCAAATTATCCCCAGCCATATTCCATCACGAAGCGCTGCAGTCTTTTCTGGCACTCAAAGACTTCAGAGACAGCAGAAGAATGGAAGCACAAAGTAAGCTTTTAAGTCTACTTGCTGAGACAGCAAATGAACTCATTGTGACAAAGAACAATCAGAACTTAACTGGGGTGACGACAATTAGACTGACTGAAGGGGCTGACGGAGATGGATTTAGCTTGTCACCGTCGCAGCGCTGGGGGCGTGTGAGTGTGTGTGTGTGTGTGTGTCAAAAGCTGGGCCTTGGCGATACAGTCAGCACGTGTGGCGGCAGCGGCAGGAGTGCTTGATGGGGGATGTGTGTGTGTGCGTGTGTGAGTGTGTGTGTGTGTGTGTGAAAAGCTGGGCCTTGGCGATACAGTCAGCACGTGTGGCGGCAGCGGCAGGAGTGCTTGATGGGGGCCGTTTATTTGGGTCAGCCAGTTCACACGCAGGCTCACTTCTCTAATCACTTATCACTCATATAGAACAACCTCCCCCCACCCCTCCACACACACACACACACACACACACACACACACACACACACACACACACACACACACACACACAGTCATGGATAAGACCCCAGCAGGCCTCTGGATAGCAGGGCACTGCCTTAGCCCACATGGAGAGAGACAGGGAGGGAAAGAAGAGGGAGAGAGGGATAGAGAAGGAGGGAAGGATGGAAAGAGGTAAGCAGTGAAGAGGAGAGGTGAAGATTAAGTCTGTGTTTGTGTATATGTGAGCAAGATGAGTTGGCTGAGGATGAGGGGAGTTGGGGAAGAGTGGGAAAGAGAGAGAAGTAAGAAAGAGATAATAAATGTGGAAAGAAAAACAGAAGGGGGAGGGCAAGAGCGAACAGAGATGGAGGGATGGAGAGAAAGAGAGAGGAATGGACGGTGTAAAGAAAGAGGATGAGGGTGTAAAGAAAGAGAGAAGGAGAGAGAGAGAGGAGAGAGCTATGTGACAGCAGAGGTCAGCCTAGCTTGTTTGTTCCCCTGTCTCAGACTGGCTCCCTCTTGATGAGAGGGAGGGAAAGTAAAAGTGAGAGAAAGAGAAAGAGAGAGAGAAAGAGAGAAAAGGGAAAAGAGAAAAAAAAGAGAGAGAGAGAGAGGGCGGGGAGGAGAGGAGAGCGCAGGCCAAGGGAGGGTTGGTGGGTTTCCAAATTCAATACCAGCTCACCCTCCACGACCCAGATGCTTACTTCACACTATCTGACTTGCTAATGGATCGCTCCACCCACCCAACACACAAACACACACACACACATAAACAGATGTAGACACTCTCAAACACTGTTAACCAGCACAGATAAGCACTCACACACATGCAGGCAGATCACATAGCCGCACACACATAAGCACATGAAGACTGACTAGCATAACCTCGTTGGAGATAAATACATTGGAAACTGTACATTGAGCTAGTTTGTGTGTGAAATGTGCTATACAAATAAAACTGCTTTGCTAAAGTATAATATGTATACACAATATGTGTATGAATGTGTGTCTATGACGCAGAGAGTGTGTGAGAGAGAGAGAGAGAGAGAGAGAGAGAGAGAGAGAGAGAGAGAGAGAGAGAGAGAGTGAGAGAATGTGTGTGTGTGTGTGAATGTGTATGTGTGTGTGAATGTGAAAGAATGTGTGCTGTGCTACAGACGTCTCCTCCGGGTCTGGCCAAGCCAACTGGTTTAGCTGCCGATGGGCAACAAGCTGGTGCTTCTGACAAACACTAAATCAGGGCCTGTCAGGCACCGCAAGTGCTTATATGGACTTTGTATGTGTGTGTGTAACTGCCTGACCTTAATTCAGACTTTTACAGCAATGCTGCCATGATCTTCTGAAGAGGTTGGGTTGAAGTGAGTTCCTCAGTGTGTGTGTGTGTGTGTGTGTGTATATTTATGTATTGTAAAACATGTTTTGTGTCTACACTTTTGGTGCACCTCAAGTTTAAGCTCCAACATGTCCATGTTTAGATCCTAAACCCCTTCACATCAACAACATCGCTAGTTTACTCTCACTCCACCGCCTGACCTCTGGGACCACTCTCAGCCTTCCACACACTGTTCACTTGAGGAATGATTCACACCCCACTCTCTCTCCACACACACACACACACACACACACACACACACACACACCCCAACAGCAGGACACAACACCCTTCACAAAAATAACCCTCCGCAAACTCTTCTGAGCTGCAGCACAACACATACACCAAAACTGCTGGTCTGTCTCTTTCAAAAAACAACCACCCCAAAAAAGACACCAGGCTAAACTGTCAGGAAGCCGTTAAGGTTATAGAGGAGGAACTGCTGGGAGATAAATCTCCTGAAGAGGCAGCTTCTGCTTTTCCTCTTCCGCAGACTCACCGTCAGATTTGTTCTGTGCCAGGATGGTCACGTTGTCTCCCTTGGGAATCTCCAGGAGGAACAGCACGGCCTCCTCACGCACGATGCCCCGAAAGTCTACATTATTCACCTGTGGTGGAAGAGGATGTAAACAAACACACACACACACACACACACACACACACACACACACACACACACACAAGCATACGCAAACAGAACATGCATACTATGTTAATGCATAAATTCAGGTCTGATACTTATAAACAAATCACAATAACACTGACATCTAATTCCTGTACATCCATAACACATATCTAATGTGCATTCATATAGACAAGACAGAGCACAGAAAATATAAACACACACCCACACAACCAAACAAACACACACACACACACACACAAACACGCACACACGCACACACACAAACAAGGGAAATTAGAACATGTCACAAAAAGTGATTCATTCTGTTTTGCTTGGGCGGGACTGGGGTACTCGAGGCTGCAAACCCACAACGAGAAACACTCGGATCCTGCAGTCAGCCAAGAGAAATTCATGTTTCCAGGGGAGATGGGCTATGGCATCAGTGCTACAGGAATGGCAGCAGTGTACAGCGACTACTTAGCACAGAATTAAACTGCCTTTTCCCTTTGACTAATGCAATACATAATGGGTGTGGTTAACAGAGGGGAGATTGCAGTTCTCACTCAGGGGGGCCAGCGGGTCGCGACCTTTGACTGGCAGCTCTCAGCAGGCTACAGTCCCATCATGAGCACCCTCTCATCTACTCTCCCCTAGCCTACCCCTCCCCCCAATCTCTGCCCAGCCAGACAACAGCTGACTGATCAGTACCAGCCTCCGTCTGGCCTGATCTGTGACTGCCAGGTCAGCGCTATATCCCCTCCAGCGTCTACTGTGCTCCACGTTCCCCGTTCTGTTGTTCTGTGCTTGATCGATAAAATTCCATCTGAGTTCTGCCTCAGTCTCAGGGCTAAACGTGACCTGAGATCTGACCTCTCATATTGTCCATGCTGTTCTCTCTCTGCTGCAGCCGTAACAGCTGGGCGAACGCGCCAGACGGGGCCGTGTCAGGACATCAGCCAAGCCACACAGGGAGGCTGGTGGGGCGAACAGATCGACAGACAGTCAGCCCCCCCCCCCACCCCCCCAAAAAAAAACTCCTGCTGGGCTCCGGGGTTTCACAGATGCAGTTTTTTAATTTGGTTTCTTTTTGGGCCTAATCCCAGCATGAGACGGATGAAGTGACTCAGCTTATTAACATCCACTGGCTCATAAGGGGACATATTAGGAGCTTTTTTATTATGTTAGGTTAAGCCTGAGTACAGACACCCTGTGGAACCAACTATGGAAGGAGTGGAGGAGTTTTATTGATGTGCTTCTCTCTCTCTCTCTCTCTCCACACAGGCGAATAAAGTTATGGAATTGGGAACTATAAAAGCTTTGATGCTATGAGCTATCAAATTGTTTAATTAAGTGGCCTGCTACTGATTCATATCCACACATTGTTGAATATCACTGTTTTATTTATGTGTAGGCCCACTAGTAATCACCAGTTTAATGACTGTAAGAACAGGACAACAAACAGGGAAAAAAACAAAACAAAATATGGTGGTGGCCAACTGAAATATGGATCTAGCTGGTGTTGAGCAGCAGGTAGGAGGGAACCCTTGCAGCAATAGTGCAGAGTTGTGGGGATGTTTTTTTTGAGGGAAGAATGGAGTATGTTTTTGGGGGGGGGAGAGAAGTGGAAGAGAGGGGTGAGTTTGTTCGCCTGTAGAGGGAGAAAAAACCCAAACAATCACTGTCTTGCCTGGTACTGCTTTAACAGTGACCCTATGAAAACAGAAAGTGTAGCACCTTCAGTATCTGGTCTCCAATGCGCAGACCCTCCTCTTCAGCAGGGCTGCCCTCCTGCACACCAGCGATGAAGATGCCCACGTCGTTTCCACCAGCCAACCGCAGGCCCACGCTGTCGCCCTTCTGGAAGTTGACCATCACAGTGTTCGGCCTACAGGAGAGAGATGAGGACAAGATGATCTAAGCAACCGTGAGTATGTGGAGTAATACTTTTGAGTAATACTTTTGTTTGCAAAAAGTATTAAAGAACAAGGGTGTTTGTTTCTTGTACTCTGCTGCTCATTTTACTTCACTAGGTGCAAAGAGTCAGATTCACTGTTTATTGCATTTGTTTTTTGCATTTTGCATTTGCCTGAATTCTCTGGCAATACAAACACCTGATTTATCATGTCAATAAAGCACTTTGAATTGGATTAAATTTGATTGAATCAGAGTGAGACACAGAGATACATGGGGGCTGGCAGACAGACAGAGAGAAGAGAAGGGAGAGGAAGGAGGCAAGAAAAGGAGAGAAAGAGAGGGAATATTTATAATTCTCTCTGTCAGTACAAGCCTTATCTTCAAAAAAAACTTTCTCCCACCCTCCTTTCTCCCATATCTCCCTCCTATCTCCAATCCCCCATCTTTGCCCTGAGGTACCAACCACAGCCTGGCGAGAGAAAGGGGGAAAAAAAGCCCCAGTATTTTTATCCTGCATCACGTCTAACGTAACCCAATTCACAGGATCTCTCGTGCTGTAACTCTATCTTGGCTGTTATTCTGTGGCTCAGACAGGGCAGTACACAGAACACACTGTACATCCTGTGTGTGAATCACTGTGTGTGTGTCTGTGTCCATGTGTGAACATGCTGATACCACTTTTGTTGACACCACTTACACTTGTGGATACAAAAACCATGTAGTAAAATGAGGGACAGACAGATACTGAATATGGCTGCTTATCTGACTCTCTCACTGAGAGAGAGATAGAGAGAGAGAGTGTGTGTGAGAGTGAGTGTGTGTGTGTGTAAAAGATGTGTATGTCACAGGGTGTGCGAGATGAGCCTGAGCACACTGTCCAGCTTGATCCCTGTTACTCAAACACACACACACAGGGCCTCACTGAGAGTGAGTGTGTGTGTGTGTAAAAGATGTGTATGTCACAGGGTGTGCGAGATGAGCCTGAGCACACTGTCCAGCTTGATCCCTGTTCTTTAAACAAATACACACACACACACACACACACACACACACACACACACACACACACACACACACACACACACACACACACACACACACACACACACACACACACACACACACACACACACACACACACACACACCTGCTTTAGAGGTATCTGCACCTAGAGTGCATTTGATGGGGTACCACTGGAGTCGGTACTTCTGGGTAGAAACACCTTTTGTCTTTTCTCCCTTCTCTATGTCATGGGGATGGGTGCTGCTGAGACAAACTCCTTAACACCACTTCCTGCTCACTTTGCCCTTTCTGTCCCTCAGGCATTACGTCATATTCACACGCTGGTCTCTTTCCGGCACATTCTGTTTTCTCACAACCGCATGTGAACCTTGGCCTCTCAATTCCAGACGCCTTTTCCTGCCATCCTACTTTTCCTACACTCAGACACACACTCTCTCTCTCCCTCTCTCTCTCTCTCTCACACACACACACAGACAGATACACAGACACACACACACACACACACACCCCAAGGAGCTCTGTAAGCTGCAGCAATGGTAGCAGGACTCAAAAATAACCTCTTCCCCAGTGGGCGGTCTGAGCAGGCAGTGAGCTCATGAATATGAACAAGGGGAGCAGTGGGCCGATTAAAAGACTGACGGAGGAACGGAGAGATCAGTAAACAAAAGAGGGGTTGGGGGGCTGGGGTTGCAAGAGGAAGTGTACATGAGCAGTAATTCTACACCACGACTTAACCACACACACTCCCAGACACACACACACACACACACACACACACACACACACACAATGATTTATATAGTCCCACCCTCCCTCCAGAGAGTTCCAATATAATCAATCTAATCTCCACAGGTATAGTTTTAGCAACACTACCCCCAAACCCACAAATCACACACACACGCATGCGTACATGCACACACACACTCTTCTCCAAACACTCAGCACTGCATGTCAGAATAACGCATGACATGATGCAACCCTAGCACACTGTGCTTCTCTCTGACACTCATTCACAATGCCTTTGATGGAGGTGTGTAGCAGGGAAAAGACACTCATGGCGTTTGGCACAGAAGGAGGTCTGTGTGTGCTCGCTCACTCACTCACACACACACACACACTCACACATACACTCACAGACACTTACCCACACGCATACACTCTAAGACACTCTCACACACTGTCACACACACACTCACTCACCCGTAGATAGCCTCATCCTCTGGGCTGGGCCGCAGCAGGATCTTAGGAGTGGTCTTTACAGCAGCTGTGTGTGAGAGAACAATGATTGAGTGTGTGCAGACCACCGAAGGACTGACGCCCATGACCTTTAGCTGTTATCTAACACTCATCCACAAATATAATTACCACATCAAAACAAACATGTGTGCTTTAAATACTAGCAGTAAGTGAAAAAGAAGATTTTTTTTCCATGATGCTTTGCAGGTGTTGTGCGACCTACCCGGGGGTTCTTCTGGAGGGGGTTCTTCGTCCTCTCTCTCTTCCTGTGGAGGCAGGATCTCGGGGATTTTGAAGGGGGAGCCCATGGCGCTCATCTTTGTCAGTCTGCTAGTAGGCTCTTCCCTGGAATAAAAAAAAGTCAACATCACATACACCAGTGAGAGAAGAAGATATAAATACAGTTATGGTCATGTGTGAGATGTCATGTGATTTTTCATGTGTAGGAAAGGCAACAAATAACTTTCAATTCTGCAATTGCCTCTGTACTGGAATTGATGGTTTTCATCTTTAACTGCGAACAAAACAATGGGCCTCATTCACCGACCATTCTTGTGAAGATATTTGTTCTTAAAACCAAAAACATTTATTTCAAAAAGATTTGTATTCACCAATACAAATACAATTTAAACCAATACAATTTAAAATGGACTTTAAGAACAATTTTAAGAGAAGATTTGGTGAATAAGGCCCATTGTTTTGCTGAGATTAAAACTGTAAGTAATCACAGCTGTCCTGTGTATCTGACTAACACACCTGGTGTTTTCACGTGGGATCTCATTGGACGAGTGGGACGAGAGGTCAGACTGCCTGGACCTCTGGTCATCCTGCGGGGAGTAGGAGTGGTACGACTCGATTTCCGACAGGTCTGAGATCAGAGACAGAGAAGACAAGGCATAATGTCAACAAGCAGCATAGAGTTTACAGGCTTATTTGAATCCCCCCCAGCAAGACCAAGCCCAGAGGAAAAATAGCCCCATCTTTGATGTCCAATGAGCACCCAGACAGAGCCCCTGTGTGTGTGTGTTTGTGTGTGTGTTTGTGTGTGTGTGTGTGTGTGTGTAGCGTGAGTTTGCGGGAGTTAACTCGGAAGGATCTGCCCCATTATAACAAACACACCACAGCAACAAGAAAGTCAGGAGGGTTAAATGATTCCAAAGCAGCTCCAAGTCTGTCTGCCTGTGCCCTGTGCCCTGACAAGTGTCGGGACAATGAACATTCATCAGGTTAGGCATTTCAAAAAAGAACAAATAAAATCTATAAGCAGATTTTACTGTCTTGTCCCTTTCCTCAAGGGTAATACAGTCATTGTTTTTTTGTTATAAATTCTAAAAGGAATGAATGATCTACACAGATTTTGCAGTCCCATGCAATTTCACGTGAAAGGGAAAACCGCTGAGATGTATGTGTGTCTGTAACTGTGCATATGTGTGTGTGAGTGTGTATGTGTGTGCACTTTATGCCCAGGCTGTGAGGGGTTCATACTAGGCGCTGTGGGGTTATAATGAGGCAGAACAGAGCAGCGTGATTGAGCTTGGGGTGGGGTTGGGATAGGGGAGTGAGGGGGGGTGGGGGGGTGGGGAAGTGAAGGGTGGGGTTGGAGAAGTTGGGTGCGGTTGAGGGTGTGAGTGTGTGTGGGAGAGAAAAGCCTACGGGGAGCAGAGAAGCCCATCAGTTGGTGCAGAGCAGAGACCCAGGTGAGAGGGTGTGTGAGAGAGAGAGGGAGAGAGAGAGATACAAGATGCTACTGTGAACTGTCCTGGCAAAACGCCTTGCCACATGCTCAAAGCAGCACACTGTGCGAAGCCTCCTTGCACGTGGGTGACAGCAGCGTGAAATAGTGAAGGCAGATAGCAACTGGTGAACTGTTAAATCGACATGGCAACTCATTTTTTTCCTGAGAGCCTAGGGTATTTGTGGATGATTAATGGCCAACTAAAAAAATTGTACTTCAATTGTTCATAGCTACGGTGAATTGTCAGCAGCAGTGACAAAGCCATTCTTTTTCCAGGACAGTTCATTAAACAAAATGTCTGTTAATTAGTTCACGGTTCAGTAATATCAGGACGAGAGACCTTTCCCAAATCAGTGACAGTCAGAGAGATTCCACATTAAAGAGACAGACAGACAGACAGACAGAGACAGCAGGAGGGAGGGTTACTGTGGTTTTTGGCGAGTTTACACAGTACACTTAGATCCTTAGATCCGCTGTGTTAAATTAAACTCCTTAGCTCTTCTGGGTGATGGGTGGAGTCTGACGACCAGCATGCCTTTTCTGCAAATCTACAATAAACTCCAGTTACATGAACATGTAGACACATGTAGAGTGCATGTGAATCTGTGGACGAGGAAGAGCAAAACTCTTACACTGGCAGTGTAGGAGAGAACGAAGGGTTAAATCCTGAGAAACTGATTGGCCACAAGCAGTGTATAAATATAGACAGGAGGCAGCAACAACAACAACAACAGCAGCAATATCATCATCATCATCATCATCATCATCAACAACAACAGGAGCAAAAAAAGTCTGTCTTTAGGGAGAGAGTTGGGAGTGGCTGAGCACCCGTTTGAAGTTGCCAGATGCCACTTTAAGTGGTGGTGGTAGTGGCTGTGGTGGGTGGTGGGAGATGGGGGTGGGGGCTGGATGGCAGCTGCGGAAACCAAACCGAACCAAACTGGGGGATTTGACAGGGCACAGAGACAGACAGACAGAGAGAGGGAGGAGGGATAGGGGGATAGAGAGAAAGAGAGAGAGAGAGAGAGAGAGAGAGAGAGAGGGTGTGAGTATGAGACAGAGAGAGTGAGTGTGTAAGACAGAGGCGGAGAGAGGGAGGGAGGGAGGGGGAGAGAGAGAGAGAGAGAGAGAGAGAGAGAGAGAGGGAAGATGAAATTACAGTGTGGCTGTAGTGGGGTAGGACATGTGTCTTGCAGACTGCTCCTAAAGTCTGGCCCAGACACAACACAACAAAACATATCCTCTGGGTGACGTGGATGCCTCAAACAGCATACTGACAACACAGTCAGAAGAGAAGAAGAGCTAGAGAGGGACAAGGGAGGAAAGAGGGAGAGAAGAGAGGGAGGAAAACAGGAAAAAGAGGAGAAATCATACACATGTATTAAGTGACATGAATCCTCTGCCTCTCCATCTCACACACACACACACACACACACACACGTAGGTCCACACTGGAAGTAAACACACACTTCCCCTTCCAGAGCATCCCTCTGTGATAAGCATCAGAGGAGAGAGAGCCACGGGCTGGGTGGGGTGGGCCAGCTCTGAGATGTGCTCTGTTACAGATTACCACAGTATGACAATCTCATCTAGATCACCCGGGATTAGGGGGTCGAAGGGCAAGGTCCCGCCGTTCGAACGGCAAGCGGAGGCAACAGTGCGTGACGTGGCAAAACACTTTCCTCCTCCTCCTCTTCGTCACAACTATGGTTGAGGAGCGTCACTGCAGTCAGCTACTGTGTCCCGTTTCCCCAGCTTGGCACAATCCATTTACGTTGCACAAGTTCACTTAGTGTGCCGTAACTGTCTCTCAATTTGCTACCGTGCAAATGGAGTCCGCTCTCTGGATAAACACTTGAGGAGGAGACAGTGCTGGTTCGCCATCATCAACAGTGAACAATGCCAGCAGAGAGAAAGAGAAAGAGAGAAAGAGAAAGAGAGAAAAAGAGAGAGAGAGAGAGAAGCCAGGCTGGCACTTACAGTCACCACTCCAATTCACACAACACATAAATGAAATATAGGACCTATGAACAGCTTTTCAACACAGCAAAGATGGTAAATGGACTGAGGGGAGGGGAGGGGGTGGTGTGAGGGAGAGGGAGAGAATGAGAGAGAGAGAGAGAGAGAGGTACAGAATAGAGGCACACTAGTCTACAGTCTGATTCTGTAAGGGGCTGAAAAAAGGTGGGAGTGGGTGGTTGTGTGGACACACTGGTACAGGGTTTGCCTACATGTCAATAAGCCAATAAAAGAGAGTAGAGCAGGGTCTTTCTCGGGTGTAAATAAGGCTGGATGAGCTGCCAACAGGATGTCAGCAGCGTGCATTAATACCATAAAGAGTGGATGAGTGCATGGAAATCTATGTTGAGCAAGACAAAAAGCATCAACTGTATGTTGTGGTTAAACGAGTGGTGCTGTTCTTTTTTTTTGCAGAACGGAAGCATGGTGTGTGGTACAATGCATTAGTGTGTTAGAACGAAGATTCACAGAGCTTACCTACTTAAAACCAGGGATTTTCATTGAATTCTCTGCATTTGGAATTAAAAGATCAGTTGCCTTTTTTGGGTTGGCTATAACTTGAGAATAAAAATCACACAGGAAGTCTATTCGGTCTGCTAAGCTTAAAGTCACATAAACATTAATGTGACTTCATTTAATCAAATGAATGTGATTAAAATGTACGCAAAATAACTGGATTATCAAAGGGACACATAAAAATGCATGCTTACTGTCTATATACAGTAGCATAGTGCATAAGATGCTAGCCATCTGACTCATCAGACTAGTTTGATCCATTGGCATTATTCAACCTGATTAAAGAAATCACACAAACAGAAAGATGTGCATAAAATGTTTTGTTTATTTAGTGAGAGGAGTATTTAATTAGACGTTAGGAAAATAGAGGTGCAAAATGTGAAAGCTTTACAACGGTTGTGGCACTGAATTGTTTTTTGTATATATATATATATATATATATATATATATGTGTATATATAAAGATTACGGGGCAACCAAACTTTGGTGCATCTCTGCAGTCCTTCACCTAAAAGTATGACATATTATCTGTAAAAAAGAACACAGAATTAAGATTTTCCCGTGGGTATGAATGAATTCTTGCTCCAGTACAGTCATGTGACAGTGATATGTCCAGTTATTCCATGTATGCGATATTAGCTAACAGAGAGACTATTGTAGTTCAACCTTCTCCTGTTTTATGCTCATATTTAGTGTTGCAACATGAATCTCTGGTGTTTGAGAAGAGTTGGAATAATGCCATTGGACAATGTCACCAAGGTTAAGACATCATGAAATCACACCATCATAATGGCTGACATTCCCCATTCCAGCCACACACACACAAACAAATAATAAATGACGCTGTTTGTGGCTTACAGCAATTAGTTCCAAGCTTAAGCCTGCAAAAGATATGCACACTCTGTTAATGTCATGGATCCCAGCCAATTGATATTCACATTGGCTTGTGATTAGCAGTCTCATGCTTGATTGCAAGACATCCGGGCATTGGGGAGTGGGCAGCCTGCTTCAGTGTGGGTGATGGTCTGGGTGGCTGCAGTCTTGACAGTGAGGCAGCCATGGGGAGTCATGGGCCGAGGTGGGAAGGATGCCTGGCTGGTGGGTGGGTGGTTTGTTGTTTTTTTTGGGTGGAGGAATGGTGGGTAGTGGAGTGGAGTTGTGGGGTGGAGGGGTTGGGGGGGAGGTGGTTGAGAGATGTCCCGTCAGTCGTACTCACCATCCGGCTCGGAGTCACTGTCCACCAGTGCAGGCATGCGGATGAGGATCTGACTGCGGTCCCTCTGCACCACCAGCTCCAGCTTGCCACGGGACTTCTCTATCAGCTTCCCCGCGTCATTCAGCGACAAGTTCTCTGTGACTGTTCCGTTGATCTGCAGAGAGGTGAGAGAGGGGGACACACATATTAAGGCAGCTGAAGGAGCCAGGGACCATTGACACGCTGTTCATGTTCATCTGAAAGTTAACTGCTCTGCTGCACACTGACGTGAGATGGCAAACTAGCCTACAGTAGCCTAGTCTCAAGTTCTTGTTTCGACTGCTCTGTCTGGGAAAGAGTTTCTCTTTGACATTAACAGCATAATGACGGTTATAGATCCTTCATAATATGGCATTTTTAAGAGCTGACAGACACGCTGAATAAGAGTACAAGGAAAAGGCCAAACCACAGTAGATTTGAAGCAAAGTGGGAGTGGGAGTGCGCAAAATTTGCACCCCTGGGATGCAGGGGTGGGGGTGGGGAAAAAAAATAAATCATGCGGTCGGTCACCCCTGTCATATAGACAACCTATAACTACACTCTTTCATGGTGGGTGTGAAGGAAACCAAGGAAAATTCATTATTAAATAATTTTAATACTTTATGAATACAATAATATAGTAAAAAAATATGAAATGTGAAATATGAAATGAAATTATGTCCCTTTTGATAGCAAAACTCTACTCCAAGCTATTATGCTGGCATCAGTTTTTAAATCACATTCATGACGTGTGTTTTCTGGCTCAAATACTCTGTGGAAACAGACATGCTGATTTCAATGACATGTAAATGAAATCCAGCACTCAGGGAAGCACCTTGAGGATGATGTCTCCCTCCTGCAGGTTCCCGTCTCTGGCAGCCAGGCCTGTGCTGGTCATCTCCTTGATGAAGATCTGGCTGCCCAGGCGGAGTCCATACTCTGTAACAGGCGAGGAGACATAGATAGATAAACAGATAGATAGATAAAGTGAGTGCGAGAAAGAGAGGGGGGACGGAGGGGGGAGAGACAGAGACCACAGAAGCTGGTGAATCAACGCTGCTGCTGGTACATTATTGTCCCCTACCACACTGCCCTTGACCCAAAGCTAACTTTCCAATGCCGCCTCGGGCCGGAGCATTTTAGGACAATGTTCCACTGACTACTGACCCAGCTGCGCCAATCAGAAGGCACAATCGACTAACCAGCCACAGCAACAAACACAGTTTTGTACTGAGGCAGTTTCACACCATATGGATCTCTCCTGGTAATGAATGTGGGATATTAAATTTTTTCATGCATCAAGTATCACAACATCGCTCCATCAACAACAAAGCAAACATGAGCACTGCAGTGTATTTGAATGAAATACTCTATGTCCTTACTAGTTAACGCAGAACAAGCATGGAAAATAAGAGAGCTCTCCTGTTTGGCATCTCTTTGTCCTGACATCTGGTTTTTCCCTTCTCACCTCTTCGGTTTATGTGAGTAGGTGACTTTGACCACTTTGATCCCAATGTGATTATGAGGAGGCCTGCCAGGAGATACCGGCTGTGGCCGGATCATAACAGGAGGCTCAACGCTGACTGCACAACGTCTTGGCTCGAGACGCCAACGCGAAATCAGATTAAGAAACTGTTATGTTCATATGATTAAAAATACCATGGTGATGGGAAAGGTGATAGAGAACACATGAAAAGAGAGAAAGAGAGAAAAAGAAAGGGGTCAAATGGAAAGATAAACAAAGCGAGGGAGGCAAATACAGAGTATGAAAAAAAAGGGACAATCTCCAATGTGCAATTCAATTTTCAGAGCCAAACAAAAAGACTTTAGGATCACTGACCATTGAAAGCCCTTTAACCCTGACTCTGAAACAGACTCAGAGAGAGAGAGAGAGACTCCTGAGCACAACCCACTCAAATACCAAGGCAGGTCATGACAAGGATGGTCTCCTCGGTTTGTTTTTTCAAATGAGCAGGTTGACTTTGCTTAAATCCCATGGAAGAGAAATATTACACAACAACCCTCTGGAGAGCACAGAAGGAGGGCCAACACGAGGAGAGCTGTTCCACTACATGTCATCAGGAACAAGTTCAGACCTGTTCAACACCCAGGCACAGGCTGTGTGGTCCAGGGTCTTAAGGGCCTTTATTTTTCACCTACAGGCAAAGCCACAAGGAACCTTTCCCACATAAAGAATGCAAAATGATAGGGTGCTCTCCCACAGCCGTTGCTATAAAAAAAAAAAATCTAGCAACAAAGAGTACATAATAGTGCTTTATCTATGTCAGAAAATCAGTTGTCTTCAGCTGTAGGGTAGACACCTTGTTTTGTTCTTAGAGGGCGGTTCTATACTCACCCTCATCAGGCCGGTTCTTGACCAGCAGTACATTGACAGGCTTTTCTAGCGGCTCCAGGTTGTTCCGGCGGCTGAGGGCGGGCGAGGGCTCGTGCAGTCGGTCCCTGCTCTGGCTGCGAGTCACCTTCTCGTCCCGAGGCTCGTACCGGCGCGAATCGTAGCCAAGACCTCCACCGCCGCCGCTACCCCCTGGGCTGCCGCGGCCTCGGCTACGCTCCCGCTGGTAGCGTGGCTCCGGGCTGTGGCCCCTCTCCAAGGCCCGACCGCGGCTGCCATCCCTCCGGTAGCCACGGTCGGTGGGGCTAGGCGACCGCTCTGCGCTGCGCCCTCGGCTGGCTTCACGGCGGTAACTGCGGGCATCGTAGTCGGGATCCAGGTAGTTGCTGCCACCACCGCGGCCCTTTTCCAGGCTGTGGTCGCGCTCGCGCTGGGGATAACCCAGGCCACCGTTGTTGCTCCTCCCCCCGTTCCAGCCAGGATCATTGTCGGCAGTGCTGTGGATGCTCCTGCCGTCGTCGGCATAGTAACTGGAGCTGTTGTAAATGCGGCTGTCCTGCCCTGGGGACGGGGGACGCTTAAGGGCATGGACGGACACTTTACGGGGTCTTTTCACCGTCTGGTGAAGGAATAGGGGAGAGAGTGATAGAGAAAGAATGAGGGAGAGAAAAAGAAAGACAGTGAATGAGTGAACCAGAGGAAGAAAGGGGAGGGGGTAGAGAGAGAAAGGAAGACAAAAGAGACAAGAGGATTAACGCTCGCACCTGATCCACAGTGGATATCTGCGGCTCATGCTATGGTTCAGCAGGGTAACCTTCACATAACATTACACGGTGCTGAGATTAAAAGCCCAGGGGCATCTTTTAATCTCTGCAGGACTGCGCTGCAGTGGGAGCAGGAGGTACGATGGCAGGCCTGATCTCTACATACATATCACGTAACAATTACAATTACCATGAATGAGCTAGGGTAATACAAGTATAGAAGTTATCTAAAAAAAAAATATAACTAACTTTGACATGGACAAAACTATACTTTGTGACCTAAGAAGACTTGACTTGATTTAATTTCTGGTACAAAGTTCAAAGAGGGTTCCCTAAAAGAGTGCTGGCATTAAAAACATGGCAGTGTCAACACAAGGTATCAAGCACTATGACTCATAATGCTGTAATGAAGTGGAATAATTCAAATAAAACATGGCCTGAAAGCCATCTTCCGCATAGGTTACAACAACATGCTTAAGCCAGCCTGTCAAAACAGCAAAGGCGAGAGCAGAGATGTCTCCTCTCCCTTCTGGCCTAACAAGAACAATACTCACAATCTTGGCCACTTTCCCACATTTTCTGAGTTGCTGCACAGCAAAGGCATGAGGCACGTTATCCATGGGGATGGCATTGACCTGAACAACACGGTCGTTCTCGCTGTCAACAACAAAAGAGAAAAAGAGAAGAGAAAATAGAGAGAAAAAGAATGGATCGACATATTAAATCCTTCTACAATTACACTTGCTCTTAAATCAATGTTTAACTTAAAGCAGCAAACAAAAACAGCAGTATTTAGGAATGCAAGTGGTTAAAGATTTAATAATACATTTGGCACATGTCAACAGACAGACAAACCAGAAATAATAGACAGACAGACAAGGCCATCACGTACTACAGTAGGCTGTCTGCAGGCCCGCCCTGCAGAACGTCAGACACAATGATGGACGTCTCCCCACTGTCTGCATTTGGGTTGTCTCGGCCCCCAGACACGGCAATCCCGAAACCCATCTTGGAGTCCTGAATGACAAGTAACATGATAGTGAGAGTGTGAGAGATACAGAGAGAGAGAGAAAGAGAGAGAGAGAGGGACAGAGGGAGGGATAGAGCAAGAGAAAATGAAACCCAGAGAGAGAATGAGAATGGTGGGGGGAATTACCATGAGAGAAGAAACAAATGATTCATTTAAAGTGTGGAAATAAATGGATAAAGAAAGAGCGACGTCATTGGAGAGAGTGAGGAAAGGAGAATAAAGTGAATTCATTAAATCATGGGGGAATGAATGGAATGTGAGAAAAGGGATAGAGAGAAGGAAGAAGTAGGTAGAAAGAGAGTGATGGAGAGGAAATGAGCAGGAGAGAGAGAGTGGGGGATAGAGAGTAGAAAGGGGAGAGAAAGAATGCGAAAGGAATTGCTCTCTCTGCCAGAGGCCTACTAATGTGTTTTCTCATGATAGACTCATACATCACGATGCACAGGTAAAGTGCAGAGGCCTTCAGTAGACCTCAGAGACCCACACCTCCTCTTTCCTCTCCTCCTCTTCCTCCTCCTCTCTTCCCGTTCCCCCTAGCCCCTCGCGACCAGATTACATCCGCCGCCAAACACCTCACAGCTGGACGTGACTCATTTCTTAATAGAGCAAGAGAGAGAATGGAGGGGAAGAGTGTGTGTCTGTGCGTGCGTGCGTGTGTGTGTGTGTGTGTGTGTGTGTGTGTGTGTGTGTGTGTGCAGGTCAGCCTTGAGGTGGACTGACTAAACAACTGTCACTGGGAGCGTGAGCGCGGTGGGAACCTCCATGCAGATGAAGACACATGATGTTTCACCAGTGGCTAGACTGATGCGTTCAGATAAATAAACACTTGACAAGACCGAGACTAACGCAGACAGGCAGGAACACACACACACACACACACACACACACACACACACACACACACACACACACACACGCACACGCACACGCACACGGGTGCTGGTTGGCTACAGACATTGCCTCCCAAGGTTGCGGCGGGCTTGTTATTGACACAGAAAAATGACACCGTGCGGGTGGACTACATAAGTGGCAGCTGTGAGAAGAGACAAACGAGAGGCCGACACCATCGCCCCTCCACCGCCTCCGATCTCCAATCTGAGCCTGATACCCTGTGCTGCCAACTCCCTCTTTATCTCTCCCCACCATCTGGGCGGTGGGGGGTGGGCCAGGGGGTGGCTCTTCAGAACGAGCAAAAGAGGAGCCCAGAGCATCAATCCATCTGATAAGCAGCCGCATTAAAAAAGGAGGATCACAGGAGCCCTGTGTGTAAACTCTGGCCTTCCTGTTATGTCGAAGGACGCACCCCAGCCCCCACCCCCAGGCCCAAAAAAAATCCCTGTGGCCCAGCGCAGTGCATTACTCCTTCATGTTCAATCAGATGCTTATCGTCTGTTGGTGGAGGAGGACAGCAAAGGACTGCGATAAAAATGGGTCTGGTCTTTCCACGCGTCACTGCCACTGCAGCTAACGCTGCTGCTACCTGCCCTGGAGTGGAGCGCTACTCTTGAGAGGACTGGCAGAATGGGACGCGTGGCGTGGCACAGTGCAGTGCAGTGCAGTGTGGTGCGCAGCAGCACAGTGTGGAGCAGAGGGACACGATGGCTGAGGTTGGCCCCATGATCTTCTGAAGGCTTAAAAGAATAAGAAGCTTAGAAGTCCACCAGATCAGCATGGTGATGAAAAGGATGTGCAGTATGTGTGTATGTGTGTGTGTGTGTGTGTGTGTGTGTGTTTGTGTATATATATGTGTGTGTCTCCAGGGATCTAAGGACAGCCAGTGAGACAAAAAATCCAACAAAAACAGCGGCAGAGATTTCATAGAAACAGTGCAATCTCAGGAATTCATCTCTCTGACAGATTTGGCAAGCCACAGACAATTGCCAAAAAATAAATAAATAAATAAATAGATGCAACAAGTAAATCCAACAGAAAAAAATGTCATCCTGTGAAAATGGGAGGGATCCTCCCAGCATTCCTGTAAATGAAGAGGACTGGGAGGCCGTCATTCCTCTGGGGAGAGAGCTGGAGGAGTGGCTGCTTCTGGCAACACAATACACAGCCTGCTGCCAAAGCCTCTCCAAGCCCCCTCTCGCCTCCATCCTAACTGGCCTCACTTCTGAGTTTCCTCTCTCTCTGGAATAAGTTAAACTTCACCATTTATTTGTCTAACAGGTCCACTGAAATTTTCTGCTGCTTTAGCAGCAGTGAAACCTGTATAGTCGGTCTAACGTGGCTGTTTTTAATTTTGCCACAGAGAGACAGAAGGGGAGAAAAAAAAAAAGGTAGGAAACACTGCGAGGCTTTGGGCAACACCAACGTGCAGAACGCCAGGGCCAGCCCATCTCAGCCCCTGGCACCCATGCCATCAATCTCAAATGGACTGCCTGTTATTCAGGCAACCTTTACAGCGAGCACAAACCACCCCCCTGGCAACCACTGAGGGCGGCCCCATAAACACCACCCAACTGCGGTGACTGTTAAAACAGTGATATTTCACAGGGGCCCTCCTCTCTGCATGGCAGATGCAGCGACGGACACGGAGAGCCAAGCAGACGCTTAGAAGGCTGAGAGAGAGTGTGTGTGTGTGTGTGTGTGTGCATCTGTGTGTACGTCTGTGTGTGCGTTTGTGTGTGGTGGGGGGATAGTGAGGAGAGGGGAGTGTGTGTTTATGCATTTAGCAGACTTTTTTTATGCATTTAGCAAACGCTTTTATCCAAAGCGACTTACAACTCATCAACTATCAAGTGTTCAGGGCCAGTCTCCCCTAGAGCAACTTAGGGTTAAGTGCCTTGCTCAAGGGCACAACGGTGGCAGCTGGGATTCGAACCCACAACTTCTCAGGTTCTGTGTGTGTGTGTGGAGAGCCAGCGAGATGGAGGAAAAACAAAAAATGCAAAAGTCACTTACCCTCTGTAGCGTCACAGTGTACTGCTCCCAAACTGTCTCCTCCATTCCTGAGGTCTGTGAGGGGAGAAGAGAAGAGATGGAACACGTGTGAGTGGGGGAGCTAGGAGGAGGACACTTGCATGCAACTACACTCATCTCTGACTAAAGACAGCAGGCAAACAGAGAGGAGTGTGTGTGTGTGTGTGTGTGTGTGTGTGTGTGTGTGTGTGTGTATGTGTGTGTGGAGGTGAGGACTGGACTCTGTTTACTTGCATCAGTCCACCGAGAGAGTGCCATCCGTATTGTGTTCGTCTATTTTATAGAGGATGGAGAACGACAGACATTAACAGAGAAAACCCAAGATCCCAGAAAACATAGCCTGTGTAGGAATATGCCTTCTACATAATGCAAGACACATCTCGCTTCTGACAGGAGAGTAAACAGTGCATCTTTCAGTGCATTTTAAAATGCACACAACAGGGACAAGCGTCTTCCACAACATCTCACTGTTCACCACAACCGACCTGACACATTCCTAATGTGTGCACATACGTTTCTATGTGTTTCTATCTGTGCCTCGACAAAAGAACAGTTTTCGGTAGTACCGTTAGTGCTGGAAAAGGAGGAGGGAGAGTCGAGGTCATCTCCCCTTGGTATCAAATACAGGGGTCATACTCCTTCCGGACCACCAGGTATTGTACTATCAGAGGTTCCTTTATCCTTACTGTAGCATCAAAATGAAGCGGTAAAAGGTAAAAGAACATCACAACGCTTTAAAAGCTTTCTCCATTACACGTCCTGACCCGCTCTTTCCCCTGACCCCAGTCTAACTAGTATTTGTGCAGAGTGCAGCCCATCAAGACATCACATTCTGGAGTCTAGGGGTCTGTTTCAAAAAGCATAGTTGGCAACAAAGTAAGCAACTTTGTTGGTTGCAATGCAACTGGCCACTGCCAACCAATTTAGTTACATTCGCTTAAAGTTAAATATGCTTTGCCAGACCAGTAAGGCTGAAGTGGGAGAGTGTTACATGGCCATTCAATAACATTTCTGCAACAATTCTGGCTACATTCCGCAGTGTAACAATCAAGTTCATGTTTCCATGAGACAAAGTTCAAGGAAAAGTCTGCTGGTGTATTTATACCTTATCCCTTGATTAGGAGTGCCCTTCACTGTCACCAGTGTCACCACCTTCACAGAGGGTTACTCCATCATGACAGAACTCTGAGGTAGGGGCTGACCCAAGGTCCTGCCCTGTCATAATACCAATGGAATGTGAGGAGATGGCAACTATGGAGGCTAGAACTACATCCATGAGAGCAGAGAGGGAGAGAGAAAGAAAGAGATCAGAAAAAGAGAAAGAGATCAGAAAGAGAGAGAGAAAGGCAGAGAGAGCATCTGATGTTGTCTGGGTCTCCACCAAAGTACACACAGCACCCACCCTCCTCCTGTTTCCACTTTGTGATCCAGTGCTTATCTGTCCATCTTATCGACGCAGGACTCAAATGAATCCAAGACTGACTGAAGAATTACCAGCAAGCTCTTATTGCTCAGAGATGCCATTATAACTATCTAAGCCTTGTAGTTCAACAAGCTATCACTTTGTGGAATGTCCCGAAAGACACCCCTACATCCATTCTTATAATATCTGTGGTGCACAACCTCAGAGAGACCTCGCCCAATACTTTGACATAATTAACAAATAAATCTACTCATATGAAAGCTTGGCTTTCAGGCAGCAGATGGACTGGGATGCTCATTTGTGACAGTTGCACCACTGCACACAGGCTGCAGCCACAGGGTACAGCTAACAGACATCAGAAGAGCACCAGCAGCAGACAGAATATCAATCAGCTCTTCTGTCATTGCTCTGGAGCCACCGGGACGTAGTCTACTACGTGACACTTGACAAGAAAGCACTCTGCAACTGCCTCAAATGATCTCCATCCGTTTTCCCCTCTGCTCTTTGTTTCAAGTGCAGTGCTCCTCTGTATTCCTCTCCTCTCTCTCTCTCCCTCTCTCTTTTGTCTCCTGTTCCCTCTATTTGCTGTCATACACACAGACACACAATGACACACACTCTCTCTCTGTCTCTCTCTCACACACACACACACACACACACACACACACACACACACACACACAGGAACACACTCCCACGCTGGTGTGCAAATTTAATTGGGCGATCCTGCCTGCAGATATTTGCCCATGTGTCTGACGAGAGCACACACAATTAGGGGAGACGTGTGAGCTTGTTGTGTCTCCCAGCCCGGTGCAGCAGTGGCAGCGGCATCAGTGAGCAGTGAAGAGTAGCAGGGAGAGACACACAGCACTATGCTCAAGCACTGAAAGCCCCTTGCAAAATTAGACACTCCTCCTACTGATACTGATAGATACAGACAGCAGAGGTTTAACCTAGGATTTGTGTGTTGTGTTTTTATGCTGGTGAGGATAAAGATCTTTTTCTCATATCTTTCCTTAAGGCAAGGCAGTCCTACACCTACAAATAAGGACATGACCATGAGTTTAAAAAGGAGTATCAAAATTACTCCAGAGGACTGGAAGGCCAAGAGAGAGAGAGAGAGAGAGAAAGAAAGAGAGAGAGAGAGAAGAAAAAGAGAGATACCTGCACAGTAAAGAGGGAGGAAGAACTGAGATTTTGAACAAACTTTAAAATACAGGATTAAAAAAAAAAGAAACCTGCTCACAGACAGAAGAGAAGTCACCAAAAGTTCTGGTTCTCCAGACACCATGGAAATGTGTAATGGAATGGAATGGAAAGTGTGGTGAGCCCCACGGCTAGGGTTTCCCATAGAGGAGCAGAGTGGAGCCTCATGTCAGTGGAGTGGAGCCTCATGACTGTCTCCTCTTCCCTGAGGCATGCTAACACTTAAAATCCTAGCTATTAGCCCCATAAGCCGTTTCCGTGCGCAATCAGGCGATTTTTCCACTTGAACGCTGCTCATCTCATCTTACAAATTGACCTCTGAGGCGGACACCCACAAACACTTCCCCTCCAGTACACTACTTGCGCACCCTAAATATACCAAATAAATGCAGGTAGGGCACTATACTCACCCACAAACAGGCTTCAAAACAATGGCATACTGAAATATGAATGACACTCCAGCGAAGATAGGAGCCCCTCCATTAGCACTAAACAGCTGCCTTCTCACATTGCTGTACTTAAGACATCTCAGTCGTCCCACGAGGACTAACCCAGAAAGAAGGGCGAGCACCTCACTGACTGCACACTCTCCGCTCTTCTGCTTTTTCCTGCAACGCTCCTCCAACCCCAACTCCAGTCGGCCTTGCTTACTTCGCAGCACTGCGGAACAAGGTCTGCGACTCAGCAAACCAACTTCGATCTTTCCTTTCTCTTGCTCGCTCACTCACACACACACACTGACTCTCTCTCTCCCTCTCTCTCTCTCCCACTTACTCACGCTCTCCTCCTCTCTCTGTCTCACACTTACTTTCTGTAGCCTTCTCACTTGCCCTCTCCAATATCTCTACCCATCGCATTCACTCTCTTCCTGATAGAGGCACTCCCCCCTCCCTCTCTTCTCTGCTGCCTCTCTCAACCTTACATTACAACCACACTTCAAAGAGGAGGCTGTCTGCTAGCTGCCTGCGCTCGGAATATAGGTGTAGCCCTCGGCTCTGACAGGCTGTCCCAAAGGCCCTCAGGAAGCCAATGCCAATAACATCCCCACTCCCCCCACCCCCTGCCCAAACAAGGCTACCACTACCAACCTCTTAGCCCCTAAGCACAACCACCTTCTTTTCTACTAGCACCACGTTCACTGACTGGATGCAGGGACCCCTGCAGTGTCCCTCATGCCGATGCCTCATGCCAACGCATTAACAGCTTTGGTGAGCATGCCAACGGCACAGGGATTTTCCAGTAGCCGGATGAGGGAATGAGAGAGAGAGAGAGAGAGAGAAAGCAAGAAGAGTGTGTCCACACAGAGAGAATGAGAGTTGTGAAGCTGGTTGGATGAACAAGAGGTTGGATGAACAAGAGAGAGTGGGAGAGAGCAACACGGTCAGTGCTGACAGGCATGAACCACATGACAGGGTGACCCATGTGCCCACTGCCCCCAATGCCACTTGCACATGTGCCAACATGTTCTTTTAGACAGACACACAGACAGACACTCACACTCTCACACACACACACACACACTCCACCAGAGGCAAACGCATGGAAGGCAATTAAACACACAGACACCAAGTGACATGTGCCTAGTCTTCAGTGACTCCAGGATTCACCCTCCATCCATTCCACTGCAATGCTCATAGAACTTAATCCAGTCCAATGTGAAGGCTAAACATATGTACAGATAGAAACAGTGAGTCATGTAATGTGCAGAAGAGGTTGGCCACCAGACCTTACATAACTGACAAACACACACACACACACACACACACACATACACACACACACACACAAACACATACACTGAACTTCCTTCAATTGAGGTGATCGCACTGCGCATTTGACCATGCTCATGCGCTGGCACACCTGAGGGCCAGAAAAAAGAGAGCACACCTGCTCACTCTCGCTGAGCGTGCCCAGGAAAAAAAAAATTACCCTCATCCAACTCATCCTGCACCCAAAACCAGGGGGGTCAAAGGGATTAAAAAAAAGAAACGTACATGGGCACTTTATCGGACCGAATGGAGGACAGAGGGCCATGGAGTCATGTGAGGAGAAGAGGCCGTTGGCCCACCATTGTGAATATACACAACCCTACTAGCACTGAAGTTTCCATATCTACTGGCACAGTTAACAACTGTTTATCGTGGAAATTGCTGTGCTCAAGTACTCATTAAGAACAAAGACGTGAATGACAAAGAACAATTCTGAAATCAACTGCAATGGGACCAATTGCCTGATTGAACTACATGTGAGGAGACAATGCAGGGAAACAAGTCCTTCTTAACACAACATATCCGGTCTGCCTGATCCCTTGGGTTGACAGGCGGCACAGCCCTAAGCTGCTTGGCGTAAACCCCCCCCATTGGAAAATGACTAGCTAGTGACAGCAACTTTCCTTCGCTATTCAAACCACTTCCTAGTACTAACTTTCCATCACATGTCACACATTACACACAGACACACACAGAAACACTCCTAGCACTAAAAACTAGTACTCGTAAGATCACTGGAGAAAGAAAGCGAGAGAGAGAGAGAGAGAGAGAGAGAGAGAGAGCAACAGGGGATCAAGCCCATCTCCTGTCTCTGTGGACAGATTGAGAGGACAAGGAGAAGAGGGTTTTCATCCTCAACTCCCTCAGGATTGTTATTAATGGTTCCCCCTCTCTGGTTTCTCTCTCTTTTCTCTTGCTCTTTCTCTTTCTTTGCGCACCAGTCGCAGCATGCAGGAGCCGTTTCGGCTGGGCGAGTAGAGGATGATAAAGCCGTTCCTCAGCTCCTCCGTCTCGCCGCTCAGCTGGAAGCGTGTCCGGCCGCCGCTGCCACCGCCGTAGTTGCCACTTCCCCTCCTCCTCCGCCGCCTCCATCGCCGAGCCCGAGCCCGCCGCAGCCGCATGCAGCAGCCCCCCAAATGGAGCCAGTCCGCGCTCATCTCTCGCGCTCCCTCACTCCATCCGCATTCATCTCTCTGTCTCGCTCTCTCCCTCCCCTTCCATCCCCCACTCTCTCTCTCTCTGTCGCTCCCTTGACGACTGCTCCAACCTGAAATCTAATTAAGTGTCGTGGCGGAACAGATTAGGGAAGCCTGGGTGAAAGGGGGAGGTGGGGGGTAGTGGTGGTGGTAGGGAAGGAGGAGGAGGAGGGGGGAGAGGGAGGTGTGTAAAGGGGGTGGGGGGTGGAGGTGGTGGTGGTGGTGGGAGTCTATAAATAGCACTCACGTCGCTTCGCAGAGTCCTGAGCGCTTTCACGGCACGCGCCCACTTTCGCCGCAGCGCCGTCTTCATGTTGGACGGTCACCGGGCGACGATGGTCTGCCGTCTGCTCATCTCTCGCCCTCTCTCTCCCTCTCTTTCTCTCACTCCTCACTCCCCTTCTTTCTCTCTGTCTCTCCCTCTCTCTCACGCCCCCATCCCTCTAGTCCAAACAGACTGGGCTGCCAGGGCTCGACCATTCTCAGTGTTGGGGCTGCTCATGTCTTATGTAATCCTAATACAATGTTGTCCTACATTCATACATACACACATACACACAGACACACACACACACACACTAAACAAGCAGACACACACATACATACATGCATATTAATGCACAGCTTCCGTGTTCTCATGCGCAGCCTTTAAAAGCACTCCTCAGCACAGGATATTCCCGTGCACTTAAAAAAAACAAAAACATTTGACCACGCCGAGTTCAGCAAAAACCTTTGTCTGCGCTTTTACATTTTAACAAGGCTTTTATGGACAGCAGGCCACTAAAAGCTAAAAAAACATGCTGCTTGTCACTATCTCTCTCCGTCGTCTTATCATCATTGTCATCGTCATCTTTAAAGAGCAAGATGGAATAGGACTATCTATTGCCAAAGCTTCGGAAGCTAACCCCTGTTGCACTACGCCGGACAGACAACCGGCTGAAATCCAGTTTCGCCAATCCAGACAAGTTTGAATCTAAACAAGCCTCAGAGATCAACACAAGTGGGAATTAATCAGGAATAGATAAACTCAAACAGAGATCCGATCCACCCTGTTCGAGGGCATCCAGTTAATTATGGCTGCAAGTTTGCATGCCATGACAGCTGTTGGGTCACGCTTCACAAACACTGGCACCTACACCCAACTGGTCTCATAAGGTGCAAACACCACAACACCAAGGTCATGGATTATACACCCAGCTAACACATATCTTGATTAAAATGTATGCGTGTACGGCATAGTAAGTCCCTCTGGATTAAAGTAACAGCCAAATGAGTCAATAAAAAATGTGAATGTAAAATTAACATCTAGCAAATACAATATTTTACATATAATTTGCAAGGCTAGCCTCATATTCATATCCCCTAACATAAACAAATACACAGACAGACACACACACTAATTTCCACCCTACACACACCAAAAATTAGGACATCTTGCAGGCCAAAGAGGACACCTTTTTTGAGGCTGCAATGACATCTGTTTGGGTCACAACGAGGGAGATGAGGAGAAGATTACCCAAGGATTACGTTCCCATCAAACCGTCAGAGCCAGGAGGGAAGACAAGCCGTGGCCCAGGGACAGGACCCTGATTCAGCCCCCCTCTCACCCGCTTCCCAGCTCCCTTTGCAGACAACCTGGCAGACGGCCCTAACAATCACTCCTCTTGCCCATTAAGTGAATATGTGACAGGCCTCCTCTAGACCATGGAGGAAGATGCAATGTTGTGCTCTTCTGCAAGCCGCAGGCCCTTGGCCTCTTCTCCCTGATTCTCCTTCTGCTACCGTGCTGTGCGACAAGCAGGAGGTGGATGACACACACACACACACACACACACATGACTGATAGAGGGCAATTAGACTTATGTGAGTATTCTCAGCTATGGGTAGCCAGGATGAGGCATGGCTCACAATGCCAGTGCCAATCTGATGAGTAGCTACTGTGTCTGAAACAAGGTGTGTATCCTTAGGCACTGTTAACTCTAATGGGCAGCTCCGGAAAAGTTTGGGTTTTTTTTTTGTGTGTGTGATGGGTGATGTAGCCTGCATGCAATCCGCTTCAGGCCTCTGCCAATCCCCCCCTGCCGGAGCGTGTTGTGTTGCCGCTGGAGGTGGAGAACTCATGTGGTTTACCTGCAGGGAGGAACCATGTGAGAAAGAACAGTGGGGGGTTGAAAGGTCAACAATAAATCTGACCTTGACTTCCAATTACGTGCATATGAGACCAACAGCTCCTGCGATCTACCCTTTCTTCTCAGTAAAACAGTTTTAATAAGGGTGTGTGTATGCGAATATGTGTGTGTGTGCAAATGTGTGAGTGCACACACGCATGTGTGTGTGTGTGTGTGTGTGTTTCCTCTATCTACCTCTCCACAGGAGGCTCACAGTTGGAGACAGAGTCTGCCTCTGCACAGTCAGACCAGATTCTCATCATCATCATCACAGGGTACATGTATTTTAACAACACAATTTTCTTCTCCCTTCCGTTCATACACACACACAAAGACAAAAATTCAGGGTGAATGAAGCATAACCCACAAACACTGAAGTGTCACTTGGCACTAAATTTAGAAGCACCCCCTAGCTCTTTCCCACGAACCGTTATGAAACCCCCACGCCATGTCTGTTGTTGGCCTTCAGCATCATCTTTGCCTAATTTCACACTCAAGGAAATATTCCTTTGTGCATTACGCAAGTAGCCCAATATGCATCCAAAACTTTACACTTGAAGGACTTAAACATGGCAGACAGACCACAGCCTTCATACCAGATCGCAGTGTTTGTTCTCCTTCTGCTCAGCAGAGCAGGGAGTCCTGCTGAATATTTGCCACCGCGGTGAAAGGCTCGCGGGAGAGCTCCCAGTACTGCGGGCCCACTGTGTCAATGTGGTCACGGTACGTTGGTACCGGGCTGCTAAACACAGGGCTTCGAAATGAGCAAGCAAAGTGGAGAGAAGAGCGAGCAGAGAGAGCTGCATTGTGCTGGAGAGTGGCCAGGGACCGTCTCGACAGTTTCGTTCAGCCTGACAGAAGGAATCGGCTTGTGATGAATGTGCCGGCGCCCTTGACGGCCATTTGTTTTCACTGTCAGTACCTGGAGGAACTCGACTGCGACTGATGGCTTAACCACTAAAACTATATGAGGGAGAAAGATGGGAGAGGGCTGAGTTAGGAAAAAAAAAAAAAACCCACAATGGTGAGAATGAACCAAGACCTTGAATTTCTAATGCCTTAAGACCTAGTGGTCTACTTCAGGCAGCACCAAGGTGACTGCCGAACAGATTCACATAGATATTCCAGGTCATCAGTGTTTCTGATGCATGCCCTTGATTGAAATCATTGTCGAGTTATTTCCAGCCATAGTCTCTGCACTCCAGGCTGAATGGCCTGCATACCTGCATGACAGGCACTCATGATAGAGTGCTGCTGAAAGGGTTTACAGTAGGAGGCTGGTCACAAGCAGTTGCTCCTCTTGCTTCCATTTTCACGTTTAAAAAATTCAATGGATTTCCCCATGTTCTTATGAATAAAATATTTGTCAGAAGAGGACAATGGTTTGGAAGAGGGGTTCAGAGAGAAGGGTTAGTTTTTACTCATCTTTTACTCATATTACTCATCGTCTTTTTTTGGGGGGGGGGGGTATTGTCATTTCCACAACTGCGGACCACACTGATCCATCTGATCCCACTGTCGAGGGGCTGCAACAGGTGCAGCCATTACAGACCACTTAAGGGCGTTGGTTTCTAACACTGTCATTAACAGGGCCCACCCACACACCCCTCAAGTGCTGAATAGGGAAGAATTATTCAGTGATGTTGCTTTATGAGACTCTCACAGTGGCAGTTTGTCACTGAATGCAATTCATTAGCCCTGGCCAGGATGATTAATCGCGGCATAACATGTCTCACAACCCACATTAGGTAGGCAGCTGAGTCAATGTTCTCTTTTTAGATGTCCGAGACACATAGGAATGGTTTGAGTTCCATACCACAATTACCACATTTTCTGTGCAATCAAACGACACTGATCCCGAGGAAATAACTCATCATTTAGCATTTGCTGATGCACCGTTATGCTTCGTGAGAGGGAAGTGGGAGTTCAACAGCACAAGCAATACTTTCCTGTGGGATTTCAAATATATGCCTACTTCTCTCACTGACTCTCTCTCCCCGTCTCTGACACACAAACACACACACACACACACACAAATGTGTGAAACCACCACCCAAGGTAAAATAATGAGAGAAAGGATTCATGAGATGGTGAGAGAAAACTCACAGGGCTTTCTGAGTGCACTCAGGATTAAAGTCTGATCTCTCCTAAAAAAAAAAAAAAAAAAAAAAAAGGAGCACTGCGATAATTTCTGACAAATAATCCAATCAGTGACATAATCATGACTTTGGAAGCACAAGGGAAAAGTGAGATCAGTTGTTATAAAACAGACATCTGCCTCCTTACCCACTGGAACTCTTAATCTCTGGGATACGGTTAGAGGTCACAAGAGTTTACTCACTGACCTTGCCAACGCTTAAGCAAGCAAGCAAATAAATAAATAAATGAGTTCCACTTTGCTCCAACAATCAATTTAGTACTCCCGTCTGCCTGGTTTACCACCTTGTTCAAACTCTTCTGTCAAAAGAATTCTCGGAAATAGGCCAGGCTATTTGTTAAATTCTAACTACTTGCCATGTTCTTAAATTTCACACCTTTTCCGAAGTTTATTCCCTTATTTTTGGAAAGATGGACTGACTCAAATGAGGTAATTTAAGACAAATAAACATGGGAGAAGCAGTAAATCGGATTGCGTCCACACCCACACATTTTCCCAGCATGGGAAAGCTGATTAGGCCTACCAAGCTAATTAATACAGGGAAGCATAAATGTTCAAAAACAAAATTTTATATTTGAAAAAATTAAGTGCGATTGGGCTTTGAACGGATGAAGGATAAGCTGGGCTGTCAAAATTCCTGAACAGTAATGGTCTGTCCTGGCACAGTGCCACAAACACTCATTAGAACAGAATTCTGGGAAATGAATCTTCCCTCCACTAAAGCTCAGGGCGTTGGTGCTCTGCGCTACTGTGTGCATTGCGTGTAGATCAAGTACTGACTCATGAACAGCCAGGGGAGGCAGGCCTGTCACTCTGGGCCTGACAGACATCAAGTCCTTGTCTCAAGCAAGGAGCAGTAGGAGGAGGAGAAGATTCCAGGTACCAGGACCGACAGAGCAACAAGACAGATCTGCTGAGCAAAATGTTGAGGGGGTGGATGTGAATGTGTGGATGTGAACTTGTCACTGGATAAATGCTTGCCTATCGATTCAGATTACTGCCACACTTTGTGCAACGGTGCGAGAGTGCACTGACTGAACACACAGTTGCCATTAGCCTTGGCACACAGAATATTCCCTGCCAACAGTGCCAAGCCAACCAAGCTTGACTACCACAAACCACATTATTTCACAGCTGCTCCTTTACTAATAATACCTCTACTAGTTAAGCTGTTGCTACCAGTGTATCATTATCAAAGAGACGATGCTGAGCAAAAATGTCAAGACCGCCACTCGAGTGACCTCATGTACAGTAAATGATAGCATAGACAGGTTTCTGGCACTAAATGCTGAAATGCAATACATACACTCCTACACAGAATCTGGAAATAGTGCAGCCACTACAGCCGATAATTAGATGTTGCATCTGCTGAAATAGCACGCGTCTCCGTCGGCGAGGAAAGCATGACATGAAGCTCTCCGAGAGGAACGATGAGGAGCCTATTTCACAGGACTTCATTCTCTCTGAAGACCCATCTCTGTCTCTCTGGGGGCTTAGTGACACATAATTACCCTTCAGTGGCCCTAGGTGACCTCCGGCGTGTGTGTGTGTATGGGGGGGGGGGGGGGTTGCCCACACTAACAGGAAGCAGGGTCACACTCACACACTCCCTGCTCTCTCTTCTCTCTGCTCTCTAAGCACACACAGTTTAGCTTCGGAGTTCAAAAGCAAGGCACAAGTAGATTTGACCCTGGACGATCATGTAATTTGCCATGAAGAAATTTTCTTTTATAGTGTAAATTCATTCAGTTAATTATAATTTCATTCTGTTGCATTTCCATTAACTAGTACCCATAATCCCTTGTATCAAAGCACAGGACCCAAGGCCTGGTCCCCCAGAGCTAGCACATTAGGAGCACTGCAGAAGATAGTAATGATAATAAAAATTATAATGTGACAGGAAGAACCCTTGAGCAGAAATTAGCCCAAAGTGAGGGCCCATCTGCTAGAGGCTGTTTCAGGAAGTAAACAGAAAGAGGACAGGAAGTGGGGGACAGGAAAGAACAGACTACACCAGCACAAGACATTCTCTTTATTTGTGATAGCCACCACCTGGGCAGGAGGGGGAGTGGGAGGATTGGGTAGATGGGGGTGAACGAGGAAGAATATTTAAAGTTCCCATGTGGTTTTACAAGTAATGTAATCTTTCTGGATATTGCAAATTCCATCTTTCATGTGAAAAATGTTTCATTATAAATCAGGGGGTAGGGGCAAGGATATACAGTGGAATGCAGAGTGATGTTGCATTCCAAACATCACAACAATGCTGAGAATGTGCTTTGTTGTTTTCATTCATCGAAAGGTGGTAAGGGGGCTTTACATCAACTGACAGGAGGCCAGGAGCTGGGGGCTGAGGAGATTTTTGGCCAGGGGGCTGTGGGGGCACACTGACAGACTGAGGCGCCACGTCCATCTCATGAGTTTCCAGCCCTCTGAGAATTACTGCTGGACTTCTAGATGTCACAGTCGATACATCTTCAACACACACACACACACACACAGCAACACACTCCCGCATAACTCTGTCCCGAGAGCTGAGTGTGCCAACTCTGTCAGGCAGGAGAATGCATCGGTGCGACGGTGACACCCAGGACACCTCGGAGACGCAGGCAGGCAGGCGTCACTCCGTGGCCAAACAAAACCGTCCACGGCCGGCCAAGAAACCATTATCAACCTGCCACACCTGTCATTGGTGTGAACAGCGTGCTGAGGGCTTGGAGCAAGACATGACATGTGTGCCAAGCTGCCAGAGAAGAGAATTTACAAGGGCAGCAAGCGGAAAAGGAAGTGACCGTATCGTCACTCAAATGCTTCATCACACAACATAACGTACACATAACCACTACAAGGAGGACAGGTTAAAAACAAGCATGGGCGTTTACAGAATTAGAGATATATGGGTGTTAACTATCCTGCATTCATTTAGCATGTTGTGTTGGAGTATCAACGAGTAGTGAATATTTCAGTCTGATATGTGATGAAGGTAGTGAAAGCAGAGCTAGGAGTGGGATGCTCGCTTTAGGGCGTGGCGTTATTTTTAGGGCATTCCAGAGCAGTTGGGGCTTGCAGTCAGGGGCTGGGGTTTCGCCTGCCTGATCAAATTGCTGATGTGCGACCAGCAGTAACATACATGGGTTGGGAGTTCCCTCCAGACCTATCGATATCCCAGGCCGATACTCTGCTGTTTAGTCTGCCCCCCCCCTCCCCGCTCTCTCTCTCTCTCTCTCCCACACACACACACACACACACACACACACACACACACACACAATCTGTAGCGAGCTGGCTGCCCTGGCTCGTGAACCCCTTTTCCATGCTTGTGCACACAGACCTCTCTCTGTGCTCCCTCTCTCTTTCTTTACATTAGACCTGACATTAGGGACACACAATGCCATTGAAGTGAGGCATCACTCATTGTGAGCGCATCACAGCCATTAGCATTTTTCACACCGCCATTTGTGTGAATGGGCGTTTAAGGGCCTGTGGAGAATAGAGATTAGGAAGAAACACACACACACACACACACACACACACACACACACACACACACTTTTACAGAAATGTAGAGCCTCTTTCCCATGAAACATTCTTTACACCGAGGCATGTGGGAGTTCATCATGTGAACATATCTCATACTGAGGGCATGGCCACAGCAGACAGTAACATCATTGGCTGCTCACACAGTGCAAGAAGCCCACAGTAGTATGAGAAATAGGTCATGCTTTCATTTCAAAACAAAAGACAACAAGATAACAATAGCTAAAAAGGCCTAAAGATAAGAATACAAATCATTGGAAAGAACTTCGCAGTGTGTCTTTTTGAGGGAAAAAAAACAAGCTATGAATGTTTCCAAGTTCACAAGGTATGTACTGTATTAACAGCTAACCCATTTTAAGAACAAAAACTAAATCATTCTGCTTATCAAGTAGTTTAAACAATGACAAGACATTTTCAAATCCTTTGAGACTGTGTGTGGGGGGTGGTATATGTGTGTGTGTTGTGAGAAAGGTGTAAGATGACTTTTTTTTTATTTTGAACATTTATGGAGCTCAACAAAAAAAAGACTGATCACACACTTAGTCATGGCTCAACAAAATAATATTAGCTCTTCCATCACTCTAAACAACACTCGGCATATTCCTGCTTTTATCTTCTCTGCCCTATGCTCCAGCACATTTCTCAAGGCATCAGCTTTCTACTAGGAATTTGATCAAAGCACCTACTGGCACATTTAAAAGGGGCATGAGCACACGCAGGCCAGTGGTAAAATAAGAGCAGCATTCCAGAGGCCTGGACAGTGCTGTACCGGGGCAAGTTTTGCTCGCTTCATAAACACTCACTGTTTGTGCTATGCCCCATCTTCTTCTTGCCGGATAATGAGGTCAGAAGCTAAACTCGACCTAGCCGCAGTGCTGTCTCTCGGGGGGTGGGGGTGGGGGGAGACGACATCATCTCTTGCTCTCCCTTTTAAGCTTTTCAACTAGACTTTAGTACTGAGGCAGTTATAAACTGTGTTTAAACGAAGCAATCGCATAAAGTGGTGAAAAAAAGGTTTATTTACCTAACTTAACCCACAGGTATTCACAGGACCATGTCAAGGTCAAACACTCTACCCATGGCTGGTCAACAACTAATGCTCCAACCCACGTCGGGTGAGGTGGTTGCTATTTTTTTTCCAGGTCAAAAGCCACAGAGCAATGACAGGCATTTCCCTCACAGCGAGCAGCCATGTCACAGGTAGAAGGACAAGAGGCCAAAAGCTTCGATGGCAATCCTTGAGTATTGATTGTTCCTTATCGCTCTCGCTGCGTGAGAAAAGACTAGCTGCGGGAGCTTACCTGTCTGTGGAAGCGTATGGCCATGCCGGGGCCACCTAGTGCTGTCTTCCGCTGTTTACACAGGCCATGTGTAAATAAGCGCTTGCTCAATGTGTGACAGTCCTCAATATTTCTCTCGACATCAGCATTCTTGCTGCGAGTGGCCTCAGAAAATGGAAATGAGAGAGATCTCTCTGGTGTAATTTGTTCAATCAAAAGTACAGCAGATAAAGGGAGCAAGAGATAGAGAGAGAGACATAGGGAGAGAGAGAGGTAGAGAGGGAGAACGAAACCTGGTGAAACCTAAATAGACTGACTGGTGCTGGAGATAACATCTACACCTGCATTTCTCCCACAATGCTTTGCACTGTGATCAAATACAGCAGCCGCAGGGGGAGGAGGCCGTCCCACTGTGCTCTGTGTCCGTCAGACAGCCAATCGGGTCCCTTCTCACCTGTGGGCTGAAAGTCAATATGCAAGATACCAGTCAGTCTCTCACTCTCTCTCTCTCTCATGGAGGGCATAATACCTTCACAACAGGAGGCCACACTCACCCACCCTACCCAAAATATGCATGCTTTGAATACTGAACACCGTTGAATGCAAGCTGCTGCACACTGGGACGCACTCATCCAAAACAGACCGTCTTCAAAGAGTCAGAAAGTGACCCTTGGAGATTTGAATAAATAACACAAACGGATCAAAACACAGAAGGAGCCCAATTTGTGCACAATTTGAGTCGCCTTTGAGACTCCAGACTCATTTGGCCAAGGAATAAAAAACAAAACATGACTCCTCAAATCAAGCTAGCATTTTATGCATATCTATATCGATTGGTACGCAGTTGCATTTGAAGCGCCTTTCCAAGTCCACATTCAACGGTTACTTCAAGCCATGGGATGTGACCATCACACAGTGGTGTGCTATCTGTTGTGGCCATCATTCATGGCTAGAGGCTACCACAAGGAACAGGAGGAAAGGCCTCTTGCACATCAGACAAGGATGTCATCCACCCTCTCATGTCTTTCCTGATACTCTTCCTAGAGCCTAATTCCCAGGCTAATTACCCTGTAATCTTGCATCTCTATTTAAACACAATAAGTTTCCCACTGTGGGCAATCAGCCTTTTGAACTTCAAAGGTAAACACAAAACGCATCACATCATCTTTTTTTCTTTCTTTCTTTTCTTCTAGGACTCAAAGAAGGAAAATAAGCTGTGAGTTTGCAAGCTGCTATTTTTGCACACTGGCATGTTCACGCCTGTTTTTTCTGAGGAGAGGGTTATTAATAGTCTACATTATTCTGTCTGTTCCCTCTGTCTTTCACACACAAACGCACACACACAGACTGACACACAAAGACAGATACAAACACTGGCACTTAAAGCCCTCTAGAGCCACTCCTCCCCAGACCACTCAATGCCATGACTGCACTGTTGAGAAGTACTGTCTTGTTTGTGTGTGTGTGTGTGCGTATGTGTTTTCTTAGTTTGGGTTTTGTATGAGTACACAATACAACCTTTGACTAGTGTTGTCTCGGGCTATGCTGAGGCATAAACGATTCTTTTATTCCCCTCACCCCCACCCCCCACCCAGCGCCAGTACTTGCCCTGGGACCGGGTCATTCAGCCAGCTCCCCCATTCAAACCCCTGACGTGATGGCACACAGACTAATTGGCAAGCAGCTCGCCATATTCAAATTCCTGGCATTCCAACAATATTGTGGATGTTAGGGTCCCAAACTGACATACAAAATGGTCAGAAGGGTACATAAACAGAGAGAAAGAGAAGGAGAGAGAGAGAGAGAGGTTGGGGGGGGGCAAGATGTTATGGCCACTCTAAAAATAAACTCACAACCGCCTACTCTGTCATGCTGGATCTACTGACGTTTTGAGGAGTACATTTTCCTGACATTGTTAACATATTTGTCTTTACATCTACACTCACCCCAGCTGCACCACAATCAAGAAATTCCAAACAGCCAAGGCTCAATTTTTTTCTCTGAGAAAGAGAGAAGTTAGCTTTGATCAGTATGAGGAACTGCATCTCCAAAATGTCCTCAGACCACTCCCTCAGATAGTTTATCGGTTGTGGCATCAACTGTTTGGGATCCGTCTATTGTTCAAACAGACCTTCACAGGAAGTTCTGCAGTGATTTTGCATGGGTAAATCCAATGTAACTCTGGGTGATTCTTTGACCTGGCCATGTCAGAAAAAAAAATACTGACAACAAGCATTAATAAGCAAGAAGCTCTGATGGTCTCTTCACATAATTGGGAATACAGCATGAGAAGACATGGTAAGCCTTTTGGGTTTGGGTTAAGCAGCATGCTACTGCCATAATTTGTTATGAGATTAAAATCCACTGATAATGAAGTTGATTCCCAAGGGAAATTAAAACTTACACAATAGCTTCACTTTGAAGAAACTTTTTTTTTTCCTTTCTGTTGTGCAATTTGGCCAGGAAATAATTTGCCCTCCATTTTCAAAATAACACCAATTTGATGAAACACAATTACAAAGCATCACACCAATATTTGAGACCAATAGCCTGAAACTAATTAATGTTTTCTCCCTGAGCTGCTACACACTAAAAGTACCCATCTCACAATGTCATGATGCTACTCATAAACAGCCAAACAACGCTGGTGAAACACATATAAAGACAGCCTCCTTGAAAGTTTATGTCAACCTTTGACTGAGCTCATGAGAACAAGCTTTCAAAAGCAGGAATGGAAAGACTTCATAACCTGGATTTGAAGCTCTTCAGATATTTTATCCACTGGCCTCCATAGAGTTCCAGGACTAACTGCTCTCTGATTTGACAACACTGAACTCAGAGTGGGTGTGGGCAGAAAAGCAAGCACAGCAGCAAAGGAAGTTATCTGTAAACGTTCCCCATCCTGAAGTTTACCAGATAAGACTTTTTTTCTTATTGCTCATAAGCCACAAAGGAAAAAACAACTTTCGTCATCATGTGACTGGAATGCTGTAAATGGCATGCAAGCAAATCTAGGCTGTTTACAGTAAGGCCTACTTTTAACCAATTTTACTGCAGAGAAAAAAAAAAGACAATATGCCCACGTAACAAAAACAACAACTTGTTTTGGTAACATTAATTACCAATTCCCTTAAATAAAGACAAACTCTTCCCAGCAAAGTTTGCACTCTGTTTTACGAGTAAACTAAATTATCTGGTGTCTGGTGCTCTCCTAAAAAAAACAGAGCCTTGCTCAGGAAGCTAGTGTCCCTTGGCATGAAAGTTAGGATACAAAAATAGACAAAAGGTCTCACTGACAGGAAACTGAAAAAAAACAACAACACCATTTCATGGTATTACAGATGAAGTGAGGAGCTCTTGTCCTCTGCATAGGAAAAGATGTTTGATATTGGACGTTAATGGCAAAAAGCCCCATTCAAATGTAGCCCTGTTCAGAGTATTAGGATTAGAGGTGATTTTATCACCATATACTGCATCATCACTGCAGACGTTTGCAGTGGTCTGAATATGTTGAAAAGACCATAAGCCATAAAGACACAGTAAAAAATACTTTATAGTGGGATTTAAATTAAAAGTCTTGAAAATGTTGTACATGTTGAAGAGCTTCTAAGTTACCATTACAATCGAGCCATTGTAAGTTTAAGCTGAGAAAACGTACTGTGGCGTTCGTCACCACCCAGGGAAGAAAGTACTTCGTAATTACATGTCACAGTATAACAACAACTGTTGGTTCCCATCAGGGGGAGGAGGTACAGTTGACAAGAAGTAGAGCATGGGACCAAGGACAACTACTGCAATAACCACACACACACATAAACATCCCTTTCAGATTCAGTGGCACGTAAAGTGATAACTGACTCAATCCATTAGAGAGGAACTAATATGAGGCTTCAAAGAGGAATGTGTAAAGAGAAGTGCCATGGTTCTCTATTGTCACAACTGGAAGTCCATAATCCATCTAAGTCATGTAAAGTGAGTCTTTTTTTGTGTGTGCCGACAGTATTAGCACAGCTGTTACAGGGAGTGCTAAATATAATAATCACGCAGCGTCATCGAGTCATCTGTACACCAACACACAAAGACAAACCCTACAACAAAAGAGGATATATTAGAGATGCTGAGTGATAATCATACAACAAAAGCAGATGACTGCTACTAATCAGTATTGATTAGTATTAGCTCCCAAAACATTTCTGTCAAAGGCAATCCATCTATTGCTAATAGGGTGTACGCTGGTCTGCTTATTGGTCAGACTGAAGTTGCCCTGTTGTATGGCTGTCACCACCATGCACAGAAACAAAGAAATCATAGAAGAAACAGTTAAGCTAAGCCATCGTGATCATAAGAGTGGCCGGATTATGTCCAGAATTTGTAGTTAAGGCGGGAAAGCAAAGCCATTCGGGGGCCGTGAAGAGATTATGACCGGCTGACCACAGGCTGCACAACCAGGGGCAGACAGACCCTACCCCCACACCTTCTGGCTACCCACATGCACCCCCAACTTCTATGCTAGGACATACCCAGGGTGGCACAGCAGTAGACCATGCTAGTTCGCCACCCCTCCACACACACGCGCGCACACACACTAAATTGTTGCCTACAGACAGGCAACAGTTTAGATATCATTAAATCACAACCAAAAACTACACAATCCAAGTTTTGCAACAGCACCCCTGCACCTCCAAATAATCTGGGTTTCTAAACTATTCCCACGATGAGTCAAACCAGACAGGTCATATTAAGCCAAATGACAGCCCTCGGGCTGTGTACAGTACACACACGCACTTTTGAGTTGCCTGTGGAGTGTCTCAGGGTCTAACAGATACAAATCTGACAACCTCAAAACATCGTCAGGAAGCTGTGGTAGTGAGAACCTGACACAAGACTGAACTTTAATTCCCTGTGAAACGAGGCAAAACAATTACAAAAACAGTTATTGGCTACCTGTTTGAACATCTTTGGCTTCTGGGCTACAATGACCTTAACCTAAAACCTACTCCTAGCCTACTAGTCAAAAAATGCTTAGTCAAATAAAAACTACAGCCTTCATTGTAAAGTTGCGACAATAAGTTATAGGCTACCTATGCAGTATGTGTTTAGATTTTTTATTTTACCAGCCTGTCCTCTTTTCTTTTATAAATTCCACGTAAATATGTAAGAACGTAACACAATGGATAAGATTAAACAATTTCACGACCAGGGCTAGGCAGCCCGCATAGGAGTTTGTCGCAATTCACTCTACCAAAGATCGCCAAAGATGCCGTGAAGCCGAACGAGATTCCAGACAAGCAAAACAGTGTGCTGTAGCCGATTGGATAAGACATTCTATGATAGACAGATTATTATGACAAGAAGGATATTTTCAGCTCAACAGGTGAATTAGGTTGCATGTCTCAAAATTCCACTGGTCTTCCCATGCCTCACTCCGCATTCCCTCTAAATATAATGTTAATCATTCACAGTTCGGTGCGGTGCGATACGGCACTACTATTACGCATATCAGGGAAAGGCTATCTGTTTCAACGCAAACACCTATAGGCTAAGAGACCTTGGATGTACACGAGAGGCATTTTGGACTATCTGATGGATCATACTTACTATTGCATTCTCGTTTTTACTTGAATAAGCCAATCTTCCTCCTCCCTTGACTGGCATCCTGTGCTTTCAGGTGAAGTGTGTCTTGTGAAGAATAGGCGTATCTAAAATTCACTGGCTGAACCCGAGCATGGCGGATGACAGCGGTCCTTAAAGAAATCTTTCGGACTCAAAATTCTTCGGTATACGGCAGTAGATGAGACCAGAGGCAGTCCAAGGGAAACATTTTTTTCTACTGTGAGCGACTTTCGAGCAAGCCAACCTACTTTATGAACATACCAATGTTGGACAGGGCGTGATATAAGTTTACAAAACAAGTGTATTTTTCTCCTGAAAGGTCCATATATTCTCAGTTGTCATATATTTAAAGTAAAAATAAATGATTTATATATTCAAATGAATACTGAACGTTTAAAGGCAGAATGCATCCTTTACATATGCTAAAAACTTGAGCTAAACCCCCTACAAAACGAATGGACTCTTCCAGTTTGGATAAAGTGATTTGAGTGTTCTCCGTAATTTCTTTACAAAACAAACACATTGTTGCGCTTCCGGACGTTTTAACTGGCAACCATGCAATTACAAATAAAAACATCACTTTAAACTAGGCTACTAGTCTACGTGACAAAAAACAGACAGTTATCACAACTTTGAAGAGATTTCTATATTTCTGTGTTTCTGTTTCAATCAAACATGATGTGGAGTATAAACAAATGGTCACACATATACACACGAATTTTAATATGCATCAACCCACCAGATAATTATTCAGTGTTTCACTATTTCAAGTAGTGATAGGCCTACAACTGAATGTCCTATTTCCACTTTCTGTCAGATAGTGTCACCAACACCAAGGGAAACAAAAATGCTGTCACCAAATAACCTCTAAAACAGAATAGCCTGTTTGTAGGGTGGACATGATACATGTTGTTCAAGATAAGAGCTGTTGTGCAGATAGCAATAGGCTAAATAATTCAGTGTGAAAAAAGCACCCATGCATACAATCTAACCACATTTTGCAACACTTCAAAAGCACATTCCATGTATTGTAAGGCAAAGCACACAGTGAACAGTGACTGCACCTCCTCTTATACAATAAGAATCTCTCTCTGTCTCTCTCTTTCTGTGGGCAGTGCTGTGCATGACTTCATAGACCACTATTACAAAACCCACTCTGTCCACTTTTGCCAGTTCAACTACAAGTGCAGACCAACAGTACTCTTTTGTAAGATGCTAACCTCCTTTTGCGCATGAGCTCACAATCCTGTCTGATTAATGTTACAAGGGTGGTGCCCCATCAGGGCCAAAACAACAGTGACCATGTATGTTACTGTGCCCTGTTCTCTCTCTCTCTCTCTCTCTCTGAATCATAGCTCAGTGGCATGCTTGGGTAGTTGAGACAGATTCCACAAATCTATGTACGCACATAGGCTGCTTGTGGTTTAATGTATAGTAGCCTAGCTACATGTAACTGTAAGCATGCGTGTAAAGACAGAGAGAGGAGAGAGAAGAGAGAAAGAGTGTGTGTGTGTGTGTGTGTGTGTATGTGTTTATGTGGGAGCACGTAAACTTACAAACAGTGCTTCCTAATGTGACAGGCCTATTAGTGTAGAAATTTGTCAAAATGCCTCCCATTATAACAGCTAACATATTATTGATCTGTGGCCCTTCCTTGAGCTGTTCACTAGTTAATTTTCATAGCATCAGCTGGTGTTTTTGAGACACCTAGAGGCTTTCTGTGGACATGAACAAATCTCAATCTGCATACAGTATGATGACCACAACATTTAGCAGAATAAATGGACAAACCTTCACATTAGGTGACAGGGCAGCCAACAACTGAAGACAATTGAAGAATTTGAATACACGTTAAACTGATTAGGGATGACTTCATGTAACAGTGGAAAATGACACCAGGGAAGCTGAAACGCCTAAGATGATTATTATGACTAATTTCTAAGTATGACTAAGACCCATACTAGAGCACTTGGTGTGAGTGCGCTTGATACAGAGGCATGACACTTTATCAGAATTTGGACAACCTCCTGCACTAACCTCATATGCAAACCAGGACACCACAAGAGACAGGCACTCCAGACAGATTATTTTGAAAACACATCTTTTCAAATGTAAACAATACTACATTTCACTCCCTCAATGCAACACAACACTGAGGACACTCAAGTAAATGTTGGACAGATGAAACGTTAGCAATAAGAGCATGCACTCTCATTTGGTCTATTAATTCAATTCAATTTCTTTTAATTCTATTCTAATTCTATTAAGTGTTTGCTTGGTGTGATTTGTTGCGGCTTCATTTTGCTTTAGTGATGTGAGATGTCTGGCTGATGCTAATGAGGACAGGCAAATTGAGAGCCAGAGGGGGCCACTCCCTTGAGGTGGGCAAGGAGGCTCTCAACACACCAGCCTCTCCATCCTCTGACTAAACAGCCCTAAGTGAGTCAAACTGGGTGTGCACAAACACACACACACTGCACATCTTACACGTATACACACACACACACACACACACACACACACACACACACACACTCACATACACAAGGCTAAAAAGACAGACTAAAGAAAGAGGCCTGGAAGGCCACTGGGAAGAATGAATATATGGGGGATGGAGAGAGGACCTAGTAGGACCTAGTAATTGTGTGCTTGTATGTATATTTGTGTGAGTGTGTGTGAGAGAGAGAGAGACAGAGTCAGTGAAAGAGAGAGAGAGGAAGGGAATGGGACACAGTAAATTATGGTAATTACGTGATAACCAAATGCATTTTAAATCTCAGTCACTGATGACTCCCATGTAAAACAATAGCCTTACATTCTTCCAGTTCAGTGGGTGCATTTTCAATGCCACTGTCTTGACCTTGCAACACGAACAATGGCATGTAGTTTTCAATTAGATGCCTTCTCATCACAGGACTTTGATGGCCTCTCGGGACTATTTTTCAATCTATTTATAATGGCTTAGAGTGGGCTAAACATTCCCATGGGCGTGGATAAAACTTGAAATGAAAATGTCTATTGCTGCTGAAATATGCATCAACAGAGACGGGGACGAGGTTGCACCCTCTAGACGACACAGCCATCGGCGAGCTATAAATTAGTGATGTGCCTGAGACGGGGACTTGGCCCGGGATGGAAATAGCAGTTTGTTTTTCAAATATATTTCCTTATTTAGGCCACTGTCCACCACTGCCCCGGTTTCCATCACAGTGTGACATTATTAACTTGACATCTGACATGGTCAGCATTTTCTAGGCTTCCAGAGCATCAAGAAACTTCTCCAAAGTTTCGCCTGATGCGGGTGACTGACATGGCGCTTCAGGATGCTTTCATATCATGCATGCAGTACTACCTTTCAACACTAGAGGGAGAGTTAGTCATATCACAGCTCCACAGGCATCACCTTTGGAGGTTCTCAATTTTGTACTTTAATCCGCATAAGTAGCCCCTCATATACATTTCAGCTATATGATTTGACTGTTCCCACTTGGCTTGGCCTGGCCCAGCCCGTCTGCATATTAAACTAATGAGCCCACCTCTCCATCTACAGAATATGGGACTGCTGGGAAATAGGAGTTTCGAGATCGACATCTGCATAAATCCAGTTATGAATTCATGGATCACTGGGGCCCTACATCTCATAGGCCCTGTCCACCTTCCAAGCTCTAAAGACTCCACCTTGACACACTGATGATTTAAAGATGAAGTTATACATCACCTCACATAGAAAGAAAACTCTCTCTCTCTCTCTAACCTTTGATGCCAAATCAGTAGCAAAATTACATGGAACACTGTGTTTCCATTTCCTCCAGGATGAAAAGCATGCATAACTTCATAAAGTCAGTGCTTTCCATACATGTATGGTATTGCTAATTGGAATGATTAGGATGGTCAGGTGTTACCTTTGACATTCATGGGAAGGCCTGGTGCATTATGGGGATTCTGGGCACGTAAATGACCGAGGTTAAAAAAGAAAGACGGACAAAAAAGAGGAAGCTGCACATTAAAAGGGGAGGAAGAGGAGGAAGATCGATGGATAAAGGTCACCCCTATGGTCCCCTCCTCCTCCTCATCCTCCTCAGCGGCAAGGCTCCTTCTGGACTTGTGCATAAATCAGAGGCGATGGATCCCCTCACTGGGAAATGCCACGCCAGGAATGGTGAGAAAGAGCAAATCAGCAGCAGAATTAAAAGACACACACACACCAGCCAGCACGCATTGTGTACGTGTGTGTGGGGAGGGAGACCTTCGCAACACTGGGCGTGGGTGTGGGCGTGGGCACGTGGCTCTGTGCTGCAGTGCCGCCGCGTTCCAGCTCCGACAGCTGGGAGCATGCAACCTGCACACTCACACGGAAGAGTTCAGGTCAAGTGAGATGAGCACTTTATTAACAGCCCCTGACAATAGAAACTTCTGTGGATAAAATATGAGATCATGCACTAATTTATACCAGTTTATAGTCTGTCATTTAAGAACTAATAATTCATTTTAAGAAGCTTTTATAAGATTGCTTATGTTATTCAACATTCTGAAATGCATTAAATAGACATTGTACAATTACCATGACTGCAGTTCATTGAATGAATGCAGTCCTGCATAACTCACAGGAGAAGTGAATCTAGCCTATTCAGAGATAGATCACTTTCTTTGGGACCTACAGATTCACAGTAAATTATAGCCATGTATCACAATCTGTGGAAGGATAAATGATTTTAAGGGGCGTTCAGAGAGGAGCTCTCTGACATGGAAGGAGCTTGGAATACAAATAGAAACTCTGAATCCTTAACCTACTAGAGTCAGAGGATCTACACACAGTTACAGTACATTCAGACAATTCAAGACTGACGCTTGTAAAGCTATAGGATGCTCTTGAAGGAGAAAGGACGTACTGGAAAAGACAGGGTTCATACCGTTCTAGAAATACACAGATGAATGGAATCACAAAATGTGCATAATTGCAATCTGCTTTATGCACTTCGTAAGGTTATTTCAGTGTATGATGATGGCAGACAGGGAAGTGAGGAGTCAACAACAAACACAATTAAAACATCAACAAATAAAAAAATAAAAAAAGAAATCTTAGAATGAAGTTCAATACATCAATGTAGCCATAACCAAAGAGGGATGATAACAAAAGAAAACAATCAAACTGAAAATACCTGCCAAAGGTGTGCAAAAGAGGGCAGTGATCGGCGTGTGTTGGACAGGTAGAGGGACGGACGCTCGCTGTTCCAGTAAAAGCTGTCCAAGGAGCAGCTGCCAATCAACAAATCTGAAGCGTACTGGTCCCTACAACAAAACATCGGTGTTAGCTCACAGCCCCGGCCCAGCACTGCAGGACATTCTCACATTGCTCAGTGTCAGGAAGCTAATGTCTCTAAGGGAGTTTCAGTGTCATTTTATTCATAGAGAACAAGCGATGATTTCTGTTCTAAATGACAGTGAGATGTGGATAATTCAGGCCTGGACTGGACAGGTGTCTCCTGGAAATATGCTGCTTATGTTTTCAAGACTTTCACCTTCAGCTCTTGAAGGACTCTAACATGAACAGATGTATGGTGTATAGGTGGTGCTTTTAAAGTATTATTTTTTTCAGTTTGTTTTGCTGGAATCTGTTTTGTTTGAACTCATCACACTAGCGAATGGCATCAACGGTTCAAAGAATCTCAAAATAGAACGTCCCTGACTCAGGAAAAATAGGAACCTGTCTTGCAGCAGAAGTGATCTGCATCTGTGTCTGTACAAGTTAACAGACTGTACTCATTTGTTGGAGAGAGAGAGAGAGAGAGAGTGTGTGTGTGTGTGTGTGTGTGTGTGTGTGAGAGAGAGAGAGAGAGAGAAAGAGAAAGAAGTGATGTGGGACATCAATAGCAGCTGAGCCCACATCTCAAAAAAACAAACTTCAAAGTCTGTTCAAAACCTCCCCTCAGCTCCTCTTCATACTGCTCTTCCTCCCTGTTCGCTGGCCTAGGGGTTGTAGACAGGGAGGAGACGCAAGGGCGACATATGACAAATGGCGGCAGAGGGAGCAGTCACTCACGCTGACTGACTGCGTTCCCCAAGTGTCCGCAGGCTCGTTAGTCAAGCCACAGAGGCCCGCTAATCGATGGTGACCCTAACGAGCGCCTCTCTTGGGAGGCCTGCCCAGTCATGCGGTCACTAAAGCAGCACAGCTGACCACTGCTTTCGGCCAAGGTCTGTCCAAACAACTCATCCCTCCCCCACCCCCATCCAATCCCAAACACAAACATGTTTATGATGTTAATTTATTTATTTAATAGTCAACTGCTACATGCATATGCATAATTATTTCTAAATTCTTTCTAAATAAATTATTTCTTGTCTTATTTTTACACAGTACAAACCTATGTACATATACCAGAACCAAACATATGAATTTCAGATATTTACATTAACATGATCTTATTATTTATGTGTAATTTCACTGACACACAACTAGAATAGACCAATATAGAAAAGATAAATCCATACTACACCAGCTTACTCTACTTGCTAACCAAGATTTGAGAAACAAGTACATGATGGTATGTGAAAGAGAGAGAGAGAGAGAGAGAGAGAGAGAGAGAGTCTACTCCTGCAGGGTGTGTGTCTGAGGTGGCGGTTACTGCATGTGGTGCATAAACACAAGGGGCACAGGCACAGCCCTAATGGGAACTGACAGGGAAGAGTTGGGGTATGGGGTGTGTGTCTCTGTGTGTGTGTGTGTGTGGTTGGGGGGTTCCTGGTCAGGTCTGGGGGGTAAGCACTCCAGAAAGGTGATTGGTGTCTTATAAGTCACAGAGAGACAGACAGAGAGAGAGAGAGGGAGAGATTTACTGGCCCTGCTATGACTAGAAGACACAAAGCTCACCCCCTCCCCTAAATTGAACTTCTGTCTCCCACTTACTACCACTCCTGCTCCATCATCTCCACCTCTGACTCAACTGTGTATGTATCGCCATACTCTGTTAAACTCTATTGGCATGACCATTCATATCGAAACAGTGTTGCCGAAGCGTATAATACAGAAACCTAAATGAACAAATTCCAAATATATATGCACGCACACACACACACACACACACTTGACATTTGTGTATGTCACATAAACATTAAAGAAAACTATTGCACAAGAGAAATAAAATGAGATCAAATCAAATAAACAGGAGAGATGGTGTAACACACATACTGGGGTTGGAGGGCAGTGTTTTGTTGAGGGGGTAGTGGAGTAATGCCTTCTCTCAGGTTAGGGAGTGAGGACATAGAGCTGCCTGCCAGTATGCATGTGCTGGTGTCCTTCCCCGGAACTACTGCAAGGCTTTTCTGCTCCTCTAGTTGTGTGAAGTTTGGTATGATATTAATAAAAGTTTTGAAGTATTTGTCTCTTTGGGGCAGATATTTGTCACAGTATAGAAGAAAATACACCTCTGACTCTACCTCTCCTGTCATAAAATGACCAGATATTCTTTCCTCCCATCTTCAGAGGATGCAGAGTCAGACCCGGAGGAGATCTCAGGATCAAACAGACTTTCACAAGCTAGCAATCTCTCTCTCACACACACACACACACACACACACACACACACACACACACACACACACGGAAGAGCACAGTGCAGCACAGTGTGTGTGTGACAACAACAACACATTAGATCAGATCCCTCTGATATCTGAGATACACATGAGTAAACACACCACACACACTTTCCAAAAGGATTTGTGATATCCCTTTTGTAATTACAGTGCAAAGCTTGTGGGGATGTGGCCAAGCATTTTCATCTCATCACCAGGACCATGCCTGTGTGTGTGTGTGTGTGTGTGTGTGTGTGTGACTGTATGTACAGTATGTGCCGATAGTGCTTGCATAATATACTTACATGTCCAGCAAAAAATTCAGAGGTTGACTCTGACGACTGCTAAAGGACACAGACCCAAATGACAGTACTGCGCTGGGGTGTGTGTGTGTGTCTGTAAATGTTTTTTATGTGTGACAGTGTAGGCGTGTGTATAAGCATGTGGAGTGTGTGTGCACTTGTGTTGTGTGTGTAGGAGTAGTGTGTGTGTGTGTGTGTGTGTGTGTGAGAGAGTGAGTGAGTGAGTGAGTGAGAGAGAGAGAGAGATGTGTATGTATATGCCGGTGTATATTTATGCTCCCTTGTCTGTGTGTGAACCTGCGTGTAAGCAAGAGATTTTGAGCTGGGCAATGTCACGGCCTGGCATCCGTCTCAAACTGACAGTGTGTGTGTGTGGGGGCAGAGGGGGAACAGATCCTGACGTGACACTTCCACCATCACTGCAGATGACCAGAGGCAGCAGAAAATAGAAGAGTCGTTGTCTGAGAGGGGGGGGGGGGGGTCGTAAATCCACAACACCCACCCACGCTTCACCCAAAGAAAAACACACACACACACACACACACACACACACACACACACACACACACACATACTCACATACCATCACAGAGCCATCTTCAAGGGCTTTCATTCTCTCAAGCAAACACAGTGAGGAGTTCAAGACCTTCTGCGACACAGTTGTACTGCATCACTGGGGGCCAGAGTATCCATTCATATAGCCTCAGGGCCCAGCCATGAAAGAGAGCATGTGCTACGGTGCGGAAATGCATCTTATCTAATGTGGTGCACAATCGTTTTCCCTGGTTTGGATTTTTGTTGTTAGTGAGATGATGGTCCATGCTTGTGTGTTTTTGTTGTTTGCCATCCAAAGCATTTAGCAAAACGTTAATATCACACACACACACACACACACACACACACACACACACACACACACACACACACACACACACTTGAATTCCACTGGAATTCCTCGTCTCCATCAGAGAGAAACAGCAGGGATGTGTGAAAAGATGACCGGAGTGCACTGGTGGGTTTCAAAACGTTTTATTACAGGGCTTGACGCTGTCTGAGGAAGCCCAGGCTCTGCTTCTTCACCAGATACACGCACACATGCACACACACACACACACACACACACACACACACAAACACAGACTCTTCAGCAGAGTTTAAAGGTGGTCCTAACCCGTACACTTGTCTCCCTTCCTCTCCCCTCTCCTCTGCACTGGTATAGCTCTAGACCCCTCTAGTGGTTAAGACCATGTAGCTACCATTGCCACTGGGCTCACAGCATAGAGCAGCTAAATAAAGGCTCTGTGGGGTTCAGCTGCAGGTTGAGCTGCCATTCACACAACAGAGAAAAGGTTAGCAAGAGTTATCTGGAGCTACTGTCTCCAGCCATATGCTGCCGCCCCACGACTGCTGTAGTCTGGAAGCGACAAATCTCTTGATTTAATCATAATATCATATCTGCAAAACTCATGCATAAATTTATAAGGTCCCATGCAAGCTATTTAAATATTTTTTTGGTTTGTTTTTATTTTGCAACAGCTACTGTACAGCTGAATCAAAATATCACTTGCATGTGATACTGATACACTTTATTTCTCCTCCTCTAACAAAGATGTCTGGGAAAAACAGTCCCGGGATTTGATACACGTTTAAATAGAAGACACCTATCACTTAGGTGTCACCTTCACAAACTTGAGCCCCTTGCTCGAACCCCCCCAGGAGGGTCTTTGAATGCAAAGGATGTGTCTTAACATCAACGAGAGCGGGCATGCCAAAGCTGTCAGCCAACATAAGCTGCCTGTGTCACTAAGACAAATGACTTCCTGTTCACCAGTAAAAAAAGCAGGTAGCATTCAGGAGCTCACCACTTTTCAATTCCCTTTTCAACCCAGTCCACCCCACCCCACCGCACCCCACCCCACCCCACACCACACCGGAGCAGTATTGTCCCATCAATAGATAGGATGTGTACTACATCCACACCATTCCTGAAAAGAGGGATAAAAAAGACCTGGCAATGTACCGTTGTGAGAGCCTCATTTAGTTTTTTTTATGATGGCTGTGACATTAAAGGTTTGCCAAGGCCAGTAAAAAGGGAGAGGGGGAGCGAATGAGAGACTATGAAGGGATAGAGAGGGAAGAGAGGGAGGAAGAGATCAGTGCTGGGCAGAGCCAGGCCCTCCGGAGCGTCGGAAATGGGGCAGGGCACCTCTGGCTGCTGAGGTCAAATATTTGTCCTTGATTATGGATATAGGGAGGCAGGCAACCTGCTGAGAAAGCCAAACAACGCCAGGCTCTGCACTGCAATTCAGCAGCGTTTGTGTGTGTGTGTGTATGTGTATGTGTGTGTGTATGTATGTATGAGAGAGAGAGAGAGAGAAAAAGATAGAGAGAGAATGTGAAAGAGCAGAAAGAATGGAGAGTGAATTTGTGCAAAGCAAAATCATGAATATAGAAACCTGCCAAAGCTTGACTCCTTTTCCATTTTACCTCAAAAATATAGTCCTCTATTTTTAGAGAACAGCTGTGAACAATATGCCCTGCCCTCTGCTTTCAGAGGACAAACATGCAAGAATAGAGTGCAATGCTTTGTTTACAGAGCCTTCAACACTCCTGAAAATAAGACGCTGCCCCTCCAAAAAACAGTGCTCTCCTTAGATTCATCAGTCACAGCAAAACAACCTTACAGCCATTTAGCAGAGCATGGCAGAGGCTATTTTAGAAGCCAGCCCTCTCAAATGGGTATTTGTGAACTGGCCAGTGTGCATTAACATGGCATCCTCTGGCATGCTATTGTCTCCCTTTTTAGGGCCGTGCCGTACAGTAAAAATGACGCAACGTCCAGCTGTGTGGCCCATCCCTGCCCCCGTTGCGTTGCGCCGCGCCACGCCGCGTTCGTTCAGGAAGTGTTCAGGGCCACCGTTCGTGCCGAAGACAGGCAGAGACTGCAGTCAGCGCCTCTCACTCGCTCACACTTCCCACCTCCTACTCCATCTGGTCGAGCCTAATTAACACTTCTGCATGATCAAAATGCAGTGCAAGGACAGGAGGAGAAGGAGAGAGAGAGAGAGAGAAGAGAGATGGGAAGAGAGAAGTGAGGGAAAACAAGGAGAAAGAGGGAAAAAGACAGAGAGAGAGAGAGATGGGGCAAAGGATGGGGAGAGGAGAGAGAGGTGGGGTAGGGGGTGAAAGAGATGGAGATGGAGAGAGAAAGGGATAGAGAAAAAGAAAGAGAGAGAGAGCGAGTGACGGAGGGGGGGGGGCGGGGGCTAGGGTGGATGAGTCAAACATAATCACTGTAACTGATGTCATTGTTGGTATTAATGTAATTTCTCCTGTCCATTATGGTCAACACTGGAGTCTCACCTATCCAGCCTTAATGATGTTTTAATTATTGCAGGCTGGGGCGCTGCATGTTGCCGGACCGCCCACTACGGCCATCGAGTTGAAATTACGATTCCGACACCACGACACCACCCAGATGTGACAATGCTGAGAGAGGGCCAAGGGAAAGGAGGGCCAGACCGGAGGAGGAGGTGCAGTAAAAACACAGGACAGAATAAAATGACAGAGGAGAGATGGAGAGAGAGAGATGGACGGATGGGGAGTTTAGGAGGCAAAAAAAAGACAGAGAGAGGGGAGAGGTGATCCAATGGTTCTCCGGGGGGTGATTGTCTTTGTGTTGTAATCCTCTCTTTATCTTTTCAAACACATCCCACCAAATGCCCCATCACACACACACACACACACACACACACACACACATATACAGAGCTATGAAAAAATGAGTGATAAAGTTCTGTCTGAAACACAGCAAGATGCAAAGCTGGCAGCGTCTGTGCCTCCTAGCAGTGGTTACACAACCGCCAGATGCACACGCTGGAGATGTATGCGGGGCGTATGCCCCCACAAGGTGACACAAGCATGGCAAGCATGAAAAGGAGGCTGATAGACGCACATACACATTATAGACGTACATTATAGACGGGGGAGGTGGTGGTGGTGGCATCTTTTAAATTAACCGCAGTGCTGCTTCCAATGCATAAGCCAGTATTTAAGCGCTGTGCTGTAATTTTACATGGGGGTCAGAGGTCACGTATGTCTTTTCACTGCTGCTACATGGCAACTGACAGAAATGTAATTTCATGGGAGGTCACGATGCAATTAGAAACTCATGGGAAAGATGAGTAGTGTAACCTGTCTGCTCTGACATGGATCTTCAAGCAAAGACCACCAAAGATCACCATCATCAACACCATCTCTGAAGCATCTTGGTATAAACTATCTGCTGGTCAGGTAAGGCCAAGGTTGTGCAGAATGGATAAAATACTGCAGCCGAATGCAGAGATCGCACAGAACACACAGCACGTTCCTTGGCTGCTGATCATGCCCATGTCTTAAGCTCTGTGTCAGAGAACACAACAGTTCTTATGTAACAGTCAGCCATCACCATAATCCAATGATACCAGGCAACCACCCCCCCCAACCACTCCCTTACACACACACGCACACACTGCAGGAGTGACACAAACTAGTGGCTGTGCCCATTAGCTTTGTGAAGGAAGCGTAGTCCAGTTCCAGTGAAGTGTGTCCAATGCAGCTCCAGGGCCGCACAGCCAGGGTCTTCGAGGGCTACATGGGTGAGCCATCACACACACACACACACACACAGACACACAAACACACTCTCACATACACACGCACACACACGCACGCACAAACACATACATGGTCATTTGTCCTGCTTGTCTGCTTGTTTAGCTCTCTTTAGTCTCCCTCATTGTCCACTCAGACACACACTGCACCACTCATTTTAGTCCTCCCTTTCTAGTGTCTTCCTTGTGTCATCACAGCCTCATCCAGCCTCTGCCTAGAGAAAGCCACTTCTTCTCTGCTGTGCTCAGAAAACCAATAAATAAATAAACAAATGAAACCCAGCTTAGCTCCCATCATGCAAAGCAGCATGCCGCTTGGAACACTTAGCATGGGTCCGATGAGGCGCAAATGTCTCCGCCGTCTCTGGCGTTATCTCATCATACCACACCTTGTACAGCGGGCCTTTGAGCGGCAGGCGGCACAAGCACGCCTTCTTACGTGCAGCTGTCGAACCCGACTGTCAGACAGCTTGAGTTTGATGCCCACGCCACACGCTCAGAAATGACAGCTGCAGATCAGCCGCGGAGAGCGGATGTAGAAAAAAAAAAAAAACGAGAGCAAACAACTTGAAAGTTCACAGCTAACAGCGACAAGCACTGAGCTCCAATCTCAAGCAAGCAAATTCCCCCCCACAAGGACAATCCATTATTCAAAACACCCATCAATATTACAGAGGTAAACAGCCAAAAGGTTAGCTGCTGTAAAATCCCCTGTCCCCCATCTTTTATTTATTTATTTTTTTTCCTGGCTAGAACATCCAATGACTTGTCCTCGTCCTCGTCCCCAAAATCGTCCGTGACAGATATTGATGGCCTCTGGTAGGCTCACTTCACCTCTCATAAACGTGAGTCTTCCTGCCCTTCCAGTTTCTGGACAATCATGCTTTAATGTCTGCTGGGAGTCATTGATGGGGCCTAAGAGGGTGGTGGGTGAGAGGCTGGGTGGGTGGTGGGTTGTGGATGCGATCAGTCACATTGGGACTCCTCGGTCGCTGATCAAAGGCCTCACAGCAGGGGCCTCAGTAGGGGAGGGGAGTCGTAAATCGTGTCATGGGCGATTTGCTTCATTAGATTGAAGACATCATCATGGCTAAGCATTAGGCACGGATGGCCTGCAGAGTGACTCTGAGACGGCTCACATGTGTAACGGTGGGCACTGACAGACACACACACACAAACACACACACACACACCCTTCCACACATCACGACTAAGGCATGCCGTTGAATATGCCATCTCTGTTTCCTGCTTGGACAGCCACTGGAAACTGCCACCAAAGTGATGACTGGAGAATGTAAACCAGCCCATGACACCAAGCCAACCGACTTACGCTAAGGGATGGATGCATTCTCTCTATTTACAGGAATCAGAGAGAACAGGAGCTGTGTGAATATGTTTGAGTGTGTGTGTGCGCATGTGGCAGAGAAGGGGGGGTGGGGGTGGTATTTGGGTATGTGTGGGAGAGAGAGAGAGGGGGGGGGGGGGAGAATTTAAATGAGCCTGATTTGACTCCAGTGACATGAAGATCCTCTGGGGCACAACAGACTAGATGTGTAGCCTGTCATTCAGTCCCTTCATCCTCCACACACACAGACACACACACACACACACACACACACACACACACACACACACACAGACACACACACACACACAAACACAGAGAGAGAGAGAGATGCCTCACTCCTCCCTCATGGCAGGGCTAAGTAAACAGTGAGAGACGAGCTGGGTAGCCTGATTACACTGGGCCATAGATCTGCATGTCGCAATTGCACAATCAATATGGAAACATTAATCTGTGGAAGTGGTCTCATAACACAGACTGGACTGCCTGATTAGAAAAAGAAATATGGCTCTCGCCTGCCTGGCAGTCCTCAATGCAAATCATGTGCCAGAAACACTATTACGTTGAATGTCTACTGCAGATGCACAGTTTCCACTTCTGTGGCCTTATGTTTTATATGTGTGAGCCATATGCTAAATAAAGATAAAAAAACATAAAAAAGTTGAAACTGAGATTAGCCGGCGTGGTTATTTCATGTTTTGAAATTATGTAATTCATGTTTTATAAATGTAAATAACATGTACACACACACACACACGTTTTCACAGTATGGCACAGAAAATGATGAAGTGCTGGTCACATAGTGACAATTTCATCTAGTAAGGTCAAGGAAAAGTGGTACCAAGCAAACATACACGCAAACACACACACACATACACACACACACACAAACAGACACATACACACACACACACACAAATCAGCAAACAAATCATTTTTAGGCTGCCTGGTGTTCCCAAACACAGGCTGGCCATGAATCTAATGCACTTGCAATCTCTGCAAGCGGCCATCAGTCATCCTTCCAAACGGGCAGAAAGATCCAGACTGTCTACCTGCCCCTGCACGGACAGCATAATAAAACAGCCTGCCGTCTTAACTAGGTGAACAGATACACAACTACGCAGCTAACCGGCATGCAATGCACATGGAGAAGCACTGCACCTTAGAGCATACTACACACACATTCAGCACAAACAGCTTGGAGACATGGGAATGAATTCCACTCCATTATTTGCCCCCAGTTTAGTGCAAAACGTTAGCAGGTCTGTTTTTAGATCTCACACTGTTCTCACTCCTACTCACTTTTGCGATCTCTTTCTGCATAACAGAAAACTGATCCACATATGTGAGCCCTCTGTAAACTATACTCCTAATCACACACATTCACACACAATCTCATGCACACACACACATACACACACACATACACAAACAGTTTCAAAACTGAAACTAATCACACAGCAACAATAAGTCCATCTCTCTAACTCTCATGTTGTACTATCAGAAACCTAGAGTGCCGAAATAAATTTACACACAGACACACACATAGACAAAGACACACACACACATACACATACACACACACATCCCCAAAGGCAGAAACAGAGAGCCTCTACAACTACCAGCACAGACACCACCAAGAAACATTCCACAGCCTACTTCCTCAGGGAGGAAGTTTTCTGTCTCCTTCTCCTCTCTGTCCTGCTCTCCTCCTCCACTCCCAGACAGAAAAAGAGAAGCCACTCTACCTTTCCCTCCGCCCAGCAGAAGCAGATGTTGCTGGAGGTGCTGAGTATATCCGTTATGAAGGAAGTCACTCCCAGACGCATGGTGACAGGATCGGAGGGTGTCGACAAAAGGCGAGAAAAAGAAACGACAGAAGGAAAGAGATGAAAAAGTGACACAGATAAGAAGAAGGAGAGGCAGAAGTACAGGGAGAGTGAGAGAGAGAAAGAGAAGGGGGGAGTAAGAGAGAGAAAGAGAGAGAGAGGGAGAGAAGGTGTGCGCTCCTTTAGTCTTGACGGAGTGCTAGGGTGAAGTGTGTGTGTGTGTGTGTGGGGGATGGAGAGCCAACTGCGCGCTGCTCCTGTCACTGCTGCTGCACCCGTCTCCAGCTACTGCTACTACTGCTACTCTCTGGCTGCTGCTGCTGCACCCGTCTCCAGCTACTGCTACTGCTGCTACTCTCTGGCTGCTGCTGCTGCACCCGTCTCCAGCTACTGCTACTGCTGCTACTCTCTGGCTGCTGCTCCTGCTGCTGCTGGCTGCCTCCACTGGACCTATGAGCTGCGAGAGGCTGAGCGCCGTACCCCCACATGCCAGCCGCACGCTGACAAAGACAACAGGTGCAGCCCCAGAATGAATGACCGCACAAACGGCCACCCACCGCCACCTCTGTGAGCGGGGCTCTTGCCTCACACACACACACACACACACATTTACACATGCACAAGATCATCATAAATTAATGGGCACATGCAAACACACGCACACACAGACACACACACACACACACTTCTTACAGAAGGAGAGAGCTCCTTTTATGAGATCACAGGAGATCATAATTATGCAAATAGGGATAAGGAACACACAAGATGAGGTCCTCTCAAAAATACACAACATGTAAATGACTATACACATTGACATGTATATGAACACACACACACACACACACACACACACACACAGAGAGACTCTAAATCACAGACACAACCACAATAACACACACAACCACATTTGCTTACACATGAGGTTGTGACACCTCACCACATTTCCCCCCTAATAATTCATTATTCAGATGCCACAGAGCATTTTTGACGTGCCCTCCACACCACGCTCATCCCTGCACAGTTCCTGCCACCGGGGTGATGCTTTTCGGGGAAAGTCAGGCTATACACAGCCAGACTTCAACGGCTAGTTGGAGAGGCCCTGACCCTCGGGTGTATCCCTTTCCTACCGTCATCCCCGTCAGTCACCCTTTGAAACGACCTGCCCTTACTGACATTCACTCACAAATGCACATAAACCTAAAGGAAAACACACAGTCAGGGATTCTACCCATCATAGACTGAGGTTTTAATGATGCAGTATATTCATATTTTTCACATATGTATGCCTGGTCTGTTTTTCTGTGTGAAATGTTTTTTTGTCATATGATGTTGGTTTAGAATATGCTTGCTGTGTAATAAATATCTTATGTTAATCCTAGGAAAAAGATAGCACTAAGCAAATTGCAGGATAAAAATAGATCCAATTATAATTAACAAGCATATTTGAAACATATGCTTTATAAACCCCTCATTAATCACTACATCTGTCATTCTCACTGTCTTCCACTAACACTCACATACACACACACACACTCACATACACACACACTTTCCCTCAGTCACTACCTTGCTCTCTCACACACACATACACTCTCTCTCCATCAATCTCTCTCTCTCTCTCTCTCTCTCACACACACACAAACACACACACACACACTCTCTTTCTCTCGATCACAATCGCTCTCTCACACACACACATGCAATCCTACTCTTTCTCTCTCTCACTCACACACAGACACACACACACACACACACTTACTCAGGTGTTTTCCAGAGTCTCCGCGGTGGTGGCAGCAGTTCCCGCTTGTTGAGCGGTGCAATGCCAATGGCTGCCTGCATGACGGGGATGAACTTCTTGTACTTCATCTTGAGCTCGGCTCAGAGTCAAACTTTACGCAGCAGCCCCTAAATCTGCTCCACAGCTGGCGTGGATGATGGGGGGGGGGGATGGGGTGGAGGGGACCCTCGACAACTCAACTGCCTTCTCTAGGTGCCCTCATCCATGCCTGTGGACGCCTCGAAAGCAAAACAAACCACAGAGCCGACGCCATGACCAGCAGCATCTAGCAGCTTCCGTACAAACACTTCTTGTTTAAAGACGCAAAAGTAAATCAGATGGGAAAATTCATTTTGAGATTTGCGGTGGCCGTCACTGTTATATAATTCAGGGAAAAAAAAGACCTTTAAACATTATACTAATGAAAATGCTCGAGAGGGATAATTATGTTACTAAGCCCAGGGCAGATAATGTGAAGAGTCTCTTCAATTTTCTGTAATCCTTAACTACAGCTTAGCTCTCTGTGCATTAGGAGTAACCCTGGGAGAGAATGTCCCCCCCAACCCTCAAAAAGAACAGCCTTAGCACAGCCTGATTTGTGAATAAATCAGAGGTGGGTCGGACGCACTTCACTCCTGTCTCGTGTCCCCACCTGTGGCCTGTGCAGCACAGCGGGACAAAGTAACAACAACAACAAACACCAATGCACATCCCACCATAAGTACAGAGGACAAAAAAAAAACACAAGAACGAATAATCAGTTGTCAGAACAGCAGGGTTCGATGCACAAAGCCAGAGCGGGGCTGCACAGATGAAATTATTCAGGGCAGCTTGCACGAATGGATTATGATTACAAAGGTCTTGGGCCATGAGAAGGCCAGGATTTTGCTGTCAAAGAGCACCGGTGCAGGGTTGAGCTGAGGGGAGGTTCCAAGAATGAATGGAGCTAAAAATACACGTCCCATTGAAATGCTGGCAGACCATTGCACTGGTGAGCATATGGTTGGTTCTGGTGTACACTGGCCACTCACCTGAGGGAACACCGGGTGGGATTGCATGATCACAGAATTACAGTCAGGTAAGAGAACAGTACTGGATGACTAGCTAAGCTTCACCAGTCATGGAGTGAAATTCAGTGATTCAAATCAAAATGCCCCCCCCAGCCAGTGGATTAGTATTGTCTTAGATCTTAATGCCCAGAAAAGCTGAGGCAATAATGTAGGCTAACCAGATCAGTGTAAATTATCTGAAATATATACAATGGTCTTCCAAATGCATCCAGTGATAGTGTTGTGCAAGTTCACACTTCATATAAACTACTTCAAAGCTCAGTTCAGACAGTAAAAAAAATAATAAAATCACACCCATAGTTTGCCATTTTAATTGAGAATTAATTCACATTCAGTTCAGAAAAAAGTGAAGAAATACAGTAGGAAGAAGTAACAGTGAGTCGCCCATCACTACCATCTCCCGCTGTTGTGAATATTATTTGTATCCCTGTTTCATTAAGGGCAGATGCTAGTTTTGTTAATCACAACTGAGTGTAGACTGTAACCCTAAATATAAGCAGTACGTATATTCTGTAATGTTATACCAAGACTTTATCTAGACCTGAACATAAAACTGAGCTAGTTCAAATGAAAGATCTTCACTTAGAAATGTGCTAAGTTAGAAATAAATAGAACAATGAACTTGTTTGGCACACTAGTTCTTTTCATTGTCTAGTGAGTTCGAAAAAATTGGCAAATGTAGCCAAGTCAGGGGCGGTGATGACAGGGATACAACACTGATGCTTTTACATCATCTATTACATTACAATTTTGGCGGGATGTTCCCATTTCCAACAGAACTTGGCACATCAGCTAATAAATCTCTGGTCTATGTTACCAATCCGTAGGTTATTCATTATAGAGTTTAGAGACAATCACTTACAATAAACATTATGCTAGATTCAAAGAGACATGTCTTAAAGAAATGTCTCAGACAGGCGCACGTGACGCTAACAGAAATCAAGCGTTTGATCCCATCCAATCTGCTGTCTTTAGTTACATAAAGCCAGGGGCGAGGCAGAAATACTTCAGGGCCGAATTAAGTCACGCAGGAATCCTATCTGTGCCGAATGACACTGTAATTCCCTCCTAAGCTCAAGTCTTTTCTCTGCTTTACAACAGACCCCTATGCCATGCCAAAATGCAAGATCTATGTAATATGTTTTATCCCTTAATTCAGACAAAGAAGATCAGCTCAAAGCCGTTCATCCACACCTACGAATCTAATAACACTCCTAATACACAAGCACACACAGTCTTTTTACTGAATTCATCTCAGTTACAAAGGTATTATTCTGGATCTTCAAAGAATGAAAAATAAAGGCAGTGATAGCAGGAAAAGGTTTTCCACATTATCTGAGATGTCTGAAATTATATTTCCAAAGTCAAGGTGACAAAGAAGTCCAAAAATTCAGTTTCTCCCACCGAACAAAACTCCACCACAAAGGCATCTGAAAGATTGTTATTTCTCTCCCTTATTCCTTCCCTCTCTTTCTCTCGCTTTCTCTTTCTCTGAGAAGGCATTTCTTGGCCACAAAGCCCAATTCTCAGATTATTCTTATCGATCGTATGGCTAAATCACATGCAAAAGGCTGAGGGCACAAGACCTGAATTGATTGCTGCATGCAAGGTCACATCAGAAAGCGTGTTCTAAGGAGGTCGAGACGTGCCTTTCTTTAAACAAGGCTGTAACACCCTTCAACACCCTTCAACTAAGAGTTCACCGAGTCTTTATCAATCCTTCCAACACATTTTCTTGTCTGCTTTTATTTAGTTAGGAACCCTTCACTTGCACATTTAGCCAATGTTTAAAAAGAAGCCCCATGTGCTCACAAATTTGTCCAGCTTAACTGGGTCAGTTAAAAGGAAAAGTAATTTTGGTTCATGAGCCCAATACTGTTGTTTATTTGCATTCAGTTCCAACAATTGCAAAATATAAATAGCCAGCAAGGACATTGAATGGTGCATACATTAACAGCTTTAAGTTACAGAAGGGGAAAGACCTTCAAACAATGTCAATGGCTTCTAACAGTGGCACCAGGAGTATCTGCAATTACAGTCAACAGCAATTTATCTACATTGTCTGAGGAATATATAATTCAATGGTGGCGCCACTGGAGACAATACAATATTGGACCTGAAAGATGACAAGAGTTCCCTTTAAGGGCTGTTCACAGCTTAATCCCTGACTCCAACTGATGACACTTAATTCCAGAGGGCATAAATTACATACATACACACCCACACGGCTGCATAAGGAGCTCCATTATGGAGCTAATGATCATGGCTGTCCTTGTCCCCTCACTTTACGATAAAATAAATACAATACTTGCCTTTTTGGGGATCAACAAATTTAACCAACAACTTGCAGAGATAAGAATAGCTTTTTTTTCAGGTTTAAACCTAATTATTAATGATCGTGTGTAATGTCTTTGAAATCTGAATGAAAACATTGCATATTACACACTCCATCAGGCCACGATAACAACACAAACCAAAGGGACCTGCTGCTAAAGCAGGTAAAGCAGAGAGATTGCTTTATCAGGGGCAACAATGCATCTTTATCCTCATTACTAATCACAATCTATTGTTAGACAACCTGCTTTGGGCATTAACAATGATGATGATGAGGAGGAGGAGGAGGAGGAGGAGGAGGAGGAGGAAGAGGGTGGCTCGGTGGGTGTGTGTAACAGGCTAGCTTATCATCTGGAGACAATCTATTCTGCTGAACCCTCTCATTATGTCTTGGGGCATCGGTCAGCAAAGCCAAAAGGTGGACGCTGACCCTGTTAAAATATTGTGTAGTAGTGCAGTAGTACTCATCTAGCCCTTGTATTTACATAACAATCAATGAGAGGTACACTTGAGTTGAAAATGAAATGGGTCAGTGTGATGGCCACGGCAAAACATGACTGAGCTCTTAATTAAACAGTTTAACAAAATCACTTGGAAGCGTGCCGCGCCATTTTAAAACAACAATTTATTTATGTTTAATGCCATCATGGAAAAAGCGACTGACTGTGATAAAACGTGGCTACATAATATCTGGGAATTAAGCACAGGGACACTTGCTGTGTAATAAATGCTCCCAGGCACACTTCTCTAGCACAGTTCAGTTTTTCAGGTTTAAACCTAATTATTAATGATCTAACATTACATTTATAATAGCAATGAGCATATAGCAATGAAAACACTAATACATATAAAAAAACATCCTTGGAAAAAAACTCTGCTAAGAAATTACCATAACCACATATTAGGCCTATATACTTCACATCTGGAGAAATATTCCTACATATACGTGTGTAATGTCTTTGAAATCTGAATGAAAACATTGCATATTACACACTCCATCAGGCCACGATAACAACACAAACCAAAGGGACCTGCTGCTAAAGCAGGTAAAGCAGAGAGATTGCTTTATCAGGGGCAACAATGCATCTTTATCCTCATTACTAATCACAATCTATTGCTAGACAACCTGGGAAAAAAAGACATTTTGACTGTAAACAGAGAACAATGTTCAAATCAGTCAAAATGGTGAGTGCTTAATCATCTCTGTAAAGAGCATTTTGGGGTACTTTGGTCATTTGAATCAGCCAGTATGATTAAAAGGACGTAGTGAGATGGACATGAACTGGACAAACATCGCTAAATCAGCATAATGAACCAGTTAGCCTGGAGGGGTCTTGAAGCTTTGATTAAGTATCCACTTGAACTGGCTCAATTGCTGCTATATTCAGACAAACAGCATGCATTCAGGTGAACAGCACATGCGTAAATGACAATTCACCATTTGACCACATGGCACAAATTGCTCTGTGTAGTTTCATGGATCAATAATGAAAACAATTTGATTTTGCACTGCCTTTGCTTCAATCCTGACACATAAGTAGCAACCCCCACCCTTTGCCCTCCATATTACCCTACCCTAGTTCTTCAATATCTTTCTCTTTTCGTAAATGACTACATTAATAAATCAGTGACCTGGGTCCTTTTGTCATGTGGGAGAAGTGTCTGAGCTATCAATACTTAGACCAGAGAGGTTTTTAATCAACTGCACCTAACAATTTATTCTTGGTGGCCCCAACAGGTTTGTCACTTTGTCAGATGCAAGCTGATACTGTATTGCATAGAGGCACGTTCATGTGTTGTGTGCGTTTGTGTGTGTGTGTGTGCATGGGAATGCATGTGTAGTAAACGTGTTTTCTTGTGGTCACATGGACGAGTGTGGTGGCATTCATTTATCTCCTCTGGGAGCCAATCCCATGTAGCAACCTGTAACTGAGGTGTAATGTCAAACCTGTGCAACTGCTCAATGCATCACTATTAGCTACAGCATTGTGGACGGGACACCCGCCTTGCCTCTTTCTCCTCTCTGTTTTGGCTCTCAACCACTGCTGTTAACTATACACAGAACATGTACACTCAACACGTAACACTCCTGATTAACGCAGTCATGGCCCACAGGAAACAGATCTCTTGTAAAACTACTCTACACACAGGCTTTACGTTAAATATATCTGCCATGAGGATACTTTGCTTACTATTATCTTTACTTTCCATGATGTGTAGTCATAATTCAATTTCACTCCGTCTCACTCTGCACTTCCTCTTCCTTTAATGCTGTCTGTGGGTTAATGAGGCATGTTTTGCACAGGCTTTTCTGTTTGCCCATGCAAAGTTCTACACACCTACTTGCCCTGACTGTGACAGAGACGGTAGTTTTACAAATTAAACAAATAAGCATTGAATGTCAGCATGCTTGAAAACAAATAAAAACGGAAGTAACATTGATGACCTCATGGACACCTCTTCTCATGCCTGGTGGGAAAAACTTTCAGTGTTTATGCATGTGTGTGTGTGTCTCCATCCTGCGGTCAAGTCATACTGTCCAATTCAGACTGAGGTACACACGGACTGCACTGCACAGCACAACAGAGCACAGCAAAGCCTCGTCCGCAATCTTATTACTCTGTGGCCTTGAGGTCCAGTTGAAGTGAATACAAACGTTTTCATCACACAGGGCAGGCCTCACCTTCAGCTTTCATAAACCAAGGCTGCCCGAGGCTCACCTCTGACACTAGGCTTATTTAGAGAAAATCAGCAGAACCACCTCTGGGTGAAAGAGCACATTAGGCATTGGCTCTACAATGCAGCAGGGAATTGCTGTGACTTGCTTGTGGCCTGGAGTATTATTGGCTCTTATGGAAATCTATGTTGCTATGCTTTCAGCGTATTTGTTTGTTTATTTGTTTGGTTAGCTTATGGCAAAAAAACATTACATCATCAGCTCTGAAGCTGTCTGTCCAAAAGAAGGCAACGTAATGTCATTCATATCGCGTAAATCTTAAAAAGCTGTCGAGTTGTTTTTTCCAGTTAATTTTAGAGAGAGTGTGAGTCTAAGCTCCACACCTTGCATAATGTCATAAAAAAAAGTATTAACAGCTATGCCAATTTTGCTTCTTTTCAAAGTAAGGTATGCTGTGCGAGGAGTATTCTCGACTGGTGGTGGAAAACTCAAGAGCACATATCTAGGCAGTTGCTAAGATATTTCAAATAGATTACAGTGAGTGAGGTATGTTGAGCAGCATCGGGGACATCAGTGTACTAAAAATAGTCTTGAAGCTCCTAACCAGCCTAGCATCTACATGATGAAAAGCATTTTTCTTCTGTTGTTGTTCATAAAATTACCTTCACTTCATCATTACTTCATATTAGATCAATCAGCGATAACAATGTACCACAGACAACAGAGAAGACAAACAACAAAAAAAACAACCTAAGAATATTGCCTCCAGAACTTTAGGCAGAAACTCCAAATGTTTTACCACTGCAGTCAAGTCCTTAGGGAAATTTACATATCCCTCAGAACCAAATCTGTATATTTTCTCATTTTCTCTGTAGTTTCAATATGTGAGGCGATGGCAGGGGAAGAAAAGACACATTTGGTAGAAAAGAGGATGTGATCTCCATGTTAAGTGTAATTTCCTATCTTTGACAGTGACTCTAGTGCCTTTGGTTGGTAGACTGTGCTGATTTTTATATGGGGATAACCTAGGAAAGAAAGCTCCATATCTCCGTTTTGAAATAGCTGTGCTTTAATTTTTTTGCCCTTATCAGAGAACCAGATCAATATATTGACAGTAAACAAGGAGTTTGTGAACAACCTTGGAATGAGCCATAACCTAACCTCCACACAGTCACAGGCTAGTAATTTTTCACTTAGGCCCACTACTGAGAACAGTCCATCCATTCCGCCTGCATCCGACAACCAGGCCAATTCTGCAAAAGAAGCCGTATCCATGTCAACCTTGCATGAGGCATTTTATCACCATCAGTCATGGTCAGGCTGCTGGAACTGGCGCTGTAGCCTACTGGATTTGCTGCGCAGATGAGACTATGGGTGGATCCCCTTTATTCCCCAGGCAGTCTCTAAATCTTTGCTGTCTGAGAGGGCATGGGAATGAAGAAAGTTCTGGGCTGCGTACTTCCACTTCAGCTGGTATCTGACCCCGGAAGAGCACACTTCCTCCTACTTTTGTTTTTACATTGAAGCTACAAAAGTGACTAAATATTTGTAACAAATAGCAACGACATTAACACCAACAGGAAGAATCGCGTTAACCTGTAGTCGCTGGCAGTTTTTGCAACGGTGAATATCTCGCAGCAACAAGGAAGTGAAAAAATACCGTCCCTTTTTTGTTATAGTTAAACGTTTGACGTTGACTTGTAATACAATTATTTGACCTACCTCTTATGTTTTGACTCCTCTTTTCTTCAAATGAAGTGGCCCAGTGTTAACATAACAGACATGATTTTCAGTAGGCTCTGATACCTTTCGAAAACACCGTCAGGTGTGTAAATGGGAGTGTCCTTACATCCTCGCGAGTATGTAACCTAGTCTTCAATGTCCTTATATGGGACCGAAACGCTTGGGAAAAAAACCCGAAAAAACGTGTTCTGTCAGGTTAACCCGTGTGTAAAAACAGAATATTCACACGCAGGTAAATCGTTCCCTTCTACCGCCACAAAGATGCGATTGCCCCTGTTTCATTTCATTCATCATTTACTCCATTAGCATTAGCTCATATAAGGGCCCATCGTGACGCGGTGTATTCACAGGGCCAGTTTCAATGAACGCTGAAAGATCTGAGCGTCATTTCTACATTGGTTGTCGATGATGATGTTATGTTCCCATGGAAACTTTCAGATGCTATTTCTGTCCCACTGTGTCAAGTGTTGCCAGAGAAATTTGCATGTTTTTTTCTGCCTGCTGAAAAATACAGCAATTATACATCATTGTGAGTGGTCCCACTAATGAGCCACATCATTTGTCTGTAATGCAAAATTAGAGCAAATTTGATGGGTATGCTGGAGACTGAGATGGCATCACCCACAGGAAATATTACATTTTATGCTGGTCTCATGAGATGATCAACAAGATAAATGTAGGTACACAATATGATTTTATACATCTCTTTTTTCCTGTAGTCAGCATTATATTTACACAAAAGGTGGATTAATCTCCATGGATTGCTCAAAACAAATCTAATCTGATGGAAGTGTAAACATATTAGGACAAAGTCAAAACAAACATTCAGTAAAACACATACAGTTCAGGAAATCCAACCAATTCCCCATAGCAGACTTCTGTTGGCTTGGATTGATGAGGTTTACATCTCCAAGATGTCTGAAAACTTGATTTATGTATCCAGATAACCAGACTGGACATCCTGATAGATGGCAGTTGAAACAGAGCCAGGACGGAAAAAATATATATACACATACAGTGTTTTTTTTATTCACATTCATAGAATTTCCAATAATGCATTCAACAAGGTACAAAACAGCTTTTCTTAACCTGAGAAGGAATGGTATAGAGACTACACTGGTTAGTGGTTCTTGGTGTTACAGACTGTATTCTGATAGATAGCTGAAAATAATGATGATGTCATTATGCAGTCGACCAAACAAGCTGTAATTCAACTCATCAGTTGCTCCAGAAAACTCCAAAGTCCAAAGTGATTATTTGTAATACAACACCTAAGATCGTTCACAAAGGACAGAGGTGTATGTACAGTATATGCAGAGGCTAAAACCACATGGTAAAATATGGAAGCTCAGGAGCCTATAGAAGGGGTCTTTCAATAACTAGAGGTGGGAACTGATAGTCAATATTGATGCCATTGTCGATGCTTACAGATCTGATTCTTTATCAATTCTATTTCAAAATCAGTAGATTGAAGCGTTAGATTCTGCATTCTACTTGATACTTGGCTCCACCCACAATATCTTGGCGAATTTACTGTGCTTGCAAGGTGCCTTGCTGGCAAACGAAACTAAAGGTAACATATGAGCCTTATGAAATTGAGTTTATTACCTTGCCAGTCATCATAACTCTTTGAAAATGATCACTGCTGCTTCCTATTCTATGGTTTGCAAACAAAACGAAGATGTATTGGTGAGAATTTAGGACATACATGTAAGTTACACAAAAAATTGGCGACAATAAGGAAACTTTCACAATTAAAAAATTACCTGGTGTAGCTACCTTTAAAATCTTACTGTGACAGTTTTATACCCATTCACCAAGAATTGCACTTTTCTGGAGTGCAAATGCAGGCAGCTTTTTAAACCAGTATTAAATGATTTTTTGGCAAGACCCCAACAGAATTGGGAAACATACAGCTATGGCATGATGTTCGTTCAATTAAAAAATATATATAAACAATTGTTGTGTGCGTGTGTGTGTGTGTGTGTGTATGTATATATATATCTGTGGATTTGCAAGGTGTACAGTGGATTCTTTTTTTGGGTGGGGGTCTGGACAGACTGCTGCCCAGAGCATGTCTGATTTCTGAACTTTAAGCACATAACACATACACTTGCAGTAAACAGAATCACAATGTGACCCTGGATGCTGAGGAACTTCAGGATTAGAATAGAACATCTAACTGCAAGTTCACCTGAAATTCCTTTGATACATCTGGCATGTACTTCAAGTAAGTGCATTCAAGGAATTTATTCTGAGAGGAATTATAACTTCACATGGACTTTCTGAAGAGCGGGAATCTATGGATATATGTGTGACACTTGACCTGTGATGAATAAATATCCAGTTGGTAAACAGTTACTTCTGTAGCTATAGTATGACTATGTGGGCTAAACTCTCTGGTCAGGAATGTGTCAGGTGGGACAGATCCATTTTAGACTTAAAGATAACAGTGAATTCGTTTGAGAGAAGCTCATGTAGTGCCACACCATCATGTGAGTAGACCCAACGCTCACCAGTCCAATCATAACGTTTAGGTCCACTAGGCGGAAAAAGAAAGAAAAATAAATAAATTTAGGCAACCAAAACAATTTCACCACAGGCAAAAACAGTTCCACAGTGTTCACATTAGCACTAAATACAATAAGCCATTATTAGAAAAAAAGCTTCGTTTTCTGCCAAAACTCACAGTACCTTGTAGGAGATGAAAGCCAAATCTGTCGATTAGGGGTTTGTTTGTTAATGACATACGTGCCATGGTCGCCTCCTACATTGATAGTCAGCACACCACTCTGCAGAGAGACAAGGACAACACTGTCAGTCAGTCAGGCAGCCTCACAGCACCCAAAGGCATGCGTGGGCCTCGGACAGAAGCCCCAGTCAAGTGTAAGCACTCAGTTGTGATATGTGGCTGAAACAACGACAACACAATCAAAAAACCTCCCACCCTCTGTGCCCTACTGCACAGGTTTTAGTTGCCTTGTGGCATAGAAATATGCTGAGTATGCCTTGTGTGCATAGCGTTGTTCAATCACCAACTCTTTGGCTGAGTGCTTAGATATGAACTTCCCTGAACAATACATTACCCCACTTTATAAATAACTGACCCTAGAAGGCAATGCTGATTAAATAACTTTTCCATCATTTCTTTAATTATGGTTATTACTCTACAGATTTGAAAACTCTTGCTCTCCCTCTGGTGACTCAATGAGATAACGTCCTTCAATTAGAAGTTTGTAGAGGCTGCTGATGGATATTGGTTTCATGTTATGAGGGATTAAAAAATGTTTTAAGAGATTAGCGACGGTAGATAAGAGCTGTGAAGTTGTTACTGGGCATTTGAGAAACAATTGATCCTAAAGACATAACCTTTGGGATCAGGATACTTCCCAGGAACTTCTTGAAAGACCAAGTCCCATTAGGCACAAGCTAAGCTACATTTTCCCCACTGAATCTCTGAGTCACACAGCATTTATGGAACAGTCTTTAGACTCTTCAAAATCATGATAAAACTTCATGGTCAACTTTTCTTACATGATATATACTGAGTATAATATGAATAATAATGTATAAATGAATATAAACCATCCCCTATTCATAAAATTCTGCAAAGGGCGAAATCAATTCTAAAATAAACAACAGAATGCCAACCTCAAATGCTTATTCCAAATGTGCAAACTGACCACAAGGTTCTGACTGGTCAGACGCATCTAAGACCAAACACTCTCCGCTACAAACAAAATACATGGTGTGTGAAACTGACGCATTTTACACTAAATTTAACACTCCGAGGGGTGTGAGTTTGAACTACTCTGCCGACATGGCTACACACAATAATTTTCTACCTCACTAGGACACAAAAACAGCCTTTTAGCAGAAAAAAAGAAATCAACAAGGAACATTTAGGAAGCACCTATTTTGCATGTGCTCTCTGCAATGATGAAGGGCCAATAAAAGTTACGGCCGCACATTAGCGTGCCGCAATTCATCTGCAAGGAAAAGCGGAAAGGACGTGGGTGGGCAGGGCACATTAGCAGGTCAGTGGTAGCCGGGTGATGTGTGTGTGTGGGGTGGTGGGCTCTGATAGTGGGGGCTCCATTTGTTGTTTATGGTCCAAAGTGTCGCTCATGGCAGATGAGAGAAGAGTGAGTTGCCAGGCTGGGAACATGGCCCGATCCGTCAGCGGGGACCTCAGACAGCAGCTGTCCCGCCTGTGATTTAAAAAGTCACAGCTTTATTAATCATCCCTTCACCAAGCATGGAGACCAGGGGCGGTGAAGATGGAGGGCTGGAGCGAGAGAGCAAGCGAAAGAAGAAAAGAAGAGAGGGAGGGGGAGGACAGGATGAGAAGAGGAGGAGGAGGAGGAAAGGACGAGGGAGAGAGTGGACAAGCAGACACAAAGATGAACAAGAGCAGAGGGGGTAAGATGGCCAAGAACAAGACCAGTAAAAGGAAAATAGCCAAGAACAAAAGTCAGACAGAGAGAGACACCGATAGACAGAGACAAGGAAAAAGAAGGAAGGGAGCAAAAGGGATAGAGAGAGAGGGAAGAGCCAGAATCTAGCATGGCAACATTCCATCCGCCAAGTGCATATATTTATCCTTCAGTGAAGCTTGCCGAGTCGGAGACACTGTCAAACTAAATGAGTCAGTGGCACTCTGGGCAGCCGGAGATGGACGGGTGGTTCCCCAGCAGGAGTCCTAACAGTTCCCCCTCCCATTTCCACACACACACACACACAGACACACACACACACACACACACCCTAGCCATTAATCTGGCAGTAGGGGGGTCAGGACAAGAGAGAGTGTGTGTGTGTACATGTGTGTGTGTCTGTATTGTGGTGTGGGGGGTAGCGATGTTGGTGAAAATCTTGTGTGAATGACCTGTCAACACCAGCCTCCAGTCCCCAGCCTCATGCCACCACCCCTCAGCCAGCCAGCCAGCCACACCCAACTTCTCAGCCCCACTTCCTGGAGAGGGATTGATAGGATGAAGCAGGGAGGGAGGGAAGGTCACCCAATGGAGCTCCAAAAAAGCTTACAGACAGACACATATGTGTGATGTAAGGATGGCTCTAGGGGAAAAAGAAACAAGACAAGAGCAAAGGCCTGACAGCCTGTTCGGCCAAACTGTTACTCAGACGCTAGAAGCAGAAGCCTTGTGACAGTCTGGCGTGAGTGGGGGGGACGCTGAGGGATATAAGCCATAGCAACGATGAATCATCAGAACTGTTTTTCAAACCCACTCAATGCCTTATCAGCAATCCTGCTCTTGTCATCGAGCGCCGCTCTGCTCTTTAGGGTTTTAGGACTGTAAATGGACAGAGTGTGAAAAAGCGAGGTTTGATTAAATGGCAGATTGAAAGTGTCTAGAGCTGGTGGCGAATTGGAACGTCTGCTTACAGGTGTGCGGAAGTGACAACAAATGTGTGTCAGATGTTGCTGCATCCAACTACTGGCTCCAAGGATTAATGGAACCTGCCAATTTTTTGGATTTAACCTTCTGTGTAGCCATATGTTCCATGGTCATACTTTACTGCTAAAGTAAGGATCCATGCAATGAATGCATGCTGAACAGTTCCCTTACTTTTCACTTATTAAAACTAAAATGCTGGAATTCACAGCAGACTGAATGGCTGCTATAAAGCATCCCAATTAACCAATTTTCTTATATGAAGCTGTCATCACTAAGTGACCTGGGTAAAATTTGTGTGGCCATGAGTAAAGGAACCTAAGTCCTAAACACAACATTGAAGACTCATGAGGAGCATCTCCAGATGAGCATCAAGTGCTCCCTGATCTACAGCTGAACTGCATTATGGGTGTGAGCTGTGCAGGAGCCTATGTCTGGCCACCATTATGGCTGTGAGCGGCGCAAGAACCTATTGCTGGTCACTGTTATGGTGCGAGCTGTGCAAAAGCCAAAGGCTGGTCACCATTATGGGTGTGAGCTGTGCCAAAGCCAATGGCTGGCCTCCAGCCTCCCTCATCCTCCTCTTCCTCTTATCGGTCTTCTTGGAGGCAGCTGTCAGTTTCCAGGCTCACACGTGCCACTCTAACCTTGACACCTGGGGGAGGGAACCACTCAAATGGTGACCTCCTCCCCCTGCCCCTCCTGCCATCATGGTCCTGAGTGACAGCATCCTATGTCATGCCAGTGTACATTACGAGCCACGCTCTTCCTGCGGTTGTCAATGAGGGGCCTACTGTCCTTCCTTTTAACTGGCCATCTAAATCGGGGGTGAGGGCCTTACAGGGGTGGAAGAGGACCTGTGCTCATAAGTGCTGCACGCACACAGGTTTAGCCTGAATAACAATGTGAGCAGAAGGTTTGGAGAAGGACCATTAAAATGATGGAAAGAGACTTCCAGCAGGACTTACAAGGTATAGATGGCATGAACATGAAAAGGGGGGGGGGGGGCAGACAGATCACAAAGCACAGTCAAGCTCTTCCAGACTGATCATGGTACCAGATACCTATTGACTTGGTTCTTCCAAGAAGTGTACCTAAGCAATTTTGTACCAGTTGTAATATTGTTAAAGAGCCTAGTTACGGTAAAAAGAGACAATCTGATTATGTGGTTTCCTGGATGTAAGGGGTAGAAACAAGAGAGATGGCCTTGTTTCTTTTTAAGTGGTCATTGTATCATAAAAATTTAATACACTAGTCTGAGAGGCACATGAAAGAAACTGGACCTCCTTTTTTATGAGTTCCCAGGCTGACATATGCACTGGCTTTGGCTGACATGATCTCTCAATGCCACCTACGGCACATGCCTAATTACAAGCACTGAAGTAGGGCAAAAATCAATACTGAAATGAGAACAACAGTTACCAGATTGTGTAGAACACAGTGGAAAGCACCGGACAGAAAAAAATAGCCATGCGTGCATGCATGCGAGTGTGTGTGTGTGTAGGCGTCCGTGTCCTCAGTCTTCTTGTTAGCCTGAAGTGCTATGTGCCACAGTACTCTCAGGTCCTGGCTGTTATCAGACCCCCACAATATGGAAGGAGCTCCCCTCACCAACAACCCCAATCAGTGCCCACAAACCCTACTAAACATTCCTCTCACTAGGACACAGACACTGTATTACTATTCCATTCATCTGTTCTTAGTAGGCCGTCTGTATTGTTTTTAACCTCTTTAGCATTTTAGGATTATACTGACAGGTCCAACTAAAAGGACAATGTATCTGTGAGCATCAAAAGAAATCCTTCCACTTTTAAATGCACTGTGTCAATATGTATAATCTGAATGACTGTACTCACAATCAAAAACTGTATCAATCTAAAAATTTCATTTAGTTTAGCGTGGTGGTAGCGTAGTGTTTAAGGAACCTGGCTAGCTTGCAAGCAGCCTGGAAAGTTGTAGGTTCGAATCCCCACTGCCCCCTGAGCAAGGCACTTAAGCCTAAGTTGCTCTAGGGGAGACTAGCCCTAAAACAATTGATAGTTGACAAATGTAAGTCACTTTGGATAAAAGCGTCTGCTAAGTGCATAAATGTAAATGTTTAGGCCTAAACATAGGGCAAGCTGAGGTGAACACAACTGAAATAGACTGTTAGACACTGATAAACATTATGCAATACCATTTTGTTTAGATCTTACAAGAAATGCTGTTGGAAGTAAAAGATGCTTCTTAAACTCCATTCAAGTGATATATATTGCAGGAAGCACTGAATAACATCTATGATTACCAATAATGCCATGCTTCTACATGTAATTTGAGACAATGGTTCCCCCTACTGGACATCTGAGTGAAGCACACATCTGACATTATGTATGATATTTGTGTTAAGAGCTAGACGGTGGCTACTTTGCTCTCTCTCTCTCTCTATATATATATATAGTACAGTGGAGGCTCTTCCATTAAGGAAAGGGAGGACCATCCTCCCTTACATTCCAAAGAAAAATTATAATATATAAACTTCGAATTTTCATCATCTAACCTGACTAAATACTGATAAAACTGCTATTTTAATACTTGGATACACAAAAACCATCTCCCTATATCAAAGTACTAACAGCGACACCTGGCTCCATTGGAAATTACTACACGGAGGAGCGTCCTCCTCAATACTTCCATTGAAGTCCATTATATGATTCTGCTACCCTAGGCGGCTTGTGAAACTCGTTTTTTTAACATGGGAGTGAATGGCAGTAGCGGAGGACGTTCCTCCGTTCCGGTCTTGCCCATATATAGGCATTGGTCTCGCAAAAAAAAAATCAATTTTGCGCCCAAAATCAGTGAACCAATAAGTAGGACTGGCTTTGATACAATGTTTGAGTACCTTGCCCTACGCAGCTCAGTGTCAGTCATAATCAGTCACACTGGAAGACGTACAGAGAGTTTATTCAGAAAGTGTTGAAGATTGCTATTAAACCACAATGGAACCAAGTGATACTGTCCATGGTTTATTAAGTACTCCATTTCATTCATTGGACTACACAGAAAAAGTCAGGGTGAAATCTGCAGGAAGACCACTTCCGAAATTAAAAAACAAAGCGGTAAGGTGTCTATCCTGAATACCACATGGTATGAAAGGTACAAATGGCTCACGGCTAGCAACCAACTGGCTATACTGCTGGCCTTGCCTGCTAATGGGCAAATCTCAAACGTGGTCTGTTGAGGGATTTGCAGATATAAAAAATCTGGACAGGGCAACAAAACGGCACTACCAATGTAAAGACCACGTTGCCGCCGAAATTAGGTTGGGATTGCTGGGCAGGATGCCGATTGATCAGGTTGTGGATGAGGGCATACGATTGCAAAATGCACAGCATAATGCAAAAGTATGCCGAAACAGAGACACTCTGAAGCGCCAGATCGATGTCACTGCTCTCCTAGGAATGCAAGAGTTATCATTCAGGGGGCATGTAGAAGGGAGACATTCAGACAACAAGGGCAACTATGGAGAGGTAGCGGAGTTGGTAGCATGATGCGACCACGTTCTTGTTCTTGAAAATGTCAAAACAACTTTCACAGCACAGCACTTGGAATGCTGGAGGTTTCACTAGTCTTTACTATATATGCATGCCACTGCTGCCACCACCACCACTGCTAAATATTGTTTACATTTTGTTCTCCCCTACTTTTTCCACCACCAGCCGCCACTGATAGAGTATATATAAAGAATATTCCTGAATGTTGGCACACCACTGGCTTACAGAAGTAGATGAATAGTCATCACACTTACAGAAAACACAACATCGTAGTCACTTCCAGTGATGCCTTCATCTGCAAGATCCTCAAAGTATTCGGCCAAAGCATCCAAGGTTTCATCCGCTAATTTATCATACACAGCCTCAGAAATCTCTCTGTCAGAGAAACACAGACCGTTTTACTCACAACAGGCAAGAAGATTAATCCAAGTGATGTTGCACTGTCACAATTGGTTTATGAGACTCAAGTCATATAGTTATATAAATATAAGGATAAATATAAGTACAGCCTTCATGATGAATGTACAACTGTACATTTACAACAACAAAAAAATCTTATCTAAAAAAAAGACAAATGCATAGGCCTATTTAAAGTAAGAAGTTGAACAACTAAAGGCAAGATCACAGATTTTAAACCAGGTAAATGAAACCATAGAATAGAGGGTTGAAGTAGAGTTTGGAACACTTCAAACTATGCAAATGAAAAAGTTTTCGATTTTACAGTTCTGCTCTCTTTTCATTGTGACATTCTTATGGTTAAGGGTAGCCAAAGCATACTGGTTAGGGCTTCGGGCTTCTTAGGCACCTAATCCCTCACAGTCTACTGCTCTGGGTTAGTGTGCTACTTCACTGTGTAATTCACGATTGGGTTAAATGCAAAGACCAAATTCCCCCACAAGATAAGATAAGAGTACAAACTATTATTATTTGGTTAAACTAAGTCAAATTATGCAGCGGTCTTACCCTGACTTAAGTGCGTTCTCTCCAGCACGAGTTGGTGTAATATTAAAGCATCTCTTCTGAGCGTACCAAACCTGTCCAGCCCGTCTGCACTGGTAAAACAGAAAACATACAAAAAAATCTTTTAACCATTTTATTGTATAACGAATATCCTGGTGGCACCAATCGCGTCATCAATATCCTGAAATCTGGTCCACCTGCAGGGGCACTTTTTGACAACACAGGGATTTCCACTTTGTATGGATTTAAAAACCTATCCATATTCACCGTATGGCCCAGTCTTCCGCTGTTCATAGAAGATTGTAGATCATTGGGCGTAGTTTTATTGGATGATTGAGAGAGGCAACCAACGGCACACCGACTCTGTAGCACAAACGAAAAGTAATCGGTCGATCAGAATACACTCGCCAAACATGTCGCTAGTTTACCAAATTACTTGCTTTCACTGGAGTTAGCAGGGAGTAGCAGTATGCCGTGCATTTAACTGTTCCGTGTAATTTACAGATGTGCCATTTGTGGAGAAATACTTGGCCTGAATAAAGCCGCAATTCACTTTTTACAGACAAATTTAATGTGGTGTGAACATTATCTATGTAGAGGAAAGATGACACTTTGATGTGTCGCTAACACTTATGACATTTGTTGTTAGCTTGCTAACTAATGGCTAGATGACTTACTTGGCTAGATGTTGCGCCTCTAAGTGTGGTCAGACGAATTAACTTACCTCATTTTGCAGGTATCTAGCTCCATGACACGATGTTTTTGAAAAACCATTCAGCAAACACTTGCAGGTATGCTGACCTTCCCTGGCCAACCTTAACATCTTTGCACGCTGTATAATGTCAACTCTTGCAACATAAACATGGGGTCAATCGACTAGCCATGCCTAGCAGGAACAGACAACAGTCTAATCGACTTCGCTCAGTCGGTGAATGTATTAAAATGTCTGCACAGTAATAGACACGAAACCTCGCGAGATCACCATTTTCTGTCAAATTCAAATTCAAAATATGACAGGATAGGATTCATTGTTGCCAAAATAATCACAATCACAATGAACGACAATAATTAATTAATTAATATAATTATCATGTTACTATTAATTTATGTATATCAATAATGCCAAAAGAACAATAATTGACAACTTATATCATGGGACTTATCATGGGACTGATGTTGTGTGTGTGTGTGCACAGTTTACATTAGACTCAGTGCCTTGATGTTTGGCAACTCTGGGGCCTTTTTTTAATGTTGGGATAGGTTTTTGGAGTTAGCCCATCTTGACAACCGTAACACCTGTATGTTAGAATGCTATTTATTGATTTTAGCTCTGCTTTTAACACAGTAATTCCTGCTGACCTAAACTGTAAAAGACCAAAGAACGCATTGCAGACTTTCTATGGGTTCAAAATGTCAGCCATGCTCTCATCCACATAAACAGGCGTGGTCCTCTCTCTGGTGTCCACATCTCAGATGACCTCACCTGGTACCTTAACAGCTCCAGTCTGGTCAAAAAAGCTCAGCAACACCTGCTCTTTCTCAGCAAACTGAAAAGAGCATGCATGTCTCTCATGAACTACTACCTGACATCCTGCATGACAGTATGGTACACTAACAGCATTGTTTTGGATAGGAAAGCCCTGCAATGTGTTGTAAAAACAGCCTAGCGCATCATCTGTGTCCCTCTCCCTGCCATCACTGACCTCCAACTCTTACAGTGTCTGCACATAACATCATCAAAGACCCAACACACCCTACCTACAATCTGCTTCCCCCCCTTCCATCACAAAGACGTTGCAGGCTTTTTTCACTGTATGATTCCCCTGCTGAATGCACAACAGCACTGATATATTTTGTGGTTTCAAAGTAGCTATGGCTTAGGCAATATGACAAACCCCACTTTTCAAATACAGCAAATTGTTCCTTAGGCTACATGTCATGTGTGCTTAAAACTGAGCCCTATTCTAGCCAATCAATGTTCTTCGGCGGTATAGAAGGGAAGAACAGGCTATTTTTAATATGCCTAATTGCACAATAGCCTATTTGGTCCCCCATGCTGTGAGTTAAACACTCTTCTAAACTGTATAACAGTAGAACCAAATTAAACTGGATTTAACTCATTTTTTAACTCGTTTTGAATGACTAGCCTAACTGGATAAAAACACAAATAGAGTTCAGCTGCTAACAAATCACTATCACTATTTCAGTTTATTTAAAACACGTTGAGGAGCAGATAGCACAGAAAATTAGGCAGCTTACATCTCTCACTGGATGCACTGGATGTAAATAATCACAATGTACACATTAACATTCTTCACCTTTCTTCAATACTGCCATCTATAAATAGACTTGAACACCCCATCAGTCTGTGCAATCCCCAAAAGGCATTTCTTGACAGGCACACTCAGCTAATCCGAGGACATGAAAATCACATTGCTGTGATGAGTGCAAGCATTACATGAAGGAAACACAGACATTTGTGTATTGACAGTGATTTAATAAATTATGGTCTCAAAACCAACACATGTGCAATAGAATTCAAAGAGATAACTTTGATATAGTCACTATAGAAACACATCAGCGGCGGAGCAGAACATGGTACACTAGCCTATCACTTCTCTTTAAGTAATAAACAAGATGCAGAAATATGAAAAGGATATCCTGAGAAAATGCATTTTCAGTCATGACACCCTCACCCCAAAACATTCTTCTTTACTCATCTAAAGGTCAACAATTATTCTTCATTGTCTCACTGTGTTTTTGACAAAAAATGAACACAACAATATGCACATACTACATATATGTTTTAATGTGCGTTCTCAATGAAAAGGGTTCAGGCTTGGCAACTCACCTAAACCAAATATATAAGACTATGTTTAATACATATATACTATCCTTACAGAAAAAAGTGCCATTTGGGGGTTGGGTGATGAACACATCACCCTTTCTATTCCATCCTGCTTCCTATAGCATTAAAAGATCCAGTCCCAGAGTCACAAGGCAGCCTCTGTAACCCATGCAGAAGTTTGTCTCTGTTGCTTCCCTCTGCTTGTTTTTCAGACATTGAAAGGGGTGGCATGTATCACACCAGCCTCAATATTTGGCCCTGTGCTGCAGATATCAGGTGATGCACACACACACACACCAGTGATTCTTTACAGCTTTCAAATGCAACGGTAGTCATGTCGTCTCAGGAAGTAAGAGGAAGAGTGGGGTATACTGCCATCTTCATGTCTGGAATGAATGTCATGAATGTTTATATTTCCCATGAATTTCTCACACTTCTGCACCAGGAGTGGTTTCCTCTCCAGTTGTTTGTTTTGGCAAAAGTTAAGGAATGGCATGCCATCTCTTAGACAGCTGACTAGATTGATGAGGCTGAGCAAAGTAGTGTTGGGGTGGTAACCTCTGCTTCACCAGAGAAGAGTCACACAACCATCAGATGATTGAATAAATGCAGTGATGATGGTCGATGTCTTCTGACATTTCACTACAAAAAAAAATAACCATCACAAACAATGCTGGATGACGGGAACAAACAAACCAGAATAATCTAAGCATATGTTTTTTATCTAGTGTGAAACTGTGAGTTCTGACACTTACTAGGTAGATGTCAAAAGACACGTCATCCCTGTCCATGTCCATGGTGCTTTGCTCTGATGTCAGGCAGATGGCGCTGTCCTCCAATGTGAAGGTGGAGCTTGAAGCTGCATCGTCCCTAAAGAGGGTACACAGCAATGCAAATGAACATGGAAAACAGAGCAAAGCTAACCAGCTCCTGGGCTAGATGTCTGTGACATGTCAGTGTTGTGTTTCACAAATGTATACTGTTTCAAAGAGTCTATCAGAGAAATATATTTCAGTGAAATTAGTTCTCCTATAGCTGTTGCCAAATGTAAAAATATCAGAACATTAAAAGAGTATAGCTAAATAACACTTTATGACACATTGATCTTAAAACCTTCCTTCATTAAATATTTATAGAGTTAATCTATATGTTAACTTGGACAGCAAACGGATCGTCAACAAGATTCTGGTTCTAAAATAAGCTGTGCATTTCACTGAAAATTGTATCATTTGCGACAATAAAGATACAGTACATGGCCTTGGATGTAAAAATGTGACATTGAAAATAAAAGATAAAAAAACCCTGCCCCAGAAAATATTACATAATGGGTTCCCAGCAAGCGACAGGGGGCAGCTGACAACCAAGTGGCCTCAAGATCCCTGGCTGCTCAGAAGGAATCACCTGACTCGAGTTGTTCGAGTTTATTGCAGGAATGTGTTTACTGTTTTAGTGCCAGTAATTACGTCCAAGGATTTCACCAACTTTGTCAAACCGTGGCAACGGGCACAACGCTCACTTCCTGCCTTGCGTAAGCAAACAAAACATATCTAGTTTTACATGTCTAGCCTCAGAGTCTAATCATTAACATATATTTACCTGTAACTATTCAAATGGTTTCCAAGCTATCACTTCTACTTGGATCTGTTGAGTGTGGGCTTACAACATCATTGAGTGTTGGAGGTTTGAAGACTTGCTACAAATCCTGTTACCCACACATTAATTCATGCTTTTCTAACATGACTGAAATAACATTACTACTACAGTGGTTACATGAAATCTCTGGGAGTAACACGAGCCACCTACCCTTGGATTACTTCCTTGTTTGCCTCTCACAGTGTACAGGCTTACTTCAATACTCAACCCACAGAAAAGCTATTTTTAAACAAATTACCAGCTTATCCAGACCATCTTAAATAAATATGTAAAGAAAAAAAATCCCCATGTTCTGTTTTTTATGATGGTCTATTGGGAAGTGATAACGGCTTATGTTTGGGAACACCCATTTAACTGCATCAGCCATCACCCTGGGCCACGGTAATTGGCTACTGCCTTCTTTAGCTCAAGTCACCTTCACATCAAACACCCTCTTTTGTCAGCCTTTCTGTCAACAAACAATGGGAGAGTCATACCCTCTTTGAGCCCCTGCTTAAATATTTAGTGGGTCTTTTGACAGGGAGTCTGGTAGTAAAACATGTGCGTGACTGGGGTAAAAGATCAAGATTAGTGAAACGTCAGCGGACCTAAGGTGAAAGAACAACAGCAGGTGGAGGGTGTGGCGTGATATTTTGAATAGGTAACAGCAGCTAAAGGGTTCAGATGACTGATCTACATACACAGGGATCCGACAGTCTGGCCTTTTACACACTATTTTTCTCCAGTAATTCTCCATGCATTATGTGAAAAACATAAGTTTCCCCAGATCCCAGTATGTTATCCTGTGATCAAGATGGGCATCATCACACTGATTAGAAACGACACTAAAATATTTTACTGGAGGTCACCTGCAGTGGTCTTGTCTTTCAAAAGAATATTTAGTATATTGATATTAGTAGGCTAATTTAACTGACATGCTTTCAGTGAAACTTAAAAAAAAAAATCATTAGGATGCCTTGCTCTGGGGTACCAAGGTCACAGTCCCTGGAATCAAACTCATAACCTTTCAGTTTAGTTATAAGCTTCAGCCAAGATTCCCCAACCCCAAGACTGAAATGACTATGTGTGTATTTTCTAAGGGCATTACCCATCCTTGGAGTGACTGTCCAGGTATTGCTCGCTGACAAAGATAGACGAGGAGGAGATGGTGGTGCCCATGGATGAAGCCTCATACAGAGACGGCGTGACAGGGACCAGGTCAGGGCGAACGTAGGAGTCATAAACTGCAACAAAAAATACGCGGGTTTATGAGAAATAGCAATTGCTTCAGAAGATAGCACAGTTCCCTTAAAATGACTTAGCTAAATAATGCTGAACCACAACAAGTTATGTCTGTGTCAAAGCAAGTTAATTCAGAAACTTGCTCAAATCCTCGTGTGAGAGTAGTTTCCTGTAGTGTAGACATTAGGGACAATTTGATGTCCCTAATTTGATGTCCCTAATTTGAAGACAATGAAACAAAAAAACCTTCTCTGTCAAGGAGTTTACTCAACCTGAGTAAACTTGCTTGGAGGTGAAGTCCCATTATCAGCACTTTCCCTGACTTGTCCTACATTTGGCCTTCCTTTGTAAAAGGAACACAGTCAAACTGCTGAGATTAGTTTTTTTCTTTTCCCATTAATACCATAGAAGGATCCTTCTTAGAGCATTGCATAAACCCTTCAGCAGCTCTGAAAAATACAGAGAGAGACAGCGAGACACGCAGGCACTTCTCTTGGATCAAGAGCCAAACTTAAGGGCAATGCATCTAATTGCGAAATATGGGTAAGGCAGTTCCTTCCTCTTTTGTGGTGTAATTGCACAGGAAGGTCAGTAGCTTAGTCTGCTTTGGGTGACAACTCTCACCCTATTCCTGTGAAGCCCAACCTATGAATGAAACAAGCCTCTGTTAGGCCATGATGATAATTCCACGAAATAGAGAAGCCTTGTCGATAATATGCTGATAACACCCTTCTTCAAAGACTGCAGAGGAAGGCCACATATTGGAGGGCTGGGTGGTTTGGTTGGAGAACATGGTTTAAATGATATTAGAACCTTTCTTAAACACAAAGACCAAGCCTCAAGAAATTGGCCCCTCCTGTTTGAACCATCTCATTAAGTCAGCTGCAAGTCAGCCAAACACCAACAAGGACACTGAACATTTGTTTCCTTTTTTATAAGTGAAGGTTTTCTAGGGACATAACAGAAACTCACAGCCATTGTGATCAATTACATAAAAAAAACACTGCCTTAATATAAATGCTGTGTTATGGTGCTAAATAGAACAGAAGACTGTTTGTTTGTTCACCAAAATGAACACATAGTCTGAGTCCGAAGGACAATGGCAGCCCCTTTGACTGAGACGCCTACCTTGTCCATCTAAGCTGGCCAGACTCCGAGCCCCACCCAGTCTGTCCATCCTGTTGTCATACTTCTCTTCTTGCTGGGACGACAGAATCTCCTGGGAGGACGACTTTAAGGCTGCGATGGAGTTGCGCATCCGTTTTGATGGGGAGAACCGGACAGCTAAAAAGGGAGGGGAAAGGGAGGGTGAGTGTGTGTGTGTCTAAAAAAGTGAGATTTTAGAGATTCTCATTATGCATGCAGACTGTCTTTGCAAAAAAGGCCCCGTGGCGTCGGCTGCATTAATGAGAGCGGCTGATTATGTAACGGGTGCTTCCCTGTTACTTTGAAACTTCAGATGGAGAGCATAAAAATGCAATCCCTTTTACCCCTCTGGTGTCATCTCTCCCTTTCTGTTTCAGTTTAAAAGAATAACCAAACCAAATCCCTCTCCATCTCCCCATCTTGGTCAATACCATCCGAGAATTGAAACATTTAAACAATGGTCTCCTTTAAAAAAAAAAAAAAAACATCAAATAAAATGAAGCAAATGAATAAACATTCTTTTGTAAATCTGATATGTTAACATGAGCTGACCGTGAGCATGCCTTTGGCTCTGTTGGCTCTTGAGGCCCAAACTCCCTGCAGTGGTGAGGTATTTGTTTTTTGTTAGAGGAGGCAATTGAAGAACAAAACTATAGCCTAATCCCTTTTGAAGTGCCTCCAAGGGATGTGCAATATAGTGAGTGTATGCAAAACTTAGCAAGTGGTTAGAAAAACAAATGTTTACCTAAGCCAGTTTCAGTTCATATAGATATCGCCTTAGAGGGTTCTAAACAGAAATACATTAATACATTATCTGTGGGCTTACTTTGCATTTTCCGGAACACTCTAGTGCTCATGAACTTGAGAAATCTGTTTGCGTAGAAACCTGGTCGGTGCACCGAGACGGTGTCCTGGCAAAAAAAAAGAAGGTGAACACATCAGTTGACGTTTCATCAGCGTCTGTCTTTCGGAATATGGATGAGGCCTCCATCTGGCAGGGCTAGAGGCAGCACACGGTGTTTACTTACTCCATCATAGACCAGGGCCTTCCACGAGTGTTCTAGCTTCTTAATGAACCTTCGCAAAAAAAAAAAGAAAGAACAAAGAACAAAGGCCTATGTCAGAAGGCAGGATACACAAAATCTCATGAACACCCCTCCCAAAATGCTAAACACACACACACACACACACACACACACACACACAAGACCTTGAAATCAGTGACGCTGCCTTAAGGCGAGAAAGCTAATATTAATGTTATGTAACCAGCCACGCTGTCAGTGCCATTTCCACGTGTAATTACGGGCATGAGGGACATGGAGCAGGAACAGATCTGAGATATCTGGCACAAGGGATGGATTACACAATGGTGAGAGTATAGGGCAGTTTCTAGAGACGATTTTAATGAGGGAACAGAATGGAGAAGTTTGGCTATTTTCTCCTTTTGTTCCCCTGAACTTTCATCTGAATTAGTGACAGTCAGTGAACAAGATCAGCTTCATGGGTTTTTCATCAAGTTTTTTTTCGTCAAGTTTTCATCATTATTGTGAGGTGCCTGTTCCAAAATATACTTTTGATAGCATTTTTTTACTTTTTCTGTAGACCAAAGTCAGGACCTGAAGTGGAATATCTCTGTTATGACGCAGTGAGTTCACATTAGTCTTACCTGTATGACTGCAGAATGTCAATAATGCCGAGGAAAATAAGCAGCTTTTCATCCTTGTGTGTTTTGCAAGGAATTCCCCCCATTCTGCAAATACCATTTAGAGCAAAAAGATCAAGAGCTACTCCAGAGATGACAGAAATATTAGCTATTCAGCAAATCTTTTATCAAAAGCCAAAAAAAAATAACACCACAAAGACTATGTGAGGAATCCTCTCACTTGTGATCTGCACACACGAGAGAGTCAAATGTTTAGACACATACTAAAGTTTAATGGATGAATTTAATGGTGATGTTTAGAATATTAAGTTGGGAGGATGACAGCCAAACTAATACAGACCATGAGCAGGGCCCTGTGCCATTAGTCTGTGTTTACATAGTTGCCATGGCAGAAGGGAGTAAAACACAGTGGCCCTGGAACAGACAGTGATTACACACGGAAAAAGATCGGGGCAGCACTATGTCACTCACGTGTCATCAGTGGTGACAGCCTCGGCCGCCTTGCCATCGCCTTGGATGGACTCCATGGCAGTGGAGTAGAGAACCCTCTGGGCCAGCGGGCGTTTACTGTCTCCTCCAACCTGGCCGACATCGCCCTCTCTCTGACTAGGGTCCAACACATGCACCCCCAGCAGCAGACTGTAGTCCATGATCTTAAAGCTCTCCAGCACCTGACCCGGACAACAGAGAACAAGGGGAAGCAGGAAATTAAAAAAAGAGTTCTGGAAAAGCACATTGGAGAGCACACACTTCCGCCAAGGCAATATAGGGTCACTGATGCAATACAAATTCCAGACGGTGAAAAAAGGGGCAGGATCACCACCAAAATTTAATTATCTGTTTCTTGGCCTAATATCCGCGTTGTGGATTTCATCCAAATCCGTGCGGTACTTTTCGAGTTATCTTGCTCACAGACAGACAAACAGAGAAACGGCATAACCTATTTGGCGGAGGTAATAAACCAGTGAAGGAATGCCAATGGTCTGTTTGTATCACTCAAGGAATGTCTTTGATCCCTTTGTGGTGTGTCTTTTTCCCCTATATGACTTTTGTGTCTGTTTTCCTAGGTTACACATTGATTAGAGGTGACTTTATTCAAACTTTATTCAAACTTCAGCATTGAGGGTATTGTGTTCCTTTTTCTGGGTAGCAACTCACTGTCTGAGTAAAATTCAGAAATTGGGTCAATCATTTTGACTCTTTACCTTAATTACAGAATACTAATTAAGAAAAACATATTCAATGTGTTTGTGTGTACATATAAGTGTTTTACTAAAAAATGTTTACAGTGAATGTATCATTTACCTGCAGTCTTTAAGGCCCCGTTTACATGTATCTAGATATTTTCATAAACGGATATTATTTCATCCATTTGAGTTTTTCCACCTCACACAGATATCAAACCAACCTTCAAAGTGGAGATTTTTCAAGACCCTGTGTGCATCAAGACACTGACATGTGTAAATGCAATAAAAAAAATAAACAGATAAAAAAATATCAGTTTATAAAAATACGTGTAAATAGGTATGTGTAAACAAGGCCTAAAACCTTACTAATTTATTTATTCAGTGTGACCAATGGACAGTGCTGGCCTTAAGGCTGTTTGCTAAGGGAGTTGTCTCTGAAGCCAGTTGTCAGAACACACAAGGATGCAAAGGACCAGCCTTTTTCAGGGTCAAGGAACCTAAAAGCAAGGACCATTACCAGCAGTCCCCAAAGTGCACACAGACCTCATTCACTCACTAAGGCAGGTGTTTGCCAGCAGGAAGCCAAGATCATGTTACCCCATTACCACAACTACTCCAAGCAGAACCTATGGTCAGGCTCAGGTTTGCGTACACGATGGATGGAAGGGGCTTACTCACAGAAACCGCAATAAAATCTTGACATGGTTGAACATTCAATAAAAGCACGAATAATTAAAATTTTCATGGGTCAGATGGGTTCCTGTGCAATGTACTAAGAAGAGGCAGGCACATTTGTTGATACAATCTGTTTTGCATGGGGTGATATTCGAGTAACCTTCGGCCCATTCAAATGACTTGCCTTTAGAAGAAGAGAAAAAAAAAGTCCCACCACATCCTCAGGCCTGATTTGCCTCCAAACCTGTCCGACCACTGCGTGGGGGCCATCACACTATTTCCTTTCAAACGTCACAGATGGAACACGTTCCTGTTTCTCCACTCCAGTGAAGGAGTACAATAGTGTGGAAAGCATTAGCACCTTCCAATAAATAAATAAATAAATAAAACACGGAACAGGCTATTCAAAGTATAAGCACTCTAAGATAGGAAATTTAGAGTAAGTTAGAAAGGCATTGTCATTGCTTTTACAGAGATTAGATGGCAAGACAAGGAGCTTACACAAGAGGATCTCTATGACTTTAAACTATAATCTTCCAACTGTTGCCAACAAGAGAAAGACAACCCTATGAAATCATTCAATGTTTACTCACAAGGCCTTTATGACTTACAACAGCACAATAATTGGCAGAAAAATTGCAGAATTTGGTGGAGCAACACCTTTGGGTCAAACCGAATCAGACTTTAATGAGAGACAACAGACTTGTGTCTTGTGAATGGAGACAAGTGTCTGTAGGTAATGTTCGCTACATGTTTATCCACCACAGCTTTCTTGCATTTTTGCTCTGTCACACTCTACATCTACAAAGAGTTGCAGACGTATTTGACATGGTGCTTGTATTGGTTGCTCACACTGCTGTTGGGTCCACTGACTGATACACACAGTCCATCAAGCAAATGTAGCATGCTGTATAATTCCTGTGTGTACACAATGTAAAATTCCATTCGCCATTAAAAAAAAAATGACAGATTGCCAAACTAAAGGAAGTATTTGAAATCCACCAATACACAGGAAATGGACACTCTTCCTGCAATGGTGTAACTTCATGCCAACACTCAACCATTTCCTTTTGGTAAGCCAGCCTTTTCAAAGAAGTCTATTCTGTACCTGAATGTCTAGCACAAGGAAGAAACCCAATCAATACATCATTAAATGCTAAGAAACCCATTTAGCTTTACTGCATGTAATAACTTCATCATGATGATAATGATGATGATGACATTTCCTGATGATGGCCATGTTTCTGCTGAGTCCTTTCTCTGGGGTGGGGTGGGGCAGTCTATCTATCTATAAAGTGGAATCTGCCTTCTCTACAAATCTGAGTGTGAATGAAGCATGTAGTCCACCAGGCCATGATGATGAATGCTACCCTTCACTACTGCTCCTCATGCATTATTGAGGACTTCCTCTCCGGATCCATATGGCCCCCGTCATGGGACCATCAGAGTGGTCCACATATACCCCACATTCCCATCACCACCACCCTCTGTAGTGACCCACATAGAGTGCCCCCCCCCCTCCCGACCTTCCTATGAGTCCTGCCACCCCCTATCTGCCCCTCTCTCTCCCTCACTCTCTCTCTCTCTCTCTCCCTCTATTTCACTCACTCTCTCCTGTTTTCTGGGCGGCAGCAGGTTGGAGAGCGGCTGCCGGCTGTGTGCTGCGCTGCTTACTCAGGGAAAAAGCGGGAGGGATTTGTGCTTAGGAGGCACTTTGGGCCTCGGCTCAGGAGACAGCGGGCAGGAAGCGATAACAATAAAAAAACTACAGAATCACGGACAACTGTTTGTGTGCGGTACAACCAGCAGCAACAGCAGCAACAACACAGGACATGGCCCTGCACTGCTGCTGGTGTAGCTGTGTGTAGAGTGTATGTGTGTGTGTGTCTGTGTGTGCATGCATGTGTGTGATTGTGTTTGTTCCCTATCTCTCACAAGTCGACAGCAAATGTCAGACATACAGTCAGTTTCTCCCAGAAGCGATAGTGAGAAATGATATCGCCTTCGTCTGTGTGGAAACACAAAGATGCCACTGCCACTGGCACAAACCAGGGAAATTTAATCATGTTGGTTTTGGAGGCCTCTTTTTCAGAGCATGGAGAGTGTGTGTGTGTGTGTGTGAGTGAGAGCGTATGTGTGTATATGTGTGTGTGTGTGTGTGTGTGTGTGTGTGTGTGTGTGTGTGTGTTGGCTGTGTATGTGTGTGATGGTGGTGGTGGTGGTGGTGGTGGGTGTGCTGATCGTAGAAATGTTTTCCCACAGCAGCTCCCCTGCAGCCAGTTAACTGTCTCCACTCTCCACTCCAGCTTCTCTCTTTCTCAAGACAAACTTGGATTCTCTGTGAACTTGGCATGCTTGTGACTTGCATTGATCCTTTTAGCTGAATGCCAGAGAAAGTAAAATTTGGGCAAAAGTCATGCAAAGTAGAGTACGAGAGAGAGCTTTATTATATCACTATCAAGTCCTTTCCAATATGCTGTATCAAAAAGCTTATGTAAGGACCTATGTAAAGACTACAATGTGTGAGAGCGCATCCTTTAGTAAACAAACAGTGCCAGTGTTTCAGCAGAAGACTCCAAACGCATGGTCACCCCTGACTGGGTGTTACCAAATAAGGATGGATTTAGACACAACATGCCACTGATTTTGGTCATTTCATTACATGCCTGTCTCTGTTTGCTTTGATGGAGCACAACTGTGTCTGTCTGGTAGCAGAAATCCCAGCCATTACTGAACTGCCTCCTGGGATCCAGCAACACTATAGTGGTAAGATCTGTTTAGTAATTCACTTTTAGATCTTTATATATCTTTTGATCTATACACTTTTTGTCAGATCTGCATCGGACCTGGCCACAACCACGCCCCCTCACTCAGCACCACAGACTCTAAGCTCGTCTCCTCGTTTGCACTCTCCTCCTTGCACACGATCCCCTTTACCTGAGTTCTAATTGATATCACCTGGTCTCCACCTTACTTAAGTCTCCCCTCGACTTCACTCTGTGTCTGGTCTCATCAATGTTCTGTCATTGTCATCCTGGACTCTACGCCCGTGTTGTACTTCCTACGTCTCCGTTCTCTCCTGTGTACTTCCTCGTTTCCTAAGTTTGTATTTCTGCTCCCATTGAGTTCTTTAGTGTATTCCCTGCTATAGTAGCAGATGTGATTTTGTTAGTTAAACTTCTGAGCTTTGTTATTTACCCTAATCCTTCGTTGTTTAATCGAACCTGTTTTGTTACCATTGACTTTCGTTAGATCATTAAATCCTCTTTCGTTCTGAATCTGTTGTCTCTGTCTGTCTGAGTCTGACACTTTTCTGTATGCAATTTGTTCTTTTTTCTGAACTCTGGCAGCAATTAGCCATTTTCAATCCAGCTACAGTCAAGTCTAAAAAAATATATTCTAAACACAAAGCATACCACATGAATAGTGGCATACAGCATATGTCAAAGCATCTGTAAATCACCTCCTAAAAACAATTCTAAAGTGATAGGTTCATCAAGGAGAGCCTGTTACATAAACTGCAAAAATCCTGCCGCAGAATCCCCCCTCACTTGTTCTTATCTGGTTTAGCTGCTAATGTGCTGGAATGGAGAGGAGGTGGGGAGAGCTGGCATGCTAGACCTGATGGCCTCTATCTTTAGACCCAAGTACTTTTCTTTTTGGTCATGCTGGGAACATTTCTTAATCTCATTCCGTGTTTGGAGTTCTGTCATGTCCTAAGGTTGGGTGGGTGATAGGGGATGGGCGGGTGGGGGGGTTGAGTTAGTTGGAGAGGAGAAAAAAAAAGATTTTAGTGGAAACACACTGTGCTTTTGCCAAGCAGAACAGCCAGTGCAACACAGTGCACTTTGAGCTGTGGGCCCCTATCTTAGGGAAGTGGCTGCAAATGTCTGGGACATGCTTGTTGATTTTGCTGTAACAACAGCACTCTTGTGTGTGCTTAGCAAAAGTTGCAGATTGATATGAACTTGAAAAATAAACACTTGAAAAAAAAAACATGGACAGATGGACTGATCTCTCTCTCTTTCTTTGGCCTGCTTTTCAGTGGTGTTTGACAATACTACTCTGCAGAAAACTAAGAAGTCTAAAGAGTGTGGTCACTTCCTCACGTTACTATTTCCGATTTACTTCCTGTGTGGTGACTTTGCAAGCAGTGTAGCAATGTTGTTTTGCAAATGTATGAAACACCCATCTTGACCTGTGTGGCACTATTTATTTCAAATTGGGAAGTGAAAATGGCATCCCTCCTGGGAAAAAGGCCTCTAGCAACACAGGGCAAAAAACAGACACTCACCCGACAGTCGCGCTGCAGGGTCTTTATCAGAGCATTGTAGGTCTCGGTGTCAAAATAAAGGCCCTCGTGCATGTCCTGGAAGTCTAGGTCCTTATATGTGGGACAGGCCTTTTCCCGCTCCTTTCTGGAAGCCCGCCGCTTGTACGTGGAGCCTTTCAGGTCGTATTTGTAGTGCATCTTGATAGTACGGGGCAGGACGTTGTTCATCACCACCAAGCGAATATTGATGCCGCCCGATTGCACACAGTAGAGCCCATAAAACTTGGGCAAAAGTGTCCGAGGATTCTGGTTCAAATTCTGTTTAAAATAATAATAATAATAATTCAACAGTGAATAAAATGTGGCTATATTAGGCTCATGGTGATCAAATACAGCTTTACAGTACATTTACGAGGGCATCTTTATTAGCTTAAATAATGTAATGACATAACAACATAACAGTCATTTGTGGCTATGCAAATGATGTGGCTGGAAAATAAATTTAACTGTTGAAGATGGGCCCCACCATGTAATAGCCTGGAAGTAGTTTCTGTAAGAACTCTGCTTCTTTGTGCTGGACGGTTTTGATGATGAACTCGTCATCGCTGGTCAGGTAAAAGATTGACCCACTGGCTCCGGGGTTCGACAATTCAATCAGTGGCTCCTTACATATGGAGTACTGGGTGAAAAATACAATCACAACACGGGAAAATACCCTCAAGTTAGACTTAAACCGTTTTGTTCACAACTTCCTCATGAGACAGATGATGACATTTTTTGTATTGTAAAATTTGTTTAGAAAATTCCTGTTGAGGGGGGTGATCTTATTTTGCATACCCTAATCTCCATCTGGCATCGGTTTTGACACAAATTTGTTGAACTCAGCAAACACAGATCCTATTCATACAGGCAGGTGTGGACATGTTTTTATGGCCTAATAACCTCATATACTCCAACCAACCCTAACCCAAACACAAACAGGAAAGAGCATGTAAGTCCAGTAGGGTTTGACTGAAAGCGGTTGCTTGGGAGTCTAGGGTGTGCCCTCGGGCTCAATAATGCAAGCAGTGTCCATGACGGAGTTTACGCGAGTCATGCTCACTCCTGGGCTGGAACAGGTCTCTGGTGCAGCCAAGGGGGAAGGTGGTAGTGCTGAGAGGGGAAGAGGGGGTGGCTGGGTGGGGGCAAGGCTGGCAGGAGGGGCCAAGCTCTGACCAGACGGCAAACAGCTCCCCCGAGAGCCCCTGACTAATGGAAGTCAATAGTCACGTTGAGCTAGGGAGAACAAACACATGGACGTTTGCATTCAGCTCTTCAGTTTATGCATGTGTGTGTGTGTGTGTGTGTGGGGGGGGGGGGGGTGTCAGGGAGTTGTGGTTGTGGTGATGGGGGGGTATGTTTATGTGTCTGTGCCATTTAATTACCTTTTCTCACTGTTTTGCTATCATAGCAGGAAAAACACACTATCTAATCTAATCTAAATCTAAATCCAACATGTAAACAAACCCAAACTTTAAGTTAACACTGTACACATGACAGGGAAAAATGTCAAACAGTAGCACCCCTTCATTAACATACTGACATGATACGGTGAAGTACGGTAATCCCTCAAATATTGAGGAGGCAGAAAGGAGTGAGAGAACACTATGAGAAGAGTTCCATTCAGTGGTAGTATACCAAGAACAGTCTGTTAACACCCAGCCAAAGCTGTGTTAGCCCTCCCCAGGAGAAATTAAAGAGTGATCATGTCCCATTATGCGGTGGTCACGTGAGATAATTAAAACAATAATGGTGATAGTGCAGGTAATTAGTTGTGCGCTGCCCACAATCCTCTTAGTGTTCTGGCTGCCAAGTAGGAAGCTGCAGCTGCAGGAGCTACTGCAGAGCACACTGCGGAGTCTCTCTCTCCCTCTCTCTCTCTCTCTCTCTCTCTGACGCTTTCTCTCTCTCTCTCACTCACTCTCTCGCTCACTCTTTCTCTCTCTCTCTCACTTTTCCTCTCTCTCTTTCATACACACAAACACACACACACACACTCTGAAAGAGGCCAAACATCAACAAGAAGGAGGGTGGAGGCTTAGCAAGATGAGAAGTGGGAGCAAACAGGATCCCATTCGCAGCTCACACACACACACACAAACACACACACACACACACACACACACTCTCTCTCTCTCTCTCTCCTTCTTTTCCACAGAAACTTTTCTCTACACTGAGATATAAAAACACAGAGAGGAATTCTGCTTCTGCAGAAATTGTCCATATTCGACAGAAAACAGGCTCACAACACTTTAACCCCCCACAAGACTTTAGCCTCACTGCTCATTAAGGTCAAAGTGACAGCTGAAAATGAGAACCAACAGCAGTTACTTTTTACCCAAGACGCTTGCCTCAGCAAAGGTCAGTATTGTCGATCATTGGAAAATGTGCTTAAAGACAACAGGAAGTATGTGGGACATAAACTAAGGGGGTCATAGAAGCTTGAGAATCTCAGTTCCAGTGGCCTGGCTAAAACTGTGAGGTGTGAGCTGGGAGATGGTGTCATACCAGATAGTCATCCGGCTTGATCCCGAAGAGCTCCCGGAAGTAGCGGAATGCCATAGGCGCATAGGTCTTGAAGCGGAAGTCAGGGTAGTGGTGTGCCGGGGTGAGGTTACTCCCCTCGCTGCATCAGAGAGATCACCAATGAGTCAAAAACAGATTCAAATCCCAGGGCTTACACATTATCCTGGAGCCAAAGACTAATTATTGCCTTGAGGGCCTTCTTTTCTTTTTTTCAGGTCTCAGCAATGTGACACCTCAGTGTATTTACAGGCTGGGTAAACCTGTATTGTGTTGCACGAGCGAGTGGCAACGAGTGGGAACATGGGACACTGTGCTTGGTTTTGTGTTTCGACCTAGGGAAAGGGTGGACATTTAAATTTTTTTCTTTTTCGCTTAAGAGGAGAAAAATCAACTCGCATTACACAAGATGTGACACAGGTGTAGCCTAGCCTTAGGAGAAATAAAAACAGCAATAACCTACATTGAGAATTTCCCAGCCTTTTTAGGCTATACGGGACATCTCCACTGGTCTTGTCTGATAAATGACCTACTCACTGGTTAGCTAATACTGTTCTTTCTTTTATAAGTGCCTTGAAGTCATTGAGCAAACTGAAAACACTGGGCAACTCTAAATCTATTTTAAGTGGGTTTCACTCAGTTTTTGTGTGTGTGTGTGTGTGTGTGTGGGGGGGTCTCCTGTCAAGTCAGCCATAAAAGCTGGATTAATGGAGTCTTGTCTTTCTTTGGTCATTTCAAAGGGAAGAGGAAGACAGCCACTAAATGTCAAATGCCATAAGCCATTTACATACTCTCTCTACCTCAGTCATCGGTTGTCAACAATTGGGAAAGGCAAAACACATTAACCCTGCATACCTTCAAAGGAAGAAGCATGACAGTTAAACGATTAACATTTTTCACTTCCTTGAGACACAAATATCTAACCTTGTTTATGAGAGATGCTAGTGATGAGTAAGGAAGAACAACACACACAGACAGATGACCTCAGTTTTGAGACTGGAAATAAGAGAGTAGGTGAGTAATTATGTTGACAGAAAAATCAGGGAAACTCATTGCCCCCATTGAGTAGGTTGTAAAGGAAACTCTTGCTCCCATTAGTTAACTTTAGCTTCTGCTATTCAGTTGATGTTGTACCAAATTTTCTCATTCTGTTTCCAAGATAAGTAATATTCAGTGATCTTGGGGCTAGTCCACTGACATCTCTTGGGCCTCCCCTCCCTCCTTTGCCGACCCTTCCCCTCCCCCTTTGACCTAGGTTATCAAATTTTGGCCATTGAAGTTCGACCGGAGATAAAAGTGACTGTGTTTGTGGAAATCATAAACTATAAAAGCGCAAGGGGTGCACAGAGAAGCTGAGAGAAAAAAAGGCTCAAAAGCCCCTGTGGATGTAGCAAAAGGTGCCAAAATCACAGATATATATACTATAGCAGCGCGGCTGCAAGGCCGTCGATATAAGTGTAGAAGCAGTCCCATCGAGTGCACAGACTGTCGAAGTGGAACAGTTATAATATGCAACAGAGTGATAACACAGAGGAAGGAGCAGTAGGTATTCTGATTGATTCAGAGGCCGCGAGAGACGTGACCCAGCATGGACAGTTTGAGGAGGAGTTCAGAACAGCTACTCTCAACCCGTAGACGAAATATTAGTAGAATGAAGATGGACTTTTCATGTGTTGCAACCGTAGGGAGGGTGGAGGGCTGTGTGTGTGTGTGTGTGTGTGTGTGTGTGTGTGTCACAGGCTACAAGTGTGCAAATGCTCAATATAGGAAATTATTATTGAACTCGTTTTATTCTGTCAGACTTAAAACATTTAATAGTAGGCCTAGCCTATAAGGTTTTGTGCACAACCTCATGCTTGCTGGTTTGCAGGTGGTCACCCTAAGGTGTGTGTGTGTGTGAGAGAGAGAGAGAGAGAGTGAGTGAGAAAGAGAGAGAGAGAGAGTTTTCAAATAATGCTGTGAGTAGACTTGGTGTCCAACACACAGTATTACCTTCCATGTCAGCTACTGTGCTTTATTTTATATTCTGAAACAACACTACGTGTGCATGTATCCTCTGGTAGGCCTATGCCGTATGAAAAATAATCATGGTGGGTCGCCATGGCCCAAAATGCCAGGGCCATATTTTGGTCCCAGTCCAGCCCTGGCTGTCATTTTCCTTGAAAAGTATAGAGTGCTCTCCATACTTCTGAACAGATGAATTTTGTTTACCATCTGCAACAACTCCAATGTATTCACATTTAGAGTTTAGTTAAAGTTAAAGGACCAATAGTAAGACGCAGTGACAAATACAGTATATGTCAAACTGGTACAGCCAACAATTGGACCACCATCTGATTGAACAGTAACTCAGGCACTTCACTCATTATACTGCTGACTGTCAAAGGTACGACATCAATATGACCTGGCAGATCATATCATACATTTTTGCCAAAAAATGTCTTATTTTAGCAAGGTGACAATATGTAGCCTATATCAACGTCTTTCATTTTCTCACAATCTGCTTTGTGGAGCTCACCTAGGCAGAAAGACACTTTCCACCACATAGAAATCCTGCATGAGTACATCTCTGTCAGGTTTGGATGTGAGGTTCCCCACCGTGTAGCCGATGCCCAGCTGGATGGCTCCCTTCAGGGCCGATGAAGTGGTCTGGAACAACATTGCAACAGTAGAATGAGCAACTCAGTGGAGCTCTTTCCAATTTTACTCATTCTCTCTCTCTGCAACCTTTTATCTGAACACCTTCCATGTGCTTGTGTTACTCTGAGCACAGTATGTTGTTTTCATTTCATATTTTGTTTAAATATGGATGTGTAATGGTTTAACAGGTAATATACTTCATCATGAAAATCCTGCAAGTCTATATTTACCCTTTTGAAGTACAGTATATTTCCCCAAAATGTTGAACATTTCGTGGTATGCATGCTCAGGTCTTTAAATAAACATGGTTGCTGGTGTTGAGTGTACACAAACTATGATGAGCAATGTACCCCATAAGCGTCTAGCTTCCGCTTACAAAACTAGCGCATAAACAGAAGTCTATCAATGCCCTCATTCACAAGATCAGCGACAGTAAACAGCCTCTTTTCCCAACCAGTCTAGGCCTCCAGTCTCTGAAGATCAACTTCATATTTGTCCTTGAAAACATTCTGCTTCTGTAGAGCAGACCCATTTTAAAACACAAGACAGATTAGACAAAACTACCTTTTTGTATGTTTTCTCTCCACTGGAATTATGTGACTCTCCGACTCCATTCCCAGTGGCTGATGACATCTTTGGAGGAGACAAATGTCAGACAACAAATTTAATCTTCTGAACTCCTTGACCTCTTTTTCTTGTCCTCTACAAATGTGTCCTTTTATGGTATGACATGACTGGCTGTGATCTATCAAAAAAGGGACACCCTTTGCTCATGTCAGAAGTAGAGGAGACTGTGTCCTGTGTAGCCGTGAAGTGCGCAGAGCCACTCATGCAGTAATGTTTTAAAAGATTAAAGTACTAATCTGCTGTGTGAATGTCTGTTGTGCAAATACTGAATGTCTTTTTACGTATGTCAGATAAGATCATACATTATACAGCACGCTGATATAATTTGTGTATGTTCAGACAGGTCTTATCACAATGATATTCCTCTCAGTACATCTTCTCCTAGCTTGTCCTGTCCTATACATACATACCTTGCTTTAGCCAAGAGTGTTGCCTTGTCTCCTCTATTTAAGGCCACTGCATGTCTCACTTCTGTAATGCCGTCAGGAAGAGTGAAGTAAACCCAAGGTCTCCGCTGCAGGAACAGATTTATGCACTTTAATCTTTAGTAAAGATTATAACCATATTTAATACAATATGATATTGTATAATAATTGTATAATACAACCATATTTAATAACAATATGATATTAACTACAAACAAAAGACATATTTTTGTGACATAAAGCCCAGCAAGACAAAAAGGAGTTCATAAAGTGGTAGATAGAGTATGGAATGGACTTTAATGCATTTGCTTGAGACACTGAGGGCGAGTGATTGCTGTCACTGATGTGATCTTAACTGGGAAGTGAACTAGACCCAAAAATGTTCTGGGATTAGGAACTAATGTAGGAAATAATAAGGAACCACTTTAGATGTTTAGAGCAATTATCTAACAATAACCAGCATTGTTTTAGAAACTATTTTCAATTAAAACATGAAAGAGTTTTCCATCTTAGTCTTCAAGGTCTTGCTTAACACCAATTTCATATTTTGGTTTTACAAATTATTGGTGGAAAATATCAATTCTGAAAGCAAAGCTACTTATGAAGTGGAATTAAGTGCATCAGTGATTCTCTCTCTCTCTCTCTGCGAGTGTGTGTGTTCTCCCCCCTCTCTCCACGTGCCCTCTTTTGAACAACTTGCTGTGAGGGAATATGACCACATCCCAGCAAAACTACAAATCACAACCTGCAGTCATAACAAGCCACCAACAGACATAGCAGTCATAACATAACAGAGTACACTCCTTCAACTTTCAAGAACTCCCAATGATAGAGAGAGAAAGAGGTGGACAGAAAGAGAGAGAGAGGCCCTTGTGCTACAGTAACAATAACAAAATGCTAAAAAGATACAGTATACTGTATTACTGTAAAATAATAAAATCCTTATGCCAAGAGACAGAAATAGACTGAAAGTAACAGACTCATTTATACAGAAATACAGGAACAGACAGGAAGCCGTTCAGCAAGAGAGAAGGAAATAAGTAGTAGTCCCACTGGAAAAGCGGAGCCTCTTGACTATAGAACCTCATAAAACAAGTGGAGAGTGTGCAGACCTGTGTCTGTGTGTCTGTGTGTGAGAGAGAGAGTGTGTGTGTAAGCATGTGTGTGTGTGTGTGTGTATGCAGGAGGAGCAGCAGTGGGCTTTCGGAACAGAGGCATAAACACACATGCCACAGAGGTCCCTCCTGAAGGGCTGACTTCAGAGAGCAGCTCCTCCAGACAATTGGAGCATTTACAGAAGAGAGCGCGTGAGTGGGCGCCAATGTTTATGGTAATCCAATGGAAAGTTCAGTGACAGATGTATGCCTCTCTCTCACACACTGACAGACAGACACACAGACACACACACACACACGCATACACACACACACACACACACTCTTTTGTTTTGCATGTGTGTATGTAGGTCAGAAAGGGGTTGATAATATTTACAATATTGCTATAAATGTATGTGTGATTGGGGGGTGTCATAGAGGAGAAACAGCCATGAATGAGTTGTATAGCGTGTGAATAAGATGTAGCTGAATAAGGAGAGAGATGGAAAGAAAGTGCCAGACAGAGAGAAAGAGAGAGAGAGAGAGAGAGAGGCTCTTTGCTGATAACCAGCTGCATGTACTGCATCAGCTCCAACACCTGCATGTCAATGGGCTGGGGACCCTGGCATTACATAAGCACTCATTGGTCAACAGCTCCAATTAGTATCCATACACACCTACCGAATTTAGCCTCAGCAAAATGAATTATCCATACGTGACGTGCAGGAGATATCTATGAACAAGTATAGCAGATAAAAAGCTGTCCAGCTGCTGCAGGATAAATTTTATACACCAAGCACACCAGCACACTGCAAAGAAATAGCAAAATAGCAAAATAGTGAGAACCAAGGTACATTTTCATTTAACAACTTGACAACAATTCTAATTCTTTTCACTAGGAACCATTTGGTCTACACAAGCAATTTCAATTCTATATATATATTAGACTTTAAATCCCAGAGTAGAAAATCAACAACAAACCCAAGTACTCATCAAAACATGACACAGGACATAACATGACAGCACACATATAAAAATATCCACTGGGATTATACAAATGGTTTATGGTGAATCACATTATTTCATTATTCTATACGAATCTTGTGATAAAACATAAGAATCTTACGTTTTCAACAGTGCTCTTCTATAAACATGCTCCCAAGAGTCTACATATGTAGACATCTGTAGAATGAACCCAGGAAAACACCAGAGCACTCAGAGCATTCCTTATGAGTTTTTATTAGGTGCAAACGACACCCAGCATCTTCCTCAGAGTCAAACTTTGGACACCGTAACAGCCTCCGCTCTTTGCAAGTTTTATCTTTATGTCTTACTATTTGCTACTAGCAAGGACATTGTATACGTGCCCCCAAGATTCAATGATGGCAGGTTTTTAGCCCCCCCCCCCCCTCAAAAAAAAAAAAAAAGATTCACATATAAGACACATCGTCCAAAGATGCAATAATGCACAATAGCTAAGCCATTCATTCTTTACTGTGTATTGGAATACTACATAGCATTGTGCAAGATTTCACAGATGGGCTCATTAGGTATCCGCTGCTAAAGAAGAAATTAGAATAATCTTCTCAAAAGAATCGGTCAATTGATATATCATCAAAATGATGTATCCTAAACAGAACCATAAACACATAGAATATAGAGTAGTTAAATATGTATGGAAGAAATACAGCCCTAATTCCAAGTGCTGCCTAATGTGGGGTTTTAATGATTTTCGAAGTATAACACAAGCAGACAATGTGCGTCAGCAACTGTGTCATCACAGTGAATACTCTGTATTATCACCACTAAAGATGGGATAGAAGGCAGATATTAGAAGCACAGTACCTCAAATAGAGGAAGCTTTATTTACCTTCATACAGTCTGAGTCATTTCATTGACATGTCTGCTGTATCTCTGCCTTATAACACATCATCTACAATGCATGGCATTCAGGGTAGGGGGTTTTGTCCTTGGCCCTGTGTACTGAGCCTCAGGATAAGCACAATAGTGAGGAGTAGGGAGTAAGGGCACCTTGTCTATCTGAAGCTTCAGTCTTTTTTTTTTTTTTAAAGCCCTGACCTAGGCTGCACTGAATGTGTTCCAGAACAATCCATGGGAGGCCCGCTGTCAAAGAGCTGTTGTTTGTGCCTTTCAAAATGCAATGCTATGTTCCCCCACAATGAAACATTACAGTGCCAATGGCTTGCAACCAGTTTAACAGAAAATAGCCTGATACACTCCAATGCAAAATAATAATAAAAATACATGCCATGAAGATATGATGAATACAGATTTGTATTACTCTGTGCTTCTGCATGTGTTGCTTTGACAAAAGATGCATCCATCCCTCCATCCCTACATCTGTTAGGGCCGGTACTCGAGTAGGTTGTCCAATGTGTGTAAAACAAGAACATTGTGACTGACACACCAAGAAATCCCCACGCAGCTCCCATAGTTCGAGACTCATGTAGACAAATTATCCACACTCGATTTTCCCTCCACCACTAATCCATTCTGTGTGGCAGCTGTGATCCCCTTAGAGAAAACTCATCCATGAGCTTCTCAGTAAAAGCACTGGTCTCAGATCATTTTTGTTTTGTTTTTTTTGGAGCACATGGAGTTTGGGAGTGCTGAAGTCTGGGTTGAAGCTGCTGCCAGATAAACCTGCCTCTGGTTTCGTCACAGAAAAGAGAATCAAGTCCACTTGAACTGGAGAGTTGGACTGCAGTACCATGCAACAGCGCTCCTTCACAAAAGTAATCTACACAGCAATCTAAAAGCCTATTCACATAATGACAAAACTCAAATGACAGTAACATGCCATTTTTCTCTCAATGCCTGAGAAAATCTTGTACAGCTTGTCAGATGTCCTAGCTATTACACAGAATCTGTGACTACAGCAAACAGTAATATAAACAACAAAAACAAATTCCCAGTGTACAGTTAAAACAATCAAAGCCCTGTAGGGGGTTATTTGTGTGTACAGACACATATAAGAGTACGCTGCCAGGGAAACTCGTATGTGGGGGGTGTTTGCATACCTGGAGAATGTTTTCTTTTGTCTTGTATTCCTTTAATGAACCAATATACTTCAAATCTACAGAGAGTCCAGACACAAACGGTGCCCTGCAGCAAAACAACCATACCAATACTTGGTATACAAGGTTTCAATAATACGAGGTACTATGATAAGGTACTACTGAAAATCAATAGCCTTGCAGGAAATTGGACATTGTGACATTCTAGACTTCTGTGGTGGTCTTTCAAATAACAAAGGCGAAATGAACAGAGACTAAATTTCCCTGATGCTGCTGCTGCTGGTGGTGGTGGTGGTGTGTGTGTGTGTATTTGGTAGGGGGAGGGTTAGAAGTCTGTTCAATCAACTATTTTTGTAGTTGACCTTTCTGTTTAGGGTTAATTAGCATGCCGTGGGATTCACCCTCTGTAATCAAGATTTTCCCTCTGAAGAGCTTGCACTAATCAACAACATGTAGCACTAATTGTTCAGTGGGAAATTACTGTCATGTGGATGTTGACACATTTCATGATTTTTTTTAAACCTCAAATAACCTTTCATTTTAGTTGTGGGTTCATCTCTGGATTTGTTTTGTGGATAAAGGTGTTTTTCATGGGAAATCCACGGGTAAAAAAAGGATCAAAACAATGAATAATCACCAGCAATTATCAAGGCACCCAGACATGCAAGATTTAGTAAAGGTCAAGAAGCAATTCTATTTTTCTGGCACTGAAGAAGAGGATTAGGTTTAGGGAACCCTTGCTTGCGAGGGCACTGGTCTTTGTTCTTGGCTGGCGGTTGTCACTTCACTCCACTAATTGGGTACTGATTACACACAGATTACATAATTGGCTTAACCTCATGGGTGAACTTATGGGAAGTAATGCACCAACTATGCACCAGAACAATGTGTTTTGAACAGGGATATACAGGCATCTCTGCAAAGATGTACAGTAGTAAAAAACATAGATGGAGAATTTCTGAGGGAAGAAATATATGAGCAGTGAAGAAAACACCAGAAAATACTATCTCAGACATCAATCCTGTTGCAATGACAGCAGGACAAAATATCATCAGAAAACTAAACAGACACAAAGAACTGCTTTAAAAGAGTTCCTCATAAATAGTCTGAGAAGAACTGCTCTGCCAGATTTAGTCAGCTATTCAGGGAGTGTTCTCCATTGCATGTGAGCTGTGGGCTTTGAGCAGACTGGGTCAGTTTGTGCCCATGGAGTCACATGGGACAGCTGGTAGTGGGGACACAAAGAGAGATGAGAAAAAAAGAGAATGAGAGCAAGTTAAACAATGTCTATGAGAGCGAAATAGAGGGATTAAAAGTTAGAGAAAGTCGAAACTAGCCACTCTACACGCTATGCATTTTTACGCTATACGCTTGTGAACACCCATAGAGAGGCTTGTTTTGATACACTTGGGTCTCTTTTGGAGGTGCACCATCAAACTAGATTCTCTATCTTCCGCCAAACTCATGGTTGCTAAAACTGGCCTCCATCATCACTCGTCACACAATTATCTGAGGAATTTCAAAATAACACTGGTCCCTCTTGGCCAAGACTTCCCTTTAATAACACATTTGACAGCTGAGCAGGTTTATCCCAAGCCAACTCTGACTGTCACAGAGAGAAGCTGAGTGGCGGTGGAGAAGAGCAAGAATTGAGACAGTGACTCTCTCCACCCTCAGCCTCAGCTGCTCCTGCCTCCCCCTCCGCTGCACAAGGGCGCCATGATCTCAGAGAGAGAGCCCAGCACAGAGGGGCTTTCATTGGGCCCACTGGCACTACCCTCCTCCTACCTCCTCCAGCCATCCCAGAGACAAGGCAGGAGAGAGAGAGAGACAGAGTCTTCTGCAGAGGAGAAGGCAGTCGTGACAGCACTGCTGCTGTTTTGTTTGACTGCTACCTCAACTACCGCTGCTGGGACAACTCCTCCACGGACCAGTTCAGGCATAGGCACATTTCTCTCTCTCTCTTTTTTCTTCTCTTCCTGTTGTTCGCTTTTTGACAAGCTGTCCTGCTGTGTCTGAATCTCAAAGCCTGGCGCCATGAACACCTCCCAGGAAACCTGGGGAGGGGATGCACGAGGAGCAGCTGCCACTTGTCATGGTCAAGATCAAAAACCAAATGAAAAGGAGAGGATACGTGTCTATTTTGTGTTGTTATGCAACCAACATGGGAAACAATGACAGACTTTGTATGTGTTCTTTGGAAGTCTCTCTCTCTCTTTCTCTCTGCCAGCACATCTGCAATGTAGGTAAAGTCCTGAACACAGGTGCTGACGTAAATGACTGCAGCAGTGGTTATGAGAATCATAGCACTGCAATATTTATACTATTAGTGCTAAAAGGGAGAATTGTTTAAAGCTGTGCTATAAAAATATAATGTAAATATAAAATGTTTCTTATACTTGAAATAGTGTCTCACGCTTAGCAGTCTATGCTAAAGGTTTAAGGAGAACTGAAGATCTAGCTTTAAAAAAAATTATTTCAAAAATCAACCACCACTACCAACCATAACAGGTTTCTTGGTTTGAGCATAAAACATTTACATCTGAGAAAAAGTCTTCAGTCTTGAAATACACAATGAAGAATGACACACTGTCAGCTCCAAATGAGCACAGCTGATGTTTGCTCAAGGAAAAGCAAACTAAATCTCAAGTCGGAAAACAAGGAAGATAAAGAAAGGTTTCCAAGGGTGACACAAAAAACCCTCTACCATGACTTGTGAGATAAGTCAATATTATTGTCCAAACTGAGCATGCTCTAACTTCACAGGATTTGTAGGTTGGATGAGCTGTCCAAGTGAGGGAATGCCTTAATAAAACACTGTGATGCCATAAATTAAAGGTTAGCCATGTTCAGCTGATAATGTTCATGAGCATGGAGTTTGATATGTGGCAAAAAGGCTAGTAGTTTTTAGCTGACACAGAAGGGACATGTAGGTCTGAATATCTGAACTGTGACATGCAAATCAATGTCCACAGGTAAGCAATGCCAAGTCGTGTCTTGACTGAAATGTATCTGTCCTCCACAAGCAATGTGCAGAGCATTGTAAAACCACTAAATAGGACAAACTTACATAACTCATCTCAACATGACGCTCACATGCTTTTTATTTGATTATGAAGGCAACCCAGTCAACCAACCTTTGGCCTGATCTTCTATCCTGTAAAGGATCCTCCAGACATAGCTAAGATGATTGGAACCAGTGAAGCCACTTTGCTCTACCTTAAATCTGTTTCCTTGTTCACACATTGTGCTAACTAACATTTAAAGACTTCTAAAGATTTACTTGCCAACTGACTCCTCCTTGCGTCTTTCCTTGGTGATATCCAACAGACACAGTTTGACATAAATCCTTGTTTTTCTGTAATTTTTCAACGAAGGGGCTGATTTGCATCTGCTGTTTTCCAATGCAAAGTCACTGACAGGTTAACCTTTGGCAGCCACTCCATAATGGAAGGCTGCAAGTGCATTTGTCACATCTGAAATTCATAAATGTATATACTTACACATCTGCATATAAATAGCTATTTTTCAAAGTTTTTCAAATCAGATGGCTAGCTCAATGTCAATGTTTGTTTGTTTGTTTGTTGTTGTTGGTAGGGTGTATTTGCTAGAACCCTTTGTATCTAAAACCCCTTAGATAAATTTCCCTTCAAGGTGCAGTAGCTAATGGACTTTGGGAGACTTCTAAGAAGCCTTGAGTCAGGGCTCTCTGACAAGCCAAACACAACACTATGTCTCTCTTACTGATAATAGCACTGACCCTGACCACAATGGAAGTACATTCACAAAAACCCACAAACACTCACGCAGACACACACACACACATACATTAGCCACAAGAGGGCCCAGCCAGGGTGACAGTGTGTTTGTGTCATTTCTGCAGTGTGGAGTCAAAACAGCCTCACACATCTGCTTACTTTCTCACAGCCTCACTATGTTGTCAAACGCACAGCTCATATCAGTGAGCTAGGCAAGGAGTTCACTCTTACTGAAACATTCACATTATGTTTTTAAAGATGTCATGTCTAATATATTTTGTCAACTGAATACCTTCCATGATGACTAATGCCACCTCAACATACCTCATCTTCCATTATGACTTTTACATGACATTATTGGATACTGTACATTCATTTCTATAAGGATAATCATTTTCATGGCATGAGGAGAAAACTATTTTGTGGTTTTAGCACTCTATGTGTGTGTGTGTGTGTGTTTCTCCTGAGGTCCAATATAAGATCCCAAGTCAGCAAAAAACTTGCTTAAATACCTAAATATAACCATTAACCATAACATAAGAATAGTTCCCTCAAAATATTTGACAACCATTTATCTAACTGTGGCTAACCATGACCACTACCCTCCCTTAGATCAGCGCTCTGGAGGAGATATCTCACACCTGTAACCTAATGAAGCTGGATGCACTGTGACAAGATGGGGAGGCAGCTGGAGCCAGTGGGAAGGGCACTGGTAGAGTCATCAGCAGGGCAGGAATGTGTTGAGGCACTGAGGAAGCCTCTGATACATGCTTGGGAGTGAGAGACTAGAAACATGCACTGGCCACTTGGGCAGCTGCTGCTGCTGTGCAATGGTTTGCAAACAGTCAAAGCAGCAAAGAGGAGAAGAGAAGGAAAGGGCTCCATAGAACACAATGATTAGGCACACCTAATCTGATTTCGAGGCAAAAAGCCTTAAGGCTGCCCTTTAAAAAAAGGGCCAAAAAGATACTGTATACAATACGTTTGTTTAGATGTATGATCTTTAACATCTGATTATTACATTATCTTAAGTTTTCAGTAGAAGCTAGTCGGAACAACAATCTGATAACAAAACCCTGAAAGTCAAACTGCTTATTTGTCTTTGTTGTGATTGTTTCAACATCAAAACATCTTCTTCAAAGTTGTGTATCAACATTGGCTGGGAATGTTGCCTTCTTGAATCACAATGCCTTATAGACGTTTTCTTAGATGAGTGACTTGGGTTGTGTTCAGGAGATGAAAAAAACCTGGAGTTGACACAGAGCAGGAATGTGCAGTACAGTCCAACATGGATTGTCTTCCTTCCATTGTTTCGCAAAACCATGTGACAGAGTTGCCTCCAGGTATGACCCATGACTGTGGTTATTGCCATACATAAAACAGGCGACCTCATGTTTCAGAAGTTAGGTATACAATGGTATGTTTAGGCTCAATGTGTGGGATTAGCTTTTGGTTAAATCTCATTTTCAGGGCCCTGTGTGTTCTTCCTTAATTTCTTAAACACCAGGAACACACACATATACACAAACACACAGGCAGACAAGAAAGAGAGAGAGAGAGCATAGTAATAATAATAATAATAATAATAATAATAATAATAATAATAAGACAGGACCAAATAACGATAACGTGAATAGATTTTTTTTTTAAATGTTCTGCCTTATTTTCTTTTCTGTTATGATACTTTATAACCTTGACTCATTGTAGGCCTGTGGGTTACAAAAAATAATCCAGCAATAAAGTAATTATATCCACCACGGAAGTATATCCTACACTATCAGAATAATGAATTATTATGGGCTTGGCTACTTAACAAGGAAACCAGTGACATTTTTACAGTATTTTCTGTCACTGGATCCGCCTTTCGTTTTGGCCATTTGTAGTGTGGAACATTTCAGTCCACATTATAACGCTCTCTCGCGAAATTGCGTCGGGCGAAACTTTGGGACAAACGGACAACAGCAAAAACTGGGCAAAATTGTTCTTCATTCAGAATTGAAGCTTATCTGACATTATGTTTTAAAGAGATGTACATTTTATGTCTATAAACGCAGACTAAACAGGAAGCCATTTCAGAGAAAAACAGCATTATAAATTCTCAGTGCGCTATAGCTATCAGGTGGACAACTCAAATATTCACTCTGGGGAACTGTGTAGCCTACTGTTATCTTGCGACATAGTGCCAATGCCAACACCACGTTGATGTAGACAGGTGCTTCGAATGGACAGGTAGACTCAAATCTTTCTCTAACCAGTCTGTACATCATAAAAAAAACTTACCTTCTTTCAAGGTTATCTGTTGTGCCGGACTAGCTGTTCCAGATGACTCGCCAACAAGTATTATCCAATGATATATACAAGAAGAACGTGGGGACGTTATACAAAAGCTGCCGCAGGTTTCTATGACAGCTCGCAGTATCAATGCTAAGAGGAACACAGTCATTCGCAAGCGCAGTCTCCACCTCTTTGGGCGTACTGTAGTGTCGCGTCCAAGTGTTTATGTCAAGTCCTGCCGCACCGACCTCATACGTTATAGTGAAGGCTATTTGATAAGCCTACACGGCCATCTAGTGAATCAACTTCAGATTGAAAGAGAGAATGGGAGAGTGAGGTTTAATTATTCTTTAAGGATTGTTTTTTTATTATTGGTAAAGAATCAGCTAATAAGTATACTTTGAGACAAAATAAATGTCATAATGTGATAAATATTAACACCTACACTTTGTCATTTCAAAACAACATAGCCAGGACATGACATTCCATGAGCACTATTGCTATGTTTTAGCGTCCTCAAACGGCAAGACATGGAATTGCAGCTTCAACATCAACAGCCTATCCAAGACTTTTACGAAGTGTTGTTGATATCAGTTGCTGATAGGCCTATCAACTGCATGGTATTTGCTGTTGATAACACGTTTCGGTCTACCATTTTCTAAAAGTAGTCCTAATACTGCATTGATTCACATTGATTCATGTTCATGGTATCACTCTCTAATGCAGATGAAAAGGGTCATTTAAACTAACTTGTGGCAAAGAGGTGCACTTTAATATGTTTGCACCCAATTATCCTATATGCAAGAAAAGATTATTTTGTGCTATAAGTCTCTTTGGTTACCTGCATTTTGAAGTGCTCTTTATTTCTGCTTTTTTTAATTTGCAAGCAATGCAACTAACGTGTCCCAAACATTATCTTGGTTTGTACTTAAAACCTACTGTTAATGCCTTACGTTGTTCCCAAGTCGTGCTCTGTGCATACAATAGCACTTAGAAATGCACATTTCTGGGCCATAAGCACACTTTTGATTAGTGTACGTTTCTGCACTACTTTTCCACTTGGGTCAGCTCATTAAAGTAAAGATATTATTCTGTTGTTGTATGTGCTTCATGATGAATGTGTTGATTGAATAGCCTAATTGTGACTGGGTTGAAAGAAGTTCAAAAGCATGAAATACTTTAAAGGCCAATTGATGGTGTACTAAAACTGGAATGTGAAAAATCACATGAAATCCCATTGGTTGACATAGGAAAGTTTCTGAGTTATGTTGCTGGTCCATCTTCTTGAGTACTGTTATTTGGGTACATTTCTGCTGACATTTGGAGTAGCTTTTTTCCTGGACATCTTTTTTAGCCTAGAGTATTTAATCAGCAGTAGGCAAACTATCTTCATCATCAGATCACATGAAGCTGGCTAACCAGCAACACTGCTCAGAGAGTTGCTCCATACATTATTAACGTTTCTTTTTTGGAAGGGACGACTGTATTTGTGCAATGTTTCTATGCTCGTGTGTATGTGGAGACGCCAGTGATAGAAAATCATGCTTGCTGTACATACAAAACCCTGCTGTCAGATATTCTTCAAATTGCTTTAAATATTAAGAGTTTTAAATCACTAGAAGGACCCAGAAGATCTTAGGGAGGCAACATGCTGCAGTTCACCCAAGGCACATTCAGGAACTTTCTCATTCTAGAATTTGCTTGACCATTCTGTCCTCACAGCTGTCTCAAACTGCCACCCCTCTCTGCCCCCACTCATTGAAGGCACACAGGCATTTGCTGGTGATTTCTCAGCTGTCAAACCTATTCCTTAAATAGCATATATCAGAGTTAGTCCATTTCACAGAAGGGGGGAGCAATATTTTGGTTGAAGACATATAATGTTAATATCTACCAGTTAATAAAACAAAACATTGAGCAAAACCTTGTTATAAAAAATATCCATAGAAAGTGTTTGGGATCACACATTTGCTGTTTTGTAGTTTGCGATTTGTAAATGCAGTCCCCTATCTTTCCACTAGTGTATTTTCCCTCCCCCTGGTATGTCCCTATCTCTCTGAGTGGGATATATATAAAACCCACATGGTGGTCTATGGGACTGAGATAAAAACTAAGAAACACTACTAGCTGACTACTAACTTAAGCAAGAAAGAAAAGACTGTCACTATTAAAGCTGACACACATTTTTCGAGGTAAGGTGATATTTTACTGATCATTTGTAATGTTTATGGCCTCTGTCACTTCAGTGTTTGACTTGATTTGGGGGTCATTGTGAGATCTTTAGGGAGGTCAGATAGGTGCTTGTCTATTCTGTGGTTGCTATCAGCAGTAGGCTGCCAGTAGTGAGCAAATGTTGCCCAAATAAGGCCAGAAGGAAGGACATTTAAAGTTTAAGATAACATGAGCAGGGCCATTTGCTACACTGAACTGAGTTCAGGAGACAACTTTTGGAAAGGTAAGAATCATGTGAGAATGATATGATTTTTTAAAGTAAAACTCTTCAATTAGTTTAAAGATTATTGATAATGATATAAGTTATGTTTTATTTTGCATGTTTTATAATGTGAATTTGATTACTAATATTGATGAAGAATATAATGCATCAGTCAGGAGTATTACATAATTTCCAAGGATAGGCTGGTGGTAAATTTAGACACACTGCCTCAATGGGCCCTCACTAGAACATTAGACTAGAATCTAGTTTTCATTATATTGTCAGAACTGCACTAATCAAGCTTCAGCTGACGATGACTTAAGTTTGTAATGTCATGCTTGAATCAAACAGATGGTTCTTCCCCTCTCAAGGGGTTAGTTAACTCTCTAGTCAGAGAGTGCATAGAGAGGGGCATTCTCTTTTTGAAGTAACCTGCATTTGAAGTCCTGTGTCAGCAGAAAAGCACAATCTGAACATTATGTTTGTATTTGAACACTGATATACTTTGGAGATGGCAGATCCAGTCCAGTTGAAGGAGGAAGGAAATAAATATTTCCAGGGGGGTGAGATTGACAAAGCTATTGAGAGCTACACACAAGCCCTCAAGTTATGCAAAGATAAAAAAGTATCATCAGTCATCTACAGAAACCGTTCAGCCTGTTACCTTAAGAAGGTAAGAGTTAACATCTCTATCATCATGTTAAACACAGACACACAAGCACTCTCTCTCTCTCTCTCTCTCTCACACACACACACACAGACACTTTCAGAATGCTTATAAATAAGCATTTACATTTTTCTTCTATACATATTTGAAAAAATTGCATGTTTTCACATGCAGATAAGACACATTCACATTTAATTCTGTTTGTGTTTCTTTTTTGTTTGTTTATTTGTAGGAAAAATACACTCAAGCAGCAGCTGATGCCTCAAAAGGTATGATATACCTTTAAAACTTTTTAAATTACTGGTACAATTGTGTGTGTGTGTGTGTGTGTGTGTGTGTGTGTGTGTGTGTGTAAACTTCTCTCTGTTCCTTTACAGCCATTGATGTTGATGCTAAAGACATCAAAGCCCTGTACAGACGTTGTCAAGCTCTTGAAAAATTAGGAAAGCTTGACATGGCCTTCAAGGATGTCCAGAGGTGTGCCACAATAGAGCCTAAGAACAAAACCTTTGTAGAAACCTTGAGACGACTTGGAGCGGAAATTCAAAAGAAGGTGAACCTCAAAAAAGGACCAGTTGAACGTCTTCAGTAAGGACCAATTGTAAAGTGTACTCTATAATAAGAGTATTAACATTTTTTTTCATTTCTTACAGCTTAAAACCACCTTCTCAACAGATTCAAGAGTACAGAGTATGTTTGATATCCTGTTTGATGAAGAACATGAGAAAGAAAAGAGGGAAAAGGTTTGTAGCCAAAGAATCACCTAATTACATGACGTGAACCTCTTTGCACATTTCACTCAAAATCTTGTTTGGATTTCATATTCAAATGTTTTATAGGCTGCAAACAACCTGATTGTTTTGGCTAGAGAAGAGGCAGGCGCTGAGAGAATTTTCCAGAACAATGGTGTGGCCTTGTTGCAACAGCTGATCGACACAGGAAAACCTGAGATGATTCTGTCAGCCATCCGAACCTTGGCAGGAATGTGCACTGGGCATAAAGCAAGGGTAAGGATCAGAGTAAGACAGAGGGGATGTGTACCACTAATGTACGATACAAGTTACTTCAACACAATGCATTGCTGAAGGTCTATCTATGATGAGTACATGCTCAGGAAATGTGTACATACTGTTGCACAGGAGGACACAGCTGCCTCCAGGAAAGAAGGTATGTTTGCTATTTCTGCATTCATTCTTATGTATTTTAATCATATGTTGACAGGCAATGGCTATCACCCACCTTATTGGTATTCAGAAGCTTTGCAGTATTATGGCAGTGGACAATGAGGAGATTGCCTTGGCAACTGCCAATCTGTTCCAGTGTGTGAACGATTCCCTGTCTGGAGAAGACAGAAGGGAATATGGAAAAGAGGAAGCTCTTGTGCTCGGTGAGAAATGAAGTATCCCATTTGGACATGTTTTTTTTTTTGCCCTAATATTTCAAGTGTCATACTTGGCAAGAATGTAGATATTACACCAATTTGATTGAACTGCAATTGTCTACTACAGATGCAAGCAAGGATCTAAAGGCAATCCTTTTGGCCTTGCTGGAAATGGTTGCAAGCAAGAAGGTGTCAGGCCATGGAAGAGATCAAGCTCTCAATCTTTTATCAAAGAATGTCCCACGTAAAAACAAAAAAGAACAAGACCACACAAGAACTCTTTTCACCATTGACAATGGTATGCAGTAACTTAAACTAACATCTTCATAGTTTTTGGTTCTCTGCTTATTATCATGGTTTCATCTTCAACATGAAAGAAAAGAATAGTTTTAGTAAGGCAACATTGGACAGAGCAGTGTTACAAACATTTTTGTGTGTGATTTCCAAAGGCCTGAGAAAGATCCTGAAGGTGTGTGGCCAGGTGCCTGACCTGCCTGACCAGCTACCTTTGACAGAAAACACCCAGCTCATCGCCAGCATCCTTCTCAACAAGCTATACGATGATCTGCGTTGTGACCCAGAGCGAGATAACTTCAGGGATATCTGCGATGAATACATTAAGTGAGTTCTCCCTCTTCCAATCACAAGAGTCAGTTTACTCTGAGTGCATAATAAGCACCAGATTAACTGACTGAAGGTCATCCCACGCTTGGTCAATACCATTATCTCACCAACACCATTCTGTTCAATCTTCCTCACAGGGATAAGTTTGACCCCAATGATATGGACAAGAACATCCATGCTATTAATGCCTTGTCAGGGATCCTGCAGGGTCCCTTTGAGGTGGGTGACAAGCTGGTGGGCAGACAGGGGGTGATGGAGATGATGGTGGCTCTCTGTGGCTCGGAGCGTGAGGTGGACCAGATGGTGGCCGTGGAGGCCCTCATCCACTCCTCCACCAAGATGAGCCGTGCTTCCTTCTTCACCACCAACGGCGTGGCCCTGCTTAAGGACCTCTACAAGAAGACAAAGAATGAGAAGATCAAGATCAGGGCTTTAGTCGTGAGTTTGTTTGTTTTTTTTTTTCATTTCAAAGATTTTTGAAGATCTTATCTGATTTAAGAAGAAATGTAGTGTAAATCAACCCATAGCCTTGTTCGAGGTCACTGAGTGCTGTCTATAGGAAAAAGAACGAGAAAACTTGATACAACATAGGCTGAAAAATAAACTGACAGCTAACACTATGGGGCCCAGAAACTCAGAAACTTTCAGTTTCATTTTTCTATGCCCCATTAAGTTAATGTTACCTCATATCACATTTTCTCATTCTTTTTCCTACAAACAGCACTCAGTGACCTCGAACAGGGCTTTGGGTTGATTTACACTGGAATTCCCCTTTCAGAGGGAGTCCAATTGGCATTTTATTTCTCTAATATTCTTTAAAAATCTGATATATTTTGTTTGGTTGATGGATCCATAGGGTCTGTGTAAGCTGGGATCTGCAGGAGGTGATGACTATGCCCTGAGGCAGTTTGCAGAGGGTTCTACAGAGAAATTGGCCAAGCAGTGCAGAAAGTATGAATCAAAACTATTGGCTCTTTAAAATAAACAAAAAAGTGTTTGTGCTTTTGTTATTTTGATATAGTGAGCATAATATATATTGGCACCTTATCTTTCAGATGGCTGTGTAACCCTGCTATTGATGCCCGCACAAGGAAGTGGGCAGTGGAGGGTTTGGCCTACCTCACAAATGATGCCGACGTAAAAGATGACTTTGTTGAGGATGAAGCTGCCATGAAATCTATGTTTGAACTTGCCAAGGTAGCCTACATTTAACATGACAGTAATGAAATATATATATATATATAATATAGTACAATAATCATGAAACAGATTGTCACTTACCATTTCCTTATAGCAAATACACAAACTTATTTTTGTTTTATGTCTCTTTTTCTCTGCAGTCTACAGACAAGACTATTCTTTATGCTGTGGCCTGTACCCTAGTCAACTGTACCAACAGCTATGACAAAAAGGAAATCATTCCTGAGCTTGTCCAGTTGGCCAAGTTTTCCAAGCAGCATGTCCCAGAACAGCACCCAAAGGTAATGCGAGATTCACAAACGTTGGACTGTTTAGAAGGCCACCATTTACATTGGTGGGGACTGTGTGTGTCCTCTAATGCTGGCTCTCACAGCGATTTGGTTGTTTACACTATAGGATAAGAAGGACTTCATTCAGAAGAGAGTGAAGAGGCTGTTGAAAGCTGGAGTGACCTCAGCTCTTGCTGTCATGGTCAGAGCAGATAGCACCATTTTGACTGACCAGACCAAAGAAATGCTTGCAAGGTGAAGATTGCTACCATGTTTTGACCACTTCAAATAGTCAATGGACATGTGCAGAACATTAAACACATTTTTTTTTCCTCTCTAGAGTTTTCTTGGCCTTAGCAAATGATCCCAAAGATCGTGGCACCATTATTGCTCAAGGAGGTGGAAAGGTAACTACGCAGCCCATACATGTACAACCATATCTCCAGATCACTGTTATCTCCAGATCATTATCATTATTGTTTTAATGTTTACACATCCAGCATAACGTATTTTGTATTCCAGTGATATCCTATGTGAACTCTCACTGTAGCACAGTTTTTTTTGGATTCAAAGAAAATAATAAAAACACTATGATTTCTTAAATATGGCCACAATTACTCTGCCCATCACAGGCACTTATTCCTCTGGCTCTGGAGGGAACAGACTCTGGAAAAATCAAAGCCTCTCATGCTTTGGCAAAGATTGCTGCCATTTCCAACCCAGAGATTGCCTTCCCTGGCGAGAGGGTATGACCATCCTTTTGTTTAAGATTATATTACCACTAAAATTATTTACACAAGCTGCTATCATGGTTTTAGGTTAAACTGTGTATTTTACATACAGGTTTATGAGGTTGTGCGACCACTGGTTAGCTTGCTGAACACAGAGAGAGATGGTATGCAGAATTTTGAGGCCCTGATGGGTCTGACAAATCTGTCTGGCTTCAATGACAAACTTAGGTGAGTGTTATATTGTTAATTACAATTTCAGGTTTTGCACTGATAATCGTAATAGCAATATATGCTAAAAAGCCCTCAGTAATGTCAATAATATTTTAAAACATTGTGTTCATTTACTCTTTTATCAGGAAAAAGATTGTCAAAGAGAATGCTCTCCCAGAGATTGAGAACTATATGTTTGAGGAGCATGAACAAATCAGACAAGCAGCAACTGAATGTATGTGCAACCTTGTCACATGCAAGGAGGTAAGAATATATATCTTCAGCTACAACTGAAGATATGTTGTAGTTTGAATAGTCAGATCAAGACTGGCCATTTGTATCTTAAATTTGTAATTTAAAAAAATCTATTTCAATATCACAATGAAATATTTAATATTCTGGTTGTTGTATTGCAATGAAAAGGGAAGTTGTGCAGGAGCATGTTGTATGTGGTGATGAACCAATAGAGGTGCTGTGGCGCAGCAAGTAAACTGTGTTTGGATGTGTCCTGACAGGTGCAAGAGAGGTACATGCAGGATGGGAATGACAGGCTGAAGCTCCTGTTGTTGCTCTGCTCTGAGGATGATGACAAACTCCAGAGGGCAGCCTCTGGAGCGCTGGCTATGCTCACTGCAACACAAAAAAAGCTCTGTACAAAGATCACACAAGTGGTGCGTACCCTCATGTCAGGGCTGTCTCAAACCAGTTTCTCTTACCAATATGTATACTGTAATTTTGTCTAGTGCCAGCTCTGATTTAAGAGATCTGTTTTGTCGAGAATATTTTGCAAGATTAACAAGTATTATGTTGAACTCAGCAAAAGTTTCATCATCAGAGACACAATATTTCTGACACAGAGTTTGGCTTATGCTCTCTCTTTTGGCTTATGCTCTCTCTGTCCTGTAGACAGTGCAATGGCTTGAAATCCTTCAGAGGTTATGCCTCCATGACAACATTGAGGTTCAGCACAGAGGTCTTGTGATTGTCAACAACATGCTGAATGCTGAGGAGGAGCTGGCAAAGAAGCTGATTGAAAGTGAGATGCTGGAAATTCTGACAATTGTCGGCAAACAGGAGGATCACCCCAAGAGGCAGCCTGTGCTTGATGCTGCCCGTGCAAGCCTTTCTAGGGCTATGGATCTTGGACTCATTAAGCCCTTTGCTGCCGGTAGACAATAGAGCTTACAACCTTAAAATGTTCCTGTGAACACTTCAGGACTGGAATAACTCTTCTGGAGTTTCTTTTTTTACTTTGTAATTTATTTCTTTTCTAAGTCAGAGAGAAATAGTCTAATTAGTTTTTGTTTTGTTTTCTCATATTTGCTTAATGTATTTTACATATCCTGACAGCATTTGTATAAAAAGACATGTTTGCATCTATCTATCTATACATCACAAGGAGTAATAAAGTTTAGATGACTATGACTACTTTCTACTTCAATGGTCTGTATCCAACCATACATCCTGCATCAGGCTTTGCCGCTACTATCCGAGTGGCTTCTAGATTCTTTGCTGCTATTCTGTTATTATGCCAGTGGGGGACAGAACGAAATTAGCTTTGCGGAACCTGGCTGAGGACAGCGGCCTGTGATAGCCTATGTGGTTGGTGAACATATCATGGGTTAATGTAATCTAAAACTTCAATCAAAATCAGTGCATCTTTTCAGCAAGACTAAATCAACGCTTGTTTTTTTCCGACAAACTCCAGACTTCAGAACTCTGCTATGCTAGGATGCAAGGACGCAGTTTCGGTCATTGTGCGCATGCGTTCCAATTTTATTCTGAGTCCCTCTCCCTCCCAGTAATATTCTCCCGGCTTTCAACCAAGGCGGAACAGATGAGATAAATTCAAATATAAACAGTCTTGTACATATATATATTATATGCATATATTCCATCAGTGAAGTATGGCGGGAAATTTTGGCAGAATTACCGTTGGTATTTACGTGGAAATTAAAAGGAGTGATGGTAAGTTTAACTCTAACAAGTCATTTTCCGACTTGGCTTTGCTAGCTCTAGCTGACTTGCTAACATAAGCTAGTTTACAGACGTTAGCCGAGTGGTCAGATGTTGCACTGCCTTTACGTCGAGTTGTTAGCATACCCTATTCTATCGTATCAGACTTAGCTGACTGCCCGTATCTTTGTTGTAGTAACAGTCTGATTATAAAGCACAGCGACCATCGTCTCCAAAACACAACCGCATTTATGTGGGTGGTAGTGGCATACTAGGTTCTTGTAAAAACGTTATCTATATATAACGTTAGCATTACTCGTCATCTTTTAACGTTACCTAAACATAATGGATAGCTAACGTTAGTTTGTTCAGCTTGACTAGTTAACGTTGGCCAGTTTAGCTTTGCCTCTCAACTACCAAGCTAACCCCATCGTAATCGTGTTAACGTTACGTTAAGTAACATTATTTCAGTGTACCCCACAGATAAATACAATAGCTAGATAGCGGGTTGTCTGGCGTTGCCGCAGTTTGCAAGCCGACCAGCCTAAATGTTTTTTGTTCTAGCACAAAACAGTCGCTAACGTTAACAGTTGGTAGTAGTATTCCGATCTTAAACGGCATTCCACTGATGGACTGAGTTAATGCCTGCTACGTAAGCCCCAAGTGCAAGGTTCTAGTAAATGTTAATGTTACAATCGTGGGTCAAGAACCCGGTCATTCAATTTTAGATAAAGGCTTCTGGTAAATACGGTTGTGATTCAGGTAACCAGCTTTATTTGACATAAAACCCGTGCTGTGAGGCTTGCAGCAAGAATAATTGTGTCGCCACATTTCATGTTCAACGTGAACACCAAGTTATTATTCTTTCTTGGTAATTAACCAACTTAGTATTTATTATACGTTTTTCGTCAACTTGCTGATGTTTACGTGTAGGCGTAACTCAGCCCATGTTCTTGTGGAGTTTTGTCTGGTTTCATTTAGTTAACAAGTCAGTGAGAGTGTCGTATAAGGGGCCTCATGATAGTACATGTATACCATTCTAACTTGAACAGTTCTAACTTTAGGCTCTTTTTTGTTGCACAACTCATTGTTGTTGTTTTTTTTAACACATCCTGAGGAGAAACCCATTCAAAAAAGTTTTAAAAGTACTCCAACATTGCCACTCTGCCTTTTATGTGAAGTGACACCCCACCCCCCAACGTTTCGCTGTGGAGATTTGGCTATTTTGTGTACAAGATAACTGCAAGGATAGCTTGTTAAGATCTCCATGGTGACGAGGGACAAGTCTTTCAGTCGAGACTAACCTAGTCAACCCTTTTATTGTGTTGTGTTAAATCTGCATGGATTGACTTGAAACGGAACGGAACCGAGCCATGTGACCACACTTAGGATGTTTGCCGTCGTGGGGAAGTTACAGGTTTATGTATTTGGTGAAGTAATTATTTATTAGATTGTTCCCACTTGATCGGTAGGTTGTTTCCATTACAGTGACAGCTTTTAAAATTTCATTAGATAATTCCATCCTTGTTAAGAGTTGCCAGAGACATTTTCACTGAAGCCAAACTGACATGTTTAACAGGTCAATCCATCTGTTGCTTCAATCAGAGCGGAAAGCGATGTAGTGTTGCAAACAATAGGCTTGAAATGGACAAACCTCTTCACTGTGTTAGGCTGAATTGCATGACTACATTTAAAGAATTAAGCTATTTCAAATGCTGATTCCGTGTCCACACTTGGGGTAAATTTAATTTAGGGCTTTTATGTTATAGGACCAGAATGCTTAGAACTGAAAGCAAGATTGCTGCCTGTCCCCCAGTATATGAGATTTATCTGGATTGCACACCGTGTATTGTTCCACAGATAAAACTTTAGGACTTGATGTTGGGATTGACTTGTGAATTTGATAATTTGACTGTAGGTAATGCAAATGACTCTTGTCACTTGAGGTATTTTGCTGCAGTGGGGAAAAGGGGGCTAAAGTTTGAAACACCCTATATCAAATGAAAGAAACCTGATGCTCATGTTTGGCATCCCCTAACATACCCATGACCCATCATCATAGTTTGTTTCCTTTTTTGTTGTGGCGTGCCTCTGATTTAAAGTGGTAGAAACCCATCTGTAATTTCTCTGTGTCAATTAATAGGCTGTGAAAAAGCCGTGGATGTCTGACTCTTAGCTTATGCAGTGTTTCCATCTGATCTGTGTTTTTGCAAGCTGGAGTAATGCAAAGAGGGATTATGTTGCTGATGTGGGCTTAGAGACGGAACCCTGCTGAGAGTTGCTCAAAGAATCATCAGGCTCTGAATAATGGACACTGTTGTTTTCCATCATTACACTGAGGGGGAATATATATATATAGGGATGTTGAGATCAGGGACAAGAAAAGCAGAAATGCCTGGAAATACAGTGATTCACACATGCAGCCTACATAGTGCTGTCTGGACCTAGTTTGGAGAGCTGGTTAATGTTGCGGAGGGTAGAGTGGTTAGCTCATCTCAGTCTGGTAGAGTACACTGTTTTAAAGCAAGCCACAAAAAGATGCCAGATATCAGCTCAACAAGAGTTTGTTCTGAGTGTGCAGCACTCTGGAACCAGGGGCTGAGTGCCTGGGAAACATGGAAGTGTAAGTGTTTTCAAAGGGGGGGGCATGGTGCCCTGAAACACTGTCAGATTTTCATGAGCATTTCTCTCTCTCTCAGTGTGTCCTGAGATGACCCTCTAGTTTTGTTGCTGTTGTTTTTATTCATGCTCTAATATTCATTGCCTTCTCTTGCTCTTCTTTCCTTATCTCTTCAGGACGAATACACCAAGCAATGGTAACTTCCCTGAACGAGGAGAACGACAGTGTCACCGTTGAGTGGATTGAGAACGGAGACACCAAGGGGAAAGAGGTACGCCTGCGGCCCAGCGGCTTTAAACATTTTGAATAATGCAATGGGCTGCTCTGGGGCAAGCACACGGCTGAGCAGTGTGCAGCGTTGCTGCCATGCAGGACGGCACTAGTGACATGGGCTGTGCTTTACACGCCACTGAGGTGGTTTGAACACTCGACACTAAGAGGCGGAGCGTGTGTTTGATGTGTCAGCTATGGTAGCATAACAAGTACTCTCTTCTGTTCTTTTCTGATTTCAAAGCCACCGTAAAACTCAATTCTGCTTTGGCAAGTGAAATGCAGTAGTTTAATTTTCAAGAACGAAGAGACATTAAGGTCTGAAGAAAATGTTTTGTTTTTTTTATGTTGAGAGAATACCTCTGGTCGTTGTCCAAAGCTGCCCGGGCACATTGAAGAGATTTCTTTTTAATGCCATGGTGTAGACTTCCCCAGCAAATGGGGTGCAAATGTCAACAATCAACTTAGTCCTTTTTATGACTAAAGAGCCAAACTGAAAATGAATCAAGTCTCTTCAGAAGCACAGTATGACTACTTAAAAAACTTAAAAACATGTCTTGTCTCTCTACAGATTGACTTGGAAAGCATCTTCAGTCTCAACCCAGATGTGGCCCCTGAGGAGGAAGTCGTCTTGAGCCCAGTGACCCCTCCTCCCCCCACAGCTAGTGCCACCAAGGTCAACAAGATACCAAAGGTAGGAGCTCTATCTATCTGATGCCAATACATTCAGTAATTGAGTGTGTTGAAAAGATAGCTAAGCTTTAGTGTTACAGTAGGTGGTTGCAAAGGAAGGGGCAGGGTAAGGATTTCATCAGCCAGTTTGATCAGGAACAGATAGGATTACCACCTTTTTTTGGGATAAAAGGCAGGCAACTGTGCAGATCTAAACAAAATACCCCCAGTGAAAGGATTTCTTTTTTGGTGGTGGGGATAATAGAATTAGGTCACCGTACACATACTTGAAATAAATAGCTAGGAGTTTACATAAAACGTTTTATTGCATTGGTGACCATTTGAGACTTTCAAATCAAGATTCAGATCATACAAGTTTTGAGTAGCATTGAGGATCAGGGTTTTTTTTTTCCCCCCAATGTCATCTGGCTGATTTCTTTGTTGCACCATCTTGTGCAGAATCGACGAACCATCGCTCCTGTAAGAAATGAAGCCCCGACCAGAGAAGTCAGAGGTAAGCATTCCCCCACTGCCTTTGTATTCAAGACTGGGTGCAGCAGTTCCAAATCTTTCGCACATTTTGTTGTCCGTTAACGGTTTTGTACTTCCTCATTGTCATGTCAAGTCTGTTTTCTGCAGACATGTGTGTTTACTGTGCATCATGGCACATGAATGTCTATAGGTACGTTGTTTTCTATTAGTAGGAAGTTGTTTCTCTGAACAGTAGAACTTCCACCGGATGCGTCTCTTTAATGTCTTTGCTCTTTGCTCTGAACTGTACTACGTGACGATTTGTGTGTGTGTGTGTGTGTGTGTGTGTGTGTGAAAGCTGGTTCCACCCGAGCCCGACCAGCACAGCAGCAGTACCAGCAGCAACCCGAGCCAGCGCTGCCTCCCCCGACCTCGCAGCCTGCCCAGCCCACCCAGACGCAGACCGCCCAGCAGCAGCAGAATGGTGAGTCCCAGCCCCAAGTATACAAGGAACAGCAGCACCCTTGGGGGTTGCTAGCAGAATCCATGGAGTCAGGAGGAAGCTGCTTTCTCCCATGTGCTTGACTGTTAATTGCGTAACGGTTCTTAAGGTGGATTGGCGGACTTGGCCTGTTTGGTTGCCTTCATGTTTGGTGCATCCGCCACCCCCTCACCCCCCACACCTCCCACACCCTTCCACATGCTAACAATCTCCTCTGAAGTTGTGCTGTGCTGTTCTAACCTAGTCTTGACCTGGCTTGCTCCCGTGATGGAATTAGATCAGATTAATCTGTCTACTCTGACTGTGGTTGCTGCTAAACGCTAGGCTAAGCCCTCATACTGCATGCTAACCTGTTACAGGATTCGCCTTTAGCTGTTGTGGGTCATAGGCAACTCCAACCATCTGTGGACAGTGTGGCTTGGATAGTCAAATTGCCTGCATTGGCAACAAACAGCCTTTTCCTGCTTCTCTATCAGTGCACCAAAGTCAAACTTGGGGCAGTTATTTTGTGTGTGATCCTACGGCAGCTCTCTCTATCAGCATATTTAATTAGTGTGGGTTTCAGGTGTGTCTGGGCTCGCCTGCTGTCACCTCTGACTGGATCCGGGGTAGAGCTCGGCTGCCTGGTAGTGACTATTGGAGAGCAGCGCAGAGAATAAAGCCCTTTCTTTTTTAGGGGAGAATGGGAGGGAAGAACAGGAGCGGGAGAGGGAGAGAGAATGAGGGATAGTGAATAGAAAGGATGGGTTTCTGGCTCTGTCGTGTTCCAGCTGCCTCTGTAATCTTCCTGTCCCTCAGCTGTCAGCCTCTGGCTGTAGCACCCCCCCACTTCCCCCACCCCACGGACACTGCCGACATAACATGGAGGGATTGAAAACGGGAAGGAAATGGAGGGAAGAAAGAGAGAGAGGGATAGAAAGAGGGGAAGGGAGGGAGGCCCTGTGTGAGAGAAAAGGCTGTTTTTCAGAGGGTTTCATAGGTCTCCTTTGTTTAGTGCAAGGTTGCTGATTGTTCTGTTTTTTTTTTTTCCCTCCTCACATTTCCCTTCCTCTCTCTGTGTTGTCTGTGCAGCGAGGAGGAAGTCAAACTGTGTGAAGGAAGTGGAGAAGCTGCAGGAGAAGAGGGAAAGACGCCGACTGCAGCAGCAGGAGCTGAGAGAGAAGCGAGCACAGGTTAGAATTCACACTCTTCCGTCTGCTGGAGACACACACACACACACACATAGGGCGTTTTTCTGCATTTACACAACCTATAAGGCGTACATTTCCACTCTCACTTTCTCTTTGATCTTGCAGGAAGTTGACACCACTGTTCCAAACTACGAGATTCTGCAGATGATCAGAGAGTTCCGAGCTAGCTTGGACTACAGGCCCTTAACCACTGCTGATCTGGTGAGTAAAGATGCACACAGCTCAGACCTGCCAAGTCGAGCTGCACTATAGATGCTGTCGGAAATTGTAGACAGACAAGATATCAGATCTATAATGTCATGTGGTTTAGAAGATTGTCTATGGTGTGACAATGTGGTTGTCATGTGGTTTTGAAATTTACTTTGCCATTTTTTTTTCATGACAGATTGAGGAGCATCGAATATGTGTATGTGTGAGGAAGCGGCCTCTGAATAAAAAAGGTGAGTCCTTAAAAGCTGTTTTCTTTTTGATGAAATGTTTGGCAAAGTAGTATTCATCTGGCTAATGTGTCCATAATGAAAATATCTGACTTTCCACTCCTGATGGTAATTGGTTTTATGCTTTTATGTCTTTATGCTCAAAAGCAGGAGGTGTGGCTACAGGGATACGTCCTGGCCTGCATTTAAACTTTATCACACTTACCACTTAAAAAATAGCTCTAGGAAGTCATACTGGTGTTGCATGCATGGCTATTTCATTAGCAAGTTCTCATTGACATGTCACTTGAAGATGCTGGCAGATGTGATTAAAAAGTAATGATATTAAAAAGCTTTGTCCAGTTTCCTGTTATTTAGTATATGGTAACTCAAACAAGAGCTGTGTTATGACCACTCTTTGTCAAAGTGAATTTTATCTATGTTCTTGAGAAACTATTACAGGTCATTGGCCCTCAGTACTCTTACTTGAAGTGCCTGTAACAAAATCTCACTGCTCCTTGTAGAGCTCAGCGTGAAGGACTTGGATGTGATCACCATCCCCAGTAAAGATGTCGTCATGGTCCATGAGCCCAAACAGAAAGTTGATCTGACGCGGTACCTGGAGAACCAGACGTTCCGTTTCGACTATGCCTTTGATGAAAGTGCAACAAATGAAATGGTTTATAGGTATGTCACTTTTGTGTGTGTGTGTGTGTGTGTCCTTGCATGCCTCACTAGTCTCCTACTACTTTTGTCACCAATGAAAGCTGTTGTACGTAATCCCACTTTTATCTAATGTAGCTCAGAAAATAATAATTCAAGAACACAGTGGGTCATAAACATTACACAAAAGATCTGTTAAGCATAGTTGTTTTGGCTTTTGTTTTCATTTCACGAAATCTCTAAGCACACTAGAATTTCATTTATGTTGTAGTATGACCATTAGTGTCACTTGCTGCCCCACCCTGTGGACAAACGAGACAAAAACACATGCGTCAGCGCAGCACACACCCACTGATGTTTGTGGAAGTCTGTTTCATGAAGTCATGCTGGATCCCTAACAGTAACACATGCCAGCACTAAAACCTCTCCTAAGCTGAGCTGGTGAGCTTGAGCAACACTCAGCGTTTGGAGTCAGTATTGGTATTTGTTCTCCCTGGGAGCCAAACACAAGAGCTTGTTTTTGTCAGCATTGCTCCCACTTGAGCTATAGGAACTACTAGAACAAGTATTGATGTGGACGCAGGAAATGACATCACTCGCCTTGGGCATACAGAATGTTTGAGTGATGTGCCGTTGCCCCTGTCTCTCAGGTTCACAGCCAGGCCTCTGGTGGAGACCATATTTGAACGGGGGATGGCAACCTGTTTTGCCTATGGACAGACAGGAAGTGGGAAAACACATGTGAGTCTATGAAACAGTATGTCCATTGAAAATGTTGCTTTCCACCCAAAGAATAAGGTTCATGTACACCCTATAATGCATCTGTTATATTTCTTAATTTCTTTATTTTTTTTTCTTGTAATTTACATTTTCTGCACATCTTTTAAGACCATGGGAGGAGACTTTTCCGGAAAGAACCAGGATTGTTCGAAGGGAGTTTACGCTTTAGCAGGTAATCTCTATTGGGTGGACATATTGTTTGTGTAATTGCGACTAACAGTATTGTGAAGCATTGTTGTGTTCACGAATACAGTGTGCCATAATACAGACTACATCCCACTTAGTTTGATATCTGTCTTGTGTGCAGCACGGGATGTATTTCTAATGCTGAAGAAACCCAATTACAAGAAGCTGGACCTTCAAGTATACGCAACCTTCTTTGAGATCTACAGTGGAAAGGCAAGTGGTGTATTTCGTGAACGTAGCAGAACACGTTCAATGAATTATTTATGTTCAGTGTAAAAGATGTGAACAGTGCAGCAAAGCCTATATGATGGCAAAAATAATTTTTAATTTTATTTTTTATATTGTATTTTGTTCTGCAAGATCAGACCAGGCACAGTATTGTAACAAATGTTTTTTGATGACTTCTGAACTACATACCTGCACTCCTTCAACATTTTTTCTCTCATGCCACATAGCATGTGTGAGGTAGTTCCGTGACCCGGCTCACCTGAGTTTGTGTGGCGTGTGTTTACGCTGCAGGTATTTGACCTGTTGAACCGTAAGGCGAAACTGCGCGTGCTGGAGGACGGCAAGCAGCAGGTGCAGGTGGTGGGGCTGCAGGAACGAGAGGTGCGCTGCACAGAGGACGTCCTCAAGCTCATTGAGGTTGGCAACAGTTGCAGGTACGCACCCCACACACACACCCCTACACACAAACTCTGTCTTATGAGCGCTACTGCCAAATGAGTTGTGTGTATCTTGGTCTGGCTACTCGTTTTGTTTTAATTCCACAAGTTTTTGTTCAGTGGGGTATTCCAAGTGGTTGGTTGAGTGGTAAACCTGGGTAAGTTGGTAGTCGGAGGTAGTGGTAAAGGTAATAATAGAAGAGCCTGAGGCCTTATTTTCTTAACTAAACAAAGCGAGCAGGCTGCTCTAACACTTCCTCTAGCTTAATTCACTTACATTTACCACTTCACCACCTACTTACCACTCAGGTGTTTTGATGTCTTGCATATTATTAATTGTTATGAATATTTTGAGATGGTGGAGCAAGTGTTTTTGCTTTTGGGTTGTTAGTTTTATAGCACAGGGTTTTTGAGTGTAGTTGCTTTTTAGGTACTTTTTTTTAGGCATTATAAGACCTATCTGTCTATATGGCAATCATGTGAATGCTGTCTTTGTCTCATGTGTGCTCATCTCTCCCTTGGCTTTAGGACATCAGGCCAGACATCTGCCAATGCCCACTCTTCCCGCAGTCACGCCGTCTTCCAGATCATCTTGCGCCGGAAAGGCAAGATGCACGGCAAGTTCTCCCTCATTGACCTGGCGGGTAACGAGCGTGGGGCGGACACCTCGAGCGCCGACCGCCAGACTCGCCTGGAGGGAGCCGAGATCAACAAGAGCCTGCTTGCACTAAAGGTATTGACGACAGAACCACTGCTTTACCTTTGCTTCGTTCGTTTTGTTTGTTAAGTTGCCCTTCAGATGGTTGTTTACACTGGGAGGTTTTATAGTCTCTGATTGTGGTCCATCTGTGCCTTTAGCCTTACTGTTGAGGGGAACTGCTCTATATATTTAGACCTAAATAGGGTGAATAGTCTTGTTTGTCCTTAGTGATTTTTCACTTCAAAAGGCCCTTTGACTACAATTTCCTGGCAGCATTTTCAAAGCCCTCCTGTTTTTTTTTTTGTTTTGTTTTTTCCCCAAAGCATTTTTTACTTGTACCCCATTTTTTTTATTTCTAAAGAGTACCTGCCACATTTATTTTTAGCCTCAACAGCAGCAGCAGCACTCTGTGTCTTTTTCAGCTCTCTGCTTTATGTTTCCCTCTGAACAGGAATGTATTCGAGCCCTGGGACGCAACAAACCGCACACGCCTTTCAGAGCCAGCAAACTCACCCAGGTGCTCCGCGACTCTTTCATCGGAGAGAACTCCCGGACATGCATGGTGAGTTTCTCCTTTTTCTCTGGATTTCATTCCCTCGCTCGCAACGTTCTTTCACTGACTCCCTTTTCGCTCTTCTTCACTGACGTCACTGGTTTTCTCTCTCTTCTGTTCCCCCTCTCTGCCAGATAGCATTGAAAATGCGTCTTTTGTCCAGCCTGAAAGGGATTGCTTGTCTTTTGCCTCACTGATCTCTCTCTCTCTCCCTCTCACTCTCTCTCACTTTTTCTCACTCTCACACACACTCACTATCTCTTCACAGATTGCGACAATCTCTCCTGGTATGGCCTCCTGTGAAAACACTTTGAACACACTCCGCTATGCCAACAGGTGAGGACCCCCAGTGAAACTTTGTGCTTAAAGTCAATGAGCTTTTGTCTCCAAACAGTTGGGGTTGGAAGGGGAACAACAGGCCTGTGCTTTGCACTACATAGTCATTTCCCTCAGCATTGCACTAGTCAATCCCAGGACACAGTAGCAGCAGCACTTCAGCGGCCTAGAAACGGTTCCTTGGTTAATGCAGTTGTAATGAAGCGACTAGCATTAAAGTGGCCAAATGTCTTATGATAGAATAGGATGTGGATGAGGACGTGGGTCATTGGGAACAGTTCTGGCTAGGTTTTTTTTTTTTTTTTCTTTCCAAAGCGCCTGTTGTGTCCTGACCCTCTCATCTCTCTGTGTGTCTCCCTGGCCTCTCTCTCTCGTCCTGTCCGGTGGTCCTCAGGGTGAAGGAGTTTGGGATTTGTCCCTCAGACATCCCCTTCTCCCAGGGCGGAGGAAATCGCCCTGAGCTCTCTCCCGCTCATGAGTATGACGGCATTCCTACTTCTCTTTCTCCCTTCCACTCATCTCACTGGCACTCATTTGAGCTTCTCTCTATCTCTCTGCTCTTTTTTTCTTCCTTTTTTCTATTCATGCTCGTTTCTTTGTGGCTGTGCATTGTGCATGTAAGGGCACCAGCATGCAAGAAAATGCACACAAATCTCATAATGTAACACAAAAGCACCACTCTCCATAGCACCACTCTCCATTCATATGGAAATTGGGCCCATGTTTGGTTTCATTTTGGATGTTGTGTTCGTGGCAGGATTCACACTTTTCATTTCAATGCTTCTTTTGTAATCGCCATGGCTGTTCATCATTTTGCCTCTTAACCCTGATGTGTTGCAACTTCAAATGTATGTGCAGTATGTTTTTATTTGTGACGTGTTTATAAACCTAATTTAGCTTTCGGTAGTTGTTCTGCTTTACTGTTTAGTGGTTGTACTTGTGGGGCACATTCAAGATGACGCCATTAGCAGCCATTTGAGATCAGTGTGTGGAAGAATTTGTGGTGGAAGTAGGGATGGTCTAATGACATGAATTGTGATGGGTTCTGTGGATTACCCTCGGGCTACACTGGGTATGTTACTGATGCTACAGGTGTCAAGTCAAGTCGCACAAAATACATCAAGACTGGTCATTTTAGAATGTATAGGTAGGTCTCAAAAAATTTGAATATTGTTGAAAAGTTCATTAAGGTAAAGTGAAACTTGTATATTTTATATATTCATTACACATAAAGTTAAATATTTTAAGCAAATATTTGTGTCAATTTTGATGACGCTTACAGACAATGAAAACCCCAAGTTTTGTATCTTAAAAAATGTGAATATCACATACAACCAATAAAATACAAGGATATTTAATGTATTCATGCAAAAGTATGCCCTCCCAAGTATTTAGTACATGTGAAAATATGTATATGTGAACATATTTTTTAGAAAGTCCAATAAAAATCCTTGATTCTAGACAATATTTTAATGTTTTAGACCTACCTATATGCAACTGTCACATCTGGTGCAGCTAGTTCCATTGATTATCATGGAAGCCAATTGTTGCAGCATATGTGATGTGAACTGAGCATTTCAGTAACTTAACCGGTGTAGCCTCGCCATTAGGCTGTAAGTAAAGCAGTTTAACTGCTGAGAGTCCAATTCAGGTGTTGAGCTGTCTCCTGGCTGTGTAAGGTGGCATCGCTCTGTACACCTGTATGAGTCCAGGGGAGTTGTGTTCCGTGTCCTTGAGGTGTGTGAAACTGGTGTTGTTTTGGCTGCAGGGTGAAGGAGCTGACAGTGGACCCCAGCACGGTGGTGGAGAGCAGCAGCCGGCCTAACATCCATGCCGTCAGCCAACTAGACCTGATGGACGAGGAGTGGGACATCAGCAACTCCCCGCAGAGAGACGACCTTAAGCTGCTGTGTGAGCGCAATGTAAGACCCAAAGGACATCATTGACCACTGACCCCATCCCAAGGGGGCACAACAAATTTGGTGCAGGTTGTCCACTAGGGGGCGCTATAATTAGCAAAAATGTGTTTTGGTTTAGAACTCATGTGTTTAGGTTAACAACAAAATTACAATCTCTGGTCATACTGTGGATTGTCCCATTGATGGTCATTGCCAACATTTCATGTCAGCTTAAGAATTTAGCCGCCATATTGGATTTGATCAAAAACACTTATCTGTCAGTGGCCATCTGTCTCCAGACCATGCCTGACTCGTGATCAGAAATCTTTTTTAGTCTGTCAAGGCGTTCAGCCATCACAGCCAATAGATTTTGATGGTGAAGCCAACAAGCAAACAGGAAGCAGCCTTATATCTCAGCCAAGTTTTGGTGTATTGACATGAAACTTCTTGTGGGTGCTTATCACCACCTCTCTGACTGAAGTACATCCTATTGCCTTGGCAACCTGCTTGCCCCCCTCATTGCTGCTTGCGGTAACATTTTTGTGTTTTGTAAGATTTGTTTATTTTTCAATTGTCTATTTGCATTGTCCATCCTTGCTGAGCTCTCCAGTAAGTAATGTTAGTGGTGCCTCTAAGTGTTGGTCATGTTTGTTGTCTTAGGAGGAGGAAGTGTCTCCTCAGCTCTTCACCTTCCATGAGGCTGTGTCCCAGCTGGTGGAGATGGAGGAGCAGGTGCTGGAGGACCACAGGGCTGTCTTCCAGGTGACCAAGTCTTGTTCTAACCTTGACTGTTGTTTTCTAATCCAATTTTGTTATCCTCCACGAAGGAGGTTGTGTTTGTGGTGCTGTTTTTCTAAAACTTTTTCTTTTTATGCCCCCCCCCCCCCAAAAAAAAAAACAGCCCTGATATTCCTGTCCAACTTTCAGAGCTTTCATTAGTTTAACTCATGAGTCCCCGGAGTTCAGTTCAAATTCCGGCATCCAAGAAGGGGATGTGCATGTGTGGTTTTGTTTTCAGTAGAGGAGCTGACTAGCCAGATGTAGACCAGACTCCCATCAAGATGTAGGTTTCAACTTCAAATTGGAAAGTGCACCTTGGCTAGGAGCTGACAGGATTGATGTTGATTGGTTCTGAGCAGGAATCCATCCGGTGGCTGGAAGAGGAGAAGGTACTGATGGACATGACGGAAGAGGTGGATTATGATGTGGATGCCTATTCCTCCCAGCTGGAGCAGATTCTTGACACTCGGATTGACATCTTAGTTGAACTTAGAGGTAATGCTTTTGTTTTTCGTTGAATTGTGAGCCTAGTTAGGACTGCATGATTAGTACAAGTGAAAACAGCAGTATTTAGTATTGGATTGAAAACGGTAACTAATTGACTTTTTTTATTCACAGATAAAGTGAGATCATTCCGTTCTGCACTCCAAGAAGAAGAACAAGCCAGTAAGCAGATCAATCCTAAGAGACCCCGTGCTCTGTAGTCAGTGACGCTGTGTGTGTTCATGCGGGCAGATCTGACTGTGCACGTTCACGCAACGGAATGCGTCGCTAGATAATTAGAGCCGACTACACAGGATTCATTTAATGTCAAAACAAAAAAAACAAAACAAAACAAAAAAGGAGCAATGATCGTTTCAGCCTCTTTGTAGTTTCTTTGTTTTACCAATAGACGGTCATTGTTCATTGTCTACATTCATGTGACCTTTCAAAGGACTTGAGTTGGGGGGGGGACACAACAGACATGGTGGGTCATGTAATGTGAAAGGCTTCCTTGTAAGTTGTAAGTTTATGATGGTTGGCAGAAGTTTTATTTTATTTTTTATTTTAATATGCTAGTTTTTTGGGTTATTTTATTTATTTCTTTTAAATGTCCTGTTGCATTTTTTTTCTTTGTATGGATGTTTACTTGGTCCAGTGGATACCTCCCCCTTTGTTTATTTAGAATAGTTTGTTTTTCCTCCTGAGATGTTGTTCTGAAAATCAGTTGTTTTTAGCAGGCTTTAATCACTGATAACCATGTTCTACAGGCATCACACGGAATGTTCGCTTTCACTTTCTTTTGAACAACTGTGTTCTTTCTCTCTCACTACAGTAAATATTTTTGTTGTATGTCAGTGGGCAGGTTAGTAATGCTGCTTACTGTTTGAAGAGAATGAGTTGCAATTAAGATGCACTTTTTCCTTGTTTACCTTGTTAGCTTCCTTGTTATACTCCACGTCTCCTATGACTTTATGTGTAGTGTTTGGTCTGTGCCATATCAAACCATGAGGTGGCTAACAAGTTCTCACCAAACTACTACTTCCTGTTCATGTAGTACTGATCATGAATTTCACACCACTAAACACTTTGTAAAAAAAAAAAAAATGCAAACCAGTAAAATTAGGATGGAACTATTACACATTACTGATATTTTCAGCGTTTGCACCAAATGTTTTGGTGGCTAAATAAAGACTGATTTGACACGAGGTCCGGTTGTTGGGTTCTGCATGTTTTGGCCCAGGTTTTTGACACTACCACTCCAGGACTAAGTTTAGGTTATGTGGACATAGAGTTGACTGAAATGTCCAGGTAATTTTCAGAATGTTCTCCGAGATGTGCGGGGACTAAGTGAATGGCACTCTAAAGTGTTAGTCACACCTCCCAGTCAATGTGAAAAAATAACAAATACTTTCTGATTACTCATCTTTTCTTTAGTCTCCATTCTTACATTGCTAAGTAGCTTAACAATCTTCTCTCTCTTTCTGTATGAGGTTTAGATCACAGGTATGAGCCTGAACGAGAGACGTGTGATGCAGCCTCAGACACACAGAGTCAGAACACTAGGCAGAGTGATGAGCCAGGGCCAGAGCAGCAGCAGCAGCAGCAACAACGACAAAAGGACTTGACCAGGTTCAGGACAGGCAAAGGAAGGCTAGGGAGGATCATTGCAGCACAGGGCAAGAGAGTGGAGGCCTGTGAAGGTGACCGCAGGGCTCAGAAATGATGTACGTGTGTGTGTGTATATTCTTTAAGCATTATTAAGACAGTTTTGTTATTTTTGGAATAGCCAGTGGAGATGATGCCTTTGATTTCTATATTTATAAACATGGATTCCAAGATGAAGGTATTTACAAAGAAATATTAAGAACAGATGTACAGTCAATGGTCAAGCAACACTTCATACATCATTAAATTATGTAACTACTTTTTTTACACATTAAAATAGTGTTACTGCTCTTCCCCTTAACATATTTTGTGATGTTTGCAATGCTTGTAGAAATTTGTATGCAGGTTTTGATGCAGTGTTCATGTCACACACACACAGCAGCACCAGTTCAGAAGCTGAAGATGGTCTCTCAGATGAAATGCAGCTATGGGTTCACAGCTGTTCTCATCAGCTTAGGGGTCCTCTACTGTGTTATTCTCCTCACTGAGGGCTCTTTAGATACAGTCTAGGCTCCACCAGGGTTATGAGAAGTGGATCCCAGCTGAGTTGAAGGCATGAAGAAGCCTGCAGATTAAACAGTTCAAAACAATGCCTTTATCTGTACAATACCTGACTTAATTTAATGGTTAATGACTGGCTACCTGTCCCGTTTCATCAGAGGAAACACTTTCATCCATTACAGTTCTGAATGGCCGCTTATTTTGTTGTAAAGTCAACGTTACACAAATATGGGTATGGTTTTAGTGGTTGGGGTGAAGGGGTGTGGATTAGTCTGTGTATGCCATCATCGCTGCGTCACTTACACCATGAAATCATCTATGTCCATGGAGCGAGCCCTCTTCTCACTGAATCCTGCTTCTTGGAGAATACTCTCAATTTTGGCTGCAATACTAAAGTCCTGTGGGATGTCCTGTTTAAATATGTGAAATAAAGACACTTTATTATTAAAGGTGGCAGAGAAAATGAAATATGTTTGAAAATGTCTTTAGCAAATGGCTTACAATGTTGTGTAGAGAACAGTGGATTCTGTAATTCTTCTCCAAAAGCTGCTCTACTGCTGTGGACCTGAAAAGAAACAGGCAAATGACTGAGACTGCTCTATCTAAAACTCTTATTAACTAATATTAATTATTATTTTCAACAGAAAGCAGTAGTACTTACTTAAAGGCAGCACTAAGTGTCTTGTTTTTTCTCACAAATGCAATTCTGACCAAACCATCCCATTCCTGTGAAATATAAAAAAATAAATGAACACTGCACACACAGCTAAAGCAGTTGACTAGGGGCACTTGACTATGAGTAATGCGGAAAATCCAACTCATATAGCAAAGCAAGCAAGAAGCAAGTCTACTGGCAAAAGGTAATCTTACTGGTTAAGGTTCAGAAATGGTGTGGTGCTTTCATGTTCCACATGAAGAGACCAGTATGATCGACATGAATGGAAAAGACAGTGATGTAGGAAGTTTGAAGATAAACTCAAAGAACGACACCACGCTATGCACAGGGCATGCCTATTTGCCTATCACTTGAATGATTTCCTGCTCTATAAATAGCATTGCATCTATTCTTACACATTTGCCTACAAAAATCATCCTGGATGTGGGTGATGAAATTCTATTTATAGCACAAAGGTAGGACCCTATGCTTCGTTATCAGAAAGCTATGGTTTGGTCTATTATTCATTTTAGATATACAGAGGAGAGTTGGGCTATAATTAAGGGACTATCTACAGTGGTCAGTCAAATAACCCATCATGTAACCAAAATCACCAACAGAGCCCTTCAGCAGCATCTGACTAGGTTTTCAAGCAGGCATCTTATTTATTTCATTGGTTATAATGATAAAACAATTTAGTGACAACCTTGGCAACAAAAGCTTGCCAGATTACATCTGAACTTAATGTTCTGTGAAATACAACAAATCAGACAAATCATCCATGACTTCAATCTGGCCATCTTAATACATTGAGTATGACCAACCAGCAATTTCTCCACTCAGCTCCTCTTACGCCTTTCAAGGTTTTCAAGGTAAACATACATTTCTCAGCTGTTTGATACTAGTCACCACCAACGGGTGGACAAACAAACATTTAGTCTTCAAGTTAAGTAAGGACAACAACAGTAACAGGTCTTACCTGGAAATTAATAGGAGGTGGGGGATTCTTTGGCTCTATTCTAACCACACTGGATTCTACTTTAGGAGGTGGACGGAAGTTATTTTTTCCCACCTACATTTTACAACACAAAGAAAAACAGTGTCTTCAGGTAATGGTATCTTGATGAACAAACACCCTGATCACACACAAGTGAATGACAACATTGCCAAAGGTTACTGTGCTTTGCTTATCAGTAGAGGAACTATGAGACTGACAGATCAAACACTAAACTCACACCTTCATAAGATGATCCACTCGTGAGAGCAGCTGTGTGTTTATGGAGAGCCTGCAGTACAACTTATCGCCTGGCTTGGCCACCAGACGCATGGCAAATTCCCTCTGGAACATCAAGACTGCACACCTGCGTTGAGCATTTAACAGGTTCACATAGATGTCTTACTCAGAGAACATCTGCATTATCTAAATGCCACAAAAGTTTCTGAGCTGTGATGTGATCTTACCTAAAGAATGGTCGGTGAAGCAACAATTTGAACACAAACGGAGATGAAATCTATAGAGGGTAAAAGAAGAGTCTGTTAGCACAGTAGGCACTGTTATGTTAAATTCTTAAGCAATGTTAATATGTTTTTTCTAGGTATAAAAAGCAAATCCTATTCCAACAATTTAGAAGCAGTCTATAACTTCATACCTGATAGGGCAAGTTGGCAACGCAGACATCAAAAAATGGCAGTTCTGTTTTCAGGACATCGCCAATCAAGATCTGCAGCTTTGTCTGCATTGGTCTGAAATAAGTAAAGGTTTGTTTGTTTGTTTTGTAATGTAAATTTTGGTAAGAAGTCCATATATCATTGACACAACTGACACTTACGTGCACTGAACTCTCTTCTGAAGTTCAGCAACCAGCCTAGTATCTAACTCGCATGCAACAACCTGACAAGAAAGTTATTAGAGCAAGTTATTGGTTTGGAAAGTTGCAAACAACCACCACCACTTTGAGGCAACTCACAGAGGCAGCCCCAAAACCCAGGTACCTTCTTTGCTTTCTCTAGGAGCTTCACTGTCATGTTACCAGTTCCGGGTCCAACTTCCAGCACCACATCTGTCGGTCTAAGAGCAGCCTTCAAGGTAATTTAATGTACACAAGAAGGTATTAAAGTCATATAACCTTACATTAAGAATTATCCGTTGGCAATATTTGGCATCAAAACATCTTTAACTTATAAAACGCAAAAAACCAACCAACCAAACACACAGGAACCTACCTTTTCAATTATTCCGTTGACAACCAGAGGATTTTTCAGGATGTGTTGGCCAATGCCAGTATTGAACATAATACCTGTAAAGATAATATAACCATAAAAACACTACACAACTAACACAACATACAAATGAAAACAAACAATATATAAAGAACTTTTCCTAACTTGGTTTGCTCAGCATTTCCCACTTATGTTTCCTTTCCCAAGCAAAAGATAAATGAACAGCAGTGACATTGAGATAATCATACAGATTTAAATAATGGTTAACAGGTGTAAGCTGATACAGTTCGATCTATATCAAATCATGTTGGAATCTATGACATTATATAGACATAAACAAAACATAGAAAGTTAGCTGCTAGCTACAAATAGAAATCCCTGGATCAGCTGTCTATTCATGTTCCTAAGAAAAGCAACAAAAGCCACATTAACCGACCTTGGCTTTTGACCTCCTGATGCTGTCGTGACTTTTTCTCTGCTTTTACTTTAGGCATTTTGTAAGTTTTGGCGATATTCCTGAACTGCTTATGTGGTTCACTCGCACACGTGTTTACAAGCTACAGGAAGAACCTTTTGCATTTTCAACACCGAGTTAAATAACCTATAGCGCCATCTACTGCTGGGATGAATGATGCACGTGCAGTCCCCCAAAGACTAGAAACGGAGATGGTTTAATAGGAAGGACTGCCAGAAATCTTTTCTAAGTTAACAGTTATTCAAGTAAACAGTTACCTTAAATCACTGTTACATAATTTGCGTCTACCGTTCTCTATACTTAACACTTTGTGTTTAAATTGATTAGTTTATATCAACTTATACAGTTCAAAAATAGACCAATTAAATAGACTATTGATTAGAAATATACACCATTACTATTAAAGTATAGTACACAGTGTAGACACTGAAAGTCTGGAATACCATGTACGAGTATATCAAAACAAAATGCACAGAATAACAGAAAAGCGATACAGAATAACAACAACAAAAACCAACAATAAAACTGATCCATATGGAGTATGTATTTTTTATTACAGAGGATGTGGAGGACAAACTGAAGGGAAAAAATAAACAAAATAAAATACAGAAATATACAGTTTATAGACCAAAAAAAAAATTCCTAATTCATATCTTATGTATACAGTGATGTGGTAATATGTAACTTTGAACAACAATGCTGTAATTGGAGAAAAACTATTTACATACACATACATGGAAATCATTTTCATAATGCAATTGATATTGACTTGAGGTATATTACAAGATTTACATACACATGCATACAACATTTTTGGTATGGCATATACAGTATACTGGTTACCCCTCGTTTCCTCAATTTGGAATGCTCTCCAACCCCATTGCAATGTCTCTTAACTTGGGATTATCCATCCAGTTCACCCTGGCGGCGAGCATTATCCCCTGTAGAGAAATGTACTTATATTTAAAAAAAAAAAATCAAGAGAGTAATCTTCATCTCAAAAAACATTGTTTAGACACAAGACATTTGAAATTGTGAATTAGTGAGACACACACAGCACACAGTGAAGTGCACACTAACAGCAGTTGTCTGCCTGCTATAGAGGCACCCGGGGAGCAGTGAGGGGTTAGCCATGGTCCACTGGTCGGGGATTGAACCGACAGCCCTTCGGTTACAAACCCGAAGCCTTGGCTGCCAATCAAAAATTAGTATATCAAGGATCTTTGGGATAAAGTTCCATACCCTTAGAATATTCTGTGACACAGCAATAACATTCTGGTGTTTCTCCAACACTGCGTCAGCTTTCTCCATGGTGCGTCTCTCCACCTCACCCTGATTCTCCTTCATTTTCTTCAACTCAGCCATCTCCTGCATCTTCTTCTTTATCAGCACTTTCAGGTCTTATAAATAAAAGGTATTGTTATAACTTGTTATTACTCTATCATTTGCCTTTAATTTTACAAAAAGTACCTCATGAGATGACACTGCAAGGTTAAAGGAAAAACTGAGTGCATAGCTTCCTGCAGCACAATATTTGAACCATCATCTGTGCAATGCAATTTTACATCACCACTAGAACATTAACACATTACCAAGCCTTTCTTTCTGTAGGCTGGTGATTTGGTCTTGAAGTTCACGGGACTCCTACAAAAAAGGAAAAAGTAATGCTATTAATAAACAGGTTACACTTGCAATGCTACCATAATAATAATAATAGTAAAGATTAGATTGTTTTTATTTTTTTGCCACGAATTACATACCTGTTGAAGTTTCCGTATTCTTCCAAAGTGGCTTACACTGTGCTGAGCCAACATTTTAATTTCCCTGTAGAAAAATAAAATTACACTAGTTTATTATTTCTTCCTTCATATTTGCATAACTTGCATTTTGGTTCAGAATAAAGGCCTACATACTCCGAACTTTCATCATTCTGGATTAGCTTGGCAGTGATGACATTCCACACTTGCATCCTGAAACAGATCCGTAGATTTAAACACCAGGAGATTTTCAGCAATTTGATCAAAGCTCAACGCTATTCCTGTGCTGGAATTCCTGTACTGTTTCTATTTAAAAGTGGTGGAAGCAATGTGAATATAAAAACATTACACAAATTGGCTGAGAAAAGCATTTGTTGTGGATAAAGAATTCTTTTTCTTCAAAGACAAAGTAACAAAGCAATCCACAGATTATGTTATGATATGATTAGCATAACACTTGCATTCTGTTCCGTTATTAACAAATTGCTTACAAGCATGGAGCAGTGGCTACACCATGTGTAAATCTGATGAAAAGCAGCAATACGCAACAGCCCAAAGTTCAACAAATTGTGTTGCTTTGACAGCAGTAGCTGGCAGCAGTACCACACTCTCAATAGGTACCTGTTCAAGGCCAGTGTTTGGTTGAAAAGCCTTGTTCGTTCTTCTTCCAGTCCTTCTTCATACACTGATCTAAGGTTGAGAGCAATGCAAATTTGACTGATATTCTGCATACTACTTGGCATTTAGCCATAGTGATATACAATTTAAAGAGACTAAGCATACTTACATATCTGCATCATCATTAACCATTCTCTTGTTAGTTCCTATGAATGGGATGCAACATGATAAACATTCACATTTCTTTCAACAAGATGTATATGAAATACAGATAAATGCACAGAGGCTGACTGAGTTTAAAATACTGCAATCCACACCTAAATTGGCCTGCACCATCATTTCAAAACACTGGTTTGATAAGACCTTCTTCATCCTGAGAGAAATGGGTTTACAAATAGGTTAAGCAAGCATATTGTCACTGCATACAAGACTATAGTAAACTGCACAAGACAGACACATTAATTTATGTGCTAAGGATCAAAGATTAGCTAACATTTAAAACAACCTCACTAAATCGATGGCTGTTACTGCATCAGGGATGGTAGTTGGTGGGCTGCCATTGAATACACCAGTGTCACTGTCTGCTGAAACACCGTCAAACTGTTTAAAGACGTCCATTGTGGCCTACAAGAAACATAATTCAAGACCTAAAAAAACATCGAACATCACAGAGCATGCAGGCATTTAACGTTAAGCTACAAAGAAAGCTAAGTTAGCATCACAGACCAGCATGTCATATTGTCAATACCACTTATGACCCACCTATTAGTTAGCAAATGTTAACATTTGAGACAGCGAATCTAAACGTGACACCAAAAACTACACAACGCTTAAAGCCGCAGTTTACAAGCACCGCAAAATCCTTTGTAAATCTATCCAAAAATAAATCGATAAAGAGCTAAGTTATACCACAGATATTTGGTTATACATACCCAATGTCTGAAGCGTAGAGCAACAAAGCTAACTGGCTGAGCTAGCTCTAGGCTAGTTCACAATGTTCACAACTCTGAATCAACCGCCAGGAAATACAAACCCGAACCACGTGACACGCCGCTGCCAAAGCCCAACCTTATTTATAAACGCCAGAATAAAGGTATATGGTGTCGTTCAGTTCAGTCGGCGGTCGTCATGGGTTTGGCACAAGAAAAGTCGCTTTAACCGTCCTATCACTTAGGTAAATTTTATCTATCTATGTATTGTTTATTTGAAAAATTGTGTAATGGCTATAAAACCTTCACTTCCAAGCAGACTGACAGGTCAAGATGTGTCTTACTGCCTTGGGGTGATCAGATACATTAACGTTACTTGTGCTTGATAAACTGACATTGAAAGTGGCTTGCTGGTAAGCTAACGTTAAGTTTGACACGTAACATAACTCATGAACATTATTATGTCTATTATCCTCACATATCATAGCTAACTTTGGGTGTCTGACCCGATTTTGCCCAGGCTGAATGCTGTGTGTAATTGTGTTTTACCGGGTTTAAGGCTCGGATAAATACTGTCTGTAGCTAAGCGTGTTAGCCAAATAGTCGGTTAGCTTTCACCCTTCGCCAGACGTTTTTTTATTGTAGGCCTAATTTATTTAAAGGATTATGCTCCTAGACGCATCTCAATAGCGCATCTAGCCTTAGACTAGCCGCATCCTCAGCATCCATCGGATGGTATACCGTAAGCTATACCATCTCAGTATGCCGCAACTAGCCGACTGAATTTGTCCTCTAATAATACTTCATGCCAATAGCTCCATCTTCAGGTGGTGCAGCAACAATTTTAACCCGGAAGAAGAATCACTAGGTCGCCATGGGAAGCAGAGTTAGTAGTGGCAAGATGGCTGCCGCCGGACGGGTCGTTCAGGTAAAGAGCTTGGGAAATGTTAAAAACATTAATTCATGATACTTACTGGGTTACCTTCAGTGGTGGAGACCGTATGTATTGCTGTTGTTTAAAGCTGAAATGTTTATACTGTCACAAAAATATATTGCTTATTGTTTAGTTTGTGTATTTGTCGGTGTCTGAATGCCCTTGTCACGCAGTGGCTAATGTTAGTTGACTGTTGCTAGTCAGCCACCTAATGTTATATCTTATTCGGGTATATCTTGTTCGGTAGTTGCAGGGAATTCTTATCATAAAGTATGATGTGGTTCTTTTTGCTGTTCTTATACGTTGTTATGTTGTCAGATTGTCATGTTGAGCTAATAACAGCATTGGTAAACTTCTTCTCAACACTGCTGTTCAAGTAGCAGTTGCCTGCCTCTGATGGCTCTAGAGATGGCGACTACGGGCTAAAATTCAGTAGACATGACCAGAAACCTGTGGTTGAAATGAATGTTAAATCTTGTTATATGTCTAACTCTTCAATCAATATGGATATGCCATGTGATATTATAACCTAAAAAAGACTTCAATGTTATGGTTGTATTTTTCAGGTCGTGCGACCACACGCACCTTTAATAAAATTTCCCAATCGAAAAGGCTTGCCAAGACCAAATGGTGAGTTTTGTTTATTACTGGGGTAGTTGGTTGAGTAGATAGTCTCAGTAATATTAAGTATAACTTTAACTGTCAGGGTATATGTTTACAATGCACAACCATACATGTGTTTATAAACAGTTCAGGAAGCGTTGAAAATGGTAGCTGCCAGTCCTACCCCCGCAACTTCACCGAGTTCAGCACCAATGCTTCCACCAAGACCCCCTGGACTTGTTAGTCGATTGCCTGGCACCCCAGACACAATTGCCACAGTTAGAGATTTTCCACAAAGGTATCGCAGAAGGCTGCTAGCAGATGAAGAAATGGAGTACATTCAGGTCAGTGTCGTAGTTGCTGTGGTGGTATTTTCTGCATTACATGAAGTTACATTTTAGGAAAATGTCAATTGTATTGCTTTTACAAGTGTGTTTGGATGGATGAAAGCTGGTGGGTGTTTGACATGGCATATCGATGTAAAAATATCAAAACCCAGTCGTTTATGGACTGACTAGGTCAGAAAAGTGGTATTGCGGTGTGCCGGCCGGTAGCGTAGCGGTTAAGGAACCTGGCTAGCGTGCTAGTAGCCTGAAAAGTTGTGGGTTCGGATCCCAGCTGCCACCGTTGTGCCCTTGAGCAAGGCACTTAACCCTAAGTTGCTCTAGGGGAGACTGGCCCTGAACAATTGATAGTTGACAAGTAAGTTGCTTTGGACAAAAGCGTCTGCTAAATGCATAAATGTAAAATGTAAATGTATTGCGACAGTGAGATGAGAGAAATGTTTGGATTTCTTCCCTTCATGAGGTCAAGAAAACATTTATGATTTATTAAAACCATCAGAGAGAATGATAAATATGTGACCTTAACAATGATTACAGTTATTGTAGGGACAACTTTCTCCCTAAAATATTTTCATTCATGTATCACTTTGCCTTCCAATATTAAGTTGAAAAGGCTATTTTCTCAGTATGTGGCCACCAGGGTGCACTATGGAAGCATTGTGTGTTTATGGACAGTTTCACATAAAACTGTCACATCCATAACGGCAAAATGCTTTGGTGTTTGTACGATTCAAATCATTATGTGAAAAGTTTTTTCAGTTCACTCTTGCCAAAATAAGTCTACATGACACTTGTGGCATATCAGAAGATAAAAGAAGCTAATTAAAGTATGACTAGTCCAGATGTGCCTTGTTCAGCTCAGTCAAAGGTCACTGTTAAATGTATAACATGTTGTCTCTAATGACAAGTGACCAGGGCAGCACAGTACAGTTCTTATGCTGGCTGCAAGAATGTCCACCATTACCAGCAGTTTTACACAAAGGCGAAATCCCGGTGTCTTTTTTTAAAGCCCTGTGCTCTAAATCCTCATACATTTAGGTTAGGGGGGCATAGAGATTTCAGCGTTAAATGGTGGTAAATCCAAAGTTAACAGTCTGGCCTATTTCATGTTGCACATAATCATCAGACTGTGTACTGGACATAGCCGCAAAAGATACTGAAAATTACCAGGCTGTGTGTATGTGTTTTTTTAACACAGTCATGCAACCCTGTTGTCTTGTGTGTTTTCTTCACAGCGAGGTGGACCGGAGTGACAAGAAGAATCTGCAATATCTACCAGAGTCCTTACTTGTTTTTTCCGTTTTATGTTGTTGCCTGATTTTATTCCTCAAGCATATGGGGACACCTCAGATGTGAGGCTGCCATGATTCATCTTACAAATCTCAGAGAAAACAAACATAATTTAATTTTTATTTGTGAAAAATGTACATAAAATATTTTTGAAGATGTTAGTATTTTACTGGATTGTTTTACTCATTGGTTCATGGACTGTGATCTTCCACCTTCTAAAGAAAGGTTAAGTTTAATCTTGAAGCATGTTGGTGACAGTCCTGCTCTGGGAAAAGCCAGCAAAGTCAAGTTCTTTCAGCAGTACATTTGGCATCTCTGGTCTCATCCAAAGCTGCATTGTTTGTGTTGCACATGTTGCTAATTATTAGTCCCTCCCAGTTAGCTTAATTCCAAACCATGTACTACTAAGAAAGGTTACTGGTTAACCCGGGTAGTTTTGTGAGTTACCACTGATCTCTAAAAGAACCCTCCATTGAGCATCAGTTGTTTCTGAAGTGTTTTAGATCAGCGGTTACTCCAGAAGTTACTTAGTTTACCAGTAACCTGGCTTCGTATTATACCTTCCAAATCTGTATCTGACATGCAAAACATCTGCCTGTTTTGTAAAGTCTTACTGCTGCTGGAATGGTCATAGACTGGATGTCAGGACAGAGGATCTTCACTATTAAAGTATTTAATTTGATTTATTTATTTGGGTGGGCCAACTTTGTTTATGTTGTTAAAGGTTGTGTGTATTCTAAATACATTGTAGGCACTACACTGTCACCACATGACTGTAAACAAGACTAAAGGAATTACATTAGTTACAGTATCTCATATACATATATCTTACCCTTGTAAACCATAATAACCATGCTTAGATTGCACGTCCTGTGGAAATGCAGAGTTTGGGTCATGTTGATAAGATAGCAGTACATTTAATATATGAACCCTGATTTGGTTTATCATAATCTAGAAAGTGCTAAAAGGAATTTGACCTATGTTTATTCAATTCAATTTAAACAGCGCCTTTTACAACAGTATCAGTCTCATAGCGCTTTACAGCAAGGAGCACTCAAAAGCAACCGGGCCAAGGAAAAACTCCCCTGTGGTAGTTAGTATAGGAAGAAACTTTCGGCAGATCCGTGTGGTTATGATAGACTACAATTTGTCCATGATTTTAACTGAGCATCATAGTAATTGCAAAATATTGTCCCACATGATTTGGTAGTCAAGCCATAGGTGGTTATCAAAAGTTATGGTTGGACAGTGAAGTAGCAGGCACAGTGTTAAAGTCAAGGAGTGGGATTGATCATGGGGTAACATTGAAAGAGTCCATTTTGACAGTGCCATTTTGAGGAGACAGCAGAGGCAGTCTTCCTAAATGACCCATGAGGAGTGATCTACCATACACCATTCCTATGGGAGCAGTAAAGAGGAAGGTTTTAAGTCTAGATTTAAAGGTATTGAGAGTAACTGCTTGTTGAATGTGAGGAGGTGGGAGATTATTCCACAGGAGAGGAGCATGGTAGCAAAAAGCTCTTCCTATTGTGGATTTTGATACTCTTGGGCAGGGCTGCTGAAAGTAAATTTTAACGGGATGCTGTAAAAAAAAAAAAACAAAAAAAAACCTGTAAACTGTATTTAAAATACATTTCAAATATAAATAGATACATATACAGTTTAATGTAGTCTCTGACAATTTAAGAACAATGTAAAAACACTTTAAGAACGTTGTGTCTGACGATTTAAGAATGAAATAATAGACGTTTTAAGTCTCCCTCTGGCCACTAGGGGGTGCTGCAGTCCACCCCCACGGCCCTGTTCTTGGGATAACAGGGAGATGAGCATTCTGGGATCTTGGGGGTCTAGCAGGGCACCAAGGGACAAATGAGTCCGTAATGTACGTTGGAGCAAGGCCATATGGGGCTTTTTAGGTTAGGAGTATTTTAAAATTAATTTGAGTTTTAATAGGAGGTCAGTGTAAGGAACTGAGGATGGGAGATATGCTCATATTTTGTAGTCCTATCGAGTGTTTGGGCCGTGGCATTTTAACTAAGCTGTAGGTTTTTAATACAGGTATTACTACACCCAAAGAACAGAGCATAGTGAATATGTAAGCATAGTAAGCATAGAGCATAGTAAATAATCAAGCCTGGAGGTAACACATGCATGTATTACTTTTTCTGCATCCTCAAAGGATAGGAACTTTGTAACCTTAGCGATTTGAATATGTGATTGCTTTGGGGCCTACCATAGCCATGGTGGGTACCAGGCTAGTTCCGAGATCAAACTCTAGTTTGTTTAGATTGGGTAACAGAATCTGTTGCTTTAAAAAGAAATGTGTTCATATGAGGCTAAACTGTAACTGACCAGGCTGAATGTGACTTGACTGACTGATTTGTTACTCAGATAATTTTCTTTGACTTGAAAATGACACTTACACAACTGAATGACAATTTCCAGAGGTTTATTTCTGGATATGTACACCAAGTAGTAAAGTACAACAGAAAATACAAAATAATGCTAACCAAAAGGGAAAAAGTTATGTACACATTATATAAACAATAAAGATTTCCATTCAAATAGTTCAAATATTAAATGTACTGATTGTCTATATTTCTGAATATACATTTAAAGTATTTGTTGGTTGTATTCACAGATATACTTTTCTTTTTTTTTCTTTTTTTTCAAACAAACCTCTTACTCAATCTCCATCTCGAATGAAAATTGACATTTAGTGCCTACTCACTAACAAAACTACAAAACATTTCACTGAAATATCTAAATTTACAAGATCTGAAGGGGTTGCTGAAAGTTTTACATTTCAATACATGTCAAACCCATCTTTTATTTACTTCAAAAAGATACGGACCATGAGGAGAATGGGTTATGCACAGCTTTAACTTGGCCAATAAACCACAACTCAGCACGGGGCTAGTAGAGCTGCTCCAGCTGCCTAAACCACATACACTGTTCCAGTACCTCTACGTGTGTAATGTTGAAAGAACAAATGTGAGAAAAATGAGAAACACTGATATACAAGAGAAAAAGGAGGGAAAAAAACAAGACTTTTTGCACACCCCAAATATGTAAATTACATGTTTTTCATACAACTCCTGTCAATAGCATCATCAAATATCCTTATTCCATACAACTGTAGTAAATTATCTGTGTTCCATTGGTCTGGCTGTACAGATGCTTATTAATTTGTTCTCGGGCTATGATGGTGTTTCATCATCATCGTAAGGTTCTTTATGACAGTGAGGATCTAGCTGCCTTCTAAAGGATTGAGATTTAATATATATGAACTTTAGATCAAAAACAGCCCAAGGTAAAAATATCAATTTTTCATGCAATACAAAAAAATGACATGCCAGACATGGAGTGGGAATAAAGCCTTATATGAACATTATGCAGGAGCAACTTTAAAATTTAGATAATACTGTGTGTTTGTGTCCAAATTATTTAAAAACAGGGCTATCACCACATCTCTGCTATGTGCTCATGAAAAACCAACTGCCTTAGAACAAGTGGCAGGCCTGACCTGCACACAACCACATTATATTGATAAGTAGTAAGTTATTGGACTCATCACAACAGACATCAATTAGTTGTTTTAAAAGGTGACATTATTTTGTGAGCTAATGTGATCCATGAGAATGTGCCATACTGAACAATATATTAACACTTTTTACAGATTTGCAAAGAAAACAATAGTGGTTTTTTAGGGTAAAAAGTGGTTGCATGCATGGTTTAGATGAATCTCCAAAAAAGTACAAAACAGACATACAAAAAAGGAACACAAACAAAAAGCTAAATTGTAAACAGAGAAAATGTTTAACAGGACATCTATACATATCTACAAATTATTGCCTCAGGACCATAACAGTAATTGGAAGTTTTTGCATCAGCAATTCCCTTAATCGGTACATGTGAATGTACGAACTCAAGGTTTTTGCCATAATTTGTCACAGATTCATTTGAGCTGCATCGTGATGAAAATTAATTGTGATGTGACACTACACAGGAGTACAAAATGGTAAAGAGAAGTACTATATGGCTTAAGAGAGAGAGAAAGCTTGACATGCAGCATGCACTCTGATCCTCTGAAATTTCCTCATCATTGTCTGCATAGACAAATGCCATAAATTAAGAATGTGCATGGTGCCGGATAGGTAACTACTGCTTTGACAGAACCCAAATTTGTAAACCTGCCCCCCCATACACATACATTATCACTTTCCAAAGCAATACTACTTCACAACCTAAAATACAAATACCAAACAGGTTAGCCACCATTTCCCCCTTCGGTAATACTGAATACAGACATACGTAACTGCATCAAAACATAAAGAGTATAATACTGACCACTAAGACCAGCGACACGAAAAGGTGCCAATCACAATCACAAAGGTGCCAATCACAATCTTGACCAGCTATAGTTCCTGATAGACACCACTGGGAACCTGTACCGATTTCAAGATGGATTATCACATGATGTGCTGGCACTTGCAACATATTTGTCATGGCCAAAGACGAGTGGGAAAAAAGGAAGCTACAAAGGTCCATGATAACCAATGGAGACATTTGAAGGATTTCTGCTGTCAGGATACAATGTAGGCAATGGGCAGGTGACTGTCCAGGTCAAAATCTTAAAAACATTCAAAAAAGACCTCCAACTGACTTTTTCTTTTTCCAGTGACATGCTCACACACAAAAAGCAACCAGTGGTAGACTAATTGCATTGTGCATTGAAATCGTGGAAGTTACTGAAAACAAACACCTGCCCATTTCCATAAACACTAATCTGAGCAGCCAAAAAACAAACAAATGTTTGTGCTTTACAGAGAAGATCTTTATGGTATAGTACACCTAATCAAGGACTGATCAAACCAAGAACTCTCGGCTATTTATATAGACAAATACGAAAATGTTCATTATAAAACATTGCACTTTACCAAATCGTGAAACTCTCTTGTGGCCATTATGTGGTATTGGTTTAAAAAAAAAAAAGCAGGCAAGCTAGCATACATGCAGCCACAGAAAGAGAAACAAGGAGCAGGACATGAAACGATTCAGCCAAAAAAGTGCTCTTCTCTCGTGTAGTCTTGGCCTCTGAGGGTCTTACTGCATTTGATACAACAACAATCCTGACATACAATAATGCTACATTAGCCAAGGCTTAGGCTGTCTAGGTATGTGTAAACACTGACATGTCTAGGGAAAAAAAACTACAGACCAAACAAAAAAAAAACATTATGCAGATTCCAGCAAGACCTCTGACTTGAGATAATGCCAGAGAGGACCAAATGGATGACTAATGACGCACCAGACATGAACAAGAATTATGGAGGAGTACAAAGAATCTAAGGCCAGGTAAAATAAATGGCTATATAAACTCTTGACAAATCAAGACTCTTTCTTACTCTATACAATAAAAGACATCACTGATGTCATATTATATAACAAAATGAAAAAAAAAACTTGAATGTATATAGACTTAGAATTTTTTCATTTTTAAAAAAAAATCTGAATCACTTTCAGTGAGTCTATGTACATGGTTTGTACATGGTGGTGTATGCAGGATGAGAATTAGACTGTGTGTGTGTGTGTGTGTGTGTGTGTTACTCAGACTGCAACGCTGTGTGTTGATGTTGGTGATGGTGCCGTGCATGGGGGCCCATGAACCCATTAGGCTCAGCTGTGGCCAGGCCACTGAAGTCTGTGACTGACACTGCCATTTTGGCTCCGGTGATACGGTGTGCCCTCCGGCTTCCATCAAAGTCCACTCCCAGGCTGGCCACCGACACATCGCCCATGAATGCATCTGGACCCAGCGTCATCTTCATTCGCTTTGGGGGGCGCTCGCAGTCCTTGACCCCGCTGCTTCCCCGACCCCCACATGGGCTAATGGGCGACAGGTCTGAGCGGTAGAAACCCCCCTCCAGCAGGCCGATGCATTCAGACTCTCCACTGGGGCTGAAATCCAGAGGCTCCTCATGGCTCAGGGGTCCAGCTCGGTGTATGCTCTCCAGGGATGGGAAGTTGTAGGAGTCCAAACAGCCAGTGTCATTCTGGTTGCAAACAGTGGCCACACTGTTGCTAAGGGCTGCGGGAGATTAGAGCAAAAGACAAACAGATTAGAAAAACATATTTATCCCCGAGCCTAGTACGATAAACAACTGTACCACTATAAATTTCACCATGAGCAGTCATACCTGCCAACCTTGAAGATTTTTTTTTTTTTGAGTAGCACCTCATCAGTGGACAAAAAAGCAGCACAAGCCCGCAACTAAACAGACCATCGCCTATAACTAATGTTGGATCATATCCATCAGAGTCATCAACATTTTACAGACAAAGAATCCCCTGGCATACAGAGCCTAAGCAGACGTACCCCACAGGCTATTACCTAGAATTTCACATAGGCCTAGGCCTATAGTTCTGGTCAGATCAACTAGGTCAATGTTGATGTGTGGCCTCGGGGAGCAGGTATTCTATAAAGTCATAGAAAAATCCTTGCCTGACAATTCTGTTATCTGATCATCAGAATCTGAGTTGCCAATTTTTTTCTCTATTGAAATATTTGTAGTCATTATTACAATATTCTGATTGATCTGACCTGTCAACATCTCAGACGTTATTAGTGAGAACAGCAAATATCTCCTTTATGACAACATGAGAACTTCATGTTATTTTTTACATGAATGTTCATTCAGAGCCATGAATGTGCCTACATGGGCCTATAACAAGTAGCCTATTGACATTTGATTTTGATTTCTGTCTCTTATTTCCAAGTGTTCAAATGGGACATTACTTGTTAGCGTTTATGAAATATCAATAACAGCACCACAGCCTGCAGGCTACAAAGTTTGGCCACAGTAACTACCTCCGTCAATGATATGAGCAGTCTGCCTGTCTCTAAAGGTCTATGAAAAAACATTTAGTTTTAGCCTACTTTCGTTAACTTGCTGCAGCTATAAACCGCATACTCCAAGTGTGCTTTTCATGCATTTATTAGGCCATGTGTGTTTTGAAAAAACGTTTTATGCAACACATGGACAATAATTAGCTAGCTCGCAAATACACTGCAACATTAATGTCAGGCCAACATTAAAACCCGTTTAAACAAATTTATTAATTTAGTTTCCAATTTCCTTCCCAGACTATACACCTTTGCAAAGATTTGAATAAGTGGTTCACCTGTGAGGTCGCTGGCGGTGATGGAGTTGAGGAGGCCTAGCTGCTGCTCTGCACTGGGCTCCAACCGGCCACTGGCACCCACCGAGCACACAGAGGATGTGGTGTCTGCAAGGCCCTCAGCCTCGTCCACCAGGCGGTCCATGAGGTCACTGTAAAGCAGGAAACCATCTTATTAACAAGCAAAACGATGTGTTGCTTGGGACTGATGCATGCAACAGGAAGAAAAACGCATTCATCTCAATAGCCACTGACAATGCACATGCTCTGACTCATGGATTTGTTTCAGCCTGACAGCACTTCAGAAATGACCAAACACATGGTCTTCAAATTTCATGTACCCATCCAACCTCAAGATGACCACCAATGATGGACAAGCTCTTAGACATAGAGCGATGTATCAGAGGAGACGTCCAGTACTGTGAATGCTGAAGGGATACTCACGTGACACCAGGGTAACTGCTGTACTTCTTCTTTCCAAAGCGGTTCTGCTGTACAAAGTAATCAAAGCGCTCAGATTTTTTCCACATGTAGTAAAAGGCTACACACTCCGCAACTGTCCGTGTTGTCACCTGCAAATAGACCATTGAGAAAGAAGGTTAAAAGAACCCCCCGAAGCAAGAAGTAAAGCTGCGTCCTGTGCTGTGACAAATGGCATTTTTGAAGGTACCTTGTGTTTCTGTATGAGGTGAAAGTTCTTCTCATATATTTGCAGAGCATGTTCAAAGTTTCTGCATTCATCTTCAGACCAGGGAGGCGACTCTTCTGTACACAGACACATGGTGAAAAATAATGTAGCATCTCTTTCATTGCTTACCATACTCTGAGGTTTCTGAAGATACTGAAGTTAGCTTGTTAAAATGGAAGAAAAGGGGTACCTTTTGAAGATTTCAAGTTACTGCAGTATCGTTCCAAAGCTTCGTGTGTATTGTAGTTACACTTCACAAGTTCATATAAAGCCTACACAGAAGATTGGGGGAAAAAAAATTGTAGAGGATTAAAATGGCTTTAACAGTCAATGAACAACTGATTAACTGATTATTGCTTAAGCTGTTTATCACGTTTTGAATACGTTTTAATATCTACAAGAGTAAAAGGGTGACAGACATACCTGTTCGTTATCGCGTACATGGCCTTTACATTCACCATTGTCTGATTTCCCTTCTGTAGTACGTGACGATGCTTGAGACAAAAATTCTTTCACTTTGCTCTCTGATAGGAATCCAGGACTCCACAGTAACTGGTCCTCCTCCTCATACACTGTAGTAAAACAAATCACAAGATGTTCCATGATATTCAGATGGTCTAAAGAATAAAGTTTATGCAAAATCTGTTATTCCCCCATGTTCGGACGCATATAGAAATTGTTGGCTGTTATCCTTGCTAACTGACCATAACTCATTTCATGAATACTGGCTCAAAACTCACCTTTTTCACCTTCTCCATAACTGCAGAGTCCAGTGGGTACTTCGGCTTGATACTGAGATCCAACCATTATCTCCTGACAAGACAACAAAACAAAATAAGAGTGCTGCTCTGTATAGACTAGTGCTGAAATTATGAATTGATTGGCTGTTGCTTGTTAAAACAACTGTCTAGATTTGTTGCATTTTTTTAAAGTAAATGCCTCAATCATCAGATCATATCTTCATAAACATTAAAATGGTCAGCTCTTTGTGATCTATGTTAATACATAATTTAGCATTTCAGGACAGTCATAAGGTCAAAAGGTTTTCAAAATGTTTCATCTGATTGATTAATTGATAAAATAAGGAATAGACTAACCACAACAAAAATGATCATTAGTTGAAGCTGAAATGTAAACTGACCTGCCATGAGTGGAATAGAAGAACATAAAACTCACCTTTCTGGAGTCTTCAGGGCTTCCGCCATCTTCCTCTCCTTCAGATTCTTTATCTCCATCATAAGTAGCGTTAGCTGAACAGAAAAGCCATATAATTTTACAATTACTACATTTCATAAATGTGTAAAAACTATGAGAAACTACAAATTCTTAGCACAGTATTCTTAAAAACACTGACACAATATGATAAAAGCTGAATTTATCTGACATAAATCAGTGGTGGGCTACTGGCTGACGGATTAGCCTCATAAGCAAACAGCGGTCAGTTAAAACCCCCAAGTAAAAATTAAAAGTAAAATTAAAATGGTCCACCACAACATTCTCTGCCTACATTCCAAATTAATGAGCAAGTAAAAATGAAACCTATTTTCACATTTCTAAAGCATACTCACATCTGAGTGTTCTGGGGAAAAAATCTGTGGTTTCATGTGAGGTCACTGAGGGGGTCAAGTCATCAGCGGAAGACTGTGTCTCTTCTTCATAGTCTCCTGACAGCAGGTCTTTGGCTATTTCCTCCTGAAAACCAAAACATTCATTCCAAATTTAATAACAATAATATTAATGACCCAATTCAAATCAATTCAACATATTTAAATTTAACTTCTCCATTAATTTGATGCTGATTGGACTTTTTTTTTTTTTTAACCAAGTCTTCTGTACTGGGACCTACATGACCATTGTAGGTCATGGATCAAATAGCTCACCTTATCTAGTGTCATATCTGGCAGCTCATCTGTAAGCTCACCAGATGAGCTGTCCATACTGGACCCTGCTGCTGTGCTGACGGACGGTTCATAGCGATACATCGCCAAAAGTTCCTCCAGTGGCATGTTGCCCTCCTGTTGAAATGAATACAGATTTGACTACACTTCTCTTTGGCTTACACAACACAATGGTTGACATAATCAGTTCTGTAAAATATTACGCTAATGTCTACTTGGCAGACTACTCGGCTTTCATCCAAAGTGATTAACAAAACAGAACAACACAGCGTTAGAAAAAACTAAACAAATAAACAATTCAAATAAAAAATAAACAACTCAACAGTAAAATATATATACATTTAAAATGACGAAAACGGATAACATCACAGCATTCTGTTGTTCTCTAATGGCATGACAGTAGGCCCACCTTCATACAAGTATTATCGGTTACCAGACTACACTTGAATAATGACATCACGGTTTTGTGGGGTTACCTTTTCTAAATCAGCTATTTCAGAGCTGAAATTCCTTTCGCCCTCTATCGTCTCTTCCTCCTCTAATGTTCTTTCATCATCATAATCATGGACTAACATGTCTGCTGTTGGGTCAAAGTCATGGTCTTCTGAAGATAGAGAACCAACTGTAGGGAGAAAATAATATTTTATGAACAAAATAAGAAGCAATGACCTTGGACTATACTCCAATAAGTTGTATGGCATTATCCAGTGATAAAACAGGTATACCCACTAATAACAGATTTTTTTCTGGTATGAAACGAGGAATTTTCTCTTACCTGGGCTCGAACTCCCAAGGGAAGCCTGTAATCGCGACATGACAATTTAATTAACCGATGCACATCTTTTCTTTAGATATTTCAAGTGAAAAATATACAACAAACCCTAACGCACAGAATGTTTACACTAGAAGGACGGTAGCTAAATGAAAAATGAAATAATGTAATGAGCAACGTTGATTTTTTTCAGCCAAGTTAACCAAAGAAAACTGCACGCTGATTCGCTCTACAGGAGATATGCATGTTGTTCATATAAATATTAAATGCTTTCTATCAAAACAAAAATTGATAAATAACGGTACTTCAAACTGCCAATGCGGGAAACTGAACTGGCCTCCGCTAGTAAGCCACTAATTGCCATCAACTGGCTGGCTAGATAGCCCGCTAGCTAATCTCGTCAAGCACAGTCGAAGCAAAAACATAAACAATCTTCCCTTTACAACTACAAATTGCCGGTTAGACATTGTGCGGTGATGCACAAAAAATCTTACCGTGGTATCCTTCTTATTTTGTCTACCGGTCTCTAAACATTCGTCACACTGTACAGTTTAATGATGCATTTCTCATAAGATTGACGAATTTTCCTGCAGCCCGTTAGCACACAAACTTGCTAGCCGAGGAAGCTAGCTAGCTACCTACATAGACGCTTGATAAGGACGCTAAGGCCTAGCTAGTCCTACTGGACTTCTTTTTTTCATTCAACCATTTTAGTCTGTACCTGGCGCAATTTTGCTATATTGCGCTAAAAATAAAAATATAACGTTAAGATTCATCCAAATCATTTATTTGACTTGGATTTAATCGTAATTAACATGTAATTATTTGATTTAAAATCTGACATCCCTTCCCAGCTTTCCCTCTTACCTCCGCCATATTGGTGCCTTTTGGCTGATAGGCTCTTACAGCTGAGTACCCGGATCTTCTCCGTTATCCAATCGGCACGGAGTGCAGATTATGCGAATAAAACAGGGTTTGCCACCGATCTGTGCAAAATCTCGGACTTTACGGAGTTATTTGTGCGTTTTTTCTGCATTGTAGATTGTGACTCCCCCTTTGAAGAGAGGGAAAAAAATCTGAACTTCACTGCCTTGGAAATACAAGTTGTCAGTGGACATTTACTGATATTAACAGTGCTAAGCTTTATTCTTCTCAAAGCAGAAATCTTTTTTTAGTCCGTTGATGTTTACATTAAGAAAATACAAACTAGGCCTAAGTTGTGGAGAAATATAAATATGAATATAAATATAAATTGAGAATCAATTTCCAGAGTGGTGCTTAGTACAGGTAGGTAGCCTACTCCTGGCTTTGTTGTCATTCATCTTCATTGTTAGACGTCCTGTACAGGAGCCACAGCTCAGCACCTTGACATGCACTGGAGGTGCAGGCAAATCTACAGGCTACCAAGTTGGACATCTTCTGTTGAGAGCAATTTCAGGAGAGTTAGAGCAAACTGTAGCCCACTGCAAACTGTCAGTGACACTCACCATTATGCGCCACCCTGTCTCATTGCTTCTGTCCCGTGTCACTCTTCTACTGTCACGTGTCACCGTCCTCTGCCACTTGCCTACCATTCCGTCCTTAACCTTCAACTATGTGGTAGGCAAAGTGGCATGAGACAGCTACTATGCCTGCTATCTTGTGACACTTTTGTACTGTCTCGTGCAACTTGCCTACTGCCCTTCGCCACTCGCCAATCCCCTATGACACTGTCTCCACTGGGCTCCTTGTCTGGGAAAACCTGTCCTGATTCCCTAGTGATTTAATTTGCTCTCCAGCTCACCAGGCTTTTCCTTTGTTTAATTTGCCCAAGATCAAACTAACTAAACCAAACCAAACCAGTCAAAAATAGGCTTACAACCCAGACTTGATGAAGAGCTGGTTTAATACATGAAACCAAAATCAAGAAACTACCAACAGAGGCATTTTGATCTACATGTATTGATCACACCTAGAAGTGGGAGATGGCGGGAGATGACCACAGTTTCAGATTGAGATCGCAAAAACCAGGCCACTGGGCTCCAAAATGGCATCAAACACTGAGTAGCCACATTCAGTATGCCATTGGCCACAATATCTTTGAAAACTCACTATGACTCTGGTAGTTGATAGAAGTGCTTGCAGCACCATCATATGGCTCTGAATATTATATTCATGAGTCAAACAAGGGAGACAGAGGAAACAAACAAAAACAAAACAACAGAAGGAGAGAGGAAAGCAGACTGCTGTCAGTGTCATATGAGTATGAGCTACTGGAATTCTAGCTGAGTTGCAAAGCCACAAAATCAACAGCAGGTGATGTTCTAGTCTGACTACTGCTTCATTGTCTGTGTAAAATTATTTAGCAACCCATCATTCTGGAAGGAGGAAGGTCATGTTGAGTTCAAAGTTTTACCAACCTGTAGTGCAGCTTCTCTCAGAGTCAAGAGTAGCACTGATTTGTCAGCTGTTATGAATGTCATGGCAGCATGTCTGTCCAACAAAACCCACATCATCCCTCTTTGATGGACAGTGGACACTGGCCCCATGTTGCCACCTTACAGGGACTGTAGTCAAAGCGATTGACCTCTTCATCTGTCTCCATCTGACAAGCCTTCAAACAGTATTGTTACTGGTTTCAGGTTTACAGGTTTCATCCTGATAGAGAAATGGTGTATCAGCTTTGACATTTTGACAAAAGGCCAAATAATGAGGCTGCAATATAACCCTCTAGAGGACCCTGCCTCCACGTCTGCCTGCATCCTGACAAGAGTCTGAATTTATTTACACAAAACCTACGCGTTTCCTCGGTTTCCATCCAAGCAGAAAGGAGGAACTGGATGGGCTTCGCCAGCTGCGGTGTTTAAGTGAGCAGATGACAGCAGAGAGGTGTTTTCCTTCCTCTCTTTTGCCCTGTCTCTGACAGGATGGTGCGAGACCACAAATTTGCACTTTCAGCACGGCCTCATTAGCCTCTTCCTGTTGCACCCATTGCATTGTTTAGCACATGGATGCTGATTACTTGAAGGAGAGCCAAGGAAATCGGGAAGAGAAGGAGGAGAAAGGCAATTAAAGCTTTGGGAGATGAGATTGATTACAAATGGTTGGAAAACAAAACCCTTAGATTTATGTGTTGAAATTCAAATGGATAATGAGAACACAAGATTTCACATCGAAGCCAGCTGAAAATGCGAAACGTAGAATAACACATGGCAAATCTAATCATGGCCCAATGCTTTTACTTTCTGGAAATGAGAAGCACTGGCAAAATCTACCTGTTGAATGAGGGGGATAACTAAGTATACTCTCAGTACAATTAATGCAGTATCCTACTAGATATTTGAAAGATTCCATGATTAACAAAGTGTGTACATATTTGAGTGTAATTTGGTCACTCTAACATTGTTCTCTGTGTAATGCAGTAAGAGCAGTCAACTAATTCAATTTCTCAAAAATGGTTGCCATTTTATCTCAATCCACATGATGGCAATGCAGTACAACTTGAGCGATACAGGTTGTCATGGCAGAGAGGATTGCTGATAACAACAGATATGAAGGATTATGGATTTTTCTTAAGATATCACTTGTTTTAACACGTTATGGAATGTTGGAAAGTTGTTCCAACATTTATTTTGTAATCTCTATAAACAAGCTGCATTGTATTTTGGTGGTCTACCATGTTCATAATTCATTTAAACAACCAGTTCCTTTGGTTCTCTTTCAGAACATGAGAAACAAAGTTTGTGATTCTAGTTTTTACACTCCTTTCTTTTCAGTGCACTGCTTGTGTATACGTATGACATATGCATATAAACTTGCAACTCACTAAAACTCCTCCACACCCTCTCATGTGTGTTCTTGCCCCTGTGGGACCAACAATGCCTGCTTGCCCAACAGCTTTTTTGTTATAGTGCACAATGCTTCCTGTTTCCCTGGGAAACTGGAAAGCCTGCTGCTCCACTGGCAGAAGCAAATCTTGGATCGAGAGCCCTGTACATGTGAACCCTCTTGTGGGGCTGGAGGTCACTGGCCTGAGTATTGATTTACTGCTGCGGTGGCCCAGATGGAGAGCGGGAGCTTACACAGGCAAGCACATAATGGGCAATGGATTACTGATCTGCCTACTACAAGGAAAGCACTTGGCAACACCATTAGTACATTTCAAAAGGGGTTTGCTAAACACATACTGAAGGGGTCAGTAAATATAAGCTGCTAACTGTTGCTGTATAGACTCCAATTTCATGGTGGTAAGATGATGCCATCTACTGTACTTTTGGCTAATGATTCTGATGTCTAAGTTTGGTTGTTGTTGAGGCTAATATTCAACCAAAAAATGCTGATGGTAGTTATTAACAATGATGATGTATGACATTGTGTTGTACATGAGCTGGACAATACACATTTACATAACAACTCAGTCAAAGCAAAAAGGTTTTGTTGATTTGTGTCAAGTTCACCAATTATTTATTACTTGTTTGACACAGATTTAAAAGACTTGATTATGGAACTCATTTATACACGATTTTCCATTGTCTCCTCTAAATCCAACAATGTGTGCCGGTACTTACCCAGGCACCTAAAATATCTAACCCTGGTTAAAGTTTTACCTTGGATTTTAATGGATAAGGAAACTAAAAGCCCTGTCGGGAAAGATTAATCCTCTAGTACATCATCAGCTTTCCAATTCCACGTGTAATCAAGTCACATCCAAGCTGTTTCAATATGAATCTCATTATTTTTTAACATCATCAGGTGATGTTTACATCTTGCCCCACTCCAAATGTAATAACCAACCTGCACCTTGCTCCTTTAGCTCTCATGGTTGTCTAACATGCAACACATGCTTGAGCATGTCCTCCTCCTCCCCTGAAGCATTGCCACACGTCTCTGACATATTTGGCACAGGGTTTATAATCTTCAGGATCATTCTTGACAAAACTATTTATTAAATGTTTTAGCAAAATAACTGCGGTAATAATCCTCTATAAAACAAACATGAAAAAAACAACACCTGGAATGGCTGAAGCAAAACCATCCTCAGAGAGTATTCCAAGCTGTTAGTGTTCATGCATGACAAACCCACAGTAGAACTCTCTTGCAGGCAAAATGCACATGAACAATGAAGCTGGTTTAGGGTTACAGAGATCTTAATACTGCATGTGGACACTTTAGCATCCACCCAACAAACACAGAGATGAGAGAGATGATTAATTGGCAATTCCATCCACCCCAGTCTATAACAAAAACAGTTTAGGAAAGTAGCTAGAGTGAATCAAATAGATGTCCTGGTAGACTTTAATGACATAAGGAAATGCAAGCAGACTATGACCTTCTGACTGAGGTGAATGATAATCTCACCATAGAAACAGATATTAAAGTAGAATAAGTCGTTTGTGATATTTCATTGAAATAATTTGCCTAATGTTGGCCCCGGAACCTTCTCTGAAACTGGAGGTAGAGGCTTGTAGCTCCCACCATCCACTCTAATGCTGTGAACTCGTTATTTTCTTATCATTCATCCTAACCGCTTAAGCTTTGCCGTACAGTGTGTTGGGTTAAAGTGAGAGATATTTTGATTTCTTCCCAGCATTTTATCTTGTAGTTTCTTTGTCAGTGTAGAAACAACTGGTGCAGAAAATTCCCACGCCTTTGGGTGTAGGGGACAATAACAGCATTTTGCTGGAGTGTGGCTAATTATAGGTCTTGTCTGTGTGCTGTCCAAGAAAATGTGGAAGGAACTGGGTCTATGTGCATGCATCCCCAGACTAATTCAGTTAAATGTCTTATGGAACTTGGCAAGAACGAAATTGAGTGACCCAGGATTCGTTTATTCTTGGAATGTCGGAAAAATTACCATTGGATTTCTTAAATCATTAATTATTTCAAATGTGGTCTTGTGAAGGAGAGCACTGAGCAAATCTATAATCTCAATCTAACTTTAGGTTAATTCTTTAGGTTAATTCTGCTGTGTGGAATGCAAGGTCAGACCTTATAAATTCAATCCAAGTTCATGCTGATAGTCTAAATCATATTTTACTGAGAAACAAAAGTCTCTTAATAAGAGAAACTGCAATGAAAAAGATAACGGGTGCTCAGGCATGGTGCTTCTGGAATAAGTCATTTAAGAGTTAAACTTTCTTTATTTTTTAAACAGTTTTTTGAAACAATTGAACTTAATGGCCTGTTTATACAAGATCATGTAGCATAGCTAATTTGATTAGCATGAAAAACAGCACCAAAATAAGGACAACTATTGAAATTAAATTAAATTAATTTCAGAATAGAGTGTGTAAACACCATATTGGCTGACCCATTTGCCTAATGATTTAGAACTGAATGTTGCACCGTGGTAATCTCTGTAAATAAGTCTACCTCTAAAAATAAAATAAATACATAAATAAAATATAAAAAGTAGTGAGTTATGCTACCTTTGGATTATAACTCTTTACTGTAACTTGCTGCTGAATAAACACACTTCAGGTGCATCACTTCAGATCAACATTCCTCAGATGCATATGGACGTGCTGGCTTGCCCTCTCTCCCAGGTCCAGTCATAGCTGATGAATGTGGCTTGCCTCTCTCCACACTGACCTTGCTGCTGGCAGCTTTTCTCAGCATTGTGTTCTCCGCTCAACGCGCTTCCATTTTGCCCCCCCCTTGTTGAGATCAGGAAGTCCTGTTCAAACGCTCTTCCAATACTGTGAACTCGCAGGCCTGCTCGGCCCTCCCTGTTCAGGATGTCCTCCGCTGGCTTGATGATCCCCAGAGCCTGAGAAATGCAGATAACGGCACGTCTGCTCCTCACCTATGGCAGGACTTCACCCTGGCCTGGACAGCACAGGATTGCTGACTGTAATGCCATTGCAGCTGAGATGTGAGTGGCTGTAGGCACATCTATAGATAATTAACACCATATTCTTCCTCTATATTTATGGCCTGTTAGGAAGTAGTTGCATATAATAGGCAGCAGGAATTCACAGAAAGTGAAGTTAAAGGGCAATTTTAGTAAAAAAAAATGATCTCTACTTTTCCCATTAAAATCATGTTTATAGCAGGTTGTGGTGACAGGAAATTGTGTTTTTAATTGTCTAAATAGCTTTTATGTTTTTAAGGGCATGAAAAGTCATTGTATCACTTAAATGTTAACACATTAAATTTCCATTTCATCAGGAGAGTCATGATGGCATGAAATAGCTTGTGCTGAATAATTATCAGACACACTTGTGCTAAAATCTTAAAAGCTAAACTCATCCTTATATTTTGCTTCCGTTTGACTATAGTCTAGATTTTATTTTCCCAAAGGCTATATATAACACAGAGACAAGAATAACTTGGGAAGAGATAAGAAAGCATAATTTTTCTGTTTGGATAGATATATCTATAAATCTATAAACCACATCAAAGCCTAAACTAAGTGTTTTCTTTATTGTTATTTTCAACATGTCAACAAAACATAATTAATAAAATATAAAACATCTGTGTTGGCATGAAAGAAATCAAAACAGCACAGAACAGATATATATATTCTTTTCCCTGATCGTCATCATCCCACTCAAACATTCAGATATTTTAGGTCACAATAGTATCTCTGCAGCCTCGCTTTTGGGTGTCCAAAGGCTTGGCTTCCTCTGCAGGATTCCTTGATCTGAACACATGGAGGTGGCTTCCTTTCCATCTCCAACGTTTCCTGGAGCGGGAAGGATGCCACCCACATCCTCTGCAGATGGTTTTTGAGCCATCCTTTTCCACTCATCAGGTTCAAAGGCACTCCGCTCGACGCAGATCTGGAGGTAGGGGTACATCCCAAAGTGTTAGGAGGACAAGGACAGAGGCAGTAGGGGGTGGGGGGGGGGGTCGTTTGGTGTTCCTGGCCCACCTCAACCTCGCTCCCACCCACGGCCAAGCCAGCCTTACCCTGCAAGTTTCCACATGATTGGAATAACTCAGATGTGAGGGGGGAGTTTCACAAAAGAGGAAGTCTTGACACAGGGTTTGGTTAACTCCCTGCTTTATGTATTGTCGGTCGATTTGTTAACTTTCCCACCTTTCTGACAAGGGGGACCTCCCATTTGTCAGGATGCAGCCCAAACTAAACTCTCGCCCTGCCAGGCAAAAATTTTTGCCACACCCATCTTCCAACAAAAATAATATTGTTGACATGCAGAAGGAGGTTGAAGAAGGTCCTTCTGTATGAGTCTGTATGAGTTTGTTGTATGGTGCATGTGAGAATTGAAAATGTAATACTATCTTCACTGTCTGCAATAGCCAAAGACAAGAACTAAACTGAGAAATCGGGTCAATATGAAAAGTTTGTCTGTGTTACATTATCCTGCCGATCTATAAGCCATTGGTGGATAGCACTGAATTATCGCCCAATCCATGCTGTCCTCTATTTGATTAGTGCCTGCCCCACAGAACTTTGCCAGATCACAGAATATCCGTGAAATGAAGATAACAGGCAAAACAGCAACAGCTGCAATGGCTGCAGTTACTTTTTGAAGAAGTCCATTTTTATTTATGTTTCCAGCGCATTTCAAAAAGAATGACATCAACTTTGGCCAATACAACTGGCTTCATACGTTTTCACCTGTTGTAACAGTAGCTTTGCGATAATAAAGCAGTTATCTGGTTGGCTAGTATGAACCTTTCCACCTTACTGTTGCAAAGTGTGTACATTTTGTGGATGTGCGTACCATTTCTTCCTCAGCTGAAATTGAATATTCCAAAGAGTTTTGTTTTTCTTCCCTTGCAATTCTGACATTAGCAAACTAATGTAATGTTAAATATTCACTAAATCTGCCATCAGAGCCATGCAACACTGACAAGCTAGCCTACAGCAGCAAATCAGAGCACAGCTCATTATCTTAGGCGGGAAAACGAGGCGCTTTCCTCGAGGGCTAGTTCAATAGGTTACAGAGGACCCAGTTTAGGTTTCCTTGTACTGTTTTCAGCCCAACTAAAGTTACATACCACGTGTGGAGACCTCAGAGAACAATTTAAAATACCCTATAGATGTATGGCAAGGCACTTTTAATAAGATAATGCCTCCATGTTGGTAAATTAGTGTGGTACTTAACCGAATCACAAATCTCCATTAGTGCGACACTAATGTATTCAAGGGAAACACCCAGGAAGCAGTACAAATAGGGACAAGGCTGTTGACTCACTGGTTAAAATGCAGAAATCTGAGTGTGCAGGGGAAAAAAAAACCCGCAAAAGCTGAGGGGGAGTGACAGGCAGTCAGTCAGCAGGTTGGTGAGTGTTTGCCAGTGAGAGGGTTGACTCACTGGAACCCCTGAATTGAGTGGGGGCGGGCGCGATTCCCCTGCAGCTGCTCTCGCAGGAAGGTAGGGCCTTCCTCTCGCCAACCTGTACCACCTCATCACTCTGTTATGCAACTCACCACTTCCCAGTATCCCCTCTCCTGACCTACTGTGCCTGCATATACTTTTGTTGCTGCAGCACAGTCAGATTTGACATTTCAGTGTTGTCTTCGGGCTGTTATGTGAAGTCAATGAGAGAGGAAGAAAACACGTTTTATGCCATGTTTACAAAAGAGACTGAATCCTGGCAATGCAGTTTGACATACAAGCTCTGAGCACTCTGAGTTCTTTATGAAGAGTTAACTTTAGGACACCTTAACAGGGAGATGCAAAGTCTTTTTTTTCCAGACTGAGAAAAGTAAGCTTTGGAGGACATTATTTCACTGTGTGCTGCAAAGTTGGGAGCCCAGAGCTCTGCACTAAGTCGTGCCATCTGTCCACCCAAGGATTCCTAACACACGTGGGCACAACTTGAGAGGTTACGCCGAAGGCGGACATGTCAAAACACAACGTGTCCTTGAATCACCGTGTTCATCAGATCAAGCCCTGGGTGTGAACGGGGAAGCCGTGAAGTGACTAGGCATCCTTGGCAAAGTCTCTTTCTCTCTCTTTCTATTTTTCTTACACACATTTTTCTCTCTTTTTCCTCTGACTTTGTTTTTCTCTCTTTCTCTCCCTGTGTTTTTCTCTTCCTCCTGTGTACTATGCCCAGTTGGAGGCCAGGCTAAGGATCCAGTAGCACAGAGCAGCACAGCACACAGAGTTGCACAACAGAGTCACTTTGCATTGGTTTAGAGTAACAAAACTCACAGCACAGCTCTGTCATAACATGTGAGACCATTAGTACTAACAAATGAGTCAATTTCAAGTAAAAACCCTATACTTGTATGACGCATTTTTGGTATTTGTGTGGCTGAGCTGTTTATGCAGAGAGTGTTAACATAAACCAAGTGATTTTCAAAGGGCAATATTTACATTTGTCACTACCAGGATCAATTTGAGTGGGTAGTAGTGACTTCAAAAGACTTTACACAGCAAAATCAGGGCCAATCAGCAAAGCATATTTAAATGAAACACGTCTGTCAACCATTTTGGTTTCTCCCATTGCCCACAAATGCAAATACTCTGAATGTGTGAATGTATTTTAGTAAAATGATTAATAATGTGGTATGGTGTAATTAGTAAAAAGTGAATTGTAAAGAGTTCATTGTACATTTTCTAATTCTTGCTGAGTACTGTAGACTTAATTTAGACTTAATGATTTAATGTGTTGAGTCGCTGCAAACACTGTTAACTGTTAACTCATTCTGCTCTGTAAATTGCACTGCTCATTCTGCAACTGCAGTGTAGTGCTACTCGAAATAATGCAGATGAGAAAGGACAGGCCCTGACATGTTTTTTCCCACCTCTCTCTCTGGCCCACCAGTGTTTGTACACAGCCATGTAACACAGTAATTGTTTGTGTGTCAATAATTAATGCATAGGCTTGCGCTTGGCCTGAACAATAGATGAGGTCACCGTGTTAGGCTGCTGTGTTTTGTAAGCAGCAGAACTGAGAGAGGGAGAGAGAGAGAATGAGAGAGAGAGAGGAAGGAGGTCAAACTCCCTCCTTACCCTCACGTCACTCCAGCTGTGGCTGAAAACAATGATGTGAAGTTTGGGAAGAAGCAAGAAGAGGGAGCAAAGCTAAACAGGATCCACAGACTGAGAGACTGGGAACACCCTCTGGCAGTTTGTCCAATGCCACCAATCCATCTAAGGGGGGGCAAAGTCCATGCAGTCTGACGAACAACAACAATCATGCTGAGCTCTCATTGGGATAGCCATCTTTAAATGTACCACAGCACAGACTTGCATTATCCACATGGAGATAAGCAAACCAGGGGAAAGACAATTTCTGTCCGTCACGACCTGCCAAGACGTTATATACTGAAATAACAGTTACTCAGTGATTTGGATTTCCTTCTCTTTCACATGGTGGTTGACTCATATCACAGAAAGATGTAGCATCGTACAGAACAATCCCCACAGAATTTTTTTTTTTTGTGTGTGAGTCATCTGCCTCTGAATCTCCATCTGTATTAATATGTTTTTTAAAAAACTGGGAAAGTAAGTGAACATTACAGTTTTTGCAGATAATTTTCACACTTGGGAGTCAAACAGTTTGCATTCATGCACATGCATTCAATCACCACTTCTTCCGAAATTCATGAACACTTCTTCTAGTCAATGTTCACCTCCAACAAAATTATGCACAAGCACAGCAGGTTTTGCAGATATTTAGATACTCTTATCATAACTGTGTTAACTGTGAAGTCAGAACCTAAAAGAAATAAAATACAATATATTCAATCAATCTACATTCAACTCTGTTCACATATTTGGCCAGTTTACTGTATTGTGGGCCTATTTACATGTATTACTTTTCATAGTAGGTCATTATATGAGAACCTCAAATAATGTACTGACCACTGACCTTTGCATGCAGGAACAGGAGACAAGGTACACTAGTATACACATTGTATTTTCTGTTCCCAAAATAAACTACAAATACAGAATACTGTAAATTATAAAATACAGTAAATCCACTTAAATTACATACCGCTGCACTGGTGTGTACTAAGTCTGGTGTGTACTACTGCTAGATTTTTACCAAGAATGTGAACATTTTACCACTGTACTGGTTTTACATAGCAGAGCCATGATTATAGTAAACCACATGACAAAGTGAGCTAACAAGTCAAATAAACAAATTCTCTTAATACAAAGGAGTCTTGCAGTGGTACTATCCATGTCTCATGCATTGCAGTAGGTAGTGTAGCAGTATACCATTTAGGAAGCAGTCCCTATTCTATTGTCAGATCTATGTCAAACTGTATGAGAAATTATTTTGTGTATTTTGTAATTTTGAGCAGGGTATGAAGAAGCTGTAGGCTGTAGTGTATTTTGCAGCAAATGTTTCGCAGCAAATGTTAACTGGCGTGCTCAGATGTGTGTTTGTAAAGCACACTGTATGCAGACTTTTGAAAAGGTGCTGAGACAAGTGTGAAAATGATTGGCAAAAACAGCAAAGCTATTCTTGAGGCACGCGGCTCATGTCTCAAACCAATAATGTTCATATCCCTGGACAGCTAAACCCACCTACAGCAGGGGCAAGCCGAGGCTGTGTGATTCAGACACTTTTGTCTTCGCTGCTCTGTGCTACAAAGATGTCCTTTTTTGATCCTGTCCCCCGTTGTTGACACTGCTGTTAAAGTCAGGCCTGTATTCCTAGAATTTGCAGTCGACCTGTTTGTGTATATTGGGGGAGAAGAGGAGGAGAGAGAGAAAGAGATAAACTGTCAAGATGAAAGTGAGTGTGTGTGTGTGTGTATGTATAACTTCTATAAAGAACTGTTTATCATCAAAGTGGTCAGACAAGATCTGAAAGGCTTAAAAGGGGGAAAAAAACAGGAGAAAATGACCTTGCTTGCTCACAACAGTTGAACTCTCATGAAGTCAAGGACTTGTGACGTTGAGGAGAGGGGACGTTTTGCCAGAAAAAGAAAAAATAGCCAAACAGCCTCCCTCCACACTCAACACTTGTATGACATATTTAGCCTCTTCCTGTTTACCTCGAGGACTACTATAGCTTGCGCATTGCACCTGTGCGTGGTTGTGCGACTGTTGAGTCAACCCCCTTGTCAAAATGTTATTTGTTACTTGGCACCTAGCCAGGAGGAGGAGAGTGTTTGTGTATGTGTGTGTGTATGTGTGTGTGTGTTGGGGCGGTTGGCTGTTTACCCAAAAAGAAACAAAGACGAGGCTACGGTTATTGAAGTTCAGCAGAGTGTATGTGTGTGCCCTGCAGCCGCTAAGCCAACAGCAACGGCAATGTCCCTGGGGACTTACCAGTCTTGTGACAACATTGCAGTCCATCTGTGTGAGAACAAGTCTGGGAGCAGTGAGAGGTGTGGAATGGTGGCAGCAGGAGCTGCTACAGCTCTTGGGTTCGTCGTGCAATGAAAGAAGGAAAAAAATTGTGAGCTCGGTCACTGGGGTGACAATCACAGCATATTACGAAGTCTCAGAGGCAGCGTGGTGTGTGTCTGTCTGTGTGTGTCTGTGTGTGTGTGTGTGTGTGTGTGTATGTGTGTGTGTGTGTGTGTGGTGTGGGTGACAGCCAGTGAGGGAGTGCCGCGCTGGCCAAGATAGAGTAGATTGGTGGAGCCCAAATCACAACCGTGGTCTTGTTGCTGAGTTACATGGAATCTGAATGATGATACAGTCGAGCGCTGTATACGGGCTGTTGCCGTGCAACTAAAAGGTAGAAGCTCTTCAGATATAAATACTGAATGAGGTGAAGGAGTCCATGTAAGAATTTTTTTTTAAAGAAAGTGGAACAAATAAAGGACAAATAGAGGATCATCTTCATTTCATGGGTTATTTAGGGCCTACCATAACATTTATTACTCAGAAACTCAGTTCCAGAAAAAGATCAATGGGAACTCAGATTTTTCTATAAGAGTTATTTTCAATTAGTATTCCCATGTGTTGCATTCACACTGCAGCCATACTGCATAGCCTGAATAAAAAATATGAGAAGTACACAGGAAGCTGCTATCAAAGGTTTCCATTGAGCTTTCTAGCATGAGCAGAAATATTTCACAAACTATGCTGATGATTCTGAGCATGTTCTCTCTCAAATTTTCTTGACCTTCCTCTAAGCAAAATGCTGATTCATTCTAAATGTATTATACAGTATGATAGCTCTTGCAATCAGTGTCATCTTTCTTCTGAGGTAGGACTGACTAGTTTGAAACAACCTATCCACCTGACCCAAGATCAGTCTGACCTTCTTCAAATGGAGTGCTGCACTATGCTCAGGTCAACTGACATGACATATTGCTTCTACAAGACAAATTGCCTTTTAGTCCCTACAAATCCAAGCAAGCATTAGCTTCATGCCAATGGTTTGGCCACTCAACTTTATGGATTAAAATATAGACAAATGATTTTGCATGTTGTGCATATACAATAAAAGGATTATAAGACAGTGCAAATGTTTACTCATTGAGAAATGTGTGGGGCGATTGGCACAGAGATTTCTTTCTGGCTTTATAGCTCTCCAAAAGAGGTTGAAAAAATATTTTGCAGAAATCCTTTGTTGGTCATTCACAACCCAGACTATACATTAGCACTGATAAACTATGAAGCAGATGTGTCATGCAAATGTTTACTCATTGAGAAATGTGTGGGGACCCCTGATAATAATGATTCAATATTGAAGAATACAGATGTTAAGCTTTTCACCAAGGCACACACACACACACATACACACACACACACACACACAGAGAGAGAGAGAGAGAGAGAGAGAACTGCACACGAGGCTCTCCTGTCAGGCTTTTCCCCCATGTTCCCTCGACCCACACACTCACATAAACTCTGCCACATCCGCCCACATCAACTTCTGAGGCGCCCTACACACACACACACACACACACACACACACAGGCCTCTTCTGATTTGTGTACAACTAACCAGCTGTTCTCTTCAAGCTGTGAGTTTTCATGCATGGAGGAATCTCTATCTTTTCCAATTTCAGGATCAAACCAAGACACAATCATTGGGTTTCCTTTCCCAATTTCCTGTGCAGTAACTGAAATTAGAAGTTGAAATGATCTTTAATGCAACAAACCTAGGAAGTGTTTTGTTTGTGTGTAATGGATGGATTCATTGTATGAATGACTTCACATTGAAACTTGGGTCTCTCATCTCCACTACAGTGCTTGCAGGTGTGCTGATTGAATACTGCAAATCAGTTTTATTTAAAATGATAATGGGAGGCATCAAAGAAACTTGTTTGTTTCCTGTTTGTTTGTGTGCATTTGAATGTGCACAAGAGTTCTTTAAACCTGTTATTGCTCAGCTGGTTCTCAATATGCAAATGTTTCCTGACAAAAACTGGATTGTGTTTTTGCTGCACTCAATATAGCAGAATAATTACCCAGCTTTGAATTCACCGGGGGTTCAAAGGCTTCCTCGTTAGTGGACGACTTGGAGACATGTCAGAGAGGGGGTATTAGGCTCTCGGTGAAGCACAATGTTCTCTGTCTTTAATTCTCTGTCTCCCTGCACTGCTTACATAAGATATGGAGACCAGGTTGTGTATACTTAAGTGGTCTAGGACCAGACGTGGCCACTTTTGCTTGGAGGCTCTGCACACTGGAGCGCATTATCACATTGCTTTCAGTATTAATAAAGGGGGGGTTTGCATCTCTAGAGCCCTACCTGCATTAGGCAAGCACCATCACTGAGGGCACGCTGAGGGGCTGAGGTTTTTGGGGGCTTTTAGAGCTCTCAGTAAGGGCAGCACAGAGTGCTGAACCAATAGTCTAGAGCATTTGCAGCCATTGCCCTGTTGTTGGAGTTCACCAAGGTCTGTCTGTAAGAAGAACAGATTTTGGTATAACCTAGACCAAATAGCACACTGACAGCTTCTGTAGGATTTGAAACTGAAATTGAGCTTCATGGTGCCATTCAGTTCGATCTAAGTTGTACCGAATTCTCTTGTTCTTCTTCCTACCAACAGCACTTAGGGAGCTAACAATGTCATTAACTGCAATGCCCATGCGCCAAATATGTGATCAAGAGCATCTTCTTCCAGAGGCTGTAATGTATGGTCATACAGTGCAGTATAGTGTAGTGTGCAGAATTGCTTCTGTTTTCAGTCTCATAGTTCACTGACAAGGATTGTACAATAAATATCCAAACCTTTTAAAGCTATGCTTTCTTAAGATTTTTAAGATTATTTTCCAAAGAAGTACAACTCTTAGCTTTGTGATTTTAAAACCAGAAGGAAACACTCAAAAGAATAAAAAACCCGACATGGACAAGGTCATCAATTATTAGTTCTGAATATTGGTTTTAATTATTTTTCAAATAATTACCCATTATTAATGTTAATGTTTAGTGTAATGTTGAAGTGTACTGAAAAACGTCCGTAAACAGGGTGTTTGGCTTGAGAGTCTGGAGAGGGTTAAAGGTGCAGGATGAAGAGGGGAAGCTGGAATAGTGTGTGACTGTGTCCTGTGACGTCAGAGCTGGGCATAATGGCCTGGCCTTGTTCGTTCTACCCCACAGCTACTCAGCTGCCTGACACAGCAGCAGGCTGTAAAAATATTGTGACCAAGAGTGCTGTTTTTTTGTTTAGTTTTTTTCTAACAAAATGAAAGAGTTTTATGACAAAGAAGCAGAGCTCGATCTGAGTGTTCTTGCCTGTTGGTATTTTCTCATGTTTTTTTCTATTATTTTCTGTTATTTTTCACTAGAAGGATTTTCACCAAAGCCTGAATAAAAAAAGCCAGACGGTGTGGATCCTCTGTGTGTGGAGCTCGCTGTGTTTCCTGGTTTGCTATGCCATGTGCCAGAGGATGTCCTCCTCTCTACCCCATCCCACCCTACCCCAACCCACCCTCTCAAACTCGTTCATTTAATCAATCTGTTCTTAGGCACAGGCAAATGTTCCAGACAGTGGAAACACTCACTAATTGCACTAAAGTGCAACATAGTACATGAACCCAATGCATCTCTGAGGAGACCTGCACTTTTTAAGTGTGCCTGTTTATACATACACATATACCCTACATGTACATATACATACACACATACATAGATATATACAAGCCTATACTTACATACATATTCAATGGATATCAATGTGTAGTAGACATGCAGACAAATATATTCAAAGCTTTCATTTCTTTAGAAGTACAACAGAGCTGATTGTAGTGATTGTGTATTACATGCATGTATACAGAATGCAATGCCGTGGCACTTCTTTCTCTCCCCAAACCTTCTCTGTATCTTTCTCTCTGCCCGTCAATCCAGAGTGAGCCAAGCAGCCAGCAGCCTTCTCTCTCTCTGTCTCTCTCTCGTCCTCTCTTCCGGAGTGGCATTAGTATTCTGCTCTTCTGCCGACTGTCTGAGGCAGAGCTCTGGGCGAGTAGCCCTATGCTCTGTCTCTCCCTCCTTCCCTCCCTTCCTCTCGTTCTCTCTCTCTTTCTCTCTCTCTCTCTCTTTTCTCTTTTCTCTTCTCTCTCTCTCTCTCTGAGTCAGTGGGCTGGAACACAGCGGCAGGCCGGCATGCTTTATTCATCAGGCCCGTAATTACATCTCTCTCTGTGGGAGAGCTGCTGCGGTGACATGCCGCTTACCCACACGCATACTAGACATATTTTATTATACTGACAAAAAAACACCCATTGTGCTCCCCGCTCCTCACCATGCCTGTCAGTCAACAGGTCGAAGCATGTCCAACGTGGTCCGGGCGGAGGTCGTCGCCCCGGGACAAACTGTGGTTCCATTGTGCGACACGGGCGCTTTGGCGAGATAAACCCTTTCGCAGGACGTGAGTGGAGTTCATTTGCTCCCAACACTGAGCAAGTGTCTTGCACAGCCCCGTGCAGCTGGACCAGAATGTCTGTATTTCAGACCACGCTTCCGCACACCCATAAATTAGTCTCAAAAGCCCAGGATAACACGTCCAAAAAAAAAAAATTTGAAAGAAAGTCTGTTTTCACTTGTGCCACTAGAGAACACACACATTCACACACATTTGCACATTGGGCTGCTTCTTCATCTTTTCCCTGTAGCACACACACAGCAAGCAATGATGATGATGATGAGGATGATGATGATGTGGTGTGAGTCTCTCGTGCAGAGAGAAGAGTGCTTGGTCTGTGCTGCCATGTCGGTGATTGATCTAATGCACCCCTGTGGTGGCGCATGCATAGGCAATGAGCTGTGAAATGGGATGACTTAGAGGGGCTAGGGAGGCTGCCAGCAGCTGTGTGCCCAGGGCCAAGGCACCTCGAGCGGAGAGGAGAGGAGAGGAGAGGAGAGGAGAGGAGAGGAGAGGAGAGGAGAGGAGACGCTGCAACCTGGCCTTGATGAAGTGCCCTCAGCCGCACACAAACACACACACAGACACATAAACACACACACAGACACACACACACACACACACACAGAGACACACACAAACACATCCTCACAAATATAGTCTCACACTCACAAATACGCAAACACACACTCTAGATAAATACACGCATGCTCATAAATACACTCTCACACATAACTCTCTACAAATACACACACATACGCACAACATACTAATGCAGCAAAATGGACTCTCTGCTGTGCTGCTTCTTCCCCAAGTTAATTTATTTATTTTCTATGTACCATCAGCTGTTCTTCCTTGCAAGGAGTGTTACAGAAGTGTATTACTTACAGCTTTGTCTGCCCAGGAGAGAGGGCCACATTAGTGGAGACAGCCCATCACATCTGACCAAAACACACACAGGTACACACACATGCAGATATACACATGCACATTAAGAAAGGCCGGTATATGACGTCTCTGACGACCTTCTCGAATATACTAACTCAGCTCAGAGATCCATAATTCATTCCATCTTTTTGTTGAGGAGGAATTCATTAGCATGTACTTCTGTGTTTATCACACCCCACATGCTCAGCTCATTCTCAAAGTGTGCCCATTTTGTGCCCGTCCTCCTCCACACACAAATGAATCACTATTCACTATTGCCCGTCTCTTTCTATCTCAACCTTCCTCTCTCTCTCGTTCTTTTTCATTCCTCTGTGTTGTCGTCAAACTCCCATTCTACCTCTCCACTACAATCTGATTGCCTTCCTAACAGAAACAATTGCTTTCACTGGAGTCTATTCTTCATGTTGGTATTGTATGACCTCCTCCCACACACACATACATACACACACTCACGTTGCCATCTTTCACACCCTCCCCAAAGATGACTCAGCACCATGAGAGCAATTAATGAATATTCCAGACAGCATATGTTTCTCCACCTCCAACACTGTGGTGTCCAGTTTTGGAGGTACTCTTACTGCATTTCCTGCCAATGTGTTTACGCGCATGTGTCTGTGTGTATGTGTGTGTGTGTGTCTACCTGCGTGCGTGTGTGCCTGCGTGTGCCTGTGCTTTGTATCTAGCTTTTCTGTAGGCATTCTCTGCCCACACAGCTACGGGCAGCACTCTTGACAACAAGTGTCTTGTGCTAATCATAGCAAGTGTGATTTCTTGTCCAGATTTAGCCCTTTGAAAGTCAGATGAAGAAGATGTCCTGGAACTATTGCAACAATGACAGAGACCCTTGTCTCGGCCGGCCACAATCAGCCTGACCCATCTAGCCTGCATTGACTATGTAGTTTGTATCTCACTTGTTTGTTTGTGAAAATACCTGATTGTCCTCTGAGTCTAGATTTGTCAGATGGGGAAATTGAACCAAGCAATGAAACTCTTAACAAAGTGGGTCAGCACCAAAAAAACAAACAAACAAAGAACCCTGTTCTGTTGTATAGACCCTATAGAGAGCAGAGCCTATATAGTGAACGCATTGTGCTGTTCCTTGGGGCAATCACTGTACCGACAGCCAATCTCATGAGTTTGAATGGCTCTGGTGCAGATAACAAAAATAACACAGACCAGCCAGTCTCTCTCCAACTCTCGCCGGTTCAATCTGTGTTTGTGCAGACACACGTGGACGCATCCATAAGCGTGGTTAATGGGCGAGGCTCTTGCTGTGCACCTGTGGAGGCAAGCGTATAAAAGTTCACTCAGCTGACCCCCTTCCCCCCACTCCCATCCTGTTGTCCAGAGTGAGAAATATATCCTGCCAAGCCCAGGGGACAGAAAGTAAATATCAGGTGGATGGGAGGCGTGAGCATCAAGATAACAGTCCATTTTTCAAATGGAAATGACTGCACTATCTACTCTGACTGGGGTGGGGGAAAAGGGGGGTGGGGGGTGGATGGGTGGGGACAGAAAGTGACTGGGCTGATTGTGCTTTCCAAAGCAGCATGGAAGTTGAGTGGAAAAGCTTTTAGCAGTGATGGGTTTGGAGGGAAAGCTTCTCCCACAAATATTTCCTGATACCGTTTGCTTTGATTGATAGGTCTGAGGGCAGCAACTTTAAGCTTGTGTTGAGGACAGGATTTAAACAATGGCATAGCTATTGCCTAGTTCTGGATTTATCAAGAGCAGCGAGAACACAGAGACACTGACAGGCTAAAGGACAGAGAGACAGACACATAGGACATGGGAGAAATTTCCAGACAGAGAGGAACCATGTTTTGGATTGTTGTAATGGGAGGGGTAGTGAGGGTTGTCATGGGCATGTCAAATAGGCAGCTTGTGATATTACAACAGTAGAGTAGCTCTTGGCCACACTGATTTTGTAGAAGCAGCTCAGAGGAAAAAAGGTTGGAAACCACTTTCTTTCTTTCTTTCACCTCTCTGTTGCATAAGCCAGTCTGCTGTCTAACTCTCTTTGCGTTTCACAGGAAATAGATGCCTAATATGGAGTCCTAGTAGGTAGGAAGGCTGTGACAAATGTCATTTTGGGTTGAACTGTGTCTTTAATGCTTTTAGAGAATTGAGGAGGAGGAGAGGTGACAAGAGGGAAAATGAGATAAAGATCAGGCAAGAGAGGGGGAGACAGACAGGGGGGACAGGGAGGGAGAGAGAGAGAGAGAGATATGGAGAATTGAAGAATCGGTTCTCTGCCATCTTGACAAAAGCACTTCACCATTTTCTCCTGATAGGAGTGATGATGGCTGTTTTTATCTCCCTCTCTCTCTCTCTCTCTCTCTCTCTCTCTCTCCGGCTACATGCGTCATTCCTGACACCTCCTGCATGACCCCTATCCTCCCACACCCAACCAAAACAGCACCAGCGCACAGCTCCACACACTGCCTTCCTTCCAATCCGGCCACACAGGGAGCCATCTGACTCACTGGCCTCTGTGAGACAAAAGGAAATCTCAATCATGAGGAGCCCGCTGCACACGCCGGCCCACGGAGCATCCCGTCACACGGATCTGCTTCGAATGATCTGCTTTCGAACAATAAAATGCCATCTTTTCCGGGGAAGTGATGAAACGGGGAAGGGAAACACAGATGTTTTTTTTATATGTGAAAGTACATGTGAGCGCAAAGACTCCCACATTCAAACTCACTTGCAAATGGACAGATACAGAGACAGACCCACCTACTGTAAGTACACCCACATGAAAGCAGTTGCAGGTTGTAAGACATACTCCAAAGTGCACAAACACACACACACACACACACACACACACACACACACACACACATACACACACAGACACACACACACACACAAATACGCAAAAGCAACACAAACAAACCCCTTTGTAAGCTGCAGTTCCACGACACCTGCTGTGGCACAGCCATGCCGTGAGGGGAGGACCCTAACTGGCCCCTTGTGTTTCGCGACACGTGTGGCGGGAGCACACACACACACACACACACACACACACACACACACACATGCAAACACACAGAGTCAGGCAGGGATGCCATGTCTTCCGAAGTGGAGTAGAGAGACTTGGCAGCTCTCTGACACATGCTGCTGTCTGCGCCCTGGACTGCTCCGGCTCAGCCTTCCCCTCGGCAACGGGCGAGCTAAGCCAGTGCGTCACCACCGCTGCCACGCTTGAGGAGCAGAGCGCAGATGCACAGCAGCTCAGACGCCCGTTCTGACAGACATGTCTGCCTCCAGGCCCAAACTCAGACACATCAGAGCTGCAGGGTGATATTGAGATGCAGGTGGTCGTGAGGAAGCCACTGATGCTCTCTCGTTCTCTCTCTCTCTCTCTACCTGCCATAAACACAGTCTGAAGTCATGCACTGGTGCAGGTGGAGGAGCACATGTGCGCTGACTCACCTTTCAGTCGTGCATTATAGATGTGCAATAGTCCTCTCACACAGGAAGTATCAGTGAAATGTACTGTACCCTGCCAGGGCTAATATATCTCTTGGCCCCACTCGTTAACCATATAACACTTCTGCTGATTAGACGTGCCTTCACTGCAGTCTGACATACTGCATTTCATGTCTGTATGTATAAATGACTAGACTAGGCTGGTGACAGTGACCCACAATTAGGGTTGTGCAATTGATCAAATTTGAATTGTGAGTACAATTATTGCTCTCAACAAGCACAAAAATAACATTACAAACGATTATTTTGCAAGTAGGCCTTGACAAACAATTTAATTTTGCATGTGGGCCTAGACTATAAGGCTTTTACTCAGGGTTCACTGAGTGACACACAAACTATGCAAGGGGAAATTCATGGTATAACTCATGGGAAAAATCAACGTCCGCAGATAAATAAATCCAAGACATTTCCAAAGTTAATGAATAATGTTAGGTAATCATGATTTCAGTATTCATAAAAATAATTATGATTATAGTTTTTTTTCATAATTGAGCAGCCCTACCTACGATTTTAAACAAAATGGGATTTACAGATATCTGTAGAGGATAAACACCTCCTCACGTCAGTGTAGATGTGCTTGGGCATAGAGACACAGATGTATGGGATTAGGCTCATCGAAACCGTGAATCATCCAGCTGGGCCGACGTGTCAGAGCAAGACGAACGCACAGACCCGTAATCAGAGGTGACAGCCCCTGTTTGACAGCTGAAAGTTGTCTCTGCTTGTTCTGCCTGCGTAAGGACAAGGTCAACAGGCACTCAAGGAAATCCCTTTTTTATTTTTATTTTGTCGTAGAATACCTACAGCCAAAATCTCATCTCTCTGGTTAATGGCAAACCTCTCTGCCTTTGAATGTTTTTTTGAAATGTTTGTGAAACAAACTGAGGACAAACTGCAATGCCATTCAGCAATGAGGGCTTGGTGTTACCTCACAGTCTTTCTCTTTGTCTCTCCCTTTACTGTCAGAAGGCCATTGTTCTCCAGCAAGCTTACTGACAAAACACAGGATATCCACAAGGATGTCTGCTTGATACTTCTATGTGTAAATAGAAGCAAACGTTTGCATCTTGCATTGTCAATATCCTGTAGTTTACAGAAAGCCTGCAAACGTTGCTTACCAATGGATAATGTGTCCAAAACAGCTGTGAAATGTTTTAAACAGATGCTGAAATAGAGCTCAAGCTGTATACATAGTTTCTACCACCTCAAATAACAAAATAATTTCAACAAAAAATAAACAAAATAATAAAATAACAGCATTTGTTCTGCATAAAGCACCTAGAATCATGTTCAGAAGCAAACATTGTTTTATGCTGAGAGCTTTTTGTATATGTTAATCTATTCCTTCAATTAATTCCAGAGTGATTGTTATCTTGTTACATGAGACATGGAACACAGAAGCTGCAGAAAACCAGAATCATGAATCTCATGAATAAAAAGCCTGTTCAGTTCTTGTGTGGCTAGTTGCCAAACCCTGCATTCACTCCAGTCTGATGCCAATATGAACCTTTTTCAAAGGCACTTCCTCAACCTGTTGCGAATTGACGTTCTTTTTTGTGTTGGAGAGTGAATATATGTCAGATGTAGTACTTTCTGTTCCACCTCTTCATCGAATTTATTTATATTGATGTTATTTCCATGTTTCTCTGGTTTAGGACTACAACTTTAAAGTTAAAAGAAAGGTCTGAGGTAAATCAATTTAGCTCTGTTGTTCGAGGTCACTGTGTGCTGTCAATAGGAAGCTTTGGTAGACCAAACATTGACAAATTTGCAAACCTGCATGGTGCAAGAGAAAATGAAACCAAAACAGTTTCCTTGCCCAACAGTTAGAGTTAGCTGCCACTTTGTGTACAGTAGGACAAAAATGTTTCATTCTTCTTCCAACTGACAGCAGTCGGTGACCTTGAGCAACATGGCTATGGATTCATTTACTCCAGACTTTTCCTTTTACCTTAATAGACAAGGCACCTCTTGTACTCATAAATACGCAATGCAATAGGCCTAATACTAAATTTGACCTGAATGGGTGACATCAATTCTGAGGAAATGTTATGACAAGCAATCATTAGAACTGACTTTATGAAAAGAATACTTCATATGTTTAGATATAGGACAAAGATACAGGCTGTGAATCCCCTGTGTGATCTCTCAACTGTCTGCAGTTATAATATAGAGATGTGTTTATTTATGTTTATTTATTTATTTAGTTCCATGACAAAGTCACTGTGATTTCACTTGCTTCAGGCTATTTTCATTGGCCTATTTAGGTGAATTCATGGAAATTAAAAAATGCCATCCCTCTGAGATGTTTTCCCCGAGAGACATCATAGCAAAGGGCACAGATGTAAACAAAGCTCTCGCAGAGAGCTTTTGATAACATTTCTGATGGCATTTTTTCTGAACCTAAATGGAACAGGGTGTTATAACAAGTGCAAGAGGGCTGAAAACCATGAAGAGCAACAATCTGGATAATTCAGCCATTGAGTGGAGGCTTCTTTTATTATTCTACTAGGCTGTTTCATCCTTTTTTCAGTGTAAGAGCTTTGGAATCAGCCAAGTGTTCATGAAGTTTCTTCATGACCACCATTAACTTTTATCGTAACCTCTATGCATTTCCGAAATGGCATATGCCCAATTGAAACTGAAATATAAATTTTAGGAAAAAAAAAACACTCAAAGGACATATAAATGATCCTGAGGACCTTTTACAGAGGAACCATACAGAGTGTCCTGACCTGAGACGTCACTGCAAGGTATGGAAGCTTCTCTGCCGCCAAATGAAAATCATGCATAGAGTTGTGCGCACAGCACAAGGCATTTGTGGCTGCGACTTTCTCTCCATCCAGAAATTGTATATCAGGCGATCATCAGGAAGGGCAAAAGAATCACTAAGGACCCCAGCCATCCTAGTCATGCACTGTTTCAGCTGCTACCATATGGCATGCGAAATGCAGTTATAAGTCAAGAACCACCAGACTCCAGAACAGCTTTTCCATCAAGCTATAAGGCTTTTTCTCTCACACGCACAGACACATAAGCACACACACATGCATGCACACATTTACACACACACAGACACACGTACACACAGGTACACATACATACATACTCTTGACAGACTATTTATTCATTTATTTTTTAAGGATTAAAAAACACAAGAATTTTACTTATACTAGTATAATGAGAAGTAATGAAGTAATGAAGACTATCTTGAATCTTGAATCTTGAAACTATAGATTCCCTAGACTAGCATGCCATTAGTATGACAAAAGCATTGTCAATGAGACTTGAGCAAAACATCATGTACATGATGGATATCTGTGGAAGATCATGGGGTTTATCACCGGCCTTATACACTCAATCTAGAGAAATAAGGGCTCATACTCCACCATTTTCACAAGCAGTATGCATACACAAAATCCACAATCTGGCAATCCACAATCTCTGATGAAACTATAATACACTGCCAGCAGCCATAAAAATAAAAAGGCTGGGAGATACTGAAATAACAGGCCCTCAATTATGGAGCTGGGTAGACCATTTTTAACATGGCAATTTTGGCAACAGTCTCCAAGAGGGCTGATTGCGGAGACCAGCGTGAGGAAATGGAATCCTGATGACGTCACAAAGCTAATTGCCATGCAGTGACTATGCAGGGTGAAGAGCACCATTCCTGTTGCTGTGAGCTACTTCTGTTTAGTGCAAGGTGATGGGGCTTTAATAGCTGGCTTCACATGGAGAGTGACATCACAAACCACGGGGAGAGCTGCACTGTAACCCTATGAAGCATTTCCTCTAAATCGCTTTTAGCTAAAAATAGCCCTCACATCCTCAAAGACTTGTTTGGCCAAATAAAGCGCAAGAGCTATGATAGATAGATAAATAAATAAATAAGTGACTAGCTCTCTATGAACACATCATCACATTTATCCCATTCCATCCCACCAAGTATAACACGTTACCTTGCCAACATGACTAAGAGAGCTAAAGGAAGAGACTGGAGAGCACTAAAGGACAAACATCAGTCCTATGATTTCAGTTCTTCCATACAAAAAGAGTAGGTGAAATCACTGAAAACTTAGTGAACGCCAAACCAAAGTACTGCCATCAGCTTAGAAGAGGGGCTTTTTTAGGATTCTGGTTGAGCCCATCCACTGCTGCACATGTCTGCAATGGGATCCTCACTCCAAGACCTGATGTGATTGAAGTCACTTGAATCACAAGGTTCTTAATTAGTTCAGTTGCTGTCTGCTGATGAGAGAACCACAGTTTACTTGAGTCAGGTAGGCCCATGTGTGCCATGGGTAAGATGGTTACAGTTTTTGCCAATCCTTTTATATAATTTGTGTCAATACCATGCTGACATCTCCAAGCAACACTAGAGTATGTGAATGGTGTACATTCTTAGTTGCTTTTGGACAAAATACATTCAGTCACCACTCTGAAATTCATGAATACTTCTCTCAGTCAGTGTTTACCAAAACTCAGTCAGTGTTTACCAAAAAAAATACGTTCAACAACAGCTACATTTTGCAGACATTTAGATACTTGGTTCAAACATTTGACTTTCATGTCAAAATCTAACAAAATCACTATAAATCACGATAGATTGAAATATACTGTATTTTGTCAGCAATATAGCAATGAATATGAGCAGAAAGGGTATTTCTGTTGTTAATCTATTTATCTAATTTAATTTTTTTTTATTTCATTTTATTTGCTTGTATTTTTTTCCATAATGAAGTATTGAAACTGATTGGCTACTGTGACTGATCAGCTTGATCTGGACACTTGGCTGATTCCCTGAAGTGGAATCGATGGATGTATCAAAATGGCTCTGAACACAGTTGAACCAATCAGACCAATGATTCCAATGACATATGCAGAGATGGGATAGAGAGGGGCGTGTCATAATTTGAAGTAGGACATGCATTAAACCCACCTCCATCACGTACGGAGTAAAGGCCCATTCTTGATTGGATCCCTATTAGGCAAGCAAAACAAAGTGAAAATAGACCTCATGGCCATAGAGCTGAGGAACAAAATCAAATTGAGCTCAAAGGTCAGTGTGTCAACTATTACAGAATAATTTGACATGGCAATATTTACTTAGAACAGGTGATAGATCAGTTGTTTGTGGTTCTTTTTTTTGGTTCATTGTACATTGGCTGCTAGCATAGTACTATATGGCACAGCATGATTCATTTTGGGTGAAGTATGCAGGGTTTTGGTCCCTCTAGTGCATTTTGCTCACCAGGCTAATGTTGCATAGTATCTCTGAGTACTACATCAGGCTACTCTGGGAAGGCATCAGATTCCCCAACCAGAAAATCTAGTGGCCAATTAGTGAACAGGCTGAGAGCATGGAGATAGTCAATATGTACATATATAGCCATATATGTACAGTATGTACATATATGTACATAGCATACTGTAGGTCATGATCAAACGTTAGCAGTTGATTGAAGGCACACCCAGTAGTTTGTATTAAAAAAAATGCCACCAGAAAGTAAACTAAAAGTAAATGTATACCTATGCTAAGATGCCAGAGTCTTTGCACAAAGTGTAAGAGTCTAGAATATCAGGCTAATATTTCACAACAAAGGTTAACTGGTGTGCTCAGGCGTGTGTTAATAAGGCACACAGTGGAGTTTTCCAAAAGTTGACATTATAGAGTCGAGAGTGAAAAAATAGGCAAAAATTGCAAATACAGAGAGCCTAGTTAATATGGAGGGCAGGGTGAGCTCGGTAAAACCCTGCCCAGGAACCCCTTTGTTTTGAAGACTGTTGTGACTGTACCTGAGGCGCCAGTGTCAGGCAGATGTTTGTCCCAATGCAGAAATATATAAGACACAGAAAAAATACTGTAAGATGTATTTACCTGGAATTTGCACTTAGTGTCACTTATGGCTGAAACCTCAGCAGAAGTACATCAGTCCATTGTCAATGCATGAAGGCCCCAGCCTCCAAAGTCCAGGAAAAGATGAGGCTTTCAAGAACCCATGGCCCATTTTTCTTTTTTTTCTTTTCTGCAGTCTGTCCACATTGCACCGTTATGATACGCACACTAAGCAGTTAATTTATTTAAGTAATGAGATGTTGGTTTTGATGACATACAATCACTTCACATAGGTATGGCCAGCGTGTCAGTGTGTTGATAGGACATCGATAGCTATCAGCACAGCATCTGATAACACAGAGCCTGGGTGGAGGGCTTTGGAAGTGTTGAAAGGCTGCCAGAATGGGCTTCATGTGAAAGGAAACCTCCATTTGTTGCTCCACCAGCAGGATGTAACAGAATTCTTATGTTCTCATGACATAACTGAAGCCTACGGCTACATAGGCTGACTTAATTTACTTACTTGAGTAAATCTTGTAAGCACATAGTTTGACACCCCATCTCCAGACATCACATTCCACCATTGTTAATTTAACCTCTGTGGCATCTATTGTACATACAGTAGTTGTGTCCTTATCAACCCACTTCCTGGTCTCTAGGACTGCATAGCCCACTTTTCAAGAGTTCATTACTCAGAGTTCAGCGACCTGATTTTTTCTACTGGTTTTGCTTCATTAGACTTTAGATGAAGTGTGAGAAGACTTAGATTGAGCAGGTTGGGTGTGTTGAGTGACCACCAGCTGTCCCAATCAAATCACAAGAAGAACTTTGGACAATCGGCTCTTGCAGCCCATTTCGCACCAATTTTTTAACTTTTAATTGATTTCCATTCGATTTTCAATCAAGAGCTCATCAAGCTTCTTGAATCTTCCTTCCTGCAAAATGTCTTTTTTTAACTAACTAACCTTAATATTCATCTTATGTGAAAGTGTACCCCATTACTGACATAGGCCTATAGCATGTAAAGCATACATGTAGACTAATACACAGAATATGCAGTATTATTGAATAGGGCTATTTGGAAGTTTGTAAATACACATTGAATATTGAGGTTGTTTTTTTTAGAAATTAGGGATGTTAGGGATGTTTTGTCTGTGACAACTTTTTTAAATGGATGCTTAATTCATAATACAGATAGCGATAACCTTTTTAAAAACTTTTTAATCTCGTCAGGCTAACCTTTAAAAACAGTGAAGAAAGAGTAAGCACTAATCTGTGTCAACCCTGTTACTTTGAACACAGAGTTCACCCGAAAAGTGTTGGTGGTAAATGAGGGGAGGCTTTTAAGCTAATTTGTTTACTAAAAAGCTGCAGTCAGGAGCACAGGCTATGCACTTTGTTATAACTTTTAAAATACAGATGAAATGTCAAACATTTCCAATTATTTTCATTTATAAGTTGATGGCGACAGTATTATGTAGGCCTATAGTGCACTACCAGTGGTCATTCCTATGTGACTGAGTCTTAGAAAGCATTTTAACATCATATTAGAATTTGACTTCCTGTCCAACACAGTTTCTTGGTTCCTTTAGACAATATGCACATAATTCCTGTTCTTGTTCTTGTTAATCATGTTACTTCTAGAATGCTGACAAAAAGTCTAGAAACAACTCTAAACTGACACATACACTTTCACAAAATTGGGCCTATTGGGGCTTTAGAGCTGTAATGCCTCCAGACATCTTAAAACTCTCTAAATTACAGTTATCACCCCCATCAGTGTTACACTATTGGGAATGAGGCACGGATGACGAGCTGTGACTCAGTGACTCACCGCTGTCAGTGAGGGAAGTGCGAGAACATGAAACAACACGCTTCTGTTTGTGATGGATTCAACACACCCAGAAAGAGTGCAGTGTTTTAAGCAGAATGCTTTTTTATGTGGTTTTCTCACTTTCTTTCTAAAGGACGCTGTTGTTGCTGCTGTTGCTGTTGATCACATGTTGCCTTTGCCAGGGATTAAGTAAAGGGACGCTGTATTAAAAAAATACATGGCTAAAAAAGCATTTGGGTTTCGTCAACATGATGGGATCTGAAAATTGGGTGGCATTTAGTTTTGGCAGGCAGACAATGTGAAACTCATTGGAAATCAGTGAGAAACAACCCAGCCCTTGTCGCTCAAAGGCTGGCATTAGATATATGTTCTCTTTGCTCTGGGAATCAGAATGTCTTCACCTAAAAAAAAAAAACTATTTGAAATTCTAGTCTTGGGGAAAGAAAAAAGAAAAAACGCTCTCTATGCTTTTTGCAGATAACACATAAAAACACTATTATTCACAGAGCACAGGACCCCCCAAACCACCCAAGCCCTGCCTCTATGCCCTGTGAATTCTACCTTGAGCCTGGTTTATGTAGAGATACAGTATAGGATTCACTCTCAGAAACCTCAAAAGGAACTTATTACGTAACTCTTAAGTGATTTTATCTGTTATGTTTCAACTGGATCCTGCATTTGGATTTTTATGTTAGACTGGAGGGACCAGCATGTTCTAATCAGTCTTTTGTTCTCTGGTAATTCCACCGTGCACAATAACATCCTTGTCCTCCAGCTCACCTACTACCAGCTGTTCTCCATGCAACCCACTGCAGTTCACTTCATTACAAACTCAGTCTCCATCTGAGTCAGGATCTTGATACCCATGGCCTAAATTGAATAGCAGTGATTTATCCTTCCTGTTGTTTAAATGTTATGTCTTGATATATTCCTTTTAAGTCTGTTTAGAGCAGGTGATGTAGAGTGAAATAGAATCAGTAAACATCATTATGTAATTGAATGTTGAACTTTATTCATTAAATAAATAAATACTGCTTTTTGTACACAATAAATTATTTTCCAACGGACCATGCGTTTATGGACAGAACTCAAATACACGCTTTTTTTCCTTCACACCTTTTTTCCTCATGCTTATGAAATACCATTTGTACACTATGTTCATGTAAGGTTCTAAAACCGTTGTTCAATGCTCCTCTGTCCTCTTTGCTACACAGAGTCATCACTCTGGTCAACAGAGCTGCTCTATAGATAACAGTCCTCAAGCCCAGCTTTGTCCTCCTCCATGTTTTTATCTACACACCTTTCATGGCTAACACCAGTCTATTTGGGTCCAGCCCAACATGGTTCATCTTCCTAAAGAATTTTTACACACGCAAAAAAACATAACAAAAAAAACAAAACAAAACAAAAAAATCCTTCATCAGTCTTCCACATCCTTTCAATCACTTTCCCCCATCTTCCATTCTGTCAACATACAGTTCAGTACAGCCCTTTCCTGTGAAAAAAGACCTTTCTGGCTCAGTAGGCAGGGACTATTTGGTCAGAGAGTGCTTCTTCATGGTAGTTCAGGAAGTTGCAGAGCTCCACAGTCTTTCAAAAGATGACAACCCAGTGGAGCAACCATACACAGAGGGCTCCCAGCTGTGCTTTGTCCCCAATGGTGTGTGTGTGTGTGTGTGTGTGTATGTGTGTTTGTGTGTGTGTGTGCGCACGCGTGTGTGTGTCTAGTTCAATTGCTCCTCTGCACAAGCATGTTGAGGGCATACTCCATGCGCTCCCTCAGGTCAGAGGAGCAGCCTGAGTTCAGGAGAGCACTAAGCTTCAGCGTGGTGGACAAGCGCTCCTCGTTGATGTAGGTCAGCATGTACTCCTGCTGTTCGCTCCACAGGATCAGCTTGGTGTGGTCATGGTAGAAGTTCACCTGAAGGACACAAAAACAAAGGATCATGGGTCATGGGTCAGGAGTCATGGCTGGAGAAAGCCAACAGCACAAATCAACATTATTACAGCCAGGCAATGTTCTCTTTTTGGTCATGATGTCTAGGATGTTTACCTGGAAGGTGCCATCATTAAAGAGCATCATCACCGCCCTGTCAGACTTCAGCCACTGCAATAGGTAAATCCTCGACATTTGGTTCTCGGTGGCACTGCTCACATCCCCGCCCTTGGAAAGGGAAGCAAAGGGAAAGGGTCAGAGACGAGCGAGGCAGAAAAACATTCCTTCATCAGGAAGGCTGGCTTCCTGGCAAGGCAAGACTTGAGCGTAGCGGGCCAAAGCAAACACTTACATCCATCAGGTTCTCTTCCATGTAGTTTGCAAAGTACTTGAGGATGGTGATTTGTCCCACAAAACATTCAGGCACTTCAGAGGCAGTAAACACTGAACAATGGCCCAACTGAGCATAGTGGTGCACAGTCCTGTAGAACAGATAAAGGAGAGAGAGAGATAAATGGAAGTTATAAATTGTTTCACTTTTATATTCCACTCCATTAAAATAGCTAAGATTAGCTCTAGTCTGCAAAACGATGTGCTTTTAAATTGACTTTTGATGACCAATGGAGGTCATCAGCAAAAGGCAACCAAAAATGAAGTGCAATCTACTACTTCTTCAATAACCCCTAAAGGCCTACACGGCTGATTATCATATAAAATAGATAGCATTTATTCAAAACAAAAACAAACGAACACAGTCAAACCAACTAAAACTTACCTCTTGTCAGCAAGAAGACTCATATGCGTCCCATTGTTGAACAGGACACCCACGGTGTTGTCAGAGAGCTGGTAACCAAATCCATACTTGTTGGAGTAGTCAACCCACTTGGTCACCCAGCGAAGGCCGCTGCTATTTGCTCCTTTGGGAATGCTATCAGCTGAGAACAAACCCAAGAGTGTCAACATAAGAAGGAGCCAACAGGACACGACTGTTTGCTTAAGATACAGTGCAAAAGCACTCAAAGGAAGCAGACAGCATTATCTTTACATAAGGGGAGATAAACCCTCACCTTTGGGCATGTGCTCGAGACATCCCCTCAGGACACTGGCAACGGCTTCTGCTACGGTGCCCATGGTGCTGTCCTCCAAGCCTAAAAGAGACAATTACAACTGTGAGAGACGGCTCCCTGCAGTTTACTTAATGACAGGCTGCTTCTGGCTTGGGAACAACATTTCCTCTGACTCGTGCCCCCCACCCCCCAAACTCACACTTGAATACTCACATTCACTACTGCTGCTGCAGCTGCCCAGGCTGCCTCGCACAATCATGCGGATGGTGTCTCTCCTCTGAGGATGTCCGTCTGTATTCACAGGCGCTTGCTTCACAGCTGTGGACCCTCCATCCTGAAAGAATGAGGGAGAGAACATGGTGTCTTCAGATTCAGTTTCTTTGCACTGTAGTCTTAGAAGTAACTAGATCTGATTTTTTTCTAAAAATAAAAAAACTTCTTGATTCCAGAAATTCTTTTACTCAGCATACCTCATTGAACTGAGTGACTGGCTGCTGGCTGATAACAGTCCTTTGAAAGTCTTGTCGCAATTTGTAGATGTCTTCCTCCTCCTTGGTTAGCTTATCTGTTTCAATGGAAAAAGGACAAAACCCAACATGTAAGCCTCTAATAGCTTGCACAATGCTAAAGCCTTACAATACAACAACAGGACGTAGTCTCCGACAACCTCCGTCGGTCCTTAGACCTCACTAACAAACACAGATGTGAAAACACAAAGAAATAAATAAAGTATTTACATAAATCAATAAATAAATAAATAACGATTGAATGCAAGCACTCACTCAAGGTCTCCAGGTATTTAGCCTTGTCCTTCTTCCCACCAAACAGAGCAGCTGCAGCCTTCTTGAAAAAGCTCTTTGCTGGGCTGGAGACGTGGAAGTCTGGAGCACTATGGCATGAGCTGGGAGGGAGATGCTCTGGCATAAAGCCCTGCAGTAGCAAAGGATGGATAGTGGTGGTTGGGGGCGGGGGGCAGATAAGAACATTAAACGGCTATCGAGGGACAGTCCAATCCACAAGACGTGTAATGTGCTAATGTACATGTGCTCTTTACATTATAGAAAACATACAGAACTAACACCCCACCTGTGTGAAAAAGTCATGCCGCAGGATATCCTCTAGGTGTGGCCTGTTCTCTGGCGCTTTGGACAGCATACTGGCGATAAGCTGTTTGGCAGGAAGAGACAGGGATGAGGGCATGGTGTAGCGTGCCTCACGGATACACCTGTAGGTCTCTTTGAGGTTAGTGGTTTCAAACGGTGGTCTGCCCAGAAGCATAGTGTACCTGCAAGAAATGGGAAGGCATGGGTAAGGCAAAAAACAAGCTCTCAGGTAAATGTTCACAGTTTGTCACTATGATAAAGCAAGATATAGCTACACAGCTCTTCTTGAATCTCATGTCCAAGGTCTAGCAAGGTAAGAATGACACAGCAATCAAAAACAAGGTCACCGACAAATGAGTTACACTCACATAACACATCCAAGGGCCCAGACATCCGATTCACAGCCATGACCTTGCTTGTTCAGTACTTCTGGAGACAGGTAGTTAGGGGTTCCACAAATAGTTTTTCTCCTGTTGCACACGGGTTCCAATTTGGCCGCCAAGCCAAAGTCCCCCAACTTCACCTCCATGGAGTCATTGATGAACAGGTTACCTTAACACGTAAGGTCACATTACAGTTTGACAACAGACAACCAGAAATCAGTTAGCCTACAACTACAACAACTAAAGATGTCATGATTCAGCTTGTGACCACGTACTAATGTGGTGTCTGCTGAAGAGAATCTTACCTAATTTTAAGTCTCTGTGCAGAATCTCTTGATCGTGGAGATACTTTAATGCGGAGACAATCTGTCTGAGGTAATACCGCACCTCAGGCTCAGTGAGCACCTTACGCGCCTTAAGAATGTGTGCTAACGACTATAAGAGAGACAAAACAGAAAATTAGCATCACATATCAGTAGCCTATGGGTATTAGTATTTCACTGAAATCCAACAAGTTCTTAACATTCAGTAGGTTTACTCACTCTTCTACTACAATATTCCAAAAGAATGTATATATTGTCTTTGTCTTCAAAATGATGATAGAAATGAACAATATTTTTATGGTGAAGTCCTCTATGAAGTTCAATTTCTTTGTCAATCTATGGGAAACAGAGAATACAAGATGAAAACAGGTGGATGAGAGCCGAACCCAAGACTGCATGCACCAAGTAGCCAACAGACGCATCCTCACCTTCTCCCGTTGATGGGGCTTGGACACGCGCGCGTGGGGAACAATTTTTGCTGCATACACCTTGCTGTTGGAGAGGTCGGTCATTTCGTAGCATTTTGCAAACCCACCCTAAATCAAAGCAAAACACACGGAATCAGTGCTGGTCCGTTAAATCGACGGCAGGCGATTATAGTGTCGAAGAATAATCAGAAAATATAAATACCTTCCCCAAAACTTTTCCACGGCAATAGCACTTCCCAGTAACGGGGTCTGTAATGATCCTGGACAGCTCTGATGGTATTTGCCCACGATCTTGTCCTTTCTTCCATCGCATATCACCGACTGTGCTTTGGTCACACAATGTTTGTCTGCTGGCTGTCTGCACATAGTTTGTGTTCTTCAGTATATCCATAACGGAGCTCTAGTCCCAGTGTTGGCACTCTGAGCGCGCACCGGCTTCTCCGCGGAATATATAAGAGGAGACCGCCCTCAGACTGAGTTCCCTACGTCAGAGTTGGGGGGAGCTACAGTGCGTTCATTAACAAGGCTCGGAAGTGAGCTATTTTATATGACGTATAAAATCAGCTTGTATCCATGTAGGCTACAAAATGATATGCTGGAATAGACTGACTGTGCAAAATATGGGGTTTCTTCCAAAATGCTTGGAAATAAATTATGGTGAATTATGATGAAATGAGGGTGATAACAGTCCAGAGTATTAAAAAGTATGCTATTTTGTGCAGTTGAATTGCTCCGTCACTAGACCTACTTTCCATTTTCTCATCCACAGTTAGTATTATCCAAGATCAGTGCTTATTATAGAGAAGAAAAATAAGTATATGGAACGTGGTTTCATGAGCATTTATTGTCATGACAGCAACAGGCTGTAGCGTCATCTGGTGGCTTCTCAGTTTCAACGACAAATTCAAAACTGGATCGGAACAACTGCAGAACCAAAGTCAGCCTTTGAAAGATTTCCCCACAGATGGAGATTTTCTACATTTTCATAATGTAATAGGCATAAATTTGGCATTTTGACTTCCTGCGTTGGAATAATTGTAGTGTACAAAACTCTGAACATGTATTCTTCAGGTCATTGCAAAGCATGCAAGTCTGCAATTTAATTTAATTGTGACGAGGTCAGATCTCTGACATAAAATGAGATGTACATTTACAATCAAACTCCACCTGAATATCTGAAGTTCTAGGTAGCCAATATATCGGTTTGCTGAGCCCAGCAAAATTTAAGGGACCGCCAAGTCACGCTGATCAAAGTCCAGGAGACTTGTCTTGGCATGCACGACAAGGCACTGATTTGACACACCCTGGGTATAAGCTGTGTCCTTGGCACGAAGACCACACTTTGAAACCAACTATGACCAAGTTTGACCAACTTTGACCAACTATGTTGGTGTTTCCTCAGTAAACACGGATTGGCAGAAGTCAAGACCACCAGGAGGGCTCAGCATGACATCTCCTGTCATGGCCTCCAACTGTTTGTTCCATACGTCTGCCGTTCTTGCACGTGTGCAAGACAATGGCCCTGAGAACAATCATCCCGCAACATGTTGTCTCATCCCGTGCAGAAATACTGTCAGCCTGCCTGCAAATGGCTATGGAGTTAACGTTTCAGACTGTTACTACCTGCTGCCAAGAGTTACTTTTATTGGTGTATGGATGATGAATGTCTCCTGGTGAGTTCCTCTGTGTATTTGTGTAACCATGTGTACTTCTGTAGAATCAAACAAGGTTAACAGACTGAGCAGGCAACACAAAGTATTCATTCAGGGTTTATTATTTTCAGTTTTTTGGTGTCAACTATTAAGTCTATTCAAAACTCTTGTGTGCAATGTCATTTTCTATGAAATTACTGACACAACACTAACAATGGCTAAAACAGTTCTGTGTGAATTCATGAGTGGTTTCACAATTCCATGTGACAAAATTCAACATGTGGGTATGGCAGTGCTTATAGCATTTCTTACAAATAATAGGCCGTGTGTTCGGACAGAGTATCACGGGTTAACCGTGTCGGAGAGGGGAGAGCATTTGGTACCATTTGTGGTACAGAAATCTCATCTGATACACAAAGATCAACGTCCACCTTCGAGGGACGTTTGCCAATGCCTCAGAGGGGTTGGAGGAGAATGCCACGCACAGCCGTCATGTCGTACGCCCAAGCCTGGTCAAGACCCTGACCCTCAGATGCTGAGCAGGGCCACTGGGGGAAGGGGAATCGGCAGGCAACCACCCGCGCCTCATCAGGTAGCTCCTTCAGCAGCTTCTCCCCCAGCACATCCATCTGAGGACAAACAAACAAACAAACAGATCAATGCTATTATTTAGGATGACCCCTGACCCCACAACATGCACTATGTGTTTAATCCATAAAAGGCAAATGGGCAAGAAAAAACACCCATGTATAAAAAAAAATCCTACACATCTAATTTTCCCAGTTGTAGCACATGGTCACTATGGACCTTGGCATTGAAGTCTGACAAATAAGCGCCTCTGTGCTTAGCACAATGAGGCTGCAAGGTATTCATGGCATGCATTCATAACAACTTCCTGTTTTCTAGGGCTCACTGCCTGCATGCAATCACTGTGGGGGCTCTTCGTTTCAGGGTTCTGTGGCAGCATGTAATCATGTGCAATTTAGAAACCAAGGGCTTTGAGCATTAGAAGCTAAAATATCACTGTTTAGCTGGACCTCAGGTCTGTATGTAATGTCCTCTTGAGCTAAATCAAGACATAGAGCTTTGGTCTGATCTATCAGGCAAGCACTGCACCCTCAAATGCAGAATAAAATATTAAATAGTCAAATCTGAAAAGATGAGGTGGGGTGTAGTTATGAAATACAACAATCAATCAAGAACAACTTCAATATTGTCTTTGAAGAGTCAGAAAAATATTTTGTTAAGGTTTTTGTTTTTCAGCTTTCACTAAAACGTAGGGTATAGTGTGGAATGTTCAATCAAATCTCTATTATTCTGACACTGCTTTCAAAAAAGAGCAGCCATTATGAAAGCTTGATTCAGTGTAACACACTAAAATCAGGCCTGCAGCTGAAATCCTATGCAAATTAAATATCAGTCTGAGCTTACAAATGACAAATCCAAATTATGTATGCATTTGTCTTGGGGGGAACATGAATCAGTGGCTAGTGCTAACACAAAAGCAGACTGTCCCCCTGCACTGACTGAAGGGCTGTTTGCAGTCGATCAACCACCAGCCAGCAGCATGACTCATCACTGTGTGATAGAGGACTGCCTAGGTGATTTCTGTTGGAGAGAGTTCTTGAGTGAACTGAGCTCTCAGGGCTAGTGTGTCTTTTTCTCTCTCTATCTCTCTCTGTGTGTGTGTGTGTGTGTGTGCGCATGCACAAGTGTGTGGGTGATGGGGAAGGGGGTAGTTTGTGCACGTGAATGGTCGGCTTGCTCTCCAAAGCCATGCAAATAGCTCCACGGGAAGCCTGTAGTCTGGTCCACTGGTTCTCCTGACCTGCGGCACAACGTCTGTGCAATCATTGACCCACTGCTGGTCTCCCGCGTGTGCCCTTCACGTGCTGCACACAGAGGGCTAGGAACACTGAACAGCATGGAGAGCAGAGCTAAAGCCCCAAACAACATGGCTGCTGGACTAATCACAGATGATTCTTCTATTGTACCACACAAACAGTTTCTGGCATCTCATTCGTGCTGTCCGTTTATAAATGCAGGCACTATTCAGTACAGAACATGCAGTATATAAACACACAGATACACACATAATGGATTTTTATGCTTCAAAAAAGTGACATTCAAATGGTGACTTACCACACCTGGGGCCAAGAACACAGTCACATTGTTGTAATTTGACAGATCAGTCTGTGACACAAGAAAGACAGAGAGAAAGATAGAAAGACCCTTGATCAGACTGAAGCTCAAGCGAAATCTGGACATACTCACAAAAGCACAGTCTTCAACCCTGTGGGCATACCTTCCAGAAGTCTTCACAGACAAAGGTGGCACTGCTGGAGGGCACCCCTCTCCACCAGGCCCGGAGCCGAGCGGACGTCGTCAGGATGGAGTTGATTTCAAAGCCAGTGCACCGCAGGCCCATGGTGGAGGCTGCAAACACCTGGGTGAGGAAGTGTAATCACACTTTTTAACACACATTAAGAGGATCCTTGGAGGAGGTAACTGAGCTCCTATGTTTTTCCACCGCTTTGCTTGTGGAACAAAGTGGCATGCTTGTCTGCTCATATTTCTGTTCAATGGATTCTGTGGAGGGACATATGTTCTGTAAACACTGACCAAAATAGATCTCCTTGTGATAGGATGGGAAATGTGATGTTATCCAGAGGAGGTGGACAGAAAGAAATGCATATATTGAATCAATATTCAGTACAGACATAGTGATCTATTTCTAGTTATTGTGATTTCTAGTGATTGATTTATCTCTAATTTGGGGGTATTTGGGGTTGCACAGTATTCAAACTTCAAACTGCATATTTCAAGATTGATTCATGATAATTGTTAGACCAATGCTGTCAATACAGTCTATGTGTCAATTAAAATAGCTGACACCCTGTGTTGTGTTAATGTACAGTACACATAGATTGTAACCTGACATAGTTTGCTGATATCTGCTGTAAGTAGTGCACCACACATGAACATTACGGGCCAAAGTGTTTGGTTAGGTGAGGGGGAACACAGTGCTCCTGGCTGGTGCTCATCCTCTTTGCCTAACTCACCAATCTCCCATCGCCTGAGCCCAGGTCGACCAGGCAACCCCTGCGTCCATGCAGCAGTTTCATTACATTCTGGGTCTGTGTTTTACTCGAAGGCAAGTAGGGTACCTGCATGGCAGTGACAACACTCAAGCCCTGACATTTCAGGCCATGGAAAAGTCATTGTTGACAAGAGCAACAAAGATAAGGCAAACAAAAGGAGACACCTGTATCACTGAGGTACTTTGTGAAGTACCGTAGAACACTTCACATCCAGCTAATGTTAAGTTAAACAGGCAAGAGGTAGTTATCACTGAACTGTACAGACTACTTCACTGGCTCCATACCATACAAACTGATCACTCTTTTGAATGCACACAGAACATCTGTGGAGGATTTGAAACTACAACTATCTAAAGCAAACTTGGCTTGGCAAGTCCATCCATCCACATGAGTAAGGCTACCTTGAGGCTTATGGGTACTTTCCGAAACCCTGGAAGTGCAAATACAGTCCAAAGTCTGTAGACACCAAGCAGCAGAGCTCCAGTACAAGCTGTGAATGTAGGCTTGTCCAGCTGTTGCTGATGTAACCTAATTCTTCTGTCCTGAAGAATGACATCGATGTCATCATCCATGTTAGACAGTACCTAAAAGAATAGTGATTAAAACTGTATGTGTAGGCCCTTATTCTTCAATAAAAGGCTATAGTAATTGAAACTTTTAGAAACTATCAGTTAAAAAAATATGATCTCCCAGAACTGAAAAGCTAAAAAAAGAATACAGAGTGGGCATGAAAATGAATTTACAAATAATTGTTAGTTACTACAACGTAAATAAGTGCAGTACCACGTTCTCCCATAGGAGGGAATCAGAGCAGTTTTATTTCTATGCAGAGTATTTTCTAGAAAGAAATCTGCGGGGGAGACTTCAACAAGAGTTAGGAGGATTCTGTTTAAAGGTGGTGGAGGTGAATGCATTGTTCAGTATTGTCTCATGCACGGACAGATAAACAATGTATATTAAACATATGGACCTAAACACAAAAGTTACAAAGTTAGACTAACCTGTTTCAATAGTGACACGACAACCTCAGATGATGCACAAAGTTAAAGTTGCATGTTACATTGCATTCCATCAGTGTCGGTTGCATTAATTTATATTAAGAAACTAAACCGTGTTTTACGATCAACCTACGTGACCAACCTACCTACAGCAATGACTTCTTCCATGCCCATAGAAACAAGGTGATAGTTCTGGGTGGTCATATTACACACCAATCAGATTAAAATGTCTAAGGTCTGACCCACCCACGAAGTAGCGAATAGTCAACATGTCTCGTCTTAAGTTGTGAAGTTCGGACAATGTCGCCTCTCTGTTCAGTGATTGCCGCCGGAAACGTTCCCCCTCTAGTGGACAAACAAAATGTCAGTAGGCTATATTGTTGATCAATTATCCATAACACCGAAATTCATCTGTTCGCATCCTTTACATCAAATATCGTTAGTTAAATTGGCCTTATAAAGCAGGACGATCACTTAAAAAGTTATGACAGCATATGTCGATAACTAGGTTATTAGATAATTCTTTTTGATGACCCAAACTTCACAACTTTATATACTTTTTTAAAGATAAATAATTTGCACAGCTTATTAGTATGAGCTAGTATTTATCATTGGACCTAAAAGTAGGCTATTTCGCCGAAAAATGTCAGAAACGCCGTCATCTACAAGGAAGCGTAACAGGACTAGGCCTATGGCAGGTTTTAGTAGGTTTAGTGTCGACTTGACAGAAGCTAAGACCCAAAATGATAGTTGCCAGTTGTATACTCTAGGTCTACTCTGCTTGTTCAAATATTGTACAACCACCGCACAACCAAACAAAATCCTGTAGGCCTATATGAAACATGTAGCATCCCTATCGTGTGAATGGCGTAGTCAGGGGACAGTTCCCAGGTGCTGAATTTGACTTGGATCCCGTGACAGATTTCATATCAAGAGACCTATTTAGCAGCAGCCAGTTTTCCAGGAAGTAGCATGGTAACCACAGATGCTACTCATGACATCTTTATGACACCCTATAAGGATCTGATTCTGTTACACTGAATCAGAATCTTCAGAACACGCAATTCCTATTCCACTAGTCCGGCAAAATTGTCAATGATTATTTAACGAGATAATCAATTCAAAAGTAAGTGAATTGATCCATGCTCGGGAGAGAATAGGTTATGTGTTATGAAGATTATCCCTGTGCTTTTGTGGTGAATGGCTGTATGATAATATTCACTGTTTCTTTTCTGATGACTGTCTGGGAGTCTTGCAGTCATATAGACTCCAGCATTATTTACACTCCACTTTCTCGACTTGATTTTGATTTAACAGGACAGTGGTTAGCAACATCCCAACAGAAACAGTGAAGAGGTCACTCACTGGACCTTTACACTTAAACTGATAATGTTTCTTCCCCTTAATAATAATTAGGGCGCGATACAGACAGTAACAGACAAGGCTACAGAGTTGAATACCGCCTACTATGGCCCCCGGAAGCCCTCTTCTCCTTGTTGACAAATCAGGAGCGACTCTTGTCGCCTTGAGAATGCTAACCAAATAAGCATCCTTGTGATTGCAAATTTAATCGTAAAATAAACGATATACATGCAATGCTGCAAAGAGACGTCTGTATTTGGCTGAAAATGCATAAACATCGTTGTGGATTGAAACATATTGTTAATGTTAAACGGTGTGAAAATATTAGTGCTTTTTCTTTTTGAAAACAGATTATGCAATTTTATTACTGCATAGTCAAATAAATATGTATGATTGTGATTTTTCCCTTCGCTCGTGTTTTTGTGAGCGATGCAAGGTTTTCATTGCTCATAGCAACCGCCCAGTTTCCGTTTGCTTGGCTTGATTAGCCTACTAGGTAGAGGATGGATAGTGACGTCCTAGGCAATATTCATCATTGCCTCAGATGTTCATTTCGACTAGCGCGGCCAGTAACGTAAACCTCGAATACATTTCTGCTGAATAATATAATCGAGCAATAACTCTCTAGAATCGATTCATGTTCTAGACGACGTGTATCTTACCCCTTTTTGAAGCCTCCATAACCAATCCGGTTTTTGGGAACTCAGCAGCTACATAAATGGATTTATATGGGAAGGTAAGCCTGGGCGTAATCAGCTTTTTCTTGCGCTTGATTTTTAAGATAATTATACCTTTCATATGGATTTCTGAAAGGTTAATGAAGGGGATTATTTCGATGTCTGTGTTTGTGAAACCTAAGGCCTATTTCATAACCCGACAGTATGCTTCAATCAGGAAGTTCCTGGCTAGGCTAACTTAATTTATGATAGACTGTATCATCTTTTTTCGCAAAGATGTGTTTCTTCTAAAAGTAAAAATAGAATAGACTATGCGTTGAATAGCCTACTGTACTTTACTACATTCCACTGTGCGAAAATCATGTGACGTTCATCTGTCCGGTGTATTCATTGAGAATATCGGAGGACAGTTCCCAGGTACTGAAATAAAAGGGTTTTACGCGATGTTCATTAAAAAAAAAACTCACACATTCAACCTCACAACATCAACGAGAAATTTACCGAAATTGCTGATGCACTACTGATAATTCTCACTTTCCTCCAGATGGCTGTGACGCAAGATGGGAAGCAAGAAGGCTCAGATCAAAACTTTGATTACATGTTTAAATTATTAATCATTGGAAACAGCAGCGTTGGGAAAACGTCTTTTCTTTTTCGCTATGCTGACGACGCGTTCACTTCAGCTTTCGTCAGCACCGTGGGAATAGACTTTAAAGTGAAAACTGTCTACAAGAATGAGAAGAGGATCAAACTACAGATCTGGGTATATCTGTGTGTCTGTCTGTGTGTGTGTCCTAAAGAACCAGAATCCACCCCTGCTAAGATTAGGCCATCCAGTACCATTCATCAGTAATGGCAAATTGGCAATCACGAGAGTGAGCCCAAATCCACTAAAACCGAGTTCTTTTTTTTGTACCAAAGCCATGACACCCCTTTGGCTAAACAGCTGTTTCTCCATGTACCTTTTATCGCAGAAGCCTCAAAGAGTGTTTAAAGCAGCACAGATGAAACAAAGAAAGGCAGAGACCCCAAGGTTTCACAACTCTGTGATGATTCAAACAATATCACCCAGTCAAACCTCCAGACTGCCACAGAGAGCTATTTTAAGATTAGAGTGCTGAATGGGGGTGGAGCTGAATATGTGGGTGTGGGAATGCGTGAATTTCAGTGTAAGGATGCACATATGTGGTTGTGTGTGTGTGTGTGTGTGGTGTAACTGTAAGTCTTCATGTATGTAAGTGAAGCATTCTTTAATAGCATGTCTTATTACCATGTGCAGACAAACTTCACATAAACCTTCACCTTACTTTACCATCTTACTTTAACACTGTTTCCTTGCATGGACATAATGCACAGTGTAGAATAGCTAGTAGCACATGTAAAGTTTTGGAGGAAATGATAGCTGTAATCTCGTGTTGTATGGTCACTTGTCTGTTATCTGGATCCACAAACAGGACACAGCTGGCCAGGAGAGGTATAGGACCATTACGACAGCATACTACCGTGGAGCCATGGGATTCATCCTCATGTATGACATCACCAACGAGGAGTCCTTTGCTGCTGTCCAGGACTGGTGAGACTGTCTCCAATCTTCCAGTCTGGGACTGTGTCAGCAGAATGACTTTAAAGGCTGTCCAGATCCACAGTGAGAATGTCTCTGGGTGATGGTGTCTTTAGCACTGTCTGCACTGTGGTATCAAAGTGTGTGATCAGTAGACAGTGCAAGACAGTGACGGTGACAGAATGGGCTCCAGTTATCACAAGAGGAATAATGAGCATTTCTCTCTTACCTGGCTTGCACAGTACTGCAGGAACTTTGTTAAGATTCTGACGTATTTACCTAGATTTGATTCATTGTCCATTGTCAGTCTAAATGTTGTCAAAAATTGTCATAGCCACATTTAAATAAGCTTGATTGTATCGTAACCTCTGGCTTGCATAAGTTTCATTGTGTCAGTGTTTCTCTGTATGTTACTATGTTACTGTCTACTTTGAGTGTTAGAGATAGTAAATTGTGTCTCTTTCTCAGGTCAACCCAAATCAAGACGTACTCATGGGACAATGCCCAAGTGATTCTGGTGGGGAACAAGTGTGACATGTCAGATGAGAGAGTGGTGTCTGTAGATAGTGGGCGGCTGCTGGCCGAACAGCTGGGTATGTGAAAGACATTTGTCTATCTATCTATCTATCTATCTATCTATCTATCTATCTATCTATCTATCTATCTATCTATCTATCTATCTATCTATCTGTTTATCTGTCTGTCTATCTATCCTACCGCCCACCATCCACATGCATGACATATTACTGTTGTAACTGTAATAGCAGGAATATTTAGGTTGTGTGAGAGTCATGTAAAATCCTCATTCCAGTTATCATATTCCGGGTTAGGCCATATTCTGGTTTTTAAAAACTTCCATAAACCCCTTGGCATATGCCTGTATTAACCAGAAATACTGGGTTATGTAAATACCTTGTAAATACTGAAATACTCATGTCTGCACATATTCATTTTCTAAGGAATTGTCGTTGAGTGATTACTGCAAAAATTTGGAAGTGATTTAGGGGCACAAATTATCTTCAGAAAGTCTCATAAACCCTTGTCTCTACTTTGCGCATATGCAAATGTGTAGACAGGCTATTATCTCTACATGATCTGTAGCTGTGAACACCTATCTTCCACAGTTAAAACTTCATTAACAGTCTGGGGGCTTCTCATAGGCATAAAAACCACAAAATCTAACAGGACAACTTGCCATTTATTCAGGTTTATGCAATAAAGTCGTGTACATTGCCATTACTTTGCAGCCCACTGCTGTTTAAATTCAGAATATTGTCTGGCACATAAACAGGAATGTTCCCATATGATCCCTCTTTGTGATCTTGCCTTGACCAGATTATTGACCTTAACACTTTCATCCAAAGCAATTTACGTTTGTCAGTTGTGACTTACTAAGGGTCCAGTCTCCACTAGAGCAAGGGCACAATGTTGGCAGCGGAGATTCGGACCCACATTTTTCAGGCTACTAGCATACTAGCCTGGTTCCTTAACCATTATGCTATCGCCGCCATATAGTATCATACAGTACAGTATGTATGTAGATATGTATTTATGTATATGTATGTATGGATGTATGTATAGATGTTCTTCTGTCTCTCTCTCTGTCCATCTTATTATATACGGTGATACTGAACAGATCCATAGAGTAGCTAACTTATCCTGCACAGTCTTTGCCATGGTGTTTGTGCTGGGTGCTTTAGGCTCATTGTGCTGTTGCACCAGATGTCCTGCACAGCTCTGCTTGGTGAGTGTGAAGCCACTGGTCTCTGTCTCCCACCTAACCTAGTCCTTCATCCATTTATTCAGGGTTTGAGTTCTTCGAGGCCAGTGCCAAGGAGAACATCAACGTCAAACAGACCTTCGAGAGGCTGGTGGACATCATCTGTGACAAGATGTCCGACAGCCTGGAGGCCGACCCCGCTCTGACATCAGGCTCACCGGCTACCAAATTGACCGACAACCCGCCGCCCCCCCAGCAGCCAAACTGCGGCTGTTAGTGGCCGACCGTCTAGCCGTCTATGTCAGTGGAGGGAAATTCAGTCTGATAATCAGTTTGTCATCTAAAGAAAAGAAATTAATAACTCTGTCTCACCCTCAGTGACATGCAGTAGCCAGTAGCTCGAATTCCTCGCACACACATTCCTCTCCCTTTAGTGCCAAAATGTTACTTTGGGTAGGTTGTAGGAAAAAAAGTACACTCCTAATGACAGCTTGTGTCAGGCATAGATTGTGCCTTTTACAGTAACGCATAACCATTAGGTTTATCCACATACTGCTAGTCAATACATAGCCAAACTCGTAGGAGTAAGACTACCTTTGCCGAAGCTGTTCACTGTATTTGCTCTTCATTGTATTTTCATTACTTGGGCCCACACTGCATTAGCAACTTGTATCTTCACATCACTGACCTTTATTCTCTCCTCAGTCTGACCTGTAACTGCTGAGGTCCCTTCATAATAGCCCTCAGCAGGACTGTAAAGGGTCAGATCATAGTACATTTGAAAGCTTATTAGTCCCCATGGTTATGAAAGAGAGAACATTGCAAAGAGCTGCACTGGATGCGTAGGGAGACTTTTTTTTTAATCGGACGCAATTGCTTCATTCCCATACACATAGATTCTTCATTAGCTCTAATTACAGTTTTTCTCAGCTGCTTTGGTGCATTTTTCAAATCATCATTAACACCACACAGTTGAAATTGGATTAGCTGCAAAAGCATATAACTCATGTTATCAGGGTGGCAAGTTGTGCTGTCACTGTTATGAGTAAGATAGATAAAATGCTCAGCCTTGTCGATATCACAGTTTTGTATGTAACCATTTCCTTATGAAAATAGACAAGGCTGCAGTTGTCAACCGTGTATGAATTTCAATAGTGAAATGTGACAGTAATGCAGATAGGATATTGTAAGAGATTAGAAAAGAATTCCTATTAATTGTGTACTTATACAGTACTGTGTGTTCATGTCATTTACTGTCATAGAAAGAAGACAGAGCTATTGTACTATACTACAGTAGTGATACATGACATAGGAAAGGAAAATCTATACATGTTAAATTGCATATGATGAAAGGTTCAACACCTTTCTATGTAATGAGCACAGTTTTTCTCAGTTTTGGTGCAGGCCTTGAATCATTGTTCCTGCAATAGTTCCTTCAATCAAGTTTGCTCATCAGTAGGTGCTTTTCATGAAACAATGTGTGCAAACTACACTACACAGTGGATCAAAAGCGCTAGATTTGCTTAAACGAGATTACCTGTCAGAGACATCAGAATGACACAAACGGAATACGTGCTATTGTATATTAACAATATAGTCAAAATGTATAGGCATAGGCATATATACATTTTATACATTTTGTTGCATAGGCATATATACATTTTAACAGCAAAAGTCTCATATTACTGTATGTTTATCGAGGATATTGGTGGAGCAATACAGAATACTTTCACATTACTGTTTGCATCGCAGTTTGTAGCCAGACTGCGTTTGTTGCCATTTAGGAAAAAAAGGACTGCTTTAGAGTAGGGCCGTTCTTACCAGGAAATATACAGAATACATATGCTAACTGTTGCATGTGACTTGAGAATGATCTAATTCCTATATGTTTGAGGTAGGAGCAGACAGACAGTTGTACACACGTAATTACATGGATGTGCAAAAAATTAGATATTGCTGTTACGATATGGAGATTGAACTAGTGCTTTTGAGAATTTCAATTCTAATTGGAGAAATGCACCAAAATGAATGAGGAAAACGTCAATATGTATATGTGTTTGGGGGTAGGTCTATTCCCAGAGAACCTATATTGTGCATTTTGACTAACATGACATGAATTGCCAGTTGAACTCAATCAGTTACATGGCTGTGCAAAAGTATCTGTTGAGAATTTGCCTTTATGACGTGCCCATGCAACTAGATTATGAGAGAAATGAACCAGAGCAACTGAGAAAAACTGTCCTCAGAACATAACGTTCAGATACACTTGCAAAAGGTGATCCTTTTACTATCCCATTCTCACCCCTAGATCCAGTGTTAAATGCACTCTCCTGTGACTATCCTGATGCTGTATCAGCCATTTTATTTTCACATGGAGCAGAATCGTCTGATGCCCATATTGGTAGCACTAGTCCCGTGTCTCTCAGGGGAGAACGTAGGCTATATTAGATTGTGAATATTGATATGTGCTTATTTATGTATACCCAAATTATATTACGCTCGTACAGTTTCACGAAGACAACAAATGATGCAGGTGTGTAGTATGTATGTATTTGTACTTACTGTATAGGCCTATTTTTCCTCTATTTTCTAGATTTGTTAACAACCTGTAGTGTGTTTGTTTTTGAGATGGAATTACCCAGGCTTTCAGTCGACCCTGCCAAACCTGACCCATGAAGACACAAGCGTATATTCCCGACCCACAGTACATTAGTTCACTGAATAAATGTCTCTATGAGAGTGTTGTGCTGCATCCCACTGTATGTCTCAGGTGTTCTATACCTTCTGCTGTACTGTATTTGTGGTTGTGCCAAATGAGAAGCCATAGGTGTAATGATACAGTTCTTAATATACAAAATATTCTCTGACATAACTGTCATTCTGTTGTGTTTTCCCTATATAGCCTTTAAATGCACAGGAAACATTTAACAGCATTCCAGCATTCCATTCCATTCCAGTCCTCTTCAAGTCTGTCTACAAAAAGTTAGAAACATGAATAAATGGTTACGAAGTATTCTTTATGCCTTAAAGGCTAATGATGAAGTGGAAATGAACAAAATACTTCAGATGACAAGGTGAATTGTAAGACATTGATGTAGACATGACTGGACTTGTGCTTGGATTACAACATTGTAACTTTATGACTGCATTCATTCATGTTTTTGAAGGTTGTATCAGCTTCTGCCCATTAGTACAAAAGCATATACTTCTTAACCCTTTATGACTGTGCTGCTTTATGGATACAAACTTTTAGTAATGTTAACAACATTCCTTTTCTGAAAGAGTGGACCAAATCTTTAGTTTAGAAAAAAACAAACAAATCAAAACAAAAAGTCAAACAATTGTAATAATTTGTAATTATTATTATTATTAGTAGTAGTATTACATATTCAGTATGTTCAGTATTGTCAATGTACTCACAAACATGTTTCCCTGCAACTGTTTGTACACATACCTAGCTAAAGCCTGCTTACATAATGGTTTGTTACTATTTATTTATAGTGAATGGATTGAAAGAAGGTATTGGGAGTGGAATTGTCCTGTGTTGATGCATTATGTGTGGAATACAAGGAGAATGAAAGAAACCTGGGAATATTTTGAAAAAGTGAGCTTGTCTGCTACTAAATATCATAGTGGCATATATCCCGTAACTTTGAATCCCACAGACATATGTGAACATATAAAAATCATTTACTTGTTAAACTTTCTAAAATACAATGTCCCTCACTAGCAGGAGGGTTTATTTTTACTTTACTGAGATTATACTACCCCCTTGTGGACAAGCAAAGCAATTAAATGTTTTTTCATTAAAATAAACCCATCTTAACGTCTCAAGGGTTGCAAATGAAATGTCTCTGAATTGGGTTTAATTAATAACACTTAATCTTATAGTATTGCAAAAGCTGATAATACTTAAGTAACTTACTAGTGTAAGTACATGGGACATCTTCGCCTTCAGTAAAATGCAAATGTCTCATAGGAGACAGGGCCCTAATAAAAAGCTCTATTACAACTCTTTATGGAGACATAGAACATAACAGGCCAGGCTACTAACTTTTAATTTATACACTCATACAAATGTAATTTCTAGTTACATAGGCCTACAACATTCAATACATTACTGTATAGACAAGTAGATAACAACAGTAATATAATTTTATAGATAGATTCATTTGTCCTAAAGGAAATTAAGTTACTTCTATTCTAACTTGATATGACTGTGCATCTGGCTGTTGGAGGTAAAAAGAATGATAGTGTGTGATGTTAAACAGGCTTAAAACCTTATCATGTCAAATGTTAATTTTGTAAATTTTTAAACTGTATTGGATGTATTAGGTGTTGGCAGCAAAGAAAGAAACATGCTCCACTGACAGTATCAACCCATGCTTTATTTAATCTGTTGCATATAAAAACATTTTTATTTAATTTTGTTTTTTACAGAAGTTGTATCTTCTACAGTTCTATCCAATAGACTGCAATAAACAAGGAATCCAATAAAACAACTCTATAGTCTTGTGAAATCTCCAGACACATTGGCATCCAAAAAAAGGAATCATAAACCCTAAAAACAAACAAAAAAATAAAGTTCAGCTTGTGCATTCTGTTTACTCTTAGACAGATCCCACAAAACTGAAAGGTACCCATTGATTCCATTGATCCAGGGCCATAAGGGTCTACAGTATGTGTCAAAGTAAGAGTCTCCATTGCTAAAATGATTTTTCATAAAGGTACTAACTCCACCACATCTCAAAACATTTTGCCTTCCATTTTCTCTGGTGGAAAGATAAGTGTTTTTCAGTATTATATTCTTAAGCATATTGCATGACATGGACAGTTTTTTTTTTTTAATCTATAAAGTTGGGGTGAACTTTGTGATGTTGTTGCAGGTCTGTGTAGGTTTCAGTCAGAAAAAAATGCAGCAGCGACTGAAACAGAACATTCTTTCTTGTTACAGCTTCACACTCATGCACTGCAACAAAAACGTGCACACACAGAAACATACTACTGGCCTGTGTACGACGATGACAACAACAACAAAAATGGTTACGTTTTTGTCTTTTACTCATCCAACTCACGCTCTCTTCTCTCGTTGACCCTCCGAGGTCAGACACTAGATAGTTTAAGAAAATAAAACATTGTGTTTCTATTAAAAGACAGGGAACAAACACTACAGAGGGGCCCTGGACTCCAGCTGATAGTATCTCTAGTGCAGTGGAAAGGAAGATGAGAAATCTAACATGGGACACTTAAGGCACAGCCCTTAGGCCAACAACTAGAGTTTGAGTTTGCTCTACAAAAAATAATTTGGACTCTTTTTGTTTCTCTTCCCCACCCCCCACCCCCCTGCCCTCTCCGAACAGAACTAGCTATCAGGAGACAGATATCAATGAAATTAGTTTACATTGAATAAGCATGTATAATAAACATTCTCTCAACAAGAGTTACATAATACGGCAACACCATCACCATAAGGGATGATAGAAATGTAAATCATTTACAACAAACAGCAACATGGTAATAACAATATATATATATATATATATATGTACATATATAATATATTTTACAGCACAATAAATACATGTTTGTAAACAGATTAAATGAGTTACTGTAGTGAAAGTAAGGTTGTCAGGTGATAATGAAAAATGTTGGCACAAAGAAACCAGAAATAAATAAAAGGAAATACCTTAATGACATTATTGAAAAATAAGGACTTTTCATAAGCTAGGTTACTAAATTTGTACATTATCTTTTTATACAGTGGAAAACAATACAAAAATGATTTGGGTAGTCACTTGCAAGTTGCTATTAGTGATGCTACAGGTCTACAGTACTGCGTTGTTATGCCAACAACACATCAGACAAACAATCAATACAACTGAAAAACAGAAGAATAAATACACAATGCTACCAAACAACAATGAAATGGTACTTGTAGTTATAAGAGCAAAAGGTGTCATGAAATAAATCTGATGGTTGGCTGGTTAGAGTGCAGCATTTTTCAAGCCCAGAGAGAGAAATAAAAATTTGGCAATTTCAGGAAAAAAGGTAAATAAAAAAAATACAAAGAGTATTTGGCAGAAGTGGCTCAACGCATCCACAGCCAACTACTTTCACTTCATATTGAGACTGATTGTCCGATGTTTCGATGAAAATGAACAATGTAATCAGAATTCCATTTGGTGATATTAAAACCATACATCAGCAAACTGCACAGATGATCTCATGCAAGTGATGCAGAAAAAGCTGTGCTTTGAATTCAGTAGAATTAATATTAAGGAGCAATAATAAAGATATATCAAGTAATATATATATAAAAAATAAAAATAATTAAAAAAAAGCAGAGCAGATCAGCAAACTAAGGTTCAAATTTAACACCACATTGATGCATACCAAAGTGCTATGCCAACGCTAAGGGTAGTCTTAGTCTGCCTTCACATCCTCTCAGCTGCATCAGCCAATGTAATGATGGTGATCAGTAGGGGCATCCCATAATAGTGACAGCTCTCGTCACTCAACTCAAATCACTCCTCTTCTCCAAACCACACACTCACAAAGACATGAGTAAAAATGCTGAAATGTGCCAGGTCTTTCCAGAATCCTCCATGTGATACATAAATGGGTAACGCTGAAACAAAGGGAGTGCAAAAGTCTGCTCCTCTGTAACCAAGGCAACACAAAAACCAAGGTAGTGGCTAATAGAACAGTGTATCTCTTCGACAGTCCATCAGTCTGTTGCCTTGCTGGTGCCACAGAATAACATTATTAACATAGGTGGACCTTACAACAAAAACTCAACAGGATGAAGAAATGAATGATTTAGGTATGATATCTAGGAAGACTTGAACTTGTTTCACTTTTTAAAAAGCGTGGTTATAAACAGTGGGTAAATCCCCTCTCACGCTTAGTAGCCTTCACTGCTTTTCAAGAAAACATGTTTTCAAAAAAATCACACCTCCGTTCTACTATTTGCACCTAAGCATCAAGACCCAACCACAGTCGTTAAAGTAGTTTTGGCAGGTTCTTTCCAGAACTACAGAAATTCTGTCCTGCTTTTCAACAAAGACAAAAACACTACAAATGGCCTGCATGAACAGTAGGTGGTATTTCACAGAATGAATAAACATATGTTCATATGTTCACAAGAAATTGTTATCTTTCTCTTGGAGTCAAGAGGAGAAATCTACCAATGAGCTCTGGAATGGACTGAAATTGATTTTCCTGAGTGCAAAATGAGTGATGTAGTTTGACTTGAAAAGCGTGACAGAAGGCATGGGGTAACCAGTAAAAACATCAAGAGAGTTGAAGGTGAGAACTGTACACATTTTGAGAGCCTCTTGTTATTTAGGAAAGGAAAAATAACAGTGATTAGAAAAGCAACTAAAACAATGCAGAAATTAAGCTCAAAACTATCAATTAAAAACTCAAACTCCTTTAGTTTGAATGTTGATAGATAAAAAAATGTCTCTTGAGTGCCTTTTGTGTTACGTGTCGGCGGCTTTCACCTTGTTATCTTCCTCCTCCACCTCCTCTTCCTCCTCCACTAAAACACAGGGGTCTGAACTCACCCCTTCTCCCTCTCCCTCCTCTTCCTCCTCCTCGTCCTCTTCGTCTCCTTCCCCTACCTGTTCATCCAGGGGTATCTCAGTAGACTCCGAGTCCTGTGTGCAAAGAGTTTTAGAGTCACTGCAGCTATTGTCCTCCTCCTCTTCCTCATCCTCTTCCTCCTCTTCTTCCTCAGGCTGGCTGCCGCTGTCCTTCTCTGTGTCTGACTCGCCGTCCTCCTCCAGGGTGAGCTCGAACTGAAACTTCTCGGCGCCGGTCCCTGGCCGCCGACCCTCCTCCGTCTCATCCAGGGCAGGCGAGGGGCTCTGGGGGATGGTGCTCTGGTACCACTCCCGGTTGTCCTCCAGAGTGTCCAGGATGTCCTGGGCATCCGGGTGTACCAGGTCAGCCCAAGTCTCCCACAGCGGGTGAACAATATAGTCGATGAAGCCCACCTATAGGAAGGAGAGCAAGAGACAGAGAGAAAGAGCAAGAAGAAAGAGAGAGAGAAAGAGAAGGAGGGAGTTTAAAAACCTGTGGAAGAGTGTGGTCTAGAAAATGAATGAATTCCAATCCAATGCGTGTGGCATGTGTCCATCGACACTACATAAAAAAAGAAGAAATGTGTAATTTTATTAGTGGACAACATAAACTGGCCTGTAAGAAGTCCACATCAGTCAAGTCTAATCTTTTTAGCATGTATATGGCACAGCCCACAGGTGTGCTGCGTGTGGATGCACATACCTGTGATTTCTCCACAGAGGCGTTGTGCTTGTCACACATGGGACTGATCTCCATGCCTCGCTCACGCTCCCGATCGCCTTGGCTGAAGAACTCCTCCATGATGCGGTCAGTCCACTGCCGGTACAGCTGCAGGGGCTTGGTGGGGTTGCTGAGGTCAGCACAGTGCACCATGTTTTGTAAGACCTGATGGGGCATGCATACACACACACACACGCGACACGCGGACACACAGAAATGACATGAAGGACATTAGAACATGAATTTAAAAAAATAATAAAAAAATATGCCACTTTAGTTGATTTTCTGTCTAGACTGCGGGTACAAATATGATATTTGCAGGTACCCATACAGACATGACAAGATTATTTACATTTGACTGTCTACCTTTCAGATGTAGAAGTAATTCTGATTCATTTATGTAAGGATTTAAAAAGGTACATTTTGAATCAGACCTATAAATTGTTTGAAGAGGCAAACTGAAAAGTCCAACAAAATGTACATGACATTCTGGGAAGAAGGTCACTCCCTGTGAAGCACATGAGTCACTCTTGACGTATATGTGGTTCCTGACATACTAGAAAGTCTTTATCATCTACATGGACATAACAAAGCTCTGCTGTGCCTGTGTGTGGGTTGTCATAAATGCTGCTTGATTGAGTAGTTAGTCATGGTGCAGCTGATTATGAAGAGGTTTTCCAACTAGCAGACTGGCAAGTGGCTCAACTAGAACCTACTGAACCCGAACATCAGCACAGAATATTAGCGATGAGGAATTCTAGGAAGAGCTGTTGTGGAAATGCGGCTGCAAATTTTACCTGTATACGATCTGAGTAGTTGTCCAGGAGCAGCACTCCGGAGCTGGTGACTTTTTTGGTTTCTACCATGGTCTTCAAATCGGCCAACAGGTTCATGTGCTTGGACATGTCTGTCGCTAAAACCTTGGGGGGGATTTGGAGTCAGTCAGTGAATAGATGCAAATGCTAACATGACCTAATGGAAAAAAAATCTGATTGCCAGTTTTGAATTATTCTTGAGTTAGACCTGGAGCTACACTCACAATATCAATGACCATCTTCCGCAGGGATTGTCTCTGTTTTTTGGTCAGATTTTGGAAGATGTCACAGTTCTCCTCTTGCAGCAGCTTGAAGCCCACAGCCAGGTGGTGGTTTTCCAGCACCGATGAGTCGTTATACATGAGAGCCAACTCTGAGTCTGAGAGATGGAGAGAAAAAGAGACAGAGAGAAAGTGAGAAAGCGAGAGAGAGAGACAGATAGAGAGAAAGTGAGAAAAAAGACAGAAAGTGGGAAAGAGAGAGAGAGAGAGGAAAGGGAAAAAAACATAAGGAAAAACCAAAGGAAAGTGATTAAAGGGGGCCCAAAGCAGACAGAACAGAAATGGAGATGATGTCCCTGCATGATGATGACATCAGATTGTGCCATGGCCCCTGCTGCTGTGGGGGCTGATGGAATCTCCCTGAATCAGTCAGTCCTCCACACCTTCTCTATGACTCAGAGAGGGGGTACAGAGGATACAGAGGGGGTCTACAGAGACTAACACACACACACGCGCGCACACACACACACACACACACACACACACACACACACATGTGCATGCACACATGCACAAAGTGGCCTTCTCTTGACAACACTCCCATGGTCTCAAACATGGTTACACATAAGACAGCCACAGAATACATAGAGACACACACACACACACACACACACACACACACACACACACACACAAACAGTGCTTCAGGGACTAACTCAGCATGTGACACATTGACTGACACAGACACTCACAGGCACACAAACACACACACACATATACATGTACACACGTGCATGAACAAGGATGAATGAAAGGCACAATTGATTGTATCTGTGAGGCTGAGGTCCATGTGCCCAGTATCCAGTAACAAGTATCAAGGGGCTCGTGTTTACATGCATGTCAGTGGTGGTATAGTTGCATAGAGCTGCTTAGAGATATGGTTTTCTTTTTCATGTATGTATGTATGTATGTTACAGTTTGTCTGGGTTCTTTCAATTATTTTAAATACTTTTTTAATTTATTTTTAAATATTTGAAATACAATTGTGTGATTAATTCATGGTTTCATTTTTATGTCATACATTCAATATATTTCTGATGGTTGTATTATCAGTGCCATATGTGAACTGTCAAGGGACACCACTCACTGGTGTTGATGAGGAACTGGTTGGAAACCCCCGGGTGATCCACATCGTGAATGGCACTGGCAAAAATGGCAGCGAGAATCTCAAGGTCTGTGAAGACCGCCTGCGGTGGGAGAGAATTCACCCGCGTTATCACAGCAGACCAGCAAGCATTCACCTGAAATGCACTGCCAGCTGAACTGCCCCATTCTGGCTAGGAAAAAGCATCACCCAAAACGCAATGGCATGAAAGGAAAGGTGCGCACCTCTAAGGCAGGTGTTGATAGCAGCACATGAGTAGACTGGGCGACATCAGCAGCATGGATATTACTGTGATAGGCCACATCTGCGTGGTAATGGTCTTCTAAAGTCATTAGGTAGGTAATGAAGGTGTCTAGTGGAATTTTAAACGTTTTTAACAAGTCCCTCTCCTGTAGACACAAGAAGAAAAACATCTCAGTTAAAGCATCTGATAAATATTGTGCATATATATATACACACACACACAAACTGTCATGTCCATAATAATATATATACCCAGTGCAGTATGAAATGTAACATTCTAATACCTGGAATATTGTGTACATCATGACTGTTAACGGTCTGTTCCCAGAGAACTCTGTGACTTTGAAAACATTAAGGCCCCATTTGTTTATGTCCTCTAGCTCCTAAAAAAAAGAAAAAAACAAACAAACAAAAAAAAAAAACAGAATTATTGCAGGTAAAAATATACCCATACAAGTCCACAGAATAGCTAGTGTTTAGACATTTGTTTCTGTTGTATATTCACATACTTTCATCTGCATATTGTGTTAATATGCTATGTGCAGTATATGTGTATGGGCAATTCCACGCAAAACTGTCATGTCCATAATGCCAACACAATGTCATGGTATAATATTTGAGCTCTTTCTATTTTATTCTTCTTGGTTGTAGAGTACTTTTCAGATAAACATTCGCATCATACAAATACCATGGCATTTTGTTGGCACTATGGATGAGACAGTTTATGTAGAATTGCCCAAATATATATATATATTTGAATGTATAATAGCAATAAGAACTCATCTGAAACATCTAACACTCCTAAAGGTTGAGGTTGGTGATCACACCTTGGCCAGCTCGTCCTCGGTCTCTGTCTTGACACCGAAGCGGGGGATATTGGAGTTGGTGAGGCTGGAGCTGTGCATGAGCTTCTTGACGCCGCTGATCTGCGACATTGGCCGCTTCTTCTTGTCCTTCTCCTTCTGGGTCTGAGGAGATGGCATCTCCACCTCATGCTGTTTGTCTGGGACACAAAGAAAGACAGAGAGAGAGAGAGACAGAGAGATATTATGGATTTCTTTTCTTTCCTCTCAAAGTAATTTTTTCTTTTAACTCAGGGTTTTCTAAAAGGGCCAAAATGTATTACCAGTATTTCTACTAGTAGAATTTTGCCTCTGATCCACAAAGTAAAATTGTGAATTTAAGATATATCATTAAAGCCATTTTAGTTTTCTTTTCTAACAATAGACATAGTTTAATAACTTATACGATTCCTTGATTTTACAAGAGAGGCTTTTCTGTGACAAAACAAACAAGAAGTCAGTCCTACATTTATTCTAAATTCTTGTTTCCAGATTGATGTTCACAGAACACAATATGGGCATTGACAGCAAACCTGCCCGTTTGACAGTGTGACAATGTGTCAGGCATAAACAGTTTATTAGCCTCCACATCATAAAATCTTTCTCATAAAAGTCATATGAAACAGCCCATTAATGCAGTGTGTTCATAAAAGTCCTATGAAACAGCCCATTAATGCAGTGTGTTCACAAAAGTCCTATGAAACAGCCCATTAATGCAGTGTGTGATAGGTAGGCCCATACATTACAATCTGAGCCTATGAGACCACTATCTCTGCAATTTTAACCAAGAAAACGGGCTAACATCATCATAGTGTTGATTGGTTCTGTGTCTTACCTAAGAACGTGCTCGATATGAACTCCGACACCTGGTTCCCCGACCGGCTCATCTCCGACAGATGGGTGAGCTCTCTGTTTAACATCCTCTTGAACTACAGGGGGAAAATGCAAGGGTGTCAAAAACATATGGCATCCTGTCTGCAGTGGTGCTATTCTGATCTGCTCCTGTGGGGAGAGCTACAACAGATCAGTTTTAACACAAGCTGGTATTATTACAGATTATCAGTGTGGTTGCAACAATCAGTCAACAATATATGGAGTATGATCTTAGTTCTAACAGACTCAACTAAGTCAAGTTAAGTGGCTGATGGGCCAACTGAGTGCATCATTTAAAAGAGAAATCCAGTGTGAATCAATCAATATGTTTATGTTCGAGGTGAGTGCTGTCTGTCGGAGAAGGAATCAGAACATTTAATACAATAGCAAACCGAATAGCAAACTGACAGCTAAAATTAACTTAAAGGGGCATAGGAAAATTAAAGGGAAAATTTGTTTCTGTGCCTCATTCAGTTAGTGTTAGCTGTTAATTTGCTACTTAGTCTATGCTGTTTCTTGTTCTTTACCCGTAAAATGTAACTTGTTTTAAATATCAATACATTTATTATGACTAAGTCATAATGATAATAGAAAAAAATTATGATAGTGGTAAATACTGTTTTAAATATCAGCTTCATCAACTTCAATTACAGAAAATTAAAAAAAATAATAAAAAGCTCATAAACTTGAACCAAAAACAATAACTGATTTTGAAGTGAACGTAAAGTAAACTAATTCACTTAGAGAATTGTGGATGAGACCAGTGTGATATATAGCCATCATATGCATTCCTATCACAAAATACACCTTCATCACTCTCATTCTTTCAAAGCTCCCCTAAACTAATCTCTCCACTTACTTTTTTGCACCAGCCTCTCTGTAATTAAACACACACAAATAAATACAAAAGTACAGACTGTGATTGCCTCCAATGCTAGCAGACCTTGTGCAAAGCTAATTTCACAGGTCTTTAAAAACACTGTGGCCTAGTTTAGATCATCTTAATGGACCTGGCCAAGAATGCTCCCGTCATCATCCCCCATGGTCACATACGCCACAAAATCACCAAAAAAAGAGCTCCACTTTGAGCTTAATTTAGCAACACGCAAATTCCGCACACACACAGACACAGAAAGACACACACCCACTTAGTCACAAACACACTCATTCTCTCTCTCTCTTACACACACACACACACACACACAGGCACACGCACACATACACAGGCACACACAGACATACTGATTTGAGACAGTATGGGGTCAGACATAGCAGACGTTTAGAGGGAGGGGGTGTTAGTGGCAAGAAGAGAGGGGGCTGGGTGGTAAGCAATCAGGAACAATCCGTAGAAAACAATGAAAAAAATCACACTTTAAGCTCCCCAACCAGCACCTCATCAAAAGAAATCTGCATTAGTCAAGTTGTCCATAAACAGAAAAAACAGCTACCAATACAAAACTGAATTCAAGTTAATCCATCAATTCATCACCTACTGTCTACAGTCAATCCATCTATAAAGTCATCTACCTCTCATCTTTCTGTCTTTCTCTGTAGTTATATGTGTCTGTTTCTCCAATTTATCTACCTCATGAGGTTATTTTATGCACACACACTGAACACTAAACACGCTGAACACACTGAAATGCCGTTTACCTTTATATAGCCCCATGACACCGTTAGAAGGTAGTTTGTCTCAGGCATTTTGAACAAGGCGTTAGTAGAGAATGCGCGTCTTTGAACAAGCTACAGTACAATGGCTGTGTGTGAAACGTAGCAAAATGCCTCAGCGTCTCACGTCTCACAGCAATAGAGAGTCCATCCTTAAAATCCTTTCTGTGTGGTGCCAAGCTGGACCAAAGACTCCACATATACCAATCCTGTTCCCAGACCCATCAGCGTATGTAGAGTACTCCATTGTGATCGGATGCTGTATTCCAGGTGAGACTGGCCGTGTGAAGTCAGATGCGCTCCTATGGGCTTCCTGTGCTTGTGTGCTGCTCTGGATGGGGACTACAAAGTGATATGAAGAATAGAGATGCAGGAGCTGGAAGCAAGACAGTGCATCCTCCAGCGACAGCTTCCAAATAAGGTTGTGCTGCCTCACACCGTCACGCATGTAGAGAAGGTGTGTGTGTGTGTGTGTGTGTGTGTGTGTGTGTGTGTTAAGGGAGGGGGGCACGACCAGAAGCTCTGCATGGGTAGCTCAAACCCAGCTCCACCAATTGGATGATGCAGGATGAGATCATGCTTGCAGCTGATTGGTGGAGCTGGTCGGAGGGGTGGGCTGGTCTCAGGAGAGGGTCTCTCTGTAGTTCCTCTACCTCTCCTCCTGCTTCTCCTCCCCCTCTGCTCTCCTGTTTGTGCTGTGCAGTGCAATGAGATGGTGACAGCCTTGCCGAGAGAGATACACTCTGTTCAGGAGTGCAATGACACAATACACACTTATGGCCTATCAGGGGAAATACCCTACTTTCATTTCTCTGTGTGTGTGTATGTCTGTCTATCTATCTATCTGTCAATCAATCAATCTATCTATCTCTCTATCTATTTGTGTATGTGTTTCTCAAATACATCTACGTGTGTGTGTGTGTGTGTGTGTGTGTGTGTGTGTGTGTGTGTGTGTGTGTGTGAGTGAGTTCACATGTGTGCCTGTGTGCATATATGTGTGCGCCTTATGTCATGGGGATGAGGTAATCTCCATGACATGAATTTCTGGGAAAGAAGGAATTGTCTCATCGCTGGTCATGAAATATTAAGTCTTGCTAGTGATTCACTGCCTTCTCTCAAAGGGCCAGGCAAAATGGAACATATGATTTGATAGAAACATACAAAAAGCCATTAAAATAGAAAGACATGCATGGGGGTGGCAGGGGGTTGTGTGCAAAGGTAAACACTCATGAATTTATTGTTGAAGTTACTGCTCCACTGTTAGCACCACTTGACATATGATTGAATTAAAAGGGGCTTTCATAGTATTTATGACTGAGCGAGACAGTTTAACTGGCTGCAATCAGAGACTCGAAGGGGTGAGGGTGGGGTGGGGTGGGGGAGGACACACGGAGATGACTTCATTTTGAAGCCTTGATGAGGCACGCTGGCTTCAGATATGATGAGCGCTTGATGAGGCACGCTGACTTCAGATATGATGAGCGCTCCTAACGTCTTCATCCCAAGGTTAAAAGGGTTACGGATCCCTTGACGGCACTTGGTGTGTCTGTTTATGTTAGTGAGCAGTATGTGTGTGTGTGTGTGTGTGTGTGTGTGTGTGTGTATGTGTGTGTGTGTGTGTGTGGGTCTGAGAGACCGAGAGAGGGAGATGAGCAGAGATATAAATTAACTCTGAGTTTCTCTTGCTTTATGTGTCCTAGAAGTTTGTGCACTTGCAAGTCAATGATGTATGATAGCGAAGGTGTTCCAGGTTTAGATGACTGCACACCATCTGTGAGAATAGTGTCCTACATGCAGCGAAGGAGACTCAATCGCTTACCCCGATGACAGTCTCTTCAATACTTGTGAAGTTAATGAGATGTAATGTGATGAAATACTAACTCTGTACTCCACGGAAGATTTCTGTACAGAACCGTTAGCGATGTGAGTGGCTCTACGTCACCACAGACTGACTTGAGAGACTAAAACACTGTCAGGAAGCTGATGGATTTTTTCTTCATGTGGGAGTGAAAAAAAAAAAAAAACATCTCTGGGATGACTTCACACCTTCACTCTCCAGTGAGTGCCCACAGCATTCTGGGTAATTTACAGCTTTGGTAGGCCAGATGAGGTAGTCCAGTCTCCAGCTATGATAGATATGACACCTCTCTTTTTTCTTCCTTTCTTTCTTTCCTTTTTTATCAACCTCTCACGCCCAGTAATAGACCACTGTCCCACAAGAGTACAGGCAGTCCAGGTTTCTATTGTTAGACCAGCGGGGAGGTGTGAACACACTAACACACTCCCTGGGAAAACAAGTAGGAAGGAATAAAACAACAACACATCACATTTAACTTAGACTTCTGGTGTGGAGTGTTTTATGGAACATGTACCCCATATAGCGATTCCTTCTGGAATGCTGATAGCAGGTTCCAAATGGGGAGGTGGTGTGTGTGTGTGTGTGTGTGTGTGTGTGTGTGTGTGTGTGTGTGTGTGTGTGTGGGTTGGGGGGGGGGGGGGTGGGGGGATGGGGGGATGCAATGTTTTCTGGGAATAGAGAAAACTTAAGGGAGCAGTTAGATCACGTTTTGAAGTGATTCTTCTAATTGTTTGACTGTTCAGGCTTTAGTGAATAATTTGTTTATGTTTGTGTGTGTGTGGTTGTCTCTCGCGCTCTCTTTTCTGTGTGTGAATGTGTGCGTGTGTATGTGTGTGTGCCTGCACTGTTGATGGAAGTGGTGATGGGAAATCTGTGTGTGTGTATGTGCTTGGAGGTGGAAAGGGCAAGACACATTTAGTTCATCCAAATTACGGGACTGACACCAAGAGAGATTTTGTGAACTACTGTCCAGGGACTTTCTTATGTTATTCTGCCAACCACTAATGAAACAAAGCTCCCAGAGCTGATTTATTCATGACTAGAAACACAGCTAAACATGTCTTAACACATCTGACAACACTTTTTGCAGTACAACAAAAAGTTTACTCTGATGTGCCCATCCACTGGAAAATCAACACCAACAGTATCTGACTCATTAAGTGCGCAAGTAGTTTTTCTTGATTCGCTAAAATGCATTTCATTAAGCTGGGATCCACATGATATTCAGTCTCACAATGCCGCATCTTTTGGAAATGTGTTCACACTTTTTCATTGGTTTAAAACTGTTTTTTAATTGTTTTTCCCCCATCCTTTTTCAAATCAAGGGAAAGAATACAATACATGCTGTGCTATGCTTGCTTTTCTTTCAATTAACATAATTATGATTATTTAAAGTATCAACAAATTTAATTCAAATGAATCATAAACTATCCCATGGTAAAAGCTTGTTGTCCACTGTGTATTGGTTGGTTGATTAAATGCATGCAGTGACCATTTTGGCCAGAGAGCTTTTGCTTTAGACCTATGTATGAATTACTTTAAAAATGTATCCGAGTTGACAGAGGCATTTAAGCAACTGAGAAAAAATGTATCTGACTGAACGGTATGAACATCTGATGGCTACAGACTGTATTAGCCTGGACAACTGCATATTAATCATGTTACAACTGGGAGTTGATATTCAGTTTAGGACCAATGCGATGAACTCATGGCACCTCTCTACCTGAAATGAATGAGACCACAGCAGTGCATCACTGCTAAGGATCACAAGCAAACAAGCATCCTGACAGGCCCTGTGTGCGTTGCCATGGAGACCCTGAGGCAGCCCTGTGAGTGGCTGTGATGAAGCGTGTACGTTCCCGCAGACCTGTTTGCCTCTCCCGCTCCACAATGGCCAACCTCTCTCCCTTTTCCTCTATTTCTCCTTCTTCATCTCCCTCTCTCTCACTCTCTCCTTCTTCCTCTCTCTCTCTCTGTATCTCCCTTCCTCTCTCTCTTTTCTCTCTCTCTGTATTCCCCTTTCTGTCGAGCTCATACCTTCTAGCTTATTATTCATTTTGATCAATGCTAGGACCATATAACCATGCTATTTTTTCCTGTACTCTGTGGCCTCTGCTTTTTGTGGAGAAGGGGTAGAGAGAAAGAGACAGAGAGAGAGAGAAAGAAATAGGGAGAAAAGGAGAGAGACAGAGAGGAGAAGGAGAGAGAAAGAGAGAGAGAGAGAGAGAGAGAGAGAGAGAGAGAGAGAGAGAACGACCAAGCAGCTCATCAGTATGCAGAGCAGCTGGGCCCTGTGCTGGAGGTTCTGAGCATGCTCAGTGCATGCCTACATGACGATTTGCTGCTGTTGCTGGAAAACACCGAGAGCAGGATGCCATAGAAACAAGGGCTGGCTTGCTATGCTACATCTCTATGAGGTGAACCACCAGGGTTTCTTTCGTCACATGAAAATACGAGACGTCCCAGACTCTCACTACCTCACCTCACCTGCACCACGTAATGAGAACAGTGACAAGAGAACAACCTTCCACTGGCAATGTAGCATGGAGGTACATGTCACCTGAGAGCTAGGACTCTGCTGATATGATGAACTGTTCCCCATAATGGTAGAAAAGAACAACAATAAACCAAAACAATGGCACGGTTTCAAAAGTCTATACTGACAATACACTGTATGTTGCTCCAAGCAGGACATGAAAACAAGACGCTATGACCAACCACGCTATGACCAACCAGTTATCTGACTCATGGCAGTAGAGTCTAACCCACATGTTGCAGGTTCTTGTTCAGCACTTGAGCAGTCTCAGTGTATCTGACAGCGGAATTACAAAACCAGTCTTGCTATAAGGTTTCATATAAACAGAGATAAACTTAAGAGCACATAAGGTCACATAGGGTCTCAGACAAGGCTTACCTTGTTGGAAGCCATCTCGCTGACTGAGTGTCTGGTCTGCAGGGTCTCCAGCTGGTCCAGGCACCAGTCCAGCTCCTCCAGGGTCTCAGTGGCCAGCTTTTGGTAGGCCTCCTCTGGAAGGGGGAGAGAGGAGGGGAGAGGTGGGGGGTCAGTCCGGAGCCGCTTCAAGGGGCTAGCCGTGGCGGCGGTGGCGGCCATAGTCATGGACGCGCGGGGAGGCTCTCCCCCTCCTCCGCGTACCGCCATGTTGTTGGGAGCTCCTGGCTGGATGCATGGGCGGTTCTTCATGCCGAGGTGCCCTCCTTCTCCTTCTCCTCCTCCTCTACCTCCTCGGTGGCGGGGAATAAAGGGGCCTTGTCCGTGGGCCGAGCCCCAGCCAGACGGCAGTCCTCACCAGTGGTGGTGGTGGTGGCAGTGGAGGAGGTGGAGGTGGCCGGAATCTAGAGGGGAGGCCCCGACCGCCAGTGCTCAGCTACCACCAGCGCCACACAAGGGCAGCTTACACAGCACGACGGGACCAACACAGGGCAGGGGAGAGGGTCCTATGCCCGCGAAACACAGATGCATACACACGCATACAGGGGAAACGTACAGCGTCTCCACGCAGGAGGCAGCTCACACATACACACACGCACATACAAGCACAAACACACACAAACACTTGCACACACACACACATACGGTATATACTCAAACAAGCAAACAGTCACAGTGAAGCACGTTGCTGTAAAGCTCGTCAATCCAGCATACTGTTTAGGCCAGAGTTGTGTTCCCCATCTTCCTGGAGAGTCGGTGGGGTGAGCAGGCCCATGTCGGTGAGAAAGAGATGCGGGTACTATGTCCACAACCTGTCAGATGCAACATCGCTTCATGTCCCCACAGTCTGACCCATAACAAAGGAGAAAGCAATGGTGTGGAGTGACCACACACACATCGCGCGCGTCCACGCTTACACACACACATATCCACACAACATATGCTTGCCTAACGCTAACAGGGAGCCTCGAAGATGGCTCTGCTCCTCAGCCTAACAGGGTTAGTCACCCATGCAGAACGAAGGGACGGTCGCATCGGTTCGATTCCTACCGACACCTCCTCTCCTACCCCACTCGTCCACTGTCCTCCTCCCCCTTCCCTTCCTGACTTCCTTGCAATTTCTTCTTCTTCTCCTTCTCTCTCCTCTTTTAGCGAGAGGACCCACACAGATGCACGGTGAGGAGCAAGAGCAGCAGGCTGCTATAGCTGAACATGAGAGAAAAGGGGGGTTGGGTTGGGAGTGGGGGGTCAGCAGCGACACCGCTTCCTCATGAAACAGGACCCACAGCCTGGGAGAGGGAGAGCGTAGAGAGAAAGAGAGAGAGAGAGAGGAAAAGAGAGACAACGAAAGAGAGAGATAGAGAAAGCAAGCTGCATGGTGGCTGGGGATGAGCAGTGGGGAAATCCTGGCCTGAAGTGGAGCCGAGTGGAGTGGGAGCGAGTGTGTGTGTATATGAGGGAAAGACACAGTGGGGTGCTGAAGGAGACCTCTGTAGTCTCCCCACTGCTCTAGCACTCACAGTCCTTTCACAAGTTTCTCACAGACAATGTGCTCAACTCGTGTTGTGTTTTGGGCTCAGTGTACTTAAAAAAATGGACTGTTTTTCTGTGTCCTGATCCATCTTCTCTGATCCCCCTGGAATCCACAGATACTGTCTAACACAACATACCACAATGCAAGGACAAATGATTGTATGGGAAGATGCTTAGTATAGATGCTTAGTATAAATAGTATAAATGTGATTTGCTTAGTTTAAGTCAAATAAAACATGTAATATATAGTATCAAATACTAATTGATGCTCTTGGAGGTAGTTTGTTTATTTAATGAACAGCAATTTAAGGAAATATCTTGACTATCTAATGTATAATTATGTTCTATTATTATTTTCAGTTTATAAGGATTTCTTGCTCTCCTGGATATTTATCATTTTGGATGTATTTTTGTTTTTTTGTGACTTGAGGATCTTTCATTTGAAGTGTTATAGAGTTGGTTAGAGTTAGAGATAGAGTTAGTTATAGTTGTAATACTATAGTTGTAATACAGGAAACTAAGCACTACATTAAGTAGTTTGTTTCTGTCAGTTTTTCTACAGGTTTCAACAGCCTATATTTAAGAAGAAAGTGTGATTCAATTCATAGCCCTGTTGTTCGCAGTCAGTGAGTGTTGGTAGGAAAAAGAACGAGAAAATTAGATTCAACATGGACTGAATAGTGAACTGACAGCTAACACTGACTGAATGGGGCACAGAAACTCACTGTCGGTTTCATTTTCCTATGACCCATTCAGATACCCTTTCCGGCAAAAAAAATAATAATTTCACAGGTTTGCGGAATTTAGTGAAATTTACAGATTCTACATGCATAGGATATACTTCCAAATCATGCTATAAACTACAACAAAAGTGTCCATTTCTTCTCAATTAGAAGACACACTTTAAGCAAGTGACATGGTCCAAATGAAAAGCACTGCAGTGGTGTATCTGCAATTATGATACACAACATAGACTTAAAAAATACAAAAATATGTATTTTAGACATACTGCACAATATTTCACTCGATTTTAAGGCCTTTAATTCATGTTCTTAAATTGTAGACTTTATAAGATCAGAAACCCTGTGTCGTGCTGTTCACAAAAAGAATGAAACCCCTGTATCTCAAAGGACACTTCACTGAGTGAGGTGTGTGTATGTGTATGTATGTGTGTGAGATGTATGCAAGTGCATCGCGACAGGTTTGAAATAGGGACAGGAGTCAAGTCTGGGTCCGAGTGTCACATGCATGTTCTCAATCGTGCCTTGCGAATGGCCAACAAACATCACCCGCACACTATGGCAACGGCACCCCCGTGTGACCCCAGATTCTTCCTTTCTCACACACACTTAACTCTCTTCCTCCTTTTCATTCCTCCCTCAAGTTCCCCCTTACTCCCCCTACCCCCCTTTCTTTCTCTTCTCTCTTTCTCCCCCTCCCTCCCTCTCTGTCAGTCTCTCTCTGTCCTCCATTCTCCTATGGAAGTGAAGCCTGGGGTGCCACTCTTTCTGAAAGGGACGCTGCTGACGTCAATGACATTCTTCTCATGCTTAGTGCGACATCAGACACCAACCCTGAGAGGCCACTCTACGCTACAGACAGCAGGCTGGCTGCAAATCCTGGAGTGGACTTCACTTCACTGCCGGACCTGGACAGTTGGTCTGGTAACACAGGAGAGCAATTTAGAAACAAACTACCAAGAACCTTTTAGTTCAGGTGTCTTTCTAATGATGCACAGAGATATCCAATATTACCACACTACAATCGGTCCACCAAGGATGCTAGGTCATTACAGATATAGTATAGTCTATATGTCCTTTATGACCCCTATATTGTGTGTATGGGTGAAACATAAAGGAACTCTCTCAACCAGCCAACTGGAAACTGCGCACTAGAAACCTGCCAGAAGCGTTTGAAGTGTTAAAAAGAGAAGTGGCAAGAGAGGCCTCTTTTGCAGTATGGTGCCAGTGAAACGTCATCACTTCATTTAAAATGTCAGGTGTTAATAACTGATCTGTCTGTGAAAGACTGAGGTGACAAAATAAACAAAGTCTAGGTTCGCCGAAGAAATATGACTCACAGCCAGTTCGCAGTTCATGTTTAGTTCCAAATAGAACAAATCATAGATAAATAAATAAATAAACCACACAAGCTCAAATTTTAAAGTTTTCCTCTGTTGTTTTCAGCCAGTAGGATGTTCTGACATAACTAAATTCAATTGGATTACAAAAACCTGAGAAAACCGATTTATGAAGTGAGATAAATGACTTATAAACAGCTAATCCTATTATATAAAAAAGCAAACTGCTTCTGAAACTCTCACAACTTCAAGATTATGGTTTGTATTTTTTAACTGACTATTTGCTTATTTGACAACAGGCCTGTGGTTGATAATATATAATAACTGACTATCATTTCTTTAATTTTGCTTTCCAATAAGCACTCACATAATGCCATAACTTGCCATTATGGCACTTGAGGACATCTGGTCCTCTCAGGTAAGTGTGACATTAATCTATATCACTGCTCATTAGTATCCCAGCAGCAGACAACTTTTGTCCATGCTCTGATCACCCTCTGTGTTGCTAAGCTCCCCCTCTTCCTGTCTCCATGGTATGGATAAGGAGTCGTTTTGCTATGGCTGGATCTATAGATTGCCCAAAGTGAGCCGAGTCAATCAATAAATTGATGGACACTTGATAAATTAGGTGATTGAGGTGAGCAGGGAAGTCCTTAAAATCACATCCCCCCACCACAGCACTTCCTGTGGCTATGCTATCAGTAGCACTCAAGTTAGGACCGTTTCCTAAACACACAGAGAGGGGAGCCATGTAAGAACACAGAGAAGCACTGTATATAGCCTGTATAAATTGTATATTGACAAAAAGAATAATAATTTAAAAAAATACAGCATAATGTAACATAAAGATATGCTATACAGTATAAAAAAATACAGTATTAAACTGAAGAAAATGTTAGGCCTATATTGTCATCTTTGAAATTTGTTTCTTTACTTTTAAGTCTTTCTCTGCCTTTCTTGCAGTCTAACTTTCTTCTTTTATGTTCAACTTCCATGCATTTGCTCACTGATGTAAGCAGTGTTGTTTAGAGAGTACAGCACACACATTTCTGTGAGGTCAGTAGGTTAAGGAGTGTATTCCTCAGATACCAGAGTAAGAGGCCCAGCTGAGACATGATATGTTAGGCTGGTTCACATGCTACCAACCTCATAGACAACCATGCAGCTGTGCTGAGCAGAGCAAATCTAGGAATATCGCTGAAGGACGCTGCTATTCTGTAGCTGAGGTCCTATTTTCCGTTGAGGTGCGTTACATACAGTACATGTGCACTGATAGGATCACTTGTTTTTGGCACCCCCTACAGGATACTAGATGTCATGACAACTCAGAGTGGCAACAAAGGCCTTTGCACTGCACAAGGATCCAAAACGCACACAGTCTCACATGTACACTAAGGTGACCAGACCTCTGAGATGAAAATCCATTTTCCTTAGGAACTGGGGACATTCTGATTTCTACAGTCAATATCATTAAAATAAGTAATATTTAAGCTTTCAAAGTCGGGGACAACATATTTTACCAGGCAACAGAACATCTAAAACGGGGAAATCGGGGTTGTCTGGTCACCCTAATATACACGCAAACATACAGAAGACATACATATGCACATGCACACATATTCATAGCAAAATATTGACAATTATAACTGTACCTGAGACTGAGGTCTTTGTGATGGATGGGGGGTTGCACATGGGCGATCTCCTATGGAAAAGATGACATATTTAGATAAACTATTCAGACAGTCAAGGCTGTATTTTTACACTGAAAAATGGTATCATCCAGTACTCCCCGTCTCCCCTGTGTGACAAAAACTCTCTGAGTAATTCAACCAAGAAGAATTTATGTTCGGAATTCGGAACCAATATGTGCGCCGCGATGTGCATCATGATTTAAAAAGCATGTGTGGTTTATATTAGAAAAAGTGGTGGGGGCAATTTTAAGGTTTCAGAAAAGTCCATACCATAAACTACGCCCTTGCAGACACTCATGAGTGCATAAGCATGTAAATAACATTACTCACTTGTTAGAAGGCCTTTCTTGTTGAACATTAGTTAATGCAGCAAAATTGTTCCGTACAGTTCTCAAACTGGCCAGAACCTGAAGGAGAAAGATGTGGGGAGGATATCATTTAAACACAGAGGAAGAAATATCAACAATTTACAGGACAGGAAAGACTTCACATCAGACTCTAAAAGATTTAACATATTAGTTCATTCACTTTAAAACCATCTGTAGAGTGTGCATAATCCCTTACAGGAAGTTTCAACTGAATCAGGGTCTGAGCAACTGCAGTAACTGTGCTCTTGTGCTTGGTAAGATAACCACATGTTTTGGGAATGCCCCACAATTGCAAATCTGTGGACTATGGTGGATGAACAATTAAAAGTGCTTAATATTAATGTCCTATGAACATCATACTTGAAACACTGTAAATGCTAACCTTGAAGTAAAGTCAACTGGTACAACAATTTTATCCAAAACGACATACACTTATATGTCTATGTAACTGATCCACGATGCACAGAAGTATACTTGACTGAACTTTTTGTCTTACCATGGAAGTCATATAAATACTCTTTTTGTAATCATTTTGTCTGTATACCCCCCCCCCCCCCCACACACACACACACTCTATCCATGTTTTTGAAAACTGATAAAGAAATTGTTCACAAAAATGAAAAAAAAAACAAAAAACAGTGACAGTGTATTGAGGTCTGGGATTGATATGAAAACAGGAACGTATGAGAAGCTTACTTCGGGATGAATTATCTATTCTGAAATTATTCAAACCACATTGTAATGTCATCTGGAGGTTGCTGGCATTATCACAAGGACCACTGGTGCTTACCTGTGCAAATGGAGTTACAATCATGTCATCCCCATGACTGTGGAAAAAGATAAGACCATGTCTGTTACCTTTCAGCGCTGATAACACATAACTCTGCATAAACATTTAGCGTGTGAGCAGTGGGCCAGTACATGCAATGTAAACTCCAGTCTGGGTCAATGGTCTTGCAGATGTCTTGCACATGTAAGATATAATCTTAGCGTGATATGAACTTCAGAGGCCTAGATTTGGAGCAGCAGGATGTAGATATTACATGGAGAAGCGTGGCAGCCAATCAACAGCTGAGCACACGTCATGCTCCTGGGGTAGAGGATGGGATAGATCAGGGCTGGAGAACTTTATCTCTGGCAGCCACATGAGCTGCAAGTTATCCAGATATGGAAGAACTTGCACTGTGTACGTTTCTCTGCTTACTGTAATACTGTCCCTTGGATGGATTACAGATTGGTTGACGGTGTGCAAACTCCCACTTTGAAATGTTGATGTTTCTTGAGATGTGCGCAAAACACACAAATCACCTCTACAGTCATTCCACTGATGTCATAAATCAGAAGCTGTACTACACCGGAGAGTAAAATCCACTTGTGTGTAAAATGCAAGGGCACATTCTCACAAGCCAAATAAGTAATCAGCTGCTTACAATACTAGTATACTCATCAAAGGCATTGCATGGGCATGTAACACACACAATGTACCACACATCAATGAAACAATATTTTGATTCATGAATCTAAGAGGACTGCATATCTTATTATTACATTTCAGCATAAAAATGGAAAAAACCCTTAGTGTCTTAAAAGCAATGGCCTATGCATAATTCAGAAATTAATCTGTTAAAGGGGGAACTTTTGGTCAATAAGCCATCCTCTGGAACCAGATAGCCCCGTGGGTATATGACAATAGTCTAAGTCAACTCAATCCTATCAGGGCTTCTGTGTGAACAGGTAAAATGATCCTCCAGACCATGAATGGTGATCTGCGTACTGTAGGCCCACATGGACCTTGTATATGTCATTAAATGGAAACTCTGTAAGGTTTGAAGTGGAAAGATGCTGAATTATTTAGTCTGACTGCACGTTTAGTTTGTAAAACAACCCTTGTACATTTACTAAATTAGACATAACCATTTGATGTTAAACACAAACGCAATAAAGTAATGTGCCTTGTGTTTTGCAGAATACCTCTCCACTACAGATACCTGATCAATTGTGACTATCATGATAATGTGCTATAATTCTATTCTTATGTGCCGTCTCCCTAACACTGTTCATTTAACTTTTTGGGAGAAAAAAAAAACATACTGGAAAGAGGAGATAATCCACGGGTATACTTCAAAATGTAATACTGACAAAAAAGTTTCAGTGCAGTGCACATCAATTTTGTTCCATTTCCAAGACTTCAGCATGTTCATTTTCTACTATGTTTATTTCAGTATGTTTGTTTCCCACATTGACTGACAAAGACTGTGAAACGGAAGAAAACACTGTCACTGCGTCAGCAGGCATTACCCAATGACTGTCGCTGAGGTCAGGCTAATCAGAACTTAAATAAGAATGGACGGCAAACAGGACTGGATGGCAAGCAGCAGCTTCCGAGTTATTAAATCTACAAGATCCCTAAATTAAATTCACTAGCTCCAACAACTTCCTATGAGGAGGAACTATGTCTCCCACTTACACACACACACACACACACACACACACACACACACACACACACACACAGGCACACACACACATACACACACAGACACACACACACACACAAATATCTACACACGCACGCATGCACACACACTTTTTCCCAGATAATTATTATAATTATGACTGTGCTGTCATCCTTGGCTTGCCTGGGCAGGTACTCACATGTCGCTAGCGATGGAGGAGTTCCGGGACATGGACTTGGGTGACAACTCGTAGTCACTGTCTGAGCGGTACAGGAAGGATTCCCGCCGCTGGCTGTGGACGAAGTTGGCCTGCAGGATGAGGCCTGACCCAGGGCTCGCCATAGGGTCCAGGGGGCTGCGTCCTGACGACGTGCCATTGTCCACATCGAAGCTGTGAGAGAGACAAGAGAGGATACAAGAAGAAAGTGAGAGCAGGGCTTAGGGAGTAAATATCAGTGGGTGTGTACGGTGTGCTTCCATTATTTTCATAAAATAGATCCCATAACTTCTAAACAAACACGTACATTTACTCCATTAATCTGTAAATGTATCAAAGCCCCCCAAAAATCCTGCTGTTACATGAAGCCTTTCATACACTTTAAGTTCCAGGGCACAGAGTATGAATCAGCACACTGATTAATAGTATGCTTGAGTATAAATCACAGCAAGCCTATTAATCAAGAACTGAGGGTCAATGAAGTGCTGTTCTGATGTGCTGTTCTTTTCAGAGCTTTACAGCTCTTGAAAGACGGGGACTTCTCTCAAAAAAAACTTAACCCTTGGGTCTTTTTTCCTTGGGTTTGCCAGATACAACAGCTATAATTTTCCACAAGGAATATGTTAGCCTGGAGTTATGTAAGACAGAATAGAGGGAAAAATTAAAAAATATATTTTTTAGTGTACAAAAACATAATAAAGCTGAATCAAAAAATTAAACCTCCCATTGGGACACACACAGAATTACAATTCAAATTTAAATGGTAGGAATCAGATTTTTTTGCTGCGGACTGCAGCAGTTCATATACATTATGTATGTGTAGTGTTTCACAATACAAATTTTCACTACATTTTATTATTATTCATCTAACTCATGAATTAACTCATGAATCCATTTATGAAGTTCCTGCACAGCCCTACAAGAGGATGAGCTGGTGGAAACCCCTAGTAGATGCATGTACTGTGTCAGCATGCCTCACCCAGGTGATCCTCTTAACTGCCGTTGCCTAGCGGCACGTAAATCCCACCCTTTCCTGCAGTCTCAAGAGGACTGATTCACAATGCGTCACAACACAAATCCCCTCGGAGGGATTCCCTTTATCCTCACTAGCTGCCCCTGAGGCTCTAATCATCATCATCATCATGGCTGTGGACGACGTCATGGTTATCATCTTCATTATACGTGGCACTCCTGTGAGCCCAAGAAAACAAAGCCCAAGTGACAAGATTGGCCTTTCCATAATCATGTCACAAAAGCTACATTGGTGTGTCGGAGCCCAGCGAGAGGGAACACAGCGATCAGGTGCATTGTGGTTTGGGGAACAAGGTACACCGTGCACCTTTTACGCACACACACACACAAAGAAGGAAACTACAATAGAGAGCTGAAGATAGATGAAAGTGAAGGTGTGAAAAATAAAAGAAAGTGGGAGCTGTGGCAAAAGTGGCAACATCCCATGACATCATCTCTCCATTCAATTCCCCATCTCTCTGCTGCTCATTGCCTGCCTACCAACCACTGTCCTACCATGTAAGAGCTGGAAAAGACCATCAAAGTATCTTTAAATATAATAAAAAAATAAAGAAAATAAAAAAAATATATATTTTACTGTTAACAACATTCTTATTTGCAATATAAGTGTATAAACTAGTCTGGTTTGGTCAGAGGGGGGCACTGTGCTACTTTTGCCTAAACCTGGGCTACTTTGCCTGGGACTCAGCCCCTAGTCCTAGCCCCTCTGCGGCTGTTTCTGTCCCAGTCCTCTGGATACGGTAACATGCAGCACAACCTCATTTTAATTAGGCTCAGACGATCGATAGCAACCCAAACTGAGAGAGGGTAAGAAAATCACACTGGGATGGGCACTGGTCTGAGAACAGCATTGCTGGCTGAAGTAGGAGTGAGCTGCACTTACTGTTTGGGTGGGGGTAGGGGGGTAGGGGTGAAAGGAGAGGACAGACTCAAACAGCCATATGAAGGAGTAAGAAGGGTCCGCTTGGAATGTTAAAATGGAAACCCTTTGAGAACAGCTCTGATGCTAATAGCTGAAGTGACTTCGCTAGGAGCTGATGTCTGCAGAGCCTCCCCCAGGTGCTATCACTCCATGCTGACTGGATTACAACCTGGTGTAGCTAACTCGCCAGCCATGCATAATAGATGACTGGGAATTCTGTAGGAGTAAATGTAGCCCACATCACAAGCAGCCAGTGAGGTGGATCCCATTCCAAACACATACTCTGTTCGCACACAGGATGCCATGGGCAGTTTCCGCCATTCTCAGTCTTTGATTTAAGATAAACAAATGCATCCTGATGTGTTATCTTTCTTTGTAAGAATCATACTTGATGACTCACTGTGATTTTTCACATTGTACATGCTACTGGGTTTATGGGCACATTTAATCAGACAGATCAACAACAAAGCAAAACAAACAAGAAATGCTTGGATTTTTGTAAAAGTAAACTATGCAGTTAATGTTTTGCCATCAATTATATCAAATCATGCAGTTAAATGTTCTACCATCAGTCCAAAATCTGGTAACATGCCCCAAGTGTTTTGACCTTGTGGGCCAGGCCTAGTTTCCTGGACACAGGCCTAAAAAAGAGCTTGTCCAAGAAAAATGTCACGTCTCCTTTCCACTCCTTTCCCCCTCCTCTCTATCTCTCTCTCCCTCCCTCTCTTTCGTACTCTCTCCTTCATTTTTCTCCATCAGCACAAAAGAGTTGACTGGTGAGAGTCCATCTGTTCCTTTGGCTCCAGGTCACTACGTGCTTAAATAAGTGGCTGATGCAACAAACCTCCACATGCCTGCTGTAAATGTATACAGCTAACATACAGCTGGAGCAAGAGAGTAATTACATTTTGACCTTTCTGATAGGATATGACTGATGTACAGCAGACAGCCTGACAATGTAATTGAAGGTAACTTGAGCTAGACAGCACAGGATTACTGCTTCACTGACATTCCATTTTTGGCTCTGAAGCTCTTCATTAGATTTGTGACTGTGACAAAATCTCACGCTAGTGCAATTTTAAACAACCCATTGGAGCAGTAGGACTGAATGACAAAGGTAATTGTGCGTGTCATAGGAAAACTCTGATGTTTGTGAAGAAAAAAATAACATATATTTTCTGGTTGGGTACACTTGAGGGTGGGCTAGGCCCAAAAGGTTTGTAGCCCACTTCAGTCCTTTTGTCCTTAGACCTTATCTTTATACAACACTACACAACATCAGCAATTGAGTCTCTTGGCCTCCTATTTTCCATGTTTGTGAAAAAAATAAAATATTGAGAATTATTACACATATGTTCCAGCACTCATTCTCTGTCAGACAGCTGGTCAGCTTCCTTGACTAATTGGTGCCAGTTCGTTCAGCCATGTGAGTACTTTAAGCTGTCATCAGTACTTACGTTAAAACACTAATTAAAGTTATGCACTCAGGCGCAGAATATCTCTCCGGCATGTGAGCCATGTTAATTGTGCTTCAACTGAGAAACGCAATGGTAACATAGATTTCTCACTGCCAATAATATCCAATGATAGCATATACATACTCGGTTTCTGCAGTTTAGTAACTAAATCACCTCTGTGCATTGGCTCATTAGAGTAAGTAGAGCTTTGAGAAACACAAGTGATGTCGTAAGTGATGGACAGGACGAAGACTCTGGAGGGTAATAATCCAAACTCTGACTATAGACCATTCACATGCCCTATGACACTAGCTCAATGCATTCCATTTAAAGCTCTAAGAACGAGTCCAAACAGGGAACCGATCGGACTTGTCAGGAAAGTAACCTCTAAAACAGGGGTGGGGAACGTTTGGCCCAGGAAAGCCTTTGATCCAGCCCATGAAGGCAAGGCCATTTGGCTGAGAAAAACAAAAATGAAATGAATCTGTTAAGAGATTGGCAATGCAGAATGTGGTCTGGAAGTAGTAATGTTTAAATTTATTCAGAACTTTCAGAATGTGACGCTAAGACTGAAAATGTTATTACTTCCATGTTGAAAGTAATATATAACACAAGTGTAATAAATTGTTGAATATTGGTGTTCTCGCTAGAGATCTTCTCACATGTAACGTACCCTAATTATCAGTTAAGTTAACCAGTTTTTGGAACTTCAATATGATTAACATTTGTTAATTCTAAAAGTGTCTAAAAGAGAGAGAGAGAGAGAGAGAGAGAGAGAGAGAGAGAGAAGAGATGGACAAAGAAAACAAGACAAATGGGCAGAAAGAGAGGGGCACAGAAAGAAGAGACAGAGAGAGAGAGTGAAAGAATAAAAGAGAATGAGAGAGAGGAAGAGTGATCTCTCTTGGTGTCACACGTAGTAGAGAGTGATGTCAGAGAGCAACATACGGACAGTCCCGAGGGCCAGGACTCTGTCAGATAAGAGTGCCCACATCTCCCACATCCTCACATACACACATACACACACAGAGATATACACAAAACAGAAACACGATAAGATCATAACATCAACACTCTTTTCCCTCCAGCAAAATGTTTTTGTGTCTCTTGAAAGCCAACTCAAATCAAAACACACACTTGATATTAAAACACACACTTCACACTGCGCAACCACAAAAATGTGCTATAGTTCAGAAACCAAAAACCACATCTGAACTCTGGCAAGTGGATTCCGCTGTTTTATAGTCTCCATGAGGTGTTTTTTCATGAGCTTGGCTACTCTCAGCAGGAGTGCAGGAATCTCTGTTGTTTCCGAAAACCAACCAACACAAAAATGTGAATAACATCTCTCCATGCTCAGGGAATGTTTGATTCTGTGTTAAGTAAACAAAATAGTATTATTCACCCCCCGCCCAGGCTTGACCATTTTACAAATACACACACACACGTATGCACACGTACACGCACACACACACACACATATTAAAGCAGTCCTGCTTGTGATAATCTTACAATAAATCTCTCTCTGTGTTAAAGGTGCTAACTATGACATCAACAGAATTCCAAGGAAATGTCTCCCCTTCTTCGACTGTTCGATTCTTCAGCCAGTGGAATGTTTACTTAGCTGACAGGGTAAACTCAAGTGATCCAGATAGGCAATAGCCAGCATTTGCTCTTGTATGCCTGTCTTCTGTCTCTCTCTCTCTCTCTTTGTCTTCTTATACACATACAAACACACACTCTTACAAATGCATGTTTATAGAAACAGATCTTCTCTGATTCACGTGTATAATGTACAGTCACTTTGCAATATTCACTCATCCTCAACATCTGTGTTTTTTTAAACTATGTTTGTCTCTAGTCTTGGAGTCACTCTTCATTCACACATTTACAGACAACAGTAATCAAGCCATGGCAAGCCAAGACGGGACACGGCAAAGAATATTCACTAAGGTATCCGCCTCAGGCAAATGATTGTATGGCTGCACAAAATGTGTGTTTTGTTAAGTAGCTGAGAGACATCTTAAGTGCATATTAACTGGCATTTTTTAAAATCGGTGACAAAAGTCACGGTAATGAGAAACACCAGTCTGTGATGATGAAAGGGGAGTAGACGGAGAGCCCTCTAACCTGAATAAATAGTACTGGGTTGTGCGAGCGATCGGTCTCAACTCGTAACCCTTTACCATCTGTAACCTTTAACTTGAGCCAGTGTGAGTTCCAAGCAGATGGACTCTCCCACTCCCAAAAGATGGTGTGTCACAGAGAACAAAGGAAGGGAGGTTACACTGAACTTTACATTGAGAGAAATGGGTGTGTGGAGGTATGTGTAAGCCTATGAGCTCTTCTGCATCAAGATAAAGTTGGTGAGAATGACTTGATGAGACAGAGGGAGAGAAGGAGTGAGGGAGAGAGGGAGAGAGAGAGAGAAACAAGAAGTGCAATGGTGCTGTCTGAACACACTTGGTGAGAGAAGAGAAAAGATGGTAGGGTTCAGAGAGAGGTGGTGTGAGTAAATTAAATGAGACAGAGAGAGAGAGAGAGAGAGAGAGAGAGAGAGAGAGACGAAGAAAAGAAGCTCAACTTTACCCTGTGCCTTCCGTGTTCTTAATTGAGCTGGTGGAGCGGGAGCGTGGCTTCAGGACGATACTCATCATGCCTCTCTTCTGCACATACACACACACTCGCACATACACATGCACATACAACTTCAGTCAAACAACAAGCATGTGTACACACATGCACACACACACACACACACACACACACACACAGAGAGAGAGAGAGAGCAATTTCACATTGGTGCTCCCTCTGTTGCTCTCTCTCTCATACAAAAACACTCAAACTCAGTCAGACACACACACAATCTGAGCGGCAGGTCACGTCTAGTCCTCAGCTGGCTGGTGCGCTGTCAGCATGGCCCTCACGTGTGCGAGAAAGCGAGAGACAGAGAGAGACTGTGTGTGTGTGTGTGTGTGTGTGTGTGTGTGAGAGAGAGAGAGAGAGAGAGAGAGAGAGAGAACGCGTGTGTGAGTGAATGCTGGCACTGGTGGAGCAATAGGGTCTCAACTGGCGAGTCTTGAAGGGTAGCTTCATCTCAAGTGGCTCCTGCTACCGTCTCCCCGCCCACCCAGAGAGGGAGGGGTGTGTGTGTGTGTGGTGGGGGATCCTGTCCTACCCCTTCCTCCTTTACTCCCTCCTGCCATACTCCTCTGTTTCTCCTTTATTTCTAGCTGTGAGGCATGGTTAGATTGTAGTAGTGACGTCCACAACACTTTCTCAGGTGTGTGTGTGTGTGTGTGTGTGGGGGGGGGGATGGGGGAGGGACGTGGGTGGGGCAGGGGTTGATGGGTGGGGAGATTAGTGCATGCTTTTCAGTGAGTGTGTGTGTGTGTGTGTGTGTGAAAGTGTCAAACATGTAAATGTTTGATTTTGCGTAAGCAGTATGCGTGTGTGTGTATGTGAGTAAGTGCACGTGCGTGTGTGAGCAAGTGTGTAAGCATGTTATGCGTGAGCAGCAACCAAGCAAGACATGAGGGCAGCCCCTGACTCCTCGCTGTGGAGGAAATGAATAGCGTGTGTCCAGGGAAGAGGAAGGAAAGAGTGGGGCTGGGTGGCTGATGTGTGCCGGGGTGCAGGGACTAAATCAAGAGGCAGGATGGCTGGGGGGAGCACTTTGGGGAGGGGAGGGCATATGAGAATGTGGAGGAGGGGTTTGGGGGCGGGAGGCAGTTCTAGTACTAGAATTACATCTTTAGGGTAATTTTGGCGGAGGGAGGTAACACATTAACCATGTGTTTCTTGTGAATGGTCAAGAAACCCATCCCTCTGTATAGCAATGAACTGTGTTATCACTTCACCCCCCCCACAAAAAGCATTTCAACTTTGATTGAAGTAACATGAGTCTCATGTTACACCTGCATTGGTAATCTCTTCCTTTCAAAGAGACATACACTATAATCTAACAATAAATGCCATGAAACCATGAGATGGTCATTATGCCACAAAAACGACCTGCGACCCAATCAAGGTCATGGACACTATAAAGATTACAGTTTTGATAGGGTGCAAGGTGAAGAATCTGTTATGCAGGATCATCACACGTCTGTCAAAGGGAGTAGGAATACCTTTTGTATTCACATTAGTTGTTGTAAGCTTGAGTCACATGACCTCACGTTTGTAGATTCTTGAGTTGTTGTTTTTTGATCTTATCCAGCCAAATAATTCAAACATGTCCAAGAATGCTGAGAAAGTTAAGGCCAACCAACCAGAACTATTTTGAAAAGACACCAACGGCAATAAATCTCTGACACTGTCGAGAACCAAAGAATCCGTGGGAATTGCCACACCTGTGACACACTGCACTTACCAGCCTGCATGCTAATATTTCTCACACAGGTATGTTGAGAAAAACATTAGTCAGACTACTAAACTATTCGTCATAGTTTACTGTACTGCATAGTGATAATTCCATAATTCCATAATTCGCTACTGAATGCATTAAATCAGCGGATGTAGTTTCCACAGACTGAGGTACTGGGTCTATGTCGCAATCTTCACAACGCCTTAGAGTGCTCTCTAAGGAATGGAATGGAAAACCAGGATCCTTGACTCTGTGATAAGATATTAGAGAAATGAACTGGATTATCAACATCTGACCACACAAAAAAATCTGTATATCTGTAAATGTAGATTTAATGTACCTTAGCTTCCTCACTCTTAAGCTAATGCACCCCATTACATGTACTTCTCTGAGCAACACAGTCGTACAAGTTTGCTTTCTGACCCTCTCTAGCCACCCACTTGCTCACACACACACACACACACACACACACACACACACACACACACACACACACACACACACATACTCAGTCTTTGAAGCATGACTGAGCCTCATCTCAGGCCTCATTTCCTGCAGCAAATCTGCCCATTAAGTGTGACCTGAGGCCCGTTAGGTTAAGAGCAAAGTCTCCTGACGCAAGTTCACACACACACACACACACACCATCTACACAGCAGTATCATGCCTTTTAAATGGTGCCTTGTACAGTAGAATATCTCTCCAGGCCCTAGCGAGCTAGTCAGTGGCATCAGGGGGCCAAGATGTGCTCTTTCCAAAGGAAGCATGACAGCTAGAGGGAAGAGGAAGGAGGAGGGACTGGTGGTGCTGTCTGTATGCTGAACAACGGGCGTGAGAAGTGTGATCTGACGTCCATTGTCATTGTCTAATGTTCTGTGAATGGAAATGGGGCTGTGTGTGTGTGAGGTTGTGCGCTAGTGTATGTGTATATGTGTGCCTTTATGTGTGTGTATGTGCTTGTGTGTGTGTGTGTGTATGTGTGTGTATTGTCATTCCCTTTCTGTGTTACTTCAATGCTCGTATTCTCTCCTATTACAGTAAGTGCTCCCTCTGCGATCACACATAATCACCACCAAGTCACTCGCAAAGAAACATCCGGAACACCACATGCTGAACTCCAGACGTCACACTGCACACGGTAGGTGTGGTGGTGGTGTTTGTGTCTGTGGTTATGGAGGGGGGCGGTGATGGTGGTGGAAGTGGTGATAGTGTGTGTGTGTGTGTGGGGGGGGGGGGCTGGGCTGGAGTGCTATTATTAAGATGCAGAAAGCACACAGCCCTTAACATGAAAGATCTAACCTCTTTCACCTTATGACAAAACAGTGCTCAAGTTCCATAAATCAAATTATGGTCGTTTAGTCTTGCAAAAATAACAGGAGCCATATGATTGGTTTTGGGGAGTTGCTAGGCAGCTGCACATTAATGCTGGTTAAGCTGCCAGGTTGAGGAGAAGCAGACTGCACTCCTCAGGACAGTGCAGGGAGTCAAATCACACCCCGTGCCTCCGTTTCCTCGCAGGTCCTGGTGCTCTGTCCCCTCCTAGTGGTCAAACACTGGAGGAATACTTTGTTGGACAGAATTTCCTCTGCCTGTATTTCTAAGGTCCTCTGCCGATTAACCCTAAACACTATGGTCTTTGGTCAAAGTTCAATAAACGCTTCACTGAAACAATTTCTCTAATAAATGGTGATAAAATGAATCATCATGGGTGTGTTCACACCCATAAAGTGGAGATGATTACTAATTCACATTTCACACACATGTTTTGGTTAATATTATCACAACAACTGTAAAACAAACCCATACCCACCCCGCACACACACACACACACACACACCTATTTCAACAAATAAAACAGAATGTATGAGTATTTTCAGAGAATATTTTAGATAATGTTCAAGAGAAGCCTTTAAAGTGGCACACAGTTTCCTCACAGTTCTGAGGAAACAGTCAAGTCATCCTGCTGTAACCGGCAAATTAACAAGTTCAGGAAAGTGGTTTGAGGTCATGACAACGGCACTTCATTACAAAGCCCAGCTTGAGATGATGCAGCAACTAACACGATTGATAAAGAAAAGTATATTGATGAAGAAAAGATAAAGAAAAAACAAATCAATTGTATTTTTAAAGCTGTTTATACCTATAAATTTGGAAACTGGAGGAAATTGAGCAAGATATGAACCCTCCCCCAACACCCCACTGCCTTAAAGGACTGTAAGCAATTCTAAGCAATTTTGACACTTTTTGTCACATTCCACAAACATCTCCAAATACAGAATCACAGCACACTGTCAAAAAAAGGGAACTGGAAAAAAAGTGGGGGCATGTTGTCCCTCAAACAAACAAATCTGATGATCTGATGTAATGCACACAAACTTTGTTAAAAGTAATAATAAAAAAAACATCTGGTAAGAAATACAAACAAAGAATTGCAATGTCATCCAGAATAGTTTACTGCTACTCCTTCAACTGCCACTAAAAGACCATTGATTCTATGAACAAGTAAGTGTTCTATAAGTGAGCTCAAATCTCTATCGCTATCCTTAAAGGGGTTAAACAAAGCCAGTCATCAAAAAGCAAAGCGCACAGATGGCCAAGCCTTTCAATTGACAGGTCTCATTTCCATCCATTTCGCCTCAGTATCTCAGTGAGCCGTGCAGTGAGGGCCTGGTTCCCTTCTGCTGCACAGCACGCCCACACACAGTGAGTCTGTGAACACTGCGCATTGATTGGCGGATCAGATGAGGTGAAATTTATGATTATTGAGCAGGGGCTACAGAGGAGCACAGGTCTCCTCTGGGGATTACTGTAATGGCAAGGGCTCGGTGCTGACCTCCCACACACTTGGCACACACGGAAGCGTTGGAGACAGAGGGAGAGAAAGAGAGAGAGAGAGAAAGAGCGAGGGGTTCCAGACAGTTCTATGAGTCATATCTGTCAGATAGCTTGTGCATAAAACAGGCGACTCCCTGTTTTCCAATACACTCTCTTTTTGCTGCAGGAGATTCATATAGCTTTAGTGGGCTGTTCAGGGGGTAGCTGTTACATGGGCCTGGTGATACTGGCACTGTGTCTATCACAGACACAACCATGGACTGTCAAAATAACTCTATGATAACAGTTATTAATATGCAAATCCGAAACACATCATATTGCATCACGGTGCTGAAAAGGCACTGTTTTCGCACCACAACAGAACAAGAGAATCAATCAGAGTCAATTTACACTGTAGGCAATTGTAGAATGGAGGCGACTGCAAGTGTATGTGATAAGACATGTGCGATGAGAGCTTATATTCTGTTCCACTGCTGTGCTCAAAAACATATAAATTCATTAACATATTCATTCTTTAACAACATATTCATTTTAGGAAGAGCGAAGGAAATGTACCATGTCCAAATGCCTTACCACAAGAGAAAAAGAGAATGAGACAGTCTACACTATGCGATGGCGAGCGTATGTGGTAAGACACATATGATGACAGCTTATGGTTCTTTCCCTCCACTGCGCTAAGAAAAAGCATACAACACTCATGTGAGGAAGAGGAAAGGAAATATGCCGCGTGCAAACACCTCATTGAATGTCCAAGCGCAAGTGTCTCATAAAGTGTGTGTGAGCAACAGCAGGCTGGATCTGAACAGAATGGAACAAGCTCCACACCTGCACACAGGAGCCCAGATCAGAATAAACAACAGGTTGCCAACGAACACCAGAGGGAAGTGAGGGGAGTTCATTTGTTCGCTCCATAAACACATAATGCAGAAACCAGCGCTGTGTTCTGCTGAGTGTTCCTCGCACGTTCGTCTCGCTCTCCTGTCAGCATATGGATCTGATGGGTGGCGGCGCCGGCGGTGGTGGTGGTGGTGCAGTAGCGACAGGGGCGGTCGTTGCCGCGCAGAAATCTGACCCCCGCAGACATTCGCTGCTTGTAGCCATGTGTACCGTAGTTATTGACCCACACCTATGCTTCAGTGGACCGTGCAAACAGCAAACACACACTTACACCTACACAACCACACACACTGACCTCTCAACCTTTCACTTCTTTTTACTTACTCTATCTTTCCTTTTTTCTTCTCACACACACACACACATACAAGTGACCACTTCATCTTCCCTTTTGGATATGTACATCTTCATACTGTCATCATGGCAGTGACACATACTTATTCATTCATGTCTAGACTTTCAAGGCGGGTACTGGAGAGCAATGTGTTCCCTCATATATACCATTGCTTACAGTTCTAACATCTACAAATCTAACATAGATCTACATCTATAGATCTAACATAACTGCCTCCCATTTACATTACTGTAACCACAGTCTAACCCAAAATATTCCCTCAAGGACTGGCTGTTGCAGCGCCCTCTTTATATTTGTGACATGAAATGCAATTACAGTAACCATCTAAAACTAATCCCAACTCATTAGAGAGGAAAGCTCACAAATGAAGATGCAAGGAATGAACGCTATGAGATCACATTACAACCTCAAAATACCTCCTACAACTTTAAAGGAATCTACAAGAACTCTTTGAAGCAATGAGAACTCTTTGAAAGAAGTCAAAGACAAGAACACTCCCAAAGACCACAGTGGACTTTACCATCTCTTCCGAGGTTTGATGTCGATGGGCTTGTTGATGGCAAATGGAGAGCCGTTGCTACAGGCGTGTCGGTAGCGTGCGATTCTCTCCAGGGAGAAGAGGTCAGAGTTCACCGGCAGGCTCATTTTACAGTGATACAAGGCAGCTAGGCAAACAGCCAGGTTAAGATGGCAAATATCCGCTGTGAGCACCAAACCGACAGTCTTTCAGCTTCTAGGTAACAGAGAAAAAAAACTGGGGAAGGACCTGCTTACATTGACTGTGATGGCCAGAAAGTGAGAGTCAATGAGCGGGGAGGGAGGAGAAAGAGGAAGAGAGAGAAAAATAGAGAGAGAGAGAGAGAGAGAAAGAGGCTCTGGGATTTAAGAGGGAATTAGAGAGAGGGCAAGTGAGTGAGACTATGGATGAGTTAAAAACAACAGGAAAAACAAGAGAGAAGAAAACAAGAGCAAAAAAGATGGAGACAGAGAAAGAGAAAGAGAAAGAAATGGAGAAAGAAAGAGATGAAGTAAGATAGGGAGACAGAGAGAGACAGAGAGAGACAGAGCGAGAGCAAGACAGAAAGAAAGAAAGAGAGAGAGAGCGAGAGAGAACAGGCTCAGCTGGACGTTATAGATCACTTTAGACACACAGCCCTGAGAGGTGGGGTAACTGGAGCTGGCGCTGTGATGCAGGATAGCGAGGGCAGAAGGGGCGGGAGGTGGGTGCGCTCACACCGGTCCCAGTGAATTACGGCTGATTTGCCTCAATCACGTAGCTGCTCAAGAAGGCTTTTATGTCCTCATTAGCAGAACCTAATGACACAAGCGAGCATGACGCACTTGAGGAATAAAACTAATAAACAAGCAAAAAGCCAGGCAGCCATTTTCAGTCTCCTCTCAAACCCCCCGCTCCCCACCACGCCACACACACACCCTTATTTTTTTTTTTTTGCTGTTTTTGCTGCTGCTACTGGAATACACACACAATAATGATTTATGACCAAGCTGATAAAAGGCTGTTTGGAACACCTCGACATGAAATATTGGACAATATGGCTCCTGAGGCAACAAGCATGCAAGAGCCACGTGAGCCTGAAATAACATCTGATGAATGTAACGCCGAATGGCACAGCGTGAAGACAAACAGAAACCCATAGGCTAACATTTAAGCATCAGCCGCCAAAACATATGTGAGTTACACAAAGATGGGGACTATGGAGCTCAGCTCTGTGGCTAGGCGCTCTTCTTTTGCAGGCCAGGATGAAGGACTGAAGGTGGCCAGCTACTGTAGCTAAACAGAGAGAGGGAGGAGAAGAGAGAAAGAAGATGAAGAGAGAATGACAGTGAGTGTGTGTGTGTGTGTATGTGTGACAGACAGAGAGAAAGAGAGAGAGAGAGAGAGAGAGAGAGAGAGAGAGAGAGAAGCGCTTCTTTTCATTCTACTTCTATTGAGTGGGGTGGCCAGTGAGGTGATGGGGATCCATCTCTTTCCACCTAGACTTGATTTGGCCTCACTTGCTACAATTAGTGTCCACAAGGGGTCAGCAGAGACATGGACTACAAACACAGGACTACAGTGGGTGGGCACACTTTGGTGTGTGCATGTGTGTTTGCTTGATCCGCTCCAGTCCTTTTTTTAATGCACCACACAGCAGCACTGCGGGAGCTGTAGCGGTCTGCATTTAATTCAAGCCCCAGTGAGGTTGACCCAAACTAATTGCTTTCATTTACCACTGGCTACTCACTTCATGCAGGATTCACATAAGAATGTCTCCATTACGGTAAACATTACAGTTCAGAGAGCTCAATATACCTGACCCCATGAGGCTGTCATTTAGATGAAGCTGTAACACACTGCATAGGGCTGAGACAGCTAGAGAGCGAGAGAGAGTGAGAGAGGGAGATAGAGAGAGAGAGAGCGCTTCAGAGCGCATTTCATTGTTCCCTCAGAAGTGTCTCCTCACTGTTGCCATGCAGACAGGCAGGGTCAGGCTCAAATCCAATTGTTAATAGAGGTTTCTGTCCTACAGCAAGGGACCAGGTGCAGAAAACACAAAAAAAGAGGAAGCTGGGGAGGACTTGAGGGGTGGAGGGGGTGTTTCATGACACGCTACATCTGTGTGGTCCTCACAATAGGACTGCATTTCATTACCTCTTCTAAAAACCCAGCTTTGTTCTTCCCTGCCTGCCCTGCCATCACCTGAGACGGTGAGCATGTAAGGGATTGCCCAGGAAACCTCGGCAGAGTAGCGTCAGACGGGCTGTTAATTGTGGTCAGCATGATTCATCTGATGAGCTGATCATCCTGGCTCTTGTTACTCACATCACCACTCTGTCTGTCTAATCTGCACTCACAATCAGCTGTGACAATGGCGCTGTGGTGACCACGGTGGAGTTCAACTGGGTGTAGTATCGTCTACTGCCACTAGGTGGTATCATCTGGCTCTACTGATGTGCAAGCGTATAGCTTACTGGTGGCTGCCAGTCATTCTCTGTCTATGCTGAAGCGTGGTGCAGATTTGAGCTGACATGTGACTACTATGCTTGGCTGGGTGGAGCCGTAAGACCTTTAAGAGGATAAGGAGTCTAAACTCACATCAGTCTGTGTTCAACAATAGCAACGCTGGAGACACAAGACGTGTTTATCAACCTGCAGAGACACTGTGATTCATTTTGTCTTAATGTTTCTTGCCGCCACATCTAACACCATTCCCCGTCTGCATACACAAGTGACTGAGACTTAGGTGTGCAACTTATCCGTGTGTCTTTATGGTCGAAAGAAATATCAGTAGACATATGGTGGTACGTTAGCCAGACCTTAACTACACGTATCTTTCTAATCAGTTCAACTAAAGCAACCCACGGGCACCCACTCCCCAGCATACCAAAGCATACCTCCTAGCCCTGGCAGGCCTTGTCTTCTCCTTATTCACAGGCAGGAAGTGGACTGATGCATTCCTCTTCCTCATGTTTTACCCCTTCTCTTCAGGCTGCCGTTGTTACTCACGGCAAAACCGCGTGTGTGTTTTGCCGCCGAAGGTAGCTGAATTGACTGACTGTCGCCTCTGCCTCTCCCTCATTGGCCTCTTTGGCTGGTGGGGGGAAAGGTGTTGGAGAGCTTATGACGTGCTTTTGGCCGAAAGCAAGGCGGAGGTTAAGTCTGCGTTGGGCTTAGCGACGCCCTGGAGTGGCCAAGAGTGAGTCAGGGGGTCCCCCCTACTGTGGCCTGCTAGCTCCCACGTCAGGACTCGCTTGGAGAGGATTCTTTAAATGACACCAGGGAGTCTTAAGTGTGATGCTACTTAAAGAGCACTATCCACATACCCGGAATTGTCCCTTGTGTACTGGGACCCCTTCTATAGAAAGCACCTTCAACATGCCTCCGTACACAGTGTACAGATGCATTAAGCCTGCCTCCATCACATAGGGGGGAAATGCAGTTTTTACATTGGTTCCCTTTCCCTAAAGAAGTGGAGATGGGCCTAGTAGCCATACTGAGCTGCATGGCAGAGCAGTATGTGAGAACCAGACTAGAGCACTATTGTATCAGTTGGATAGAAAGCATATGGATATAGCATCTCCATTACATTTTTAACATTTTAACAAGAGTTGCCGTCACAGTCTTCTTCCATCTGAGTGGAAGAAGACCACTCAGACGTTATAATAATGTCAGCTTTTTTTTTGGTAGAATCTCCCGAGCTGCCTGCCAAAGAGAATTCCCTCTCCTGATCGGAATGCCAGAAGCAAAGCTGTGATCAAAATGCCGTAACACTGCTAGATCTGAACTCACCGGGCATTTGGGATGCATTTACTTTTAATACCCATCATCTGCATACTCGAACAGGACAAAAATGGACCTCCTCATTCTCAAATACACTCTGGAGGTTCAAAGCACGGTGGTTTGCTGACTTGCATTTGTAATCAGCACAACCTACTTGAGCGTTAAATAACACGAGTAGCTTTTTTTCCCTGACTGCTAATGCCCACTTTAAAAAAAGCAAAAACACTTTTGTTATAATGAAGTCGGAGAAATCAAACCACTCCAATGGCAATCACTGATTAAAATCCTGTGACCCAAAGTCCCCCGAATACGTAGCAACTCAGGAGGTTATAGTTATACAGATGCATGGGTTTGGCTTTCAAAAATGCAAATGCACTATAAATATAATGGTAACAATGTATTATGGGAACATGAATTACAGGAGTATAAAAAAGGCTGTAAGGTTTATATGTCTATGTAGCATCAGATAATACTGCATTGTTTTCAATACACCAAGAGTTTTGTTTTAACATTGGTCAGTCCAAGGCAAACTTAAGTGCATGATTGGGCCAGAGTAATATGTTGCTAGGGTAAACACTGCATTTTGTCGTATGCTTTGCTCTATGTTGGTTTCCATGACTGAAGCGTTTCCATGTTAGCAAACGGTTTCCATGGAGGCTGTGAGTAAAGGTCTTTCTCTCTATCTCTCCCTCTGCATCTCTCTTTCTTTGTATCTCTCTCTCACAGTATCCCTCTCCCTCTCATTTTCTATTCAGAGTGCAATAATAATAATCACCATCATTTTATTAGACAGAGAACATGCCTAATGCCTGTGCATAATGTGTATGGCTGCAATGCATGGCATCTATGGTGCTGAATTTTCCTCTTCCCTCTGAGCTCTCATGGGAAAACAGAGGGGCAGACTATATGGGCAGGCAATGCTCTTGTCTGGGCAAAACAAAATACTGCACCTTACCAGGACCTGATCACTGCAGTGTCATCATCTTTTCAAATAGTCAGAGACCCAGTGAAGGTACTTACCTAAAAATTAGATAAAAACAGCATTAGCCAAGAACATCTGACATAGATCACAGTCTTTATTTTCTGTTACAGCGTATGTGTGTAGGATATGGCTCCTACAAAACAACACAGAAAAATTTCAGGAGTTTCCGAGCCCTTCTGGTTAAGGCTGAGGCACTTGTGGGTCTCACTGGAGAGGGGGGCTTTGTGTCATAATTGGGTCGACTGTCTGATTTAATGTGTTTATTTGCCATCTCTCCGGTGACCCCAATCTTGGAGAGTGACCCTTTTGTTCTGACAGGAAGGCTTCAATGGCAAAACCGAGGCGCCTCATTGTTTGGGAATAACAGTGACGCAAGGACGAGGAAGTCGTGACTCAGTCAGGGCCAAAGAGAAAGAAGGCAGGAGGAAGAAAAAAAAAACACACAAACACACAACAATCTTTCAATGTGATCATGTGATCAACGGAGAAATTCACAGAGCTCAGTCTGTCCTACTGTATAACATCTTTCACTCAACAGCGTGCCTCATGTGGCTGCAGGTCATTTGCATGAGGCTTGGATATATAGTGCTTGGAGGTCATATATCAGACTGTCAGACTTTCCCACAATCGTGGATTTTCTGAGGAGGAGATTAGGCAACACTTTAGAATAGGGTACACATATTCACTATTAATTAGCAGCTTAGTAGCATGCAAATAAATAACATACTAGCTATTTGTAAGTCATTACAAGTCGCTTATTAATGCCTTATTCTGAATGAACTTATTCTACCCATAGTAGGCCATTAACTAGACTTTCTAAAATATAAACTCCTAATTACTGCTTATTCATAGTAAGTAACACAGTTGTTGCATGTTAATTTTGATCTCAATATGCTTTGCCCAGTAAGGGGCTTGTAAGGTGGTAGAACAACAAGAACAGATATTCTCAGGAACTACGAATAAACATTTTTAATTGGGTGTGGGTAAATTAATGTCATGGAGAATAATGTATTAATAGGTGATTTGTAATGACTAACAAATGACTAACATGTTACTAATTTGCATGTTAATAAGATGTGTACCCTAATCTAAAGTGTTACCTGAGTGTACTCTAAAAATGCATTACATCCTTAGATGTAACACAGTTGTCTTGCTTTTTTTCCTGTCATTTGATCTACCTATTTTGTCCTGTTCTTTCTTGGCAAGCATTCTTTAAAGAGGCAGGAGCAAAAACAAAAATAAAAAATAACCTACAGTATCAATCACTCAAACCAATTTTTTCTCCGCAGAGCACCACACGTGGGACAGCGTGACGGCTGAATGCTTGTCTTTTTTCAAATCTCTCAAGCGTTAGACATCTTGAATATTACATACGCTTTATTCCTTTGGGCTTTTCTCCTGGTAGAGGTAGATCTCCAGCGCTGTTAAATTACTTTCTGAAACAGTCATTGGATTTGGTGCTTGCAGTAATGAATAGCTTGCACCAGCTGTATCCCCAGTGACCCATGGGGCAGACGAGGATTTGACCAGGTGTCACCTTTAATGTATCAGGAGAAAGATGGTTTATATATGTGTGTGAGTGTGTGTTTTTGCATCCATTTGTGTGTGTGTGTGTGTGTGCATGTGTGTGCACTGTAGTGTGAGGGCATGAAGATTTTCAATTCAGTTCATGACTGTTCAGGTGAACAGGAGGGAGAGGGGGCACATATGAGGATGACGCAGGTCATTCAGTGACCAGCGTGTGGCCAGTTTTAAACTCTCAGTACCTCTGGTGAAAACACTTTTTTTTTTCCTTTGCAAGTGTTCAGAAAAGACAGAAAAGACAGAAATCTACAGTACGTACTTCTTGAAAAACTGAAACACACAACACGTGTAGGTGGACATCAAGAAAGAAAAGATCAATCTCTGAGGAGTCATTCGCTCCGCTGTATCTAAAATGACAGGATCAAAAAACCTGCCATTCTGTTTATGATACTGGCATATATCTTGAGCCTTTCTGCAGTAATTGTTCGTGCTGCTTTGATCACACTGTGTCACACTATTACTGTGCCATATGTTTTCTTTCTTCTTCACCTGTGTTCAATGGCCGAGAGAAAAGCTCATCTCTGTGCGAGGCAGCAGCATGGGAATGTTGCTGTGCAACATATCAAACGAGCCACAACTAATGTGCAGTCTGGGTGAGACACGCTGACAGATCCGTTGCATAACAACACTTCTGGACCGGCACAGGGAGGCCGGTGGCGATCTGTCATCTTGGTACAGCGGCTTGGAATGATGTACTGTACCACACCACCCGCATCAAACAAATTCTCATATTAACTAGATTAAAGGGCTGAGCCAAAGACTGATCCCATTAGATATAGATGGATGGAAAGATGCACAGAAAGAGAGAGAGAGAGAGAGAAAGAGAAAGAGAAAGAGTGTTTCAGCACTGCAGGGGGTGGAGGACCCCCCCGAATCTCCGCCTCCTGCCATTCGCTGCCCCATGGTAATGAAGAGCTTGTGCGTCAGCAGCAGGCAAGGTGTCTGACAAAGATGGATGTAGTGTGTGCGTGTTTGTGTGTGAATGCATGTTTGTGTATGTGTGTGTATTTTTGTGTTTGTGTGTTTGTGTGTATGAATTCGAGTGTGTCTGGGGGTGGAGTTTGGATTCTCTGCAGACTGGACCCAACAGATGCTGCTGTGGCCAGCATCACTTAGTGGTTTCCAACCTCACACATCACCGTCTGCCAGGAGTGTGCATATGTGTGTTTGTGTGTGAGCATGAATGTGTGTCATTCTCTTTCTGAGCATGTGTGTGTGTTTTAGGAGGTGGGGGTGGGCACTGTGCATTATAGTCCCTGTGTTCCGAACACCCCCCCCCCACACACACACACATCCCCTCAGTGAAGTCATTTGGAATGGAGCAAATGAATTAGAGTCTGGCCTGATTAGCTCTTAATGAGCTACTTCACTCTCTTTGGGGAGCCCAGTCCGTCTGTTGCTGTATGACGTCAAAGGCAGGGAGTGTGGTGGTTGGCCGCTCGTGTATGATACTGAATAGCATTGTCTTCAGGTACTTGCTATAGATGGCACACTTGACATGATGCATGTGTCATGGGAACAGTGTTTCTAAAAATAACCCCCTGATCCTCCTACTGCTCCTCGCAGAGAGAAAGGCTAAGAAGCATGGATGCCACAGCACTGTGTAAACATCTACTGATTTCATGTCTCAGTCTAGTCAGTAAGGGCTACATACCATATGCAGCGGTAGCGTAGTTCTATCAAGGAACAAGGAATAAACTTACATATGAATATAAATGTAATTTGTGCATGGAGATAGAAGACAAATGATGTAGACCGCATATAAAGAAGCTTTCATTCACATGTTAACAAACATGGTAAACTGTTTTTTTTTTAATAGATTTGTTATTTGGTTATTTTGCTTGTCTCCAAACTTAAGAAGGGTAGGTATTTAATAATTATTAAAAACAAATAACTATTTACACTCCAGGGGGTGTTACTAGAAGGAGACTAGGAGTCTATGATCTCAGGTTAGTCATAGGAAAAGGCAATATGATGTTACTGATTAACTAATAAGATAAATTTTGCTTATTATGTTGTCAGCAGGCCTACTAGGCTGGGGGTGTGGTTTTGATAGGCAGCCAGAAACAAGTTCATTATGCTATAATGAAGGATTTCAGGACACTGTACTGGTGGACACTGTGGACAATTTCTAATTTGTTCAGCAGATCACCATCTATAGACACAAATAGCCTCCTGTGCTTTATTAAACCTCTCTGAGAGTGGCTGGGCCACATTTCTGTGTCTCATAAGAGGTGTGATTCCATCTTTGTGTTCTGCGCATCCATCTTCTATCCTCCACCTCCCTGACCTAACATCTCCCCCTGATACATTGTGTCTGCAGACCTAGGTAACTAATAAAAGCTCGGTGCAGAGCAGATCACCATGGATACTCCCTTCTTACCACCCCCTCCCCACACACACCCCTCACCCCCATCCCACCACTGCCCCGCGCAGGGCTGAAGCTGACTCATTGGGCTGAAGAGTATTTGTTAATTCCATTATTGGGGCTACGTCCAAACACTGATATAAAAGCATCCCCCGCTGTGTGAGAGTCCTTCACGAGTGCTCCACCAGCGTGGGTCATTCATGCATTGAAAAAAAAGGGCCAGAATAATTAGGCCACAAATCAGCTTTCTTACATAAGGCTTCTGTGGCTGACTATAGCCCTTTTAAGGTGAGCCCAGCGCTTTGACTCCAAAAGCAGTTTTAAAACTGGCTGAATTATCAGATTTATTTTACTGAATTGAGTGATGGGCATATGGCATATGTAGGACTTGATTTGATTGAACACAAAAAAATACTCAGAGAGTGCTTCTTAAAAAAGACTATAAGGGTGAAGCTACTGAATCATTCAACCTTCAGTGCACGCACACACACAAAGTATTACTCAATATTCCCTAGGGGCTGACATCAAGCCTCCATTGCAGAATCTATCAGCTCCAAAGGATCCCCAATCCGCTGCGCACTCTGCAGCTCTATTTGCTGGCTACCAGCTCTGCGGCTCCTCAGAGAAAAAACCCAGTAGATAGCCTCCTCTGCTTCCCCCACAGATACACACATAAACACACACACACGTCTGTGTCTGTCTAACAGTAACAGTGACATTTGGGGGGGGGCTGAACAAATACCACTGCTGCTGCCATCACATCTTCTTCTCCTTCTCCTTAGTCATCCCTCCTCCCTGGCTTCAGTCACTGTCAGTCTCTCTTCAGTAGAGGGGCTATGTGTGGGGTGGGGGAGGTGGCGGATGGTGGCTAGACGGTGGTAAAGTAAAAGCACCTGTCAGAGGGGCTCCTATCTGCGACCGGTAAGAGGGGAGGCAGAGCGAGGCTGCAGAGGAGTGGAAGAGCCTGATAAGTGACAAGCATTACAATGAAATCAGCATCCAAGAAGCACTGTGGAGGCTATTATCTGTGGCTATTATCTGCTGCTATGCTCAAGGAAAAAAGGAAAAAAACAAAACAAAACAAAAAAAAAAAAACGCTCACAGAGTAAGGAGAGGTAAAAATAGTCCACTAATTTGTAGCCTAACAAGAGTGCCAGTGCATCTGTCTTGGAAAGTGACAATGGAATGAGAGACCGATGCAGAAAGCAACGCTCATTAGCTTCCAAAGAGCTGTTTTACCTCAAGGTGATTTTTTTTGATGAAGGAAGCTGCTGACTATCTATGCAAGAATAGCAAGACATCCCTGTCAATTGCCATTGGATGCCTGGCACATGCTCACCACCATAATGAAGGAAGAACTAATCAATTATCAGTCCCAAAACTGCTAATTAATCTGTAACAATACTGCTTTTTTGAACAATTAATCCCACTCTGCAAGTCCTGACAGAGGAAAAGCGATATACATTCAACCCCAGAGCTAAATAAATATAAAAATGCAGAGGAGACAAAGCACTCTTATTTCCATTCCAGGACTGTCGCATCCCCAGGGTGAAATTTATGTCCATCTCCTCCATTCGTTTCTGACTCCTCTGCCATTAAATTCTGGATCTGGGTCGGCGCCCTCTGTTTTTCAGTTGGCATATATGAAGGCTGCTCCAAAGGTAACCCTTCTGTTATCTTGAAATATTATTATTTTGTTTGAGTCACACAGTCCTTGTGTACCCGACAAAAACAACAACAACAACAACAACAAAATCATGGCAGCACATTCAATTCAGCTGCTTGACTACATCAACCCACCAGAGGAGCTTTTCAGCTGCTGCAGTATCTAATAATAAAAAGGCAACTTTGAAATGTTATGCAACAGTCTGGAACATACTTGCCTTTAATAGCCATGCTAGATTAATTATGCAGTTGCTTTATAATTTAAGAAGCAATTGCATGACTTATAGACCTAACTGATAATTTAAATCTTAAATTACACACACTTGGACCGCTTTAATATTCACACTGCAGTTATTTTAAATGAGGGTAGGCTGATATGACTCCCTAACTCCCTAATGTTCTGTGGAAGAAGGTAACTTTTTGAAGGGATAGGGTAACTTTTTTTAAGCATAAACTCAAAAGACTGAAAATACCACAGCTTCTTCTTGCACTGTTTTAAGAAAAAAATTAAAAAAAAAAAAAAAAACAAAGAACAAACTGATTCTTCAGTTTTATCTGCACTAAACACAAAACTGGGGTTGTCTAAGGGTTCACCTTTAGGCAGCAGACTGGCTGTCATTTGTAAAAGACCAGTCCTCTGTTCTGAATGAATTAATGCACTGGGCCTCGCCTCAGAGATTCATGTTGGCCTAGCAGCCTCATCCATGAATCAACTCAAGCATTTAACATTCAATGAACACCACAAAATATTAGAGTTGTTAGTCTATAAATTTGCTGTGCCTTAATGGGCAAGGTAATCTTAACCACACAACTGAAGCACATAGCTAAACAGATTACTTATATCAGCACAAACACACAAACACGCACACACACACACACACACACACACCTTCTTGCAAGGTCCTATCCATTAACTTCTAATTAGTCCATTCAAACTCACCATATCCAGGAATGTCTCCTAAAAGGGAAGCTGCCAAAATCCATCATCTTCTCCTGACGCCCCACGTGACTAAGGCCGGGCTTCATTGAGCAAACAGACAGAAGTCCCTCTGCTAGCCAATTCTCACACAGAAAGACTTCATTTAAATCCTTTCTCCTCACCAAAGCGGAGAGTAGAGAAAAGTCTTAACGACACGCTGCAGATCAAACACAGCATACTATTGCTGGAGGCGAGGTGCCCATTTGGTGCGATGGCACCCCATGCTTGCCTTCGCCAAAGGGCCCTATTTCCATTCTGCGAGTTTGCAATCCAAGCCCCCCTCATAAAAAAGTCATGACATACCAGCTGGAGGACTGCTCAGAGACAGGCTACTGCTACTGAAACGGCAGTCAACACGCAAGAGGACTGTCCACTAAGAGTGCCAGCACAGAGTGCAATGCAGCCACTGCCACAGAGAAGAGACCCTTGTCAACTCCAGGGGTGCGTTCCCTCGCGACGTGACGCATGCATCCAGCCAGGAGTCAGATCAGCCTTGGCTATTGAGCCGACCACGGTGCCACTGCCTAAGCTTTCTCCTTTTTTTTAACCTTTTTCCGAGGAATTCTTCCGGCAAAGATTTGAAAGTCGTTGTTGCACATCCTCATGACGAACGACGCCGGCACAACGCCCGCATGCTCTCGCGCTCTTCCTGTGGGCTGTCCCCCTCTTTCCCTTGACCTAAAGAGAGGCAGGGGCAGGGGCGCTCACGCAAGCCCCAGCCAGGCATGCTCCATCCTCGGGATCACAGCAGTCCTTTGCTGGCCAGTCGTGGTGGACGTGGTGGTGGTGGGGAGTAGGGAAAGAGGGAGCACAAGGAGGAGGAGGAGGAGGAGAAGGGGGATGTGGTGGTGGGCACAGAAGTGGACCAGGGCTCTCCTCGCTGACTCGACTTTCTTGAGTAGTCATTTGGACATCCTGACCCTGTGAAGTGCAACCCCAGCCTGTTGTCCCGGTATGAAGCCACGTTAACACCTATTGATCCTCTTAGAGAGGACCACTTGCCTTAGCTTATCACGCCACAAAAGCTCCTGACATGGAAACACACCGAGAGACCAGAGAGAGAGAGAGAGAGAGGGAGAGAGAGAGAGAGAGAGGGAGGGAGTGAAGGAGGCGATGGGAAGGCGAAGGGAAAGGAGGAGGAAGGGATGTTCTGGAGGGAAGAGACGGTAAGAGAGAGAGAGAATGATGTTTTGTTTTCATTCGGTTCTTCCAGAGGAAGCATTTGTCTTGTGTGCTCTCCTGCCTGCGTATCTCTGTCCTCTCTGGCCAGTGTCGTGTCAGTGCTGAGACTGCTGCTTCTCTCGCCACAGGGAGCTAAAGCCCAGCCAGCCAAGTATAGGGCACGACCTGTCACACACAAATGCACGCACACACACACACACACACACACAGGCAGGCAGACAGGCACTCGCATGAGTGGAAACACACACATACGTGTACACACATGAGTGGAAACACACACACACACATACACACACACTCAACCCACCCCCCCAATACTTTTCACATTTTCCTTTGAGTCCTCTGAACTGTTGGACAGCTATTTACAAGCAGTAGGTAAAGTGCTGTTGGTTATTTACACACTGTATTTAATAACAAAACAATACAAGGCCAGAACCATACTAGCTCATATATCTACATCTGGTTGGAGCAATGAGAGGTCCTCTTGGTAAACACATATTTGTATGAGGTATGCAGTCAAATCCCAGTGCTCACAATTTGCACATGTCTGCATTATGTAAATTGGCCCAAAATAAACACTGAATCAATGTGTTCCTTTGATGATAAACTACTTGACTCTTGTCTCAAGTCTCTTCCCAGTACAACAAACACTGTGACGCTAACTAGCTACCCACATAAAGGCTTGCTTTTAAGCCAATATTCCACAGAGTGCTGTTGCAGTGTGCTCGTTTGAAGTCAACAATGTGACAGTGACATTGCGATACTATCCACACAGCTGGGGGAAAGCATTACAACAATTCAACATCCTTTACGCCATCAGCGTCAGAGTTTGGGAAGGGGGTTGTTTTTGTTCGTAATAAGATGAGAGGTGTGGATAATTCGTTGGGGTGGACAAGCTGGGGTGGCTATCTTTTGGCAGCCCGCCCAAGGCAGCAGAGGTCTGAAAAACAGGATCCGATCCTGACGCTCACATACACATATCCTGCTTTAAACAGACGTCAACGCTCCTCGTTCCTGCCAAAACCCAGGCACGCTTTTGCTCATTGCCACAAGTCCATTAGCCACACACTTGGGCATGTCTGCAAAGGAATGATAGGACATAGAGAGAGGCAGCATGTCTATTTATGAGAGGAAAACCATTGAAATGTAAGATATGTTGGATGTTGAAATCAAAGATAAGTGAGGTTACCTGTTGTTCTTCCAAAATCAGCCTCGAAGGTTAGGGAGGGTAAAAATAGCCTTATGCTGTGTGTATGTGTTATATAACAGGTACAGTGTCGGGTGATATCCACTTTGCCTGCCCTGATAAGCTGTCAGTAGTCACTGTGAGATGATAGGGGGTTGGGAAATGGCAGAAATAACCCTGTATGGTTTGTACTGGTGTGGATCTGGCCCAGCTTTGGCCCTTATCTGTTAAGTATCTGCCCCCCAACAGAATACTTTGAAAGTCTGTATCGCTTTATACCACTGAAAAATACCATCTCACGTCCATGTTCGCCACAAGCTCTCACCGATTTCCAAAGTGGGCTAGATGAATTGCTCCACTAATTCAATATAGATCGATGATGGAACATAACACCATCAATCAAAACTGACAGTCTTGCCAGATAAGCTTGCAGGCTTATATTGCATTCCACTTGTAACAAGCTTTTCTCAGCTGGCCGATTATGACCACAGTCACATCGCTGTGTTCCCCTTCTGGCGTATAAAATCCCTGAAAGCCCAACCAATGCAAGGCAACTCTGTGTGAATGTCAAATGCCATTGTGTGTCTTAAATATTTCACAGTAATTCACAGCCTAATTAAAGGAAAGTGATTATTTTGTCGAGGTTGTGATTAACTAAAATGTAGTTTATTGCCTCTGAAATAGAGCTCGTGGAGGCAGTCGGCTGTAGCACATCAATAGTCTGTAACCATCGGCAATATCCTCCACTATCTGTCATAGTGAGTTTCTGTTCAGCATGACAACTGCTTCAACAACAACAACGACAAAAAAAAGAGAAAGAATCAAGTTATTATAATATATTCTAGCCAATGTGATGACTTAAATATAATCACTAGGCCTACACATGCGTCACTAGTGTGCTTACGTACAGCATGTGGTCTCCTTGAGAAGCTCCACTCTCATTATAGAAAGTGGGGCTTCTCTAACATGGCATGGTGTTACAATACACACCTCTTCATGAGAGTCCCATTGAGCTTCCATTCACACACACACACCCAACACACACACGCATGAACACACACACACATACACATGTGCACACACAGCACACTCTTTTGCTTTGTAATTTCTGTCCAAAAATAGACCTTCTGCATTGCACCAGGCTTGTGTCATAATCACCCTCCGCATGTATTTGTGTCCGAACAGTTGTTTTTTTTTTTGCTATTTTTAATGTGCCATCTAAAACAAAGGTGGCATAGAGTGGCTTGTGCTGACAGGAACATTAGCACCCCTAAAAAAAGAACTGATTAGTATTCCTTTGCCTGCCTTGTGCACAGGTCAAATATGCCACATAATGGAGTGAGAGCGGAGCTGACATCAGCTTAACGCTGGGCAAAGGTGACACAAAGCAGCCATGTTTGCTCTGTATGCACAGCAGGGGCAGTGGTCTTTATTTACTTGCATTTATTTGAAATCGACTTCAATAAATGGTTCACTAGTATTGCTTGATTTGCATTTTGGTTCCTGCATGCCCATATTTCACTTCAATTCACATAGTCTTTAACTACTGCAGGTATTGTGTGGAGTGTGATCTCATATATAGACCTATATAGAACTAATTATATAAAATATATATTATTATAACATTTTTTAAAGATATTGTTTTATCATATAATGTACATTTTATTATATAATGTCATATTGTACAGAGTGCCATCCAGTGACTTGCAGTGTTTTTTCAGATAAACACCATGTAAAGTGTAAAGTATTACTGGTCTGGTAAAGTGTTACAGGCCTGTCAGGTTTACTGACACTGAACAATTTGTTACTAGTTAATAGGTAACCAAGCAAAGAGTAAGTGTGTGCTCAACTCACATGTCAGAAAATGACTTGTGGTTTAGTTTTATCACAATGCTCAAGTAGTTTTATCTACAACTCAACCTGTGACTGTGTAAGAATGTTATTTTTTTCCTGTGTGAGTTATTGTTGAGACCAGGCACTTTCCTGTCTCGTGCTTCTTTTTTACAGAAAATGTGCACAGTGAGCTTCAAATAAACATGTCATGGATTATTGTCCTGACAGTACCTGTCACACACTACAGCTCATCTCAATGGAAAGCATGAACAGACAGAAATGGAACAAAAACTGTTATTCGTTTGCTTGTTTGTTTTATCTGTATTGCAACAACGTTACTTATTTTCCTGTTTGAGGTATTTGCTGAGGCCATCGCTTCTTGACCTTGTTGAGTCGGCTGGTTGAAAACTGGACATTATTTGCCCACAGGATATCCACCTCTGGCCCATCTATGAACATTGCTGTTGCCATCAGGGGCCTGACAGAAGGTAGAAAATAACACAATGTGTTTTTGGTATTTGCTTTCCCCCAGCTAGAGGCAAAAAATATGGTTTGCAATCTTCTTGGTAGTAATACACCAAACTGAATGTCTCTGTAACAGAACATTGCTGAAGCAAATCAAATAATGAATAACTCACATCAGTAGAATATTTGCATAATTGTAAATTTGGGCAAAACACATTTCTCTTCTGACAGTATTTTTATAGTTTGCACTCCATTACAAGCATAAATTAAAGATAAAAAAAACAACCGAGATGCAAAAAGCTTTCAATAGATTCATTAATGTTCTGGACCTCAATGATTTGAGCTTGTCAGAAAAAAACAGTCCTTTCATTTAAGTGATCATTCAAGTTCACTTCTAAACTTGGTCAAGTGGGCTTAACTTGGCTGCTTAAAAGACGTGACCTGTTACAGTCAAAGAGATGATTCAGTTGGATCAGTGTCAGGAACAGAACGACAAGGATGAGCCGCAGTGGCATAGCAGCAGCAGTGAAGTGTTTCCCTCGCTGCCTCTTGAGTGACATTTAAGAAGTGAAAGTTCAGCACCGAAACATCACAAGACCTCTGAGACGATGCAAATTACTACCACTACCAGTGTTTCTCTCAGCGAGGTGGAAAATGACTCTGAAAAGGTGATGCAAGTGATATGATACGAGGCTAAAAATTGTCTTCCAAATGCAGGAGTGAAGAAAATCTGGCCTCAAAGTCTACTGTAGTTTCAGATGTTGGAGGTGGGAAGAAAGAAGAATCTACGAAGAGCTATTGTGGGAGGTGGAGGTGCTTTGTGAGAGGTGATGTAGAGAGAGGGAGTACAACTGGGTCCAACAGCAAAATGCCCTGTTCATTCCAAGTCATTCCAAGCTGTTCTGCAACAACAGAAATATTTAAAAAAGAAAACAGTTTTCTGAAAACTAGTATGGCTAAATTTCAACAGACAATTCAAATGATCCAATGAAGCTGAGACAGACTGAGGCTTTTGTTTGCCTATGCAGTGGGATATGTTTCCCCAGTTACAAATTATGGTTATTACTAACTGTGAGTCTCACATGGCTTTTGCAGGGTAATAAACTAAAAAAATAAGTTTGAAATCATAATAAATATCATATTAACTTTAGGAAGATGAACTGCATTAGTCCAAGCAAATAGCAAAGCAATGTGCTGACCATTGACTAGAAGCTGAGTGTACATTGGCGATCTAGGTGACGTCAAGAAGACAGTGGGCTCTAATTTGTTCAACATGGTATATATAACATGCTAATACCTGACAGTGTAAACAAATGATCATTTCAAACACAATACTACATATAAGCACTGGTGGATCAGCACACAGGCAAGGACACTCATGGCACATGTTTAAAGTGACACTCTTCCAAGACAACAAACACCTATTTAAAGTCAACCTCTCTCACAATTGTCTAGATGTTAAATAGATAAAAACACTACAAATTTCTCAGCTGATGATTTCTACCTTGCTTGAACCATGTCACATGTCAACAAATGGGCAGACATTTCTATTACAGCCTGTTCTCACTGTGTGATTTCCTCAGCACAGTAGTCTTGTACACTGTGTGCTGCAGGAGCAAATTAGTGCCAGCTGGGCATTTTTTTTTATTCCAATATTTTTTTTGCCTTTCTTCTGATAGGACAGTAAGGACAGGAAGTGAGTGGGAGAGAGACACAGGGAAGGATCAGGAAATAACCTCAGGTCGGACCCAAACCTGGGTCCTTGGGTTTATATGGAATGATGCCTTACCCCACTGAGCCACAGTGTCCCCTAACTGGGTAATTTTTATGCAATTTAAGCTGCAAATATGATGGACCTGACTAACTATTTAGTTGTAACAGGGTCAAGATATCCAATCACAAGTCAGGTTCAACGTTACAGCTGTGTTAAGATCCAAATGGATCGCTTTACACTGTGAGCAGACCAGTGCACAGAATGCATAAAAACAACTGTGTTTCACTGTAATGTGTAGAGTTAACTCACCATGTCATATGTGGAATAAAGTGCACTGTCTGCCTGGCTTAATACGACTTCATTGGCATATGCCAACTAGCATATGCTTTGCAATAGATGCTCCAGATATGGTGCTTCATTGCTAATACAATCACAACCAGCTTACATGTCAGAGAGTAAAATGCTGATTTTATAGATATCTGGGAAACAAGGGGAGTTTAAAATAGATATGTTATGTAACATAACTGTGTGGGAGAGGGATAAAAGCTGTGTGGGGTGCTGGGCTACAACAGTAAAGCACAAAGTGACAAACTCGGAAGTGGGGCAAATAGAGCTCATTTATTGTCATTCTAGTGCAGTGTGGGTAAGCTGGCTGAATCGCACTCCATTGAGGCTCACTGAGGTTTGTATCGCCGCAGCTGCGGAGGTTACGACCCCTTCAGCTGTGGAGGCTGGACTAATGAGCCAATAAAAAGATTGGCCAGTCTGTTGCCACGGAAATGTATCATACCTGGCTATTGGATAATGTGGAGACCTGATGGCCTGAGTTGGTCAAAAAGATGCATCCAGTAAATACAAATTACTGGTGTGGTCATGACCATGGAAAATCTGGCAATCTGCAAGCACAATAACTATCCATTATTATTAAATGCCCACAGTCACCTTGTAATTTCTTCCATATGCTATTATGGCATGCATGTAACAACAGAATGCATGCAAAATGTGGAAAATGATATTGAATGGCATTCTCTGTTCTACTGGTTATCGTAAGTTATCAGGGATGAGAGAATTTCTATGGGCTACACTTCCACAGTGTCCTCTAGACAATCAAGCTTAATTAATATAATAGCCTACAACATAATCAATGGCCCTCCTTCATGACACAACATGGTCTGCCAGCAGCCAACAACTTTCAGGCTAAGTACCACAACCTGCTTGCCAAACCAAAGAATCTAAGCAAGTAAGAAGCAGCTTTCATGAGTATCTCACTGGAGTTGTAACAGGAAACAGATTTGAATATCTGCCTTTTGGGTTCTCTGATTTGACAGGCCTGACAAGAAAAGAATGTGTTCTTTTTTCTGCTGATTCTAATCTATTTTTAGATGGGTCATTTGGTGCATGGGATCTGTATTTTCTTAGGTAGACCCTGGGTTCCTGCTAAATCCCTGCTGAAAATTAAAGGGATTATTCAATGGGGGGTAGGGGGGCAGGTCCAAATATCATGACAAATCTAGTGCAAATAATACTGTACATAGTGAAATACCCTAGCTTCCAGTGAGAAACACTTTCTACTTTTACAATAGAGTATTTCATCCTGCTCGAGAGATAAGCCACACTATATTAAAGTTTCCCAATTGCTGTTGTAGGCATCCTCATAGCATCAACAAAAACAGCATTAAGGGATCAACATCTCTCTGTAGAAGTCCCTGAGCGAGGCTTGCCGTGGCCCTAAATGCATATTTGTCTCTCTGTTCGGCTGCTAACAATTAATTTCATACAGCATACTCCACATGCGGATGCAAACAGAGCGCGATGTGTGGACGATCACCCAATATGTTCACCCAACCGTGTTTCTATGGTGAGAAGTTGTGAAATTTGGCACACTGATTTTGCACAGTCCCATTGTTCATTTTACCAAGCTTCACAGCAGCAAATCACTAACTCTACCGCCACAGTGCATTCCGACACACTTTTGACCATATGTACGAAGAACTGGTACTGGACCTACTGGTACTGTTGGAATTCTTGAATCAAACTGAGTTTAATATTGAGTTGCATCTCCACCTGCATCTCACCTGGACAGAGGGATTGCTTACTCTGTCTGGACTGTGCTCTCCAAATGCCCAGTAATGGTACCGGTGCTTACCATTACAATAAGTGGCTAACCTGGTCCTATTTCTACCTTCCCTTCTGCCCTCCTACTGATGAGCATGCAAAAACATGTCTTACCTGGTTTACATCACAGCCCATGGACTAACTGGCTATTTTATCTTTGTCTTACTTACTTTGTACTTACTTATTATTATGACCGCTGCTAGCGTAGCTTGCACAGTGAGCATCTAAGTGTTGATCTAGTTCCATTTCTTCGTGTTTTTTTTTCAATTGGAAATTGATTTCAATGGATTTTGGTCAACATGGAAGTTTGGGGAATAAGTCAAGAATCATACCACCTGAGCCAACGAAATTTGGGTGGTACGTAGGCCCCAAGGAGCCACATCAAACATGCGTGTTGGAATGGCCTCTATTGACAGACAAAAAAAATGGAAAACTCAGATATTTGGGGAGTTCTTTTTGTTCATTGTAAGCGATTTCTGGAACACTGAAAGAGCGGGGCCCTTGAAACTTGGTGTATATGTAGCCTACAGGCCCATAGCTCATAGCATAGTTTTCATAGAATAACTCACGAACTGTAGCACTTGAGCCGACAAAATTTAAGTGGTACGTACGTCACAAGGAGCTGCATGAAACGACCTCGTGCACATGTGTGCTGCCACCTATTGACAGATGGCAAAATTGCTGGCAAATGGCAAATGAGCAAATTTCCATCAACGATTCCCAAGACACTGAAATGCCGGAGCCCTTGAAATTAGATAGGCGTGTAGTCCCAGTAGGTCCATAGTAGCATAGTGCATAGTAGCCCCAGAGACTATTCCCCTGCTGTGCTGTCCCCAAAAAATGGCAAAATTTATCATCCTGAACCACAGTGCCCCAGATTACAAAATTTTAGTGGCACGTAGGTCTCAAGGAGCTGTATCCAACAAGTCCTTAAACACCCATGTATGGTTGAGTGCCACCTACTGAAAGCCAAAAATGGCAAAATTGGTATTTTTTCTTGTGAGCAAATTCCTGTCAGCGATTCCTAGGTCGATGAAATACTGGGTCCCTTGAAACTTGGTTGAATAACTCACAGAATAACTCCAGAACCATAGCAACCTGGGACAATTTTGGTGGAAGATAGATCTCAGTAAGCTGTCTCTAAAAAGTACTGAACCTCCCATATTGACACATGAAAATAGCAATATTTTGGAGCAATTTCCATAAGTGATCCTCGGGACACCAAAAAACTGTGTCACTTCAAACTCACTGGGCTTTATGTCCTAAGCTATTTTAGTCCCCAGGGACAGCGCCTTCCCTGAGCTGGTGCCCCTGCAAGAACTGTATTGCTTTGGCCAGTGAAATTTTACTGATACATGGGTCATCAGGAGATGTATACAATGAGCCCTCAACCACCCTTAAATAGTGTAAAGCCACCTATGAGACATAAAAATGTCAAATTGGCTGTTTATATGGAAGCAAATTTCTCCCTATGTTTTCGGTGACCCCGGCACATGGGGCCAATAAAATTAGTTGGGCATGTAGCCCTATTAGGCTCATAGCATGGCAGCTATTTTGGTCTCCAGGGATATTCACCCCTTGTGCTTAATTAAACAAACCATTATGTTAGAGGGGAAGTCAGGAATAAAGGAATATAGACTGTGAACATGTGTGAACTGCATGTATGTGTTTTGACATATATGTATAACTCATATGGGCAAACCTGTAAGACTTGCGGTTCAAAAGATGAGTGAAGAGTATGAATGGACAATCACTTTCTTTGAAAGGCACTTCTGCTGTAATCACAGGAAGCAGGCTTTTATCTCTCCAGGTATTTCATGTATTGATACCAAACTTGGATTGCACAAAATATTTGGTGACATTTATTCTTGACATTCATTCTATTCATTTATTCTATTCTTAGTGCACTATAATCAATTTTATGTATCAAAACCAGCTTTGATATATGTATGTTCTACATTCTGTTACCATGGGAACTTTGGCCTGCTTCGCTGCCTCATTGCTGCTTGCTTGCAGCTATGTTATTGCCTATGGTCACCTCAATTTCACAACATGGCCACCAAGCTTAATGAGATACAATGTTTTGGAGTTTGGATTTCATTAACTGAAATTTTCTCCAAACCACAAATGGGTGATTGAGGGCTCGTCTGATCCAGCTCCTTGACACCTATTTACCACTAAAATGTTGAGAACTACAGTTCTACAGATTTATTCTGTGAAAACTGTGGCCAACCAACCTGTCTTTCATGGGGCCCCCGGGACTAAAAAAACCTATATGTGCCCCAGTAAAAATACACACAGCACACCATAACAGCACCACAACTATCAGGAAAATCAAACACCATGAAGTGTTTCCGAGAGGAACTGATGGGTTTTAGTCCTGATGTGAACCTCATCTCAATGCTCCATCTCAGCTCTTAATATTTGCCTCTGATGACATCACACCATGCACCTATTTTTTAAAGGGACCTTATGTTTTTTTTTCTACCTTATGTTTTTCTGTCTAAGGCAATACCTTACATCCCTCTTGTAAAGCATGAAAGCACTTACCTATGTGTAATGGATGCTAGCTAGCCTAGCTGTGCATGTGCTGTGCTCCCTCCTGATGCCTTAATAGCAAAGCAGCAGGGTGGTGACTGAGAAAATTGGATGCTTTTACGGCTTCACTGCTTAGACCCCGGAAATTGGTGTCCAGCTACTACAACATCGTTATTACAATAACGGTAAATTATTACATTATCAGATTCTGCTAATTTAAGGCTAACCTGATAACATAATAAATGCCCAATAATGTAACATTTTATTACATTATTGGCATGCCGATTATTACATTATCGGGAAATGAACTTTATTGTATTGTCAGGAAGTTATTACATTATCAGGTTTTATTACATGTTTTTGGGACTTATGAGGGAATTTTTATTACATTATTGGGAGATTATTACATTATCAGGCTCTACAAGGCTTTATTCTAATCCTAAATAGGTGGATAGCTCTGAACTTGTATATAGATGTAGATATTACTGTGTAACACCTGAAAGCCGTTTAAATTAAATCAAACATCTGACACCAAAAATGCTGCAAAGAGCTGAAATTAATCAGTGCTTCTTCAGAAAGGCTGCATTGCTGAATCCATTTTTTTATTGTGTCTCATACCAAAATTGCTTATTGCACATCTTAATATTAACTATCATTACCATTCTAAATCATACCTACATATCACACCTACATCATGAGAGAAAAAAGCCATCATGTATGACACAATACCACTTCTTAGCTGTCACCAGCTTTACCTAAACAGGGCTCTCCCTTACGTCTCCTACTAATGGTCAACATGGTCACCTACGTTAGTACAGTGATTCATGAAAGCAGTACACAATGAACAAACAAATCTATCTCCCTACCAAGATCCCTACCAAGTCTTTTTTCTTTCAGTACATAACATGGGATCAGTACACGAGGTGAACTAGGGTCATGCTGTGGAAATTAGCTAAAAGACACTGCAGCACACAGTCTCATCATAAAACAGCTACTTAAAATAAAAAAATGAATACCTAAACCCAGCATGAGTAACTAATTAAGTATCCATGCACACTCCATGCCCCAGGAATCCCCCAACATGGAACAGAATGCACAAAATGTATAGTACTAATGAACAAAAAAAAAATCTGCTTTGCCTCATTCTCAAGGTATCCCGTTTACCTGAAAAAAGCTACATGCTGAAATGGTGTTGCATGTCAAACATGATATGATCTGCAATTGAGTTGTGATCATAGGTTTCTTGTGTGTGTAGCTATGTTAAATATACACACTATAGTGCATTTTTGTCACAGCTTAAAGATACACAATTACAAGCAAGGCAAAAATGAAAAAGCTAAATCAAATCCCAAGCTACTTGGGTGTAACACAGTGTTAACAGGAAAAATACATTATGGTTGTGAACTTAAAAGCCGTAAATAGATTCTATCTCTGTCTCTCTCTCTTTCTCTCTCTCTCTCTCTCTCACACACACACACACACACACACACAGGTTCAATAACATACTTGAGAGAGAGGGCAGGTTAACAAACCCCAGTGAGTGCTTTATATAGAGAGGGGTCAGGTCAGGGTGAGGACGGGGTTGCAGAAGAGACGTCTGCTCCCTCAACCAACCCTGCCTCAGTCAACACATCTGCCTACACATCTTTGTCCTGTGCACATGGAACATTCTAATAAAACAGAATGTACATGGTATTCCCTGATGTTCTCATCATATTTTCAGTAATGCTGACAGTTTACAAATTAAATCTGCTTCATGTCAGTTGCTATCCTCATAAAAAATTGTTTGCCTCTAAGAAATGTTCCACATCTTCCCTTTGTAAACAACAGTTTATACTAGAGTAAACCCCAAAACAGCAGAAACCAAAAAAGACAGAGATAAATCAATACAAAGCTTCAAGCACCAAACAGCTGCTGATGCAAAGAGCCCTCTCTGCTCGTCTTGTATTTTCTCCTCTAAATCTATCGCTCCACAGATGCTAAGATAAGCCTTCCTCATTTTTTAATTGGAGAAATTAGTGTGGGGGTCTAGGCTTTGAAGGCGGACTGAACCCCACACAGTGGCAGTGTCTTAGCATCTGAGGCTGCAGCACGAGCAACCACGGAGACACTTCCATCATCTTAAATCATGCACATATTATAAGTAATTAAGCAGACACACCATGGCATAAATAATAGAGCCCCAATGCCCTCAGAGGGTGGTGCATTATTTATCAGCCCTGCACACTTTTTCATGTTCGAAATTAGAGCACTTTCTTGGATATCTATCTATCTACATATATTATATATATATATACACACACATACATATCTTTTTGGGCTGTAACATAATAATTTCTCAATTTAAATCAACCATTTAAATAGAGGGTATGTTGCTGACCAAACCTGTCATGTCCTCCTCCCTTTTTTCTGGCTTCATCGCTGTGTTCTCACTCCTTCCTGCCTGGGGGGACTTCTACCCTTCCCATAGGGCCTCTTAGACATGATAAATATCTATCTCTATAAGATACGACAACACTCTAGAGACCAGGAGGCTTGTCAGTGTATGATGCTGAACGCAGTTATTTAACAGACCCTTTCAAACTCTGTGCAGGCCAATTAAGTGTTTTATGATTCCTGAAACCACTGTTATGATATCCATGCACACCTGCACACACATACACACGCACATGCACAAACACACATACACACACCTGTATAAACAGAAGTATGGGCACCTCTGGTAAAGTTCTATGTATGCAAGCATATAAAGTAGAGAGAGAGAGGGAGACAAGGCAAGCAGACACACTTACACGAAACAACAACACTACAACAGACAGCTTAAACGCTCCACAGGAAAAAAACTAAACACTAAAAGGCATTTTTCTTCACCTACCTAGTTTACAGGCATTGCTACCACATGCTCTCATGATTTCAGATTTAATGAAAATTGATGGTGATGCCACTGAATTTACTATTGCATTTCAAGGATTGTTTATCTGTCTAATCTTTAACACATACTACACATACACACACATTATCTGCGATGAGCAATTTGCCTCATTGTGGAGTTTAATATGCATCCTGGCCGGGCAAATAGATTCTGCTGCTCTCCGTTGGTGTCATAATTTCCATCTGTGTTTGGCTCTTTCCTTCCAGACTATTCCGTGACATTTAAATGCCTGTCTACTCATGCAGTTCTGAGTAGCGCTGACACAACCACATACACACACACTCTCTCACATATACTCAGATGGACAAACACACACCAACCCCCCCCCCCCACACACACACACACACAAATGCTCAGATGCTTGTTTTCCTCTGCCACAGAATATAAAAAGTGACTCTTAAGAGACAATACAAATAGTGGAGGACAGATAAATTGGTTGAAAATAATCAGTTAAGATTCCCTTTTGAAACTGAGTGAAGGTCTTCCTTATCCATTTAGAACGGTGAGGTAGAGTTCGACTTGTCATTTCCCCATTCCATCTACCACAAGGCACTGAGATGGAGTTTTCTGTTCACCCGCATCTTAAAGGTCAGCCACATTCAAAATGGGCTATGTTCAGGCCAAAAAAACTCTCTCGCGTCTAAAAGTGGTGGGGCTCTATTTCGGTCCCCCGGTCATTCAATATATATAAGTGAGTGCTTCACGTGCGAATGGTACATCTGAGAGAAAGAGAGATATGGAAGCAGAGTGGGCTGGACAATGATAAAACGAGAGAAGTAAAAATAGAGTGCTTTCTCTGTCACATCTATAATAAGACTGGGAAATGGATGAGACTTAATATTATGACTGCCCCCCCTCCGCAGGAGTGGGGACTACGGCAATATTTCTGTCACACACACATGAAGGTTTAAAAAAATGGCCAAGGTGTGATGAGTTCCTGTTATCGGTAACCTTTAGAATAAACTAATCCAGGTAATATCCATCAGCAGCAGTGCCCGCGTATCACGACCACTGCAAACAGCACCAAATGAATTTCTAAAAATAGGCCCTCTCCAGGGACGCAGGATCTTTGAGTACTGTATGTGTCAATACAGCTGAGGAGAGAGCAGTGGACGAGTAGTGGCAAACACAGTTTTACCCATCTGCCTTCCTCCCTATTTACAAACTTGAGTTGTGGGTGCCTCAAGGCTAGCCAGGAGGGTTGTATTTTTATCTTTGTAATTATCTTCTTGTCCTTCACTTCATTTCAAGTGAGGCTGGAGAAACATGGAGGCGCACGTGTATCTGTAGCCAAACATGTCTGCCCATCAGATTGTGGTTACTTACAGCAGTTAGGAAAAATTCATCATTGATCAAGCCAGTTCACCAGGGCTTAACTCCGCATTTAAAATATGTTTAATCCACAATCTGCTATGTTTGCCAGTATATTTCAAACTGGATAAAATCACAATAATTCTCTCCCTGGAGGCCTAGGGGTAACAGGTGACATTCTACATTTACATTACATTTAGGCATTTAGCAGACGCTTATATCCAAAGCGACCTACAAAAGAGGATAACATTCCAGCTACAACACAATGAAAGAACGAACAAGGGGTGCATATTGCTAACATAGAAACTGCACCATTTAAGTTGAAAGTGCAATAGTGCAGAGAAATTAAATTGATTCTTTTATTCTACTTCCTACTTGGTGAGTGTGTTCGTACCTAATTCAGAACCTGAAAACTCTTTTTTTGTTTTTGTTTGTCCATTTTTATTTTTATTTTTTTAAAGTGTGCTGAGAGCCACTTCTTTTTACTGTGGGTGACAATGCAGTCCTGCACCATTGGCAGATATGTGCTTATGACTGGCCATTTTGTGTTTACACTTTGAACAGAGAAGCAACCACCCTCCTTTTCAGCCCCTTTTCAGACCATGAAGTCAGCAGCACAACAGAGCCTGTGCTGGTGATGATCAATCGTGAGCTCCTTGAGGCTAAGCCATCTGTGCCTTGAGCGGCCACAAACTCACCAAGTGTGATAACGCAACAAGTGAGCATTAGCGCTGATCTCTCTCCACTGTCCCCCATGAGTGGTGGTATGACAGGCTATACAAACAGAACAAAGCTCTTGTGCAGAATACCAAGCGCCGGGTCAATGGGCATTCATGGCAATTGAGTGGTGAGAACGAAAGCACCAATATCGGTAGGAATGCTCAAGACGTCTCTGTCTCAGTGGTAAGACATTATTTCAATGGCCTTTAGTCTGCAAATGATCGTTTGAAAATCAGCCAGTCAACCAATCAACAGTTTCAAATCTGGAAATCATTACACAAAAGTGACCAATTTAATTGTTAAAAGTATCACAAATTGAATAAGGCAATCTAATTTACCGAAATGTAGAAGCTAACATTTGTGTTATTTGTGTATTTATATGTTCTCCTCAGAGGCATGGGGTTTATGCCAGTGAGAAAGAAAGCCGCCCCACCAGGCACACTGAGGTAAGAAATGAATCTCTGATCAACCACCATATTCAATGTAGAGAAAATGCTGTCCCACCTTCAAATTTCAATCAAACGATTAGGCAGGCATCTAACCTCCCCTTGTGCCCGAGGGAGCGGAGTGATACGGCCCAATTACAACTCACACAGAGAGTTATCCCCCCTTACCAGTCCTTTATTTTCCAATACAACACCAAGAAAATCAATCACCAACAGCCAACTGAACCAAGGGATTTGGGAGGTCAACTCGCCTGGGCAATTACACACTATCAGAGTACATAAAGATACACACACACATACGCCTCACTTTACTATCAACATACTTACTCATCTTAAGGCTTTGCTACATATGAACCACAGTGTGTAACCTATACATGCATTAATGCAAGAGAGCAAACATACACAAAACCAACATCAACAAAGACGGAGCCAACTGAGGCATCTATAGAGGAATAAACATCCTCTGAACATCTAAGGGGCTGTCTCTTAATTGGATGGCTCTTATTAAACAGCACTGTATTCGTGTGTGTTTGTGTGTGTGTGAACCTTTTTTCCTACCGCAGAGGTGATGATTAAAGAGAGCAGCCACTGCGGTTTAATCCTGCTTCTGCTGTGGTCTGTCTTCCAGCTTCCATCAATTTCTTGCCTCTCTTTGCCTCTGGTAAGCTCAATTATTCCAGGGAAAAATAATCCTGTGATACGGTCAATAGCTACTGGGACTGATCCTTGTTAAATAACCATGTTTCCAGAGAAATGAAGGCAAATGTATATACAGCGCCAAGCATAAATGAGTACACCCCCTTTGAAAAGTAACATTTTAAACAATATGTCCATGAAAACAAAAAATATTTCCAAAAATTTTGCAGACTTAGACTTAATATCACATCTGCATAACATACAACACAAATGTTTGCTTTATAATATGACTTAGATTACATATTTTTCAGTTTTACTCAAATTAGGGGGGAGCAAAAATGAGTACACCCTCACCAAACTACTGCATCTAGTATTTTGTATGGCCTCCATGATTTTTAATGACGGCACCAAGTCTTCTGGGCATGGAATGAACAAGTTGGCAATATTTTGCAACATCAATCTTTTTCCATTCCTCACTAATGACCTGTTTTAGAGACTGGATGTTGGATGGAGAGTGATGCTCCACTTGTCTCTTCAGAATTCCCCATAGGTGTTCGATTGGGTTCAGATCAGGTGACATGCTTGGCCACTGAATCACTCTCACCCTGTTCCTCTTCAGAAAGCCAACAGTGGCTTTAGATGTGTGTTTAGGATCATTGTCATGTTGGAAAAGTGCACCACGACCAAGTGCACGGAGTGATGGTAGCATTTTCCCCAACACCAGCAGCACTCATGCAGCCCCACATAAGGACATTGCCACCACCATGCTTCACTGTAGGCACCATGCATTTTTCTTCCTCACCTTTGCGACGCCATACAGTTTTGAAGCCATCAGTTCCAAAAACATAAATTTTGATCTCATCCCTCCACAATACAGAGTCCCAGTAGCCTTCATCTTTGTCAGCATGGGCCCTGGCAAACTCTAAGGCTTTTTTGTGCCTGGGCTTTAGGAGAGGCTTCTTTCGTGAATGGCATCCATGCATGCCATTCCTCTGCAATGTACGTCGTATTGTGTCACGGGAAACAGTCACCCCCGCTTTCTACTTCTTTAGCTAACTGTAGTGAACTTGTGTGCCGATTTTCTTCAACCCTTCTCATCAGAAGATGTTCCTGTCGAGGTGTTTACTTCCATGGACAACCAGGACGTCTCTGTGATATGGTTGCAGTTCCATTTTTCTTAAATCTTTGTACCACTTTTGCTACAGTATTCTGACTAATAAGACCTACTTGTAGCCTTTACCTTTCTGGTGTAAGGAAATAATTTTCTTTCTCAGGTCTTGTGCCATTTCTCGTCCATGTGGTGCCATTGCTGACAACAGGAAATGGGGAGGTGTTTTCTTAGAGTAACACCCTTTTATAGTCAACTATCTGCTGCACTAATTGAATAATTAGACTCACCTGTGGTTGAATTCTTGGTAAATCAGACATTTGCAGTCTAAAATCTTGCTTTGCCCTGAGACTTTCAGTGGGGTGTACTCATTTTTGCTCCCCCCTAATTTGGGTAAAACTGAAAAATATGTAATCTAAGTTATATTATTACGCAACCTTTTGTGTTTTTTTTGTTTTCATGGACATCTTGTTTAGAATGTTACTTTTCAAAGGGGGTGTACTCATTTATGCTGAGCACTGTATATAAACAGTATATTTTCTTATGAGGTCTTGCAGTTTATAGAGGATCTGCACTGGCGGAAGCTTCTGTTCTAAATGCCATGATCTATATGTGTATTTTACAATTTCTATGTTGCATTGCATTATTTGCACTCTGTGAAAGTGTCAGCATTTGCCTGCATCAAAACGCCAATGGGCAAATACAAGCATTCAAGAATGGAATTAGCGGAAAAGACCTGTGACCATTTCCGGCAAGGTGCTTTGAAAAATATTTTGATAAGACAGCCCGGGTTAAGCGTGATCATGTCAGTTGATCCAATGTCTTTTTCATAATTAAGTGATTTAGAACGCTCATGTCTACTAATTAGTTATGTCACTATTGGTTGTCTCCTGTGAATTCATTACATATATAGTATGTGGTTTTTAAAGATGGAGGACCTACCCCTGCAGTACAACCAATCAAATTGTGCAGGCCCTCTTGAGCCTTTTTTATAGTTAATAAAATAATTTCAAAAATCTGTTATGTAACATTTTAAAATGTATACGCAAAAGGTTTGCAAGGCAATTTCATCAACACTGCAGCTGGGGTACCAATCCATGAGCTGTGGCTAATCTTTAACTCAGTGTGCGGCCCTGCTGCCAGCTTCACATCTCATCTGCGTCTCAGAAAACTGATCTGAGGCCTGTGCCAGGCACACAGGGCCGTCTGGCATGTAGCAATGACGCGCCTGAGAGCTCAGTGCTTCAAAACCCAGTGGACAGCAAACTATGCCTACTGCGCCTGCTTTATTAGGAGATTGGAGGCCCTCTGCAAGTTGTCCATTTCCATTTGGATTTGAGTGTGTGACTGCAATGAAATTGGATCTGTGTGCGTTTGTTTGTTGTGTTTGTTGGTGGGGCTCGGGGCAAGTTTGCATCTGCATGGGTTTGTGTGTGTGCTTTCTCACACATAAGAATGTGATATCGTGCATGTATATGGGTGTAAAATACCTGTAAACTCTGTACTTTTTATTATAGTTATTATTTACAATTACATGTGAATGTAGTCAGCTTAAAATTTATGAAAAATGTCAAAATATTCCCAAACACATACATGTATGGCACTGATTTATCCATATTAGCCAAAATGCAGGGATTGTTATTCTTCTCTCATTCTCTGAGGAATACACCCTGAGCCGTCGCTGTGCACTTCTTTAACCTTAACAGTGTAGGAGTGCTGAGCATGAACAACAGAGAAATCAATACCCACAAGCCATTAGACCATCTCAGCCCTGCCTGCCTGGGAAAACCAGTGCAGATTTACAACCCTGGACAAATGACTTAAGACAGGGGAGTGAAAGCTGGGGCCAATTATTTAGACTGGGTGTCATTAAGGCGCCAAATGGACTCTAGCCTTCTACACAAAAGGTGTATTCCAGAGAGTAGAGGTCTCCTATGCAGTTGCGGAACCAGATCCCATCTGGGTCCAGAATTGATTTGGACCACACTAGGTTCAGATCCATCAGCTGGCTCAGCAGCAGCGGGTGGAAATGTTATGGGGCCCATTAAAATAAATCAGCGGCAACGTGGGTGATGCTAATGCTGCGCTAACTGCACCCCCAGCATCCCTTGTCTTCTCAGCCTATTCATCACTCTCTCACGGGAGGGGCAATAATATCACTGCACTTTTACTGTGATAGTAGTCAGCGAGTTTAGTGCTTTTGGCCTCTCTTATGTGCAAGGCTTTTTAATGCCCATAAAAACAGTCCCAAATGATGACTCTCTATCCCCCTTTCTCTCTGAATCTTTCACCTCTCATAATCCACCTAAAGCTTTGACACCACTTTTCCTATCAGGGAGAGAACATGGTTCCATGCCAGGTTCATGCCTTGCACTGATCAGATTAGCAAGCCCACTGAGAGGTGAAATCTAAAGTCCTCTAACACCTGTTCATATTATTTCCTTCTGATTTGCCTCTTAGAAAAGATGACAGGCAGGTATTTTTTCGAAGAAAGGGAAATTTTCGGTAGTGACAGAGCAGGGGCCCCAATGGCTTCGACCATGCACAATAAATGCGTCAAGAGTCCATAGCTGTTATGAATGCACCTGTGGCTCCCCCTGCCCCGAGCCACTGACGGCAGAATGAGATGGCTGTCTATTTAAGTTTGCCGATGGAAGTTAAAACCCCATTTCCCTCTGAATTACCCATCGTAAGCCTCCCCCCTTCTTTTCCCCATCCTCGTCCTGGCGGTCCCGAGGGTATGAATCATTCACTCGACACATCATACAGCCACCCGGAGGGTGTCGCATGCTACAATGACTGAAAAGGTGCGCCGGGCTCTTTAATCAAAGCTGGGGCTTTTCAATGGCCTCAACCCCCGACAGCGTTGTGGGAACAAAGAGCTGGTGCTGTGGCGGCACATCTCTCCTTATTTGGTTCCCGCTTAATCACTCATCAAAAAGACCTTTGAAAAGAGCCGTTCAGCATCTGGCCTCACTGCGTCCGATTCCTTTCTCTGCCAAAAGTCATTAAAATCTTTTTCATCTTGCTCAGCTTTGCCTCTATATCCCTGCCTTACCACCAACTCATCGAAATGAGCAAAGAACATGCGGCAAGACACTGGCATCGGGATCCATCAGCTCCATAAATTATGTAAAAAGTGGCGGTGTGGGGAGTGAAGCATGGCTTGGCTTTGAAAGTGGTGTGGTCTTCACTGTTCAAATGCACCAGCATTCATCAGGTCCTATGGACCTTTAAGTCAGCTTGTTGCAAGGTTCTGTAACACTACCTGATTTTATTTTTGCTCAGTTTTTATTTCTTCCAGCTCTCTGTTGTGCAAACATGTCCATGACTCAGCACATTGGACACTGCCAATTTTAGCGAATGCCTTCAAATGCAACAGTGTCCTCTTCTTTCATTTTGCTCTGCTTAATTCTCTTGTTACAAAGCATCCTCGCAAACAGGGGATATATCACATCACCTGGGTGATTTGGCAGCACAACTCAGAGTAATTTGCATAATTACTCTTTATACACACTGCACAGATGTGGGGCGATTAGCGTACTCAATATTTCTAGCAAATCCCATCAGTGAAGCAGAGAGCTTGTGCGGGTGAAACTGATGAAACGTTCTGTAACATTTGAGCGCCATCATGAACCAGTGTGGTGAGTTGTCATGCAAAATCCATTATTAATATTATCTTATTAGCCTACTTTTTTCATGTATGTGTTGTGACTTCTGAGTGATTTATTAGCTGGCTCTAAATAATAATTATCAATAATAAATGCATCATAACATTCAACATCAGGTGTGAAAGACCTGCAGAACAAGACACTGCTCATGACTTAACTGGCCATGACACTTCATGAGAAAAAAGGCAAGCGTCCTAAATTAATGACGAGCGTTAGTCTCTTTGCTGCTCATATCTGGTCTTCATTAGTCTCGCCCCGTCTCCTGCCAATGAAGCATGGGGAGGGGGGTGTCATGTGTATCGTTGCTTTCCCCACCTTAATTACAGGTGCTATAATACTCTATGCTGCACAAGTGGAGAGAAAAAAAAACAAAAAACAAAAAAAACAACAAGCGTCACTTTGATCAAGGTTATTGCTTTCTGCTAGCACACCAAATCCACCTACGCATGTCTCCCCTCTGTGTAGAGAGGGAAAATGTGGCTGTGCGGAACGGTAATTAATACAGTCGGCCTGATCTCTGCTGTTGGGCTGTTTTTCTGACTCTGTTATGTGGAGGTTGGGGCTCCTACAGTAGGATGGGATCATGCTTTGCCTACTTTGACGGGAGCACCTTTGCTGCAGGCTTTACACCCACACACTGGCTTCTCTCTCTCTCTGTCTCTCTCTCTCTTCTTCTCAACCATTCCCTCTGCTTCTGTCTCTCTCTGTATCTCTATCTTCCTTTGCTTCTCACTTTTTATTACTGTATCTCTCTCTTTGCTTCTCTCTTGCTCTCTCTTTTCCTACTGCACCCCCAGTAGTTTTTTTTCAAACTTTCTGGCCCAGGCTGAATGCAATCGCTCAGCACCCCCCCACCCCCCACCCCCCCAACCCCCACCTATGCCCACCCACAGCATCTCACTGCCAAATACAGAGGCAGGAGGCTCTCGCCCATCTTGAGCTGGCCTCTGCCCTCTGTGCGCACAATAAAACAGAGATCAGGAGGCAGGGATCGATAAACTGGGCGCTAGGAAAGAGGTGAAATCCCTCCCCCGCCACTGCCTTCAGACACAAATGACTGAAAAAACTGACTGGCTCAGCGAACAGCAACACTGCCGCATTCGGCATGTTTCAGACAATCTACTGCCCTCTGTTTCTGGATTAGCACCTCAGTTCAAGTCTCTGTGGTACTCGCTTCAGCTCCCAGGTGAAGTTTTAAAGATGCCCTTCAGGTCAGACTTCCTATTTACCTGTCAAACATCGAATTCGAGGCTACAAACCACAGAAACCTCTTGATTGCTATTTACCTGGATGTGTAATGTGCATCTGTAGAATAGAAACATTTCCTGTGGGCTTGAGAGTGTGATGGATATTTGAGTGTACATGGAAATCATGTGGAAAATAGCTTAATGTCAGCACTGAGAGACAATGGTTTTGCTTTTGTTCATCAGACAATGGTTTCTGTGGTGGTTGCCAGGTGGCAATCACACATTGGAAACTGTGGGGGCACAGACAGTAAGTCTGTTATTGTTACATAGAGCCATGTGGGAAATGTACAGTAGAGCTAAAAAAGATATTATTTGAATACTTCTTGATTGGTAAACTGATTAATCCACATTAGATTAATTCACTATGAAAATCGTTACTTGTTGCCCTAATGTAAAGCACAAAAACACAGACTATGTGCCATATAGGCTATCATACAATGTCACTATGATGGATATGTAACCATTACAAACTATCAACATATTATGTGGTTTATGTGCATTACAGAATATATATTAGATGATGCAATAGTCTATGTTAGGGATAACGGCTGCTGAGATGTCTATCTGATATAGAGCAATAATGGATGAGGCGGGGCGAAGAACAGCGCAATGCCGAAGGCGAAGTGCTGTTTGCCTACACCAATTCCATTCCCCTATGTCAGGACACATCAAAGGCCATTAGCCCGCATATTGCCGGCTGCCAGAATTCTTTTTATATTTATATAATTATTTTCTTTAAGCAGTAAACTGCAAAAAAAAAGTCTGGTTTGTAGCTTTGGTGTAGGTTTCATGGGGAAGTAGATCCACAAGGCTGCTTGCTGTTGTTATAGTTACCACTCTAAAGAGCATTGATATGGAACGGTGATTAAACTTTTTACCAGATATACGTCATAGGTGTCCCGTTATCTGGGAATAACAGACATTCTGTCAGCCAATCAGAAAACTGTATTTCATTTCTCCGGGTGATAACTTAGAATAGCTGACATCTCTGGTGGTCCTATTGGGTGAACAACCTGATGTACACTCAGTCTCAAAGAAGAAAAGACAATGGGAGTGTAAGCTTGACCCTTAACTCAGGAAACTTGGTTTCTGTCTTTGTCATCCATGAATAAACTGTTTCTTCCTCCAATGATAAACCACATTCCCCACTGAAGCCCTGAATTGAACACTGAGTTAGCTTCAGATTTCCAGTCTTTTGGCACATTTAGGAAATGTTAATTCAGGAGTTCTGAAACATTTTTTAGACTAGACAAGACAACCACATATTGCAGCCATCTCTCAATACTTACAGACCTTTTTAAATGTTGATTTTTCATTTTGAGCTTTATGACAATCATCTGCTACATATCTTAACAAACGTCAAACATTTGCCTAAAGACTCCAGCAATATTTAAATCATTTATTGTGTTACTACTTAGTCACAGGCTCCAGTGAGATGGGAATTTTGCATCTTCAATCAAAATCATTACATTATGCATCATGCTTCGGATGTGGAGAATGAGTCGTGAATCATTTTGGTGATCTAGTTGTTTCTGTTGCTGAGGATGATGATGATTATGATGATGATGATGATGAGAGTTGCTAGTATGTGACTAAACAAATGCCCACATTTATTAGTGGCTCATGTACTAAATTAAGCTCCAGTAATACAGTAGAACAGTGAGAAAGGTGACACTACTGTAGGAGGTACGACTGTTTACCGAGTTGATGAGCTAAAGTGAGTGCTTCTATTTCACCGTGCAGCCATCAGCACAGGAGGGGGTGGATAATGAGACAAAAATGTGTTTGCTAAGCGCTAATCAAGCTAAACAACCACTCAGGTAATAGTGGCAAAAAAGGGAAGAAATGCTAACCAAAAATCCAATAGACTCACAATAATCTCATTGACGTTATGAAACATAATTAGTGCGCACCTCACCATGGGAGGATGAGGAGAAAAGGAGGGAGGGGGATGGCAGCAGGGGTATGAAGAGGAGGATTGGACAAGGGTAAACAGAAAGATGAGAGAACAGCAGATTACCACAAGGTAGTCAATTCCCTCTGCACCAGCAGATTACCACAAGGTAGTCAATTCCCTCTGCAAAGCGTAAGTCTAGGCAGGGGGGTTGGGAGGGACATCCAGGGGTACTCGGGGGTGGGGATGTGGAATGGTGAAGGGTGCCAGAGGAGTCGCAGCAGTGCCTATGTGCTTACCTAGAGCAAACATCTGGCAGTCAGTCTGAGCACCGTAAGGCATTTAGGATGGTGTTAAAATCGTTACATAATTTTTTTTCTGTAGGTTTCGAAGGTGTGCACTGCAGCATCAGGTAAGACTTGATTAAGGTGATGAGAAAACAGTCTGGACTGTGTGTGTGTGTGTGTGTGTGTGTGTGTACATGTATTCAAGCACTTGTGTGTGTGTGTGTGTGAGAGAGAGACTCCACTCCACAAACACATGAACTAATGTGCTTCGATCTGCAAAACTTCAATCCGTAGCCATGACAAACAACAAAACAAGGGAAGAGAAAAGGCATAGCATCAGAGAAAATGACGCTGCTCAAGCAGAACACCAGAGTACATCGAGAGGCAAAGCAGCACCAGCATTTCATCACACGCCTAACCACTTTGAACTGAGTACCACACCCAGTATAAACACACTATACTTTCCAAACAATGACATTGACTAATACAACAATATACGTTACATGCTATCCATGATGTCTTACACTGCTCTGCATGCACACAATCTACAGCACTTTTGACACAGTGAAATAAGTGGTGAATTTGAATCCCCTGCTTTAGGCTTAGGGAGCAAGGCTAGTGAGGACTGAGGGTGTACCAGTTGGATGGTGATGGTGGAGGATCCTACCATGTGTGTGCCACGGTGAAGCGCCTCTGCTTGTGGATGTTGTTGTTGAGAAGCATGCGGCGCAGCAGCCGCGGCGAGTTTCGGGGTGAGAGGCGCGGGGAGATTGAGGAGGGTGAGCGGCGGTGGCCCCGGGGCCGCTCCTGCTGTAGCAGGTTCTCCCGCAGGATCTTCACCAGGTCCTCGTTCAGTCCCGCATGCTTGGGCATGGGCGGCACGGCCAGCGTGTCTTGGTGGCCCACAGCCGCTGTTTGCTGGGCCATCCCGCTTCCTTCCTTTCCTTTCCTTCTTTCCTTCCTTTTTTTTCCCTCTTCCTCTGCTGTGCACTTGTTTCACGCTTCCCCCTGTTTGCAGTCTTCTCGGTGGAGCTCACCAGTGTTCCAAAATTTAGAAATCCCCGGGTGACAAGGAAACGGTAGAACACTTAAGGTATTGATCTCTCCTCACGGCCTCAATCTCCACAGGAAGCTCCCAGAACCGCCACCATTAAACAATGAAAACAAAACAAAACAAAACAAAAGAAAGATGCAAACAAAGATGCACTAAGGGAAGGTCTCTGGAAAAAGAGTCCTAGAAAAGACAAATGCAGATGCAAACTCAAAAATTGAGCAGCACTATGGTGTGTGTATGTGTGAGAGAGGAATATGAGTATGTGTGAGCGGAGAAGGTGAGAAGCGTTCGAGAGGAGAGAGTGAGAGAGCAAGCGAGCGAGAGAGAGAGAGAGAGAGAGGAGGGAGGTTCTCACGCAGCTTCTGTCAGCCCAGCACCGAGCCTGTCTGTAGTCACGGTTTTACGCATGCAAACACAGACTCACACACACACACATGCACGCCCACACACACACACATGCTCATACATTCAAAATGTGTGCATGTTCACACACATGCACACGTACACACACGCAGGTACAGACACACACATACATACACACAGACACACACACACACAAGTGCTGACCGTGAGTTGAGTTAAGCTGTGCTGAGCTGAGGTGCTGCCACTGTCGGACCAGAGCTGTATCAGACCCTGAGCTCCTGAGCAAAGGCTACCAGCACCTATTCACTCGCTCTCTCTTTCACACACACACACACACACACACACACGGCAAAAAACACAGAAGAGCGGCACAGCACAGTGCAGCGAGCCCGCGTCACTACTCCTCTCCTTCTGTTCTTTTTTCTTTGGAAATCCTGCAACTGCTTCAGCAAGGGGAGGGTGGGAACTACGTGCGTATGAATGAGTGAGTGTGTGTGTGTGTGTGTGCCTAAGAGAGGGAGGGAGAAGGGAAGTAGCAAGATGGGTTGGGGGGAGGGGGGGGGCAATGGATTAGGGTAGTTTGTGAGGGTAGATGGGGTAGAGGGGTAGAGAGAAAACGTTTTATGAGGAGATAAGGGAGGCTTATTCCTGGATGACTTGCCAGCTGTTCTAATAGACATAACTCAAAGCAAACTGGCTGAGTGACTCTTAACCCACTAAAAGCAGAATATTATGGTAATTGACTGGAGCATAACCCAGGTCTCATAGCACTTGAGACAGCAGTATATTTCAGAATGCCAGCTAGAGTGCTCTAAAGAGGCTGCACGTCAGAGAGGGGCGATACTTTCGTCAGAGCCACACAACATTTCGCGTCGTGTTTGCCTTATCTCCTTTCCCTGAGATTAGACGGCTCTCCTATCTCTGACTTCCTTTCTGCAGTATCTCCCCAGTCCTCTCTACCCTTCTACATCCATCTCGGCGTCTCAGAGTCGATGCAACAGAAATAGATTAAAAGAGGAAGAAAACAATTTCATTGATCTTCCTCTGTGACGTTTTCTTTTTTTTTCACACACATATTCATAACACTTCACTTCACTGGTCATGAAATACATTTTTTTTTGCAACATGATGTCACCAACAAACTAAGATCAACTTTAAGATTTGTCTTTTTAAAACACCAAAGCCAGTGTCTGGTTGTGTCCAGCTTTGTTCATTTTATTGACAGCACAAGGTGGTGCCCGGGGTGGCAGATTTTTGTGGGCAGCACTGTTTGTTTACTGAGCGGTTAGTGTGTTTACCTTCTCATTTACTGAGTTTAACAATGACCTCACTTCACCCACCTTATTGATTTTCCATCCTATCCCCCATTTGTATTCATGAAGGATTCTCAGCGTATTTATGAGAACAAAACAGAAACCAAAAAAGAGTGGCTAAATACAACAGTTCTGTTTCCAGCTCTGTTTCTCACTCCTCTCATGTGAGCAGGCTGACCATCAGACATTTTCAGTTTGTTATCGACGCAGATAATGAGCGTTGTTATGCTTGCCATGATCTACATCAGAGCTCATTCATTAGCAGTACCATATGGAAGATGTGACACCAAGCCAGACAATTACCTGTTTTTACTGTGTGTGTGTGTGTGTGTGTGTGTGTTTGTCTGTGTGTGTGGGAGGGAGAGAGAGAGAGAGAGAGAAAGAGAGGAGTGCATGTGTGTGGGAGTGAAAGAGAGAGAGAGAGAGAGGTATGTGTGTGTCTGTGTGTGTGTGTGTGTGTGTGTGTGTGTGTGTGTTAATGTGTACATTGTGCCGTATGTGTGGCCGTCAACGGTAGTAGAGGAAATAAAAACTGTCCCGCACACAGGAGGTGGCATCACATTGTCCAAAATTTGCCACTGAATATAGATTATATCCATGGCTGGAAGCCCCTTGCGGAGTAAGTCAACGCACACTGTAGGCAGATTTAAAAAATCTGTGAATGACTAGGTAATAAGCACTCAGTGTTAACAGAATACAGGCTGGCTTTCATCTTACCCTCAGAAAGTGGACAGTCATCATCAGAATGATCTGTGAATATTCTGTTAAAAACAAAAACAATATATCTAGCCGGTCCCTGACATGTGGTGGTTGAGGATTAAATGATTTGATTTTAAAAGGCATCTTTCTCTCCTTCTCACTCCTATTTTTCCGTCAACCCCACTCCAGGGATTGGTTTTACTATAAATCATGAGAATCAGTTGAATTTCAACTTTCCATCAAATTATATCAAGCATAGAAAAGAAAATTCTAGAACACCAATTCTTTTGAGGGGATATTCCAGAGCATTTTAACTGAGTTGTTGTTCAAGGTCACTGAGTGCTGTTAGTAGGAAAGAAGATGATAAAACAGCACTGACCAAGTAGCAAACCGCCAGCTAACACTAACTAAAAGGGTCACAGAAACTCACTTTCAGTCACTCACTTTATTATCCTTGCCCTGTCCAGTGCCGGTTTGCTATTTGGTCTATGTTGTCCCAAATTTTGTCATTCTTTTTTCTACCAACAGCACGTGGTGACCTGAAACATCAGAGCTATGAGTTGAAACACTCCACAATATCCCTTTAAGCGCACAACCTCCTCAAATAGCAAAAAAAGAAAGAAAGGAAAGGAAAGAGAGATAGAGAGAGAGAATGATAAAGGGGCTTTTCCCCAGAATCGAACCTTCTGTTTCAGGGGCCAGCTTGCCAGTCTTAGTGAATCTGGGGACAGGCGAAAGCCTTCCAGAAAATCTCTCCCCAGCCCAGACAAACTCTCTCTCTCTCCACACTTACACACACACACATGCACACACGCACACACCAGGGGTGCAGGTGTGAGCGGTGCTGCCAGTGCAGGGCACCAGAGCCTAGGATGTCCCCTGAGGCCCTGCACGTAGATATGAACATAATTATAACATTTAGATATGATCTTTGATTTTTTAGCATTAGACTATCTGAATGTACAGTTTCCCTTGTCTATCAAACTGCTTGGTTAACTTAATTTACATTGCTCCACTATCTCATACAACACAGTCATGGTGGTATCTGCCCCCCTCCCTCCCCCAACTCATATTTTTTTTCCTCCCTTTCTTTATTCTAAGTATTTAGGATTTCTGTAATGATAATTTGACCATGAATATATCCAGATCAAGTAGCTGCTAATGCTAGCATTAGCAATGTCAATGATACTGGTGTCAACAAAAGGCGCGCAGAGTTAACTTCTGAATGGGTGAGCGCAGGTTGTGGTCAAATAGCCGTTGTGCCAGGTGTGTTTGTATGTTGATCGGCTGTGTTTGCTTTTTGATTATGCTATGTTGTAGCCTAGAAATCTAACAGTAACAAATAGTGTTGCCCAGCAGGTACATCTAGCCACGCACCATAGGGACTTTGTAGGTCTTCTACCAAGGCTTGGCAGGACAAATCACAGACTTATAAGACTTGGGCTTAGTTGAGCAGAAAAAGGCAAGTTATTGCTGTTTTGCTGATGTTGCTCTGATTGGCTGTCACTCTCCTATTGTGTTCAGAGGCAGTTTGAAAGACAACCACTGATCCTGCCCCTAGGACTCAGCCCGGTTTAAATGTTTATTAACATTTTGACGTTATAGTCTGGCTTGCCAGGCTAGCCATGTTGTGCTGTTAGGGAAATATGGTTGTCGGTTCAGCTGACTGGATTATTTATGCTCTGTTTTTGATCGTAGGCTAGTGTGTTGCAAATAGTCACTCTGTGCTTGTTTTTTGACATGTTGTGTGATGTAGGGATGATAATTGTGTGGTCTTTTTTCGTCTTTGGGTCTTCAGGTGTAGGCCCTGTGAGGAGCGGATGCATGTTTGTCGCACACGTGCGCATGGGATGGGTTGGGATACAACTATACAACTACTATTGAGTTACAACGGGCCAACACATGAAGAGAAGATATTAGCATTAAATCATCTTAATCGTAATCAACACCATAATTTTCAGTCCACCCTGCATAAGAGCATTTTGAAACAGGGCCTAATCAAACACAAGGGGAATATTAATCGCCTGGATGTCATGGCTGCTGTTTTATTTATTTATTTATTTAATTATTTATTTTTAGTGGCCAGCGGTGATGTGACTTCCAGGTAAATGAGCCCAAGAGCTCATGTTAGTGTGAATGTGTGTGTGTGTGTGTGTGTGTGTGTGTGTGTGTGTGTGTGTGTGTGTGTGTGAGCTGCGGTCTGGTGACTGACCTTTCCAAGGCCTCCTCCTGAGGCAGACTGTGGCACTCAGCTCATTAGTTCAAGGGCGAAAGAGCAGACGACAGGAGTATGGATGGAGATGGAGATGGGGTTGTGATGAGGAGCTACTGGCCCTGAGGTGTCAGTCATGGAGGGTGACAGAAATAGATGCAGGTTTTGTGACTCGATAGTAAAGCATGCGCCCACTGACACAGCAGCAGCAGGAGCAGAGGCTATGGAGGCAGTGGAGTGAAGAGAACAGCTCAGGCGTTGCTGCTGACTGGAATGGGGGTGGGGGAGGGGGGACGGGGGGAGAAAATGTCTCCAAAGTCAGCAGGAATTTGAACTCAGCTCACAAAAGGGATAAAAAAGAAGGAGTACCTTTGTGTGCAGTAACACTATGATTTAGCTTTTTTTACTGACCATTTGTGAAGCCATTTCTCTTTGTGATGTCATTTAGAACCTGTTTTTGCCAAACTGACTTTTTTTTCTTTTTTTTCCTAATGCTTCAAATCTGAAGGGAGTGGAAGCAAGCAGATGCTGCATTCACTCTCCATTGCCGCTTGCAAATGAACACCATTGTGTGTGCTTGCAGTCGGCAGACAACCACCCCACCCCCCTCCCGCCACCCCCCAACTCCCCATCTCAACCCCCCTGCCAACTCTCCATCCCTCCACCTCACCACACTCCCTCCATGACGTCGCTGTGCATTTCAAACCTTGTAACCATTGGCAACATGGATGGAGGGAGACAAGTGCATTTGTGATAAGGAAAAAAAAACAACGAGGCACAGAAACAAGAAGAATGAAAACAGACAAATCTGCAGAATTCAGTTTCCTGCTAAGCACCAAGCTGTGATGTGCGCGCGCAGACTCACACACACAAACACGAACACACACGTACTCGTATGCATATTTACATGCATCCAAAAGTACTCAGACACAAATTTATAGATGCAGCCTTGACATATACACACATTCACGCACAAATCCTTTTTGCTCAAAACATAATCATAACTCATACAAGTCCACAGAATGGCATCTCAGAGTGCTTATGCATAACAAGAGTACACACTCACACACACACACACACACTCACTCATACACATACTGCCACTACACATTGGAATTAAAATTCCTCTTCTCTTGAGCAAAGAACAGAGAATATAACCACGAGATTGATTGGGCTGACAACATAAACCTTTATCTCAATGGCTCACTGCCACCCAATTTAAAATGTGATTTAACAACGTCCACATGATCCAGATAAGCATGAGCAATCTTGGCAGATGAGGCAGGAAGAATCACAGCAGCTAGCCACAACACAGCCATGTCCACAACACAGTTTTTGAATGGAAGCCACAGAACATCTCAGCATAGTCAAATCTCTTGAGAAGCAATTTGCCAGAGGTTCCGACAGCACAAAGAAGAAAAAAATTGACAAATGGACTATCTTAGGCATCTGCATCAATCTGCACTGAGTTTTAGGGAAAACCAGGATACCTGTTAAATGGAGAAAATGTTGCCATAAGAGCTACTGCTAGAACAGATCATGGGAGATCAGTGATATCTCTACTCAATCAGAAAACAATACATGATACATTTGGCAAGCTCTTCTGCAGCTGCAGCAAATGAAATATGTCAGTATGCAATACAGTGGTCAGGATACATTAGACAGATTTGCTTGATTTAAGTTCACAGATTTGTTTACATTCACATTTATGCATTTAGCAGACGCTTTTATCCAAAGCAACTTACAACTCGTCAACTATCAAGTGTTCAGGGCCAGTCTCCCCTAGAGCAACTTAGTGCCTTGCTCAAGGGCACAACGGTGGCAGCTGGGATTCAAACCCACAACTTTTCGGGCTACTTGTATGCACCACTACGCTACCACCACCCTTGTCACCCTTGAGTATTTGTCAACTTTAAAAGCTACAGTTCTAGCACCAATTTGGTAAAGGCATGTAGCTAATAATATTATCTTGTTACAGATGACAGCTTCAGGCTGATGTAACACTATGGACTACATCTAAGAACTATGCTGCAGCATACTACTGTAATAACTAGTTAATCAGGAGTCAAAAGAGACTCAAAATTTGGCAAACAGGTGGGCTCCACCAGGCACACACCTGCAACATTCTGTTTGGAGTGTAAAAATAGTTTGAGTGCATTTTTTTTATGTGCTCGTACATCTGGTGTAGCCACTTCCACTGATTCCAGGGAAAGCCAGGCCTAATTGTTGCAGTATATGCTACACAAATTGGAAACGTAAAAAGGCTGGGTTGGGGAGGGGGTGATACTACTGACACCTTAAGATATGTAATATATAATATATATGTAAAAACCCTAGGGGTACCTAGACACAATACTGTAGTAAAATACTGAGTTGGGGTACTACGCCAGCACAGCCAAAGCACTAGTGCAAAAGTGCAAAAAGGCAGGTCAGGCTGGGTTGGGGAGGGGTACCTTAAATCCCCCTACTGACATCTTAAGATATGTACTAATAATTGAGACCAGCACCCTAGGGTTTAAGCTCACTTACTAACAAGCTTAACTACAAGTTCAAGGTCCTGCAAGTTCAAGGTCCTTTATTCAAGTCTCTAAAGAGCATGGCTGAACTGCATGGGAAACTGCAAGTTACACACCGTCTCTGGCTGGGCACCAAATGAATTTACATGTGCTTTGCTGGTACACAAAACTATACCAAAAGGCATTTATAGTGCATTATGGAGTCATGGATCACTGATCAATGATTCACTGCCAGGTTTATGGAATGAGCCTATATGAAGTTATTGTGTAAGACTGAAAAGTGTTGTGGTTACATTGGAAAATGGAAAATTCCAGGGCATGGTTGTAAAAGCTGAAGACCACCAAGCTCCCATTAATAGAAATAATTTATGCGCATCTTGTCAGTGTCTTAGCAGTTTATCAGCTCTAATAGTTACAGCACATAGACTACTGCAGGAAATAACTGCATTTCTATCTAATTACAGTCACAAGCTGATAAATCAATCACCCCTCTCTGTAGGTTAGTCTGTTGAATCTCATTAGCTTTTAACAGTGATAGAGCGCAGACCACACCATTGGACATTATGAAATTACACAGTTCAATTCAATCATTTGGCTAAAGCATTTTCCCTGGGGTGTGGCTATATGAGTGCCAAGTGAAAGATACAGCTTCACATTGACTGCTACATACATATCAGGTCTTATCAGTTTGATAGGCAAGCACCACAATGATTGAAGAAAGCCTTAACAAAATGTAAACAGATGCTGTATAAACTTAGCCTGGTGGACCAGACTCCTGCTGTTCAAGCAAAGAGTCTGAAGCCTCATCATAGGGATATGTTTACTTTCTGATGGGTGGACATTTTGTTTAAACTTTAAAACTATTGGGACTGCCACCAATCTGTTTACTAACGTTTGGTTGTATATGTTGTTGCTTCAACTTTGTCACTTTTAAACCCAATACTTAAGTGGGATATCATTGTTCTCAATCACTCTCTGTTCGCCAATCCTACAGCTAGTTTATATATCTGTCTCCAACATCTTATAGGGGTCTCTAGGCACAGTACTGCAGTGAAATACTGAGTGGAGGCACTACGCTAGCGCAGCTAAGGCACCAAGTGAAACAAGCCACATCAGGCTTATGCAATGATGCCTTTTCTCTACATCGAGACTCTCTGAATCAGTTGGGTTAAAACCACAGTTCACAACAATGTGCGCAAGCACCCTCTAGTGCTTAATCTGTATGACAAAGTCCCAACACTGCAGAGTCCTTTGAAGATTGCAGCCTCTAACGGTGGCCAGAGTGTAGCACATCCATGCACACACAAAGGTTGGGAGGAGAGGAGGCTACAATCAGACACGAACAGGACAGGAATGTGGGAGATGCTGATAGACATTGAACATTACTGTAAGCTACTCTACAGCATTATTTGCTCACTAAAGGACATGCAGAGGTGTTTAACTGTGTATATGATCTAACAAAGCCAATACATACCCAAAATGCAACGTCATCTATGCTTTTCATTTCTCAGGTTAGTAAACAGGCAACTAAGTTTACATTTTGTTTTGGGCAGAAACAGCAGAATATCGTTTCTTTTTGTTCAGTTCTACAAGACAATGGCTCCCCCATGTGGATCTTAGAGACTCTTACATTACACTCATTACATTCTGTTAGAGATTCTAACAGAACTGTTTAATTTTGTTGAATTATATTATATATTTGAAGTGGTCTCTACAAGCATATGTATGTCAGAAATTCATCATGCATCATATATATCATCACATGTGCAAAAAATTCATGAACCAATCACAACCACTTCTCCCACATGGAGCAGGATTTTTATGATGACAGACAGCGGAATATAGTTGGCACTTGGCAGCGCTGTTTAATCTGCATACATTTTAGGCCATGAACAGGGGCTTACAATGGACCTCTACCAACCAAGCAAACTTTTTTGTGAAAAGTCAGGCTATGCTGAATATGAAATTCAGTGTTAACTTTGTTTTTTTGGACTACCTATTCCTGCCCCATATGTGTTCAATGCATTAAAAATACAGTGCAAATACTATAGAGGACTATGTATTGGTGTGGAAGGTGGGACTTATAAATGCATATAAAATCACATCCATAGGCTTTTAAGAAAGGTAAGGTAGGGCCATGTATCTGGTTTGCCCTTACAATACAAGCCAAAATGCATCAGGTGTCCACAGATTTACCTGTAGGCCTAGAGTTCTGGACTGTGAATGGTATGGAGGGAGTGGTCTCAGCTAATGTTATATCACATCTAGTTGTGATACAAACCAGTCAGTCTAGGGTATGACTTTAAGCGGGAATGAAATATTAAGATATTCAGCATTCAGTTTTTTTTATTATTATTACATACATTTAAGTGTATGATACCCCATTTACATACTTACATATGACATTTCAGAAAACTTGCAAAACAAGTAAATGTCTTAATGTACATATGCATCTGATGAAGTTGTGGGAACATAATATTAGTTAAGATTTTTACTCTGTTCACCTGTAATGTAACCCTCCATAGGCTTATAACAGACATAACCGGAGTGACACACCCAGTGGCTTGTTGTCAGCCAGGCATAGAACAGTTCCCAATTACCTAGCTCCTTATTCTAATGTCTTCAAGTTACTCTAAATGAAGATGTCTTTTATTATGTTTTTGATTATGATTATTAAAATGCTTTCATAGTGTGTTCCTGTACCTAGACTGCAGACTGCATGACTGAGATGAGCATTATTATTGTTGTTGCATATATATTGTTGTTTTTATACTTGGGAAAATGCAATATGCAGATATGTATTCATGCACATAAGAAATATATAAAATAATGCACAATAGTGATTCCTGTAATGCACCATACCAATGCACAGTACCAAATGTGTACTGTATGCAACTGTCCAAAAGAGGGCAGAGTTGTACCAGAAATTATATTGTTAATGCCTATGGCTTTATGTAGTTACTAAAGCATGAAGGAACAACTCTTTGGGGATTGTTGATGCTGGAGTGTGTGTCCAACTTTCTTCGATGTCCAGGAGGCAATCTATCTGCAATAGTAGTCTGCAGAGACTAAGTCTATTAATAGCCACCCTGGTCCACACGCTGAGCAATAGACAGTGACACTCTGTCTTTAAAAGTTCCTGCTTCATTCCTGCTGTGTAGAATGCTGAGTGACATCAAAATTCCCCATAATTACCATCTTTTTTTCTTAATTTTATACCCACTTTTGTCACAACCTGAAGAGCAGACACATCCTGTTTACTGTATGCTAGCATTTTTCTTTTTTTATAGTTTTAACATTTAAAGTTGCCTTTGTTGCTGATGACTCACAGTCCTCTGATAGACTACAGTTTTCAGAGCGCCCTTTTTGATCCTAAATGCAGCCTTACTGTGTGTAGTATGTAATCAGCGTGGATTGAGTGAAAACAGCCCAATCTTCTTCTCCCTGCATTTAAATCCCCTTTTCATTGCACTGAAGACATGGAGTACAAATACTTTTTTTTTGACTCTGTTTGCCCACCAGGAGGGATGACGAGCAGAGTGTTTAATGAATTTGGAATACTGCCACAGAGGACTGTTACACAGAGGCAATATGCCTAAGCTTTGTCTGTCCAGACCCCTGTAGACAACTCCATAGTGACAAGCCAGATTGGCTGATGAAAAGGCCTAAAAAATACACTGAAAACAATACAATATAAAACAAACAATATAAATACAACAAATTTGTATCATATAAATGATATATATGTATATAAATAACCCATATACTTGCTGCCAGCTGGTGTGGTCATGTGTGCTGTGGAGAGGGTCGATGGCCATGGTGTGTGCGATTTATCCTAAGAGGCTATATGCTTACTTGCCTATATATAACGCGTCTAGTACTCCACAAGCGCTCCCATGGGAAAAGCCTTGTGTACCCCACAGCATGATTTGGAAATCTTTGCAATGCAAAGCAACCCAAAGCTGGAGGCAATCAATATCTACAATCTTTGAAAAGCCCAGATTCATTCTTCAGGGAGTGGAAAGAAGATCTATCATCTTAACTGCGGCATGTCCTTGAATGTTTTGCCTGTACTCTTCATCTTGCATGGATTGGTGACAGCTAAATCCAGAAGACGGGGGTTGGGGGGCCAAGGGTTTGTGCAGACTATTAGAAAACTAGATTCGAAATCTAATTGTGTGGCTTTTTTCCTGCCAGGTTCAACTGTAGAAAAAAAAACTGAGGGACCCTGTCACAACACAGACCTTGAAACCATTCAGCTTGTTTGGTGCACCCTGTTCCAGGGACACCAGCTGAGCTACCTCGAGCCCTGACAGCAGTCTGGCTCACACAGCAAGGGCATCAAGGGCAGACAGCAAGGGCAGGAGAAAAACACAGGTCACATCCTGACCTCGGGACCCCAAACTGCACACAAAGATAACCTCCATATGGCAGGCTGAGTTAGACGACACTACAGCACCTCTCCCTGTCTCTGATTTGTATCCCACCTAAACACTTGCAGGACTTGCCTGATTTGTCTTTTATACTGTACATACAGCCATACTCATACGGCCCAAATCACATTCCATCACCACATCTTACACATAATAAACCAACTTCTTGTACTTCAAGCAACAAAAGGAGAAACAAACTGGGAGTTTCATACAAATGACCTGTGAAATAAAAAGTACCATCTTTATAGATGATAAAAAGTATCAACAGTACCTGTGTACAGTATATCAGTGATTTATTGTTATACTAGAAACTACATTTAGCCAATAAGTATGAGCTATCCAGTATTGTAAAATATAACCATATTATTTAGAATTCAAAAAGATGTCGGCAAAGCATGCTGAATGAACTGCTAAAACATTAAAATCCACATGTGGTTAATCACACCCTCTAGTGTGTCTAGAGTAATTAACCACACCATAATACAGTATGCCCATATGTTAACAGAAAGTAATTTCTATGATTATTATTTATTAGTTATGATAAAGACGCCTGAGTACATTGGCCATAGCCTACACACTAGTCTGGCCCAGAGAACATGAACACTAACATCAGACTGGACCACTTGAACTGGCAGGATCCCCTGACTCTCCATATGAAAGACTTTTATATCTGCACTTTATCCTTCATCTCCCTTCCTCTCTTTCTTTCTCTCTCTCTGTCTATCTCTCAGAAAATTATTTCTCACAAATACAGCAGGGCAAGAGAAAGGAATCATGTACAACCCAAATCGCATTTCCACCCCAAAGTACCAATAAAAGCACACTTATCGTTACAACACCGCTGACCTACTTTAAGAGGGAGCACAGACATTAGCATCAGCATTTTTTTTCTACTCAAGCACTATTTATTAAAGTGATTCACCCAACTCTCGAGGAATGACATTTTTTATATATTATTATTATTATTGTTATTATTCATGAAGCCTTATACAAATATGGCTTACATTTATCTAAAAGTATTTGATTCTTTTCACGTTGGCAGACCCTATTTCTACTGCTTGTGAATGATGGGTTTATTTTTCTGTCTCTCAAAAAACCTTTGCTGCTCTATCCATTTGGGTACCCATCTTCCAAATGCTCCATGAGAGGGGAAAACAGGAGTGGGTAAAAAAAAAGCGAGAGAAGAAGCTGATCTTCAATAATGAAGGGATGAAATGTAGCCTTTATGAGATGGCAAACAATGTCCGTGAGCGGTGGGTGGATCAGTGAGGACAGTGGACAGTAGCAGCAGTTGCACCATGCATCTATACAGGGAATGATGGGGGTGGGGAACAGTGTGTGTGTGTGTGAGTGTGTGTGTGTGAGGGTAAATACTTGAGATGAGGGGGCACACAAATAAACGTAGGGCTTGCTCATTTACCAGTGCTGGGCGGTGTGAGGTGCATCCATCACACACTGTAATCAGTGTGAGGCAAGAGATTAGCTGGCTGGGTGCCACTTGAGGCCACCGAAGGCCTGGAAGAGTCAAGGTGTTTCTGCGGCTAAGAACACATACCCCCACCTCCAACTCAGCCTTCAAGCAGTCTGCCGCCAGTGTGTGTGTGAGCGGCATGTTTCTGTGTGTGTCAGTGTATGTTATTTTGTGTATATGTGATTAAAAAAAGCTTATGTGTGGGGGATGTACGTGCTTGAGTGTATTCGTGCCTGAGTGTATTCATGCTTGTATGGAGAAGAAGTGACTTGTGTACATTTATGTGAATGTGTTGATGATGGAGAGAGAAAAGGTGAGCTTGTGTGTGGGGGAGAGATGCTTTTCGATGTGACCATCACTAATTTTGTGTGTGTGCTGATATGCTATGGCACACTAGGCAAGTATACATCAGATGTGTATGTGTGAGTGTTAGATTGACATTAGTATGCACATCACCACAAGTAGGTGTGTTTGTGTGTGTTTATGTGTGCGCGTGCATGCATATATTTACAGTAGGTTTGCAGTCAGCAAAACATTTTTTTACATCCTTCCCTCACACCCCTATTAGTATTTTATCCTTTCCGTCTTTCTTTCTCTGTCTCTCTTTCTTCCTCCTTTGTTCCAGATTTGGCTGACCACTCACTCCGCACAGCTGGAAAACAGAGAAGTCGTCCTTGAGGGGGTGTGATGACGCATTCAGTGGACTGGGGAAGTAAACCCCTCACCCCTCCTCACACCTATACCATGCGGTGCAGTAAGCACACACACACACAAGCGCTATGCTATGAGAACGCATTGTACACGTACACATACACTCACAACTGAAACACACACACACACGCGCACACACTCTCACACACACACCTCTTGCAATGGTGGGAGCAGTTTTACACCTTTCAACCCCACTCAGCATGGATATTCACATTAACACAGGAAATGATGAAGACCTAAATATTTACCATCTCCTTGCCACTGCCACTTATCGTTATTTTTCCGCCTGCAGCAGCAGCCAGCTAATATTGAATTTCGCATCCAGTTATTAATCTCACAAGCACGCCCATGTGTCGATGAGCCACACATTTTCTGCGCTCTGTGTTCTGCCAACAGCACCTGTCCACCCCTCCCTGAGAGCCAAGTAATGGCAATAAAAAATGAAGCCATGCGGCCTTCTTTATTAAACCAAAGGGTGGGAGGGAGGGTATGGTAGAGAAATATCTAGGAGCAAAACACATTTAATTTCTGCAGAGATAATGCAATCTCTGGTTAATGCAAACACTGCTTTTAACCTTGTCACTGAATGCACACGACATGCTCATGTTCTCAGGCGACGCAATCAAATGTATGTACAGTAGCTAAGTGTGTAAAACGATGTGAAATATGTAGACGAAATCAAGCAAGCAATTTAAGCACATCCAAGATGTGTTGAAAGATATGCATGCACACATATACATAGACATACATTTATTTATATATATTGACTCAGGGAAGATGATGCCCCTGTCGTGCATAGCCCGAAGGCACCTTGGATTTTTAACATCACATCCTGAAATTACAATTTAAATCTTTACAAGCACAGATACACACACACACACACGCATGCACATATGCACACACACACACACACAAAGAATACATGTTGACACCCACAACCAACAAACCCCCCACACACATGACAAAACAGAAAAACATCCATGGACAACAACTATGTGAGTGCAAGCAGTGTGTGAGTGTTGACGTGCACCCAGGAGGTCACGGGGCCCAGTGTTTTCTACCTGACTGAAAAGGGCACTGCGCTGTAATCATGTTAAGACGCACCCGTGACAGGCGTTGATTAAGCCGAGAGGATCTCTGACAGCCACACAGGCAGGCAGGCAGGCAGGCAGGCAGGCAGAGTTTCCGCTTTCGACAGCTGGCCTGCCACATCCCTACACTGCATTCAAATTCTCTAGGAGAAGGGAATTATCCCATCCTCACAGTGTGAGCGAAGATGAAGGCAAGTGGTAGCCTAACTCCTTCATTGTGCATTCCATGCTAAAATTTACATCCAGCAGATCGAACAGAGGATTGGAATATAAAACAGGGAAAAAAAAAACAGGAAACGAGTGTACTCTGCTGATGGGAAGAGAAAATCCCTTGGGGAGCCGCTACCTAAGAGAGAGTAATGAGGCACCAGGAGGACAGAGGTGAATAGCAAGAGAAAACGAGGAGAGGGGGGAGGAGAAAACAACATGTCTTTTCTCATTTAATAGCACCCCCAAGATTTTCTTTTCACACTCTATGCTAATATGCTGTGTGTGCACATACATAACACACGGCATACGATACAACCCTTAACAGGGGAATTCAAGATCAAACATATGAGAGTTGAACAAAATTCGAGCCTATTGCTTTGCATATTGTGTTTTAGAAGCTAAGGGAGAAATGGCTGTGAGTTAGAAATGGCCCACCTTTGTTGCCTTCAGGAAAAATGAAATCAAATGTGGGAAAGATCTAGGGCTGTTCCTGCATAGCTTCACAGTCTGGGCAGTGTACATTCCTTCAGCATATATCATTAACTCTAAATTGCAGAAAATTATTAGAGGTTTTTTGCAGGCACTCTCTTTGCAAGCTGGCACTGTGTTTTCCAAAACCTTTCCTGGATCTTACATTGTTGGGTGAGTCGGGCTTGTTAAATGATTTTCACAACTGCTTGTCAGCTTTGCGGTAGGGGGACAAAGACGATCTTTACGGTAGGGGGACAAAGGCGATCTTTACGGTAGGGGGACAAAGACGATCTTTACGGTAGGGGGACAAAGACGATCTTTACGGTAGGGGGACAAAGGCGATCTTTACGGTAGGGGGACAAAGACGATCTTTACGGTAGGGGGACAAAGGCGATCTTTACGGTAGGGGGACAAAGACGATCTTTACGGTAGGGGGACAAAGACGATCTACAAACAAGAAATGCCCCCTCCCTCCCTTTTTTAACAGATCTCTCATCTCATCTCTACTGTAGTCATTATGCCACTAGCCTCCCATTCAGCCTTGTCATTCTGCAGTGCAATGACCTCAGACCCTTTTATGAACATCATCTCACTCATCTCTCCCTCACTTTAATCACCTCAAGCCTGCTGTTTCCCACCACAATTTATGAACACACGTGCAGAGGCTACCATGCCCCCTGATGTACGGTCATAAGTCTTAATAGAGAAATCCGATGTGAATCAATCCATAACCTTGTTGTTCCAGGTCACTATGTACAAAAAAGAAACAGATAAATTGATACAACATCGACCGTATAACGAACAGGCAGCTAACGTTAACATAATTGGGCATAGGAAAATGGAACTAAAGGTTCCAAAGGCCCAAATGTTACTGTGTCCTATTTAGTGAGTCTTAGTTGCTGGTTCACTGTTAGCGTTCTTTCTCAATATCAATAAGGCTATGGATTGATTCACACCAGATTTTTCATTTAACTGCCTTTGTAAATATGCCATCTGGCAAAGGATGCCCTTACAACCACTAGCCAACAACCAACCCAAGCATGCTATATCTGTCATGGCACACTGCTGAATGATGGTGGGAATAGTGCATGTCGCTGTGACATGTAAATTGTGCATTCAAGTGTTAATGCAATTGTAGAGCTACACCAGTTATTGACTGAAATAGTCAAGAGTAGAAAAACAGACTCCTTCATTTAACAAGCTGAGTACACCATCAGACGCACACACACACACACACACAGTGAAGCTTCTTCACTGATTGTTTCTTTGTCTGTCTGTAATTGAAAGTGGTTTGGCACATCCTATCGGGGACATACTCATGGTTACATTCATATGCATGTAAGCCTACACTGACTATGTGTGCAAATGTGCATGTGCGTACTTGTGTGTCTACAACTGAAATTGATTGGAATTCATTTTGAGGTAAGAATACTGATTTTGTTATTAAGCACAATTTTCATCAGAATAAATTGCTGTTGTGCTGTGATGCAGAAATATTATTTTTTTGACAAGGGAAATGGGGGTGGGGTGGGGATGGGGGGCTGAGGGTCATAAAGCATAAAGGAAATATACCTGGAGGCCATTGTAGGAGAAATCCATTGTCAGAGAAAATAATGGCAACATCTCTACTGAGCCTGGTAGAAAATAGTGGAAAAATGCTATTCAAAAACACTCAATAATAGGCCTCTATGAGACAGGTGGGGTGCATTGCAAATAACCCTACATAAAAACACTGGTACTTTGCAAGGATAATACCACCACTGGCTGTCGTGATCAAATATCATCAATAGATGGTTTTATGTGTTGTTTTGAAGTTTGACTACACTTAGTGAAACAGCCTATTCTACTACAGAGGACAGTAGTAGAAGAAGAAGATCTACACGTCACAGGTCACATGATCATCAGCAGGTAAACATTACAGTTTCATATGATTGCTTACACACTAAAATACAAATGATCCCACGATTAGCAAAACTTTACACTCAAGGAGCAAAACACCAGCCCAGGTGTGTACAACAATAGCCCAAGCACAATTGTCAGCTTCACACGTTTTGCAAAACACTACACAGAGTCATGTGCCAAACACTGACACCACAGATAACATCTCACCTCCGCAATTTCAAGGCACTTCAGAAAACCTCACACGGGGTAAAACCACCTGGTAAAAAACACAACCACTGGGTGTAAAGGAACACGAGTGCAAAACTGTAATTGCAATAAACAATACTAAACACTTTTTAGTAAACAGATTGATGTCATGGTAAACTATTGATGGTCATGTCATGTGACTAAATTTATACATGGTCTATGATGCCTTTTTTAATGATTGTTTTCTTTTCCTGATTTTTTTGTCAGCATAAATGCTACAGTATTGCAGCACTTTCATTGCCATCTATCCCGTCTGGCTGCTGCCACCGTGCCCTTGATCAAGACCTAACCCTAGGTTGCACTAGAGCAGACTACACCTGACTGAATAACTGAAAGAAAGAAAGTTAGGAAGCAGGTACACCACAAAAAAAAAGAAAAATCAAATAAAAAACTGTGTACGTGTGTGTGTGTGTGTGTGAGAGAGAGAGAGAGAGAGAGAGAGAGCGAGAAAGAGAGAGAGAGGGACAGAGACAGAGACAGAGACCAAAAGACGGAGGCAGAGGCAGAGAGCTAGACAGAGACCCGTGTTCTGTGCGTTCTGCTGTGCGTTGTGGGTTGCTGACACATATGCTAATGGATTCTCAGAGGCCATCCCTGCCACCCATGTGGTGGAGATGAATGGGGGATTCATTTTCTGTGTGGGCCGGAATGGCAACAGACAGCCCATTTCCGGCCCAGGCGTAGAATACCCTGCACAGCAGAGCAGCCATCAGACTCATCATCCCCTACTGTCAGTTGCATAGCTAATGCATTTTTCAGCAGCCTCAGAGAAGATTTCCACACTACAGTTAAAGCCCCCCAAAGAGCTGCTGTGTCTTAGTTGCCTGAGTGCATCAAATTTTGGGCAGAAAAATATTCTTTAAGAGTTTCTGTGGATTAAAGTAGCTATGTGTAATACTTTTAGGTTAAAATATCCAAAAGAGAAACCAGCAACAGAACTTCAGATTGAAAGTATTCCATAATACACATAGCAGCTTTAACAAATAACCTGAACACAGACCTAAAATGCAGGAATGACAATCATTAAGCAGCAGCAAGTGAAATGGAAGACAGAAAACAGAATGTTCAGAAATGCTGAGGGCAACGATTTATATGAACTGGAAACAGCCTATTATGAGACGAAATGACAATATGGAGTGTGGACTTAATGGTCCAGTTGCGCTGGCATTTCCAAACCGCCTGTGGCCAGAGGACAAGCATGGCCCTGGAGTCATGATGGTGTGTGTGTGTGGCGTCCATAGCAGCACTTCCTCAGCCATTGTCTCCAGTATCCTTATCATTAGAACCTCTGCCAGAGTGAGCCTTTATGGCCACACATACACACACAAGGGCATGGATGCACACACACACACACACACACACACACACTCACACACATACACACACACACAAACACACACAAGGGCATGGATGCACACACACACACACACATGCATACATACACTTATGTACAAACACACACACACACACACACACAAGGGCATGGATGCACACACACACACATACATACACATTTATACTAACACACACACACACAAGGGCAAACACATGCACACTTACACACTTACAGTGCACACGCACACAGCATGTGATTCTAAACACAATCAAGGACACACACACACATTCACATGCAAACACACAGAGACACAAAACACACACACTCTTTCATCAGAGACCTTTAATCCCTTCACTCTTTCTCTTTCTGTCTTCTGTCTGTCACGTTCTCTCTCTCTCACACACACACACACTCTCTCTCTCTCCCACACACACACATACACACAGTCAAAAACACACACTCTCTCATCAGAGACCTGCCAGAGCTCTCTTACATACATGGCCCTCCCCTGACAATTCCCTGCCTGAATCGAACTACAGACCACAGGACCTCCTTTCATTCGATCTTCCTTTGTAGCAGACCAGCCGCCGCACAGCACACACACAGCCATGGGAAGTGCTTCCACTCGCGTTATGGTTTTCAAAAGCCAGAAGGCTTTGAGCAATCATTTCAGTTCTAGTGTTACTACACCCGATCCTTCTGTAATTAAACGCAGTGTGAAAAACAGAGTTGGTGCAAATACTTGCACGCACAAATGATTTAAAAACCTGTTAAAGTCTTGGTGGGCCATTAACCCAAATGCATTAATAATTAGGCTTTGTCAATGACTTGTTTGTAATGTATGACAACAAACTGGAACACAAATCTCAGTTGGCTGCATGGTTCACCTCTAATGTGCAAGTGTGTGCCACTGATTACTCTCAGTTGCTAAGACAATGGTCCGCCTGACAAGCAAAGAGATGTGTGTATGTGTGTGTGTGTGTGTACGTGTGGATCGGTGTATGCGTGTATTTGAGCATGCATGTGTGTTTGTTTGTGTGTATTTATATGTAATTTAATGTGTGTAGATGTCTGTGTAAGAGTATGTGTTTGTGTGTGTGTGTTATCTCACTGCCAAAACAAGCATATATCTCTCAAGGGATTGGCTCACCATCAGAACCAGTTAAATCTTTAAGCAGAGTCACGTCGGTCGCTACACCTCACTGAACCCGGCTAAAGCAAGGATCGCACAAACACACCAGTGCATCCATCCTTCAACAATCTCTTTTGCCTAACACACAACACAATGTGCCTATCATGTAGACATTAACATAGTTCTATAGTATACTTGAGAAAGATTTACAAAGGACAAAGGACATGTAAGAATGAAAATTTAAATACAACTTCCCATTTGATCCCTTTTCTCTGGTGGGGCTTTATTCTCAAAATGCAGTATTGTGTTCCTTTCCTGCCAAGTTGACATTTTCATGTGCAGTCAAATGCAAGGCTTCAGAGAAGACGAGAAGCACTCCCCTGAAGCTGCACAAATTCACAGAAGGTTTGCCTTCATGTAAGAAACCTGAAGAGCTGATGGTGGGTGTGATGATGATGATGATGATGGTGTGTGTGTGTGTGTGTGTGTGTGTGTGTCATATTTGGCTGATTTGTGCCAATGAAATCTTTGAGGGTTCAAGGTGTATGTTAAAGGGGACATTGGGATGCAACCAGAAGCACACACAGACATAAATCTAAAGTCAATAACATAGAAGTATGCATTTCAAAGAACCTAGTCTGGCTCTACGTGAGGAAAATAAACTGTACATTGTCAGAAGATAAAGCCCATATTGGAGAAAGCTGAAGTCCAACCTCATATTGTTAGACTCAGCATGTCACCAGCATGCCCAAACTGGTATATTGACTTGTTAGGGGGCGTCAGTATTGCTTTGGACAAAATAAATTCTTGCCAGGGGTTTAACAGACCCTGTTCATACTGTGCTTATCAAGAGTGTCCACTCTCCATATGTGAAAATCTCTCATTTCCCACACAAGAAAAGGAAGACAGACAGAGAGAAAGAGTGACAGAACAAGCAGACTGCAGCAAGAAAGAACAAAACAAAACACTTATTTACCCATTGCTTTCAGGCAGCTCCTGAAAATCATCTGAACGTGCTGCAGCGACAGTAATGTGTGTAATCTAATAAACAATTCCAGTGCAGGTACTGTCCAGCACATCTGCTCAGGAAGGGTGAAGCACTGAATTGATTCTCCTCCACTGGTCATCCCCTCCAGATGGTAGCAAAATGCTAGCATGGAGGAGAGCCCCATAGGGAAGTTCAGCCAAAGGCTTTTTCTCCACACTGCATTTCTATCCAAAATACTGTGGTGCCAATCAGAACAGGACTCCACGAGCAAAGCATGATGGGAGTTGGGTTCCTCTCCAGACCAGAAACAGCAAAGAAAAAAAACAATGCCAACAAATGTCTAGTATTTCTGTGTGTTTGGTCTGAGTAGACGTAAAAAAAAAATTCTTCACTCCTTCACTTAATAATAACTGACAGCATTTGTTGTCAGCAGCTCAGTAACATGATCCATTGCCACAGTCCTTTTCTGCTCAGAAATAATCATATTTCCACATCTACTAGCTGCAGGATAAGAGAAATACCTTTAATTTACAGCTTAAGCCAGAGCTGTGTTTACTATCTGGCTTAGGTGCGAATATTATACTTTGAGAGAGAGAAAAAAAACTCATTCAGGGGTAAACATCCTGCTTCATTGATCTGTGATATTGGTTTTAGTTACATAAGGGGGGCTGTCACTTTGTGTCGACCCATTATCTGTCAATAGTGATATATTGTATTTGTTCATCTAACTTAGTGGTGACAAGGAGATGCTTGACCTAAAACACTCCCTCCTGAACCTTTGGGAAATTACATCAGTTCTGCACGGCAGTGCGTGGCCTATCTCTTTGGAATTGTCAGTCACAGTCTCAGTTATTTATGTGTGTGATGGTGACTGTAAAAGTGGTGTGTGTGAGCACATTTCTATGTGTTTAAAGTATTCATAATACCTCATAGTGAGGCTTAAGGCTTAAAGCAAGTAAAATGTTTGTGCCTCAGATTACCTGAAACTCTATATAATGATCTGTATTCTAATCTAAACAGTGTGCCTCATGTATTAACTCAGGGTCAGTGCTTGTAGGCTGCAATAAGCCTATACACCCTGAATATGCACTTCCACCAAATGAAGCAAAAAAGTCCAGTGTCATTATGAGGAGGAAGGATATGTTATATTCTACATTATGGATACTGTATAATCCTTTATGAAACCCTTTATGGGCTTGCAATACTTTCTGAATATATTATTTCAGGTTTAATAAATTGTCTCTTTGAGTGTGTGTGTGCGTGTATATACATGTCTGTGCATTTGCGTCTGTGTGTGAGTGTAAACTTGTGTGTATGTGTATGTGTCTGTGTGTGTATATATATATATGTGTGTCTGAACATACCTATACAGGCTAATTATGTTTGAAGTCAGTATTTGCAAATTCTGAAAAATGGCAGCACATGGCATTTGCAGCCCAAACTGAGTGACGAGGCAAACGTTAGGGCAAGAATGGCTTAACTACAGGTTTTCTAAGTAAAAAAGACACAAGCTAGGAAAGCCATATGGTAATTCATTTTGTTTGTTTGGCCTCCTTTTGAACAACTTTGTTCTAAATACGAAGAAACAAGCTGGATCTGAAGGAGTGTGGGTAATGAGTTTGAGGTGAAATTGCTGTGGGATGAAAATGTGTGTGGTGGAGAGGGGAGTGGCGTAGGATGTGACTGCTGGCTTGTGTTCCAACCAACAAAAATACAAACACACACTCTCTCACACACACACACATACACACAAGCACACACACACACACACGCAAGCAAACAAACACTCAAAAACATTACCCTGTTCAAAGAAACCCTCATGTACCCGCACAGCCTCGCTCAGATTTCTCAAACATTCTTTTCATCACGCCTGCCATATTACTCTGTTGATGGCTACAAACAAACAAATAAATAAATAAATAATTAGGCAACATAACTGCCTTTTTTCAGCACATCAGCAGAAGAGACTGCACAAAGGCTAGATGAGGCTGTTTTGAAATAAACATGGGAATTGCAAGAGAATGAACTGAAAATTCAGTTGTAATCTACCTCCCTGGCCACATGGACCTAGGCACTGAGAAACAGTCACCTATTTAAAAAAAAAAAGCCTACTATATGACACACTCAAGCAAGTACAACAAAATATCACATCAATACATACATCTCCTCATTGGCATGCTTTTAATTCTCTTGCTAAAGTAATAATATTAATGACTAAATTCCAAGGATGAGAATGCAACAGTGTCCTACTGCACAGTGCTGAAACTGATAAGGCATTCCAAAGCTATAGCAAAACAACAAAAACAAAAAAATATAATTGCATTAAAAAACACTACATCATTTCACAGTGGGCTCAGCCCATCTCAACCCTCTGCGAAGCATTGTTTACGTGAGTTATCATCACCAACCCCATACTCCACATCATTTCTATCACACATTTCTGGATTACGATTATCATTACGATGGCTACGCTTTTGAATCTGCAGCCTGGCAAAAGAACTTCATGCCCAGAACTTATACAATCAAATGCACAATGAAAAGCTTTCAAAGTGATGTCTGTGCACTTTCTAAGTGGAGTGTGCTGCTGATGGATAATTATCAGCACTAAGGCTGCATTAACCCAGTGGGTAGTCTTAGAGAGACAGACGTGACTTTGGCACGATCTGATAAGTGTGCGCATCTGGTCAAACTCTCCCTGAAAAGCTGATCTTGGTTCATGGAAAAACCCACAACAAAAAGCCCAGACAAAATGATGATGAATGATGATCATTCCGAAGTGCACTTTTGCTCAAATTTAGCTACATTTTTCAATCTTTAGACAAGAGCACAAGGACAAATAATGAGTGTTCCAATAGTGTTCCAATTTTATCTATAGTACCCCTAGCCTTGAAGAAGAAGATATTGTAATCCGGTGTGTCACTCTGGGTGTCTGTCCATTTACATAGCTTTAAAACCACTGGTCTGATGTACTTTACATTCTTATACAAGACAGAGGCCAGGGTTACAATAGCTCAGCTCTCTTACCTGGAATGGTGGGACTAGGTATAAATTGTCATTGTACTGTCTGACAGGAGAGGGTCCACAGCTGTCAAACTGCTCTTGTGTTTTTGAATTTGTGTGCAAGTATTGGGAGTACTATTTCAATCAATTTTTTTTCAGATGTAGCATAACTGATAGTACGAAGTTCCAAATCCACTTTAACTATCTATATTAGCTAACTAAATGAAATGCTGTGTAATGCTGTGCTGGGAACCAGACATATTTCAGCAAGTATACTTCTACTCTTACCAAGCATATACTGTCAGCAGATTAACCTCAATTTGAAACATGATGTTCACACCACAATGTTCACACCACCCACTGACTACTGAGACTAAGAATATAAGAAAATATAGGCTAACTACATGTTCACAGAACTCAAGAGCAAAACTTCATTCCCATTAGGAATTCAATGATGCAAATAATGCTACCAAAATAACTTTGTTTTGCCTAGTCTGTAGGACTACACAGCTGTAGTGCATCAAACAACAGAATGGCATTGTGATGGGTCATGAACCATGTCTAACACTGCAGACATGGTCAGAAACATGAGGCACTCACTTTGCAAAAGGAATTTCCCACATGATTTTTGCGAGCAACAAAACACAATATTGTAACCCTTAAGTCTTACTCAATCTATAGCTGACCTTAAATGATTTCTTTTACATTCCTAAATTAGTGTGTAGGATTGCATTTCAGAGTGTGTAGTAATACCATAATAATGTTACATGGCCTAATTTCATTTGGTTTGACAGATCTGGGTGTGTTGCCAACTCATGATGTCCTACTAAAAGGATTAAGTTGGACATTTTTGTGATAATAATTCAACAATAAAGATTCTGGATTATTTGTCCTCGATAAGAATCTGGGTTTCAAACACATCATTCTATGCAACATTTACTCTGTTTGAAATGAGATCTGGCACATTCGATTTAGCACATCTGAAGCGCATCAGTCATAGTGTTGAAGCGGAGAGTGATTTATCCCGACTGAAAACCCTATGAAATCGTGGTATCAGCAAGTCATTCATGATTGAGTCTGACATAAGTCTCACAATACCAACTACTCTCTCAGAAGCCATTCAATCTCTTCAATCGTGTAATCTCAGACTGCCAAATGGATGGTAAAAACAGGCACCTACTGAGTGCTGGTTAAAAGGGCTACCAAACTACACTGTGTAGTCATTAAAATGCCTTTATTTTGTGAGATGTCTAGCCTGGTAATAAAACCAGGCCCTTTGTTCTATACCTTTGTTTCATACAGAGGGTCTAGACATTCAGTAGTGAGATTCGATTGCTTGTTTGAGGTGTTTAAGTTTAAAAAGACTGGATCCCTGACTGATAGCTTGCCTTAACTGATAGCATTCAGGTTAAAATGCCTCCTATGACAACAAGTTCAATGGGATCAAATCCAGACTAGCACTGTAAGGAGATGATAATCAAGCAGAAGTGCTAGGAAGGCATGGCCAGGAAAAAAGAAAAGCAGTGAGTAGTGAAGAATGTTAACTTTTGATTACAAAGAGTAGTATATACAGCATTCTTCAGTATGCCTCTTTTTGTTTCACATCAGACAGCATGCATTTATAAGCACTGTTTGCAAATGAGCTGTCGCTCTCTATCTGTAGTACAAAAAATGACAAATTAATGTGTCACACCATCTTGAGTGTGGCTAAAAGGGTCTGGAAAATGGGCCAACTGAGAGAAAATTCTCCAAAGTCCTGATCCTAAAAATCCATCAGTGGGCAAATGGACTCTGGTGCTGGAGCTCTGCAGCTATTAGCGTCAGGAGAGTGAGTGACACACTGCACCCAGAGCAGTTTTCTAGAGAATTATCACACATCTGAATACATTATCCACAACGCCTATAAGAAATACACAAGCATCCTCACATGGCAAATAGAATGGCTGGCAAATGACTGAGGGACTTGTGCAGTGTGCCCTTGTGCACTTAAAACAGACAATACATAATTTTCCTGCGGTTCATGATTCTGTGTTTAATTTCACAAGGCCATAACAGTGGGACAAAATGATGGAGCAAACATGTGTGCACTGCTACAACTCAGCTCGAAAGCACAGACAGACAGAGGGAGGGACATGGAGAGAAACAGACCAACAGAGAGAAACACAGAGAGAGCGGTGAAATTACTCTGGAATCCAGTGAAAATGTGTATATGCATGTGAGAAGTGTATGAGAGAGCAACAGCGAGAAGAGAGAGAGACACACACACAGAGAAGGTGTGTGTTAGCAGGTACTTTGCGACGAAATGACAGGCAGAATAATGAGACAGTGACATAGGACCCACTCGCCCCAGGATTGAACAAAATGACTGACAGGTAGCGTACTCTCAAACATCTTTCCTCCTGATCCTCTCCTTCTTTTACATCCTCTGTTCTTATCACACAACCTGCCAAGTTCTATTTGCATGCTCCAGTGTATAACCTCTTCTTCACAGCAAAGGCCTTTTTGCATATAGGCAGCTTAAACTTCAAATGGATAAGCAGAGGCTTTACTTTGTACAGCATCCCAGTCGCTATCCCCTGAAAATGTAAGTGGCAGGCAGCACTGAATTATTAAAGTCTTATTCCAGGGACTGCCACTTCTGACTACTATGAGCTGGTTTCCAGGAATCCAGTGATCACTAGCCAGACATGTGTTTACTCTGTTACTATCTAACCCACGATTACAAGGGACTTGGATGGATTGTGATATCAAATATTTATGTGGTTTATGTGGTTGGTTTCTAACCAAGATTGAATCATTACATTTGCATGATATGTTTTCTTAGATTAGACTGTAAATAAAGAAAAATATTGTTAGGGTATTGCAAACACTGACAAACCTAAAGTTAAGTCTGTCAGTCTGTCTGTCTGCACCAAAGCTTTTCCATGCATGTATTATGCATGTTGCAGCCTATAATACTCTAGATATTATTGAAAATCATAAAAGTACCCTATGACACTGAACTACAAAATCCAAAATGAATCTTCAGGTGGTGTAAGCCTATCCTATCCCTATCCAATTGAAGTGCAAGTAGACACTTTTCCAGAGTGCTCTTAAATTCAGTACACTACACTACAAAGAAGACAAACAAGACAAAGCCACTACGACAATAGCACTACATGCAGTCTCTTCCGTAATCCCTTAATAGATCCATGTTTTATTATTACGTATGTCCAAAAGGTTTACAACTCCCAGTGCCCTGATCATACTTCAAACTGCAGTCTGAGTGAATGGGAACCAAAGAAGTGCACCATCTGGGCTGGTGAGATTAGACATTTTTAATTGTGCTGCTATCATAAACTGGGGGCTTTATGGAGCCAATTGCTGGCTGCCCATACCATATGCTACATGTGAGTCGGGGATAAATAGTTTGCCAGTACGCAGAGGGATTAATTTAGGCGTCTCTTTTAAGCCAGAAACATAATTTGAACACCCTTTTTTTATCTGGCTGACCTGTGGGAATTACATTTAAACCATTATAGCACTTAATAGTACATTTTCTTTTTCCTCTAAAGGCATGGATGGCATACTGCAGTTGAAATTGCAATGAAAACATGCAGGAATTTTGCACCTTGAACTACACAGCAGGTCTGAGGAATACAACACTGGATGTCCTTTTGTTTCAAGCATTAATGCCAACGTTCAACTGTTGAAAATGGGTTGACCTTCAAAAAAAACCTCAGCCCCTTAATATAGCAGGCGATGTGCATAATTAGAGCATAACAATCTCTGGAAACTTGAGTGGGGCATGGGTTTGGAGGGTGAATCTGGAGTAGCCTGTCATGTAAGGTGGCTCTCAGAAATGATTAAAAATGAGTGTTTAAAAGCACACAGATGCCCTAGCCAAACTGACCAAGGCCTCCACACACATACACACAGAAACGCACAAGCAGGCTTACACGAACACATACACAAGCACACAACAAAAACAATGTGTGCATTCGAGAATGAGCCAACACTAGGATACTCCTCTGTATCCTACTGTGCCTCTGTGCCAGACAGATTTGAATGACTACCCTTTGTGTGCATTTGCGCTTGATTTTCTCCTAATAGCCTCCAGAGCATTAAGATGTATGACGCAGAACAATCTAGCCCACTCTTTCAAGAACCGAGCCAACGTGTAGGCTACAGTAGCTTGTAATGTGTCAAGTGAAATGCCACAAAAGCAATTCATTAAGTTTTACGCATCCTAAATGTTCCGAAATGCCACACCATAACAATCAGTTATTGCTTACATGTTAACAGCAAACTCATTTGTGACGTCCAGATAAAGCCTGGATGACAGCCTACCACTATAAAGATGACAACGTTGTGTTACAATACAGACATATTCGCAGTTCTGTCAAGAGTATCAAGTTGTCTAGATCCAGTTTTCAAAATTTCTCCAAAAGTTCCGGAAAGGATAGACGCGGTTTTCAAATTATTCAAATTAACTACTCTACTGTCCGCCTATTTTGTACAAGAACACTTTCACTGTCTATCAGTCTTCTCTTGGACTGTAGCATACTGTACACACGCCCTTTTCACTATCCGTCATGAAAAGGAGAGAAACATGCGCTCACCGTCTAAACCCTTGAAACGAGGATGGCCAAGACATTCTTGATTTCTTCAAACCGGGTCGGTGACCGGTGTCAACGGCGTAGGTCCGGTCCATGTTTTTTGTTTTTAGATATTTCTCCGTGTCTGAAAATCCTCTCAGTCTCACTCGGTTATTCTTCCGCGCTCCGAGGAGGGGGTGGTGGTGGTGTTGCGGGAGCGCCGCTTGGGTCTGCTGCCTCCACAAATGTTTTGGAGCTTTAACATTTCCACCGTTACTGTTAAAGCTGCCACTAGCGGCAACCAGACACGCGGCTGGTACTTTCCCGCTCACGGCATCCATCGACCCTAACTCGTGCAGAGGCAACACAGGTGCCCAAGGTGCGAGAAATATGGCAGAACTTCACAGAGAGACAGATAAGTGTCGGGTCAGCGTTAAACCGTTAATACAACTTCAACAAAACTGCTTTATTGCACACCCTAAATGAAATGCTTGTTCTAAATAAAATGTATAACCTAGCTAGCAATTGACTGTAGTCACTTTTTGTCTACCTTAGTTTTTTTAGCCTTCGTGTCCCGAAACAGATTGCTCCATATCCTTATCGACAGTTAAATTGTTTTACCTCACCCTCTGTCACAGAAATTCACAGACATTACTTCTCACTTTTCTTCAGAATCAAACACGTTTACATTTTAAACTGAAAACATTTAAATAGCCTAGTACAATGAGGCAAAGTTCAAAAAGGCCCGCGGGCATCTTGTTGTAGTCTCAGGTCCTAGATGCTGCACTCTCCGAGGAGGAAAGGCAGCCTATACACCACTCTTCCCTCCGAACACGCCCATTTCGGTAAGGTGCTGGCGTGACGATTTTCGTTGACTCAAGGCGAATGGGCAATGCTTAACCTACACTCGAATTTCTTTGAAAACTCTCTCTCACACACACACACACATACACACACACACACATTTGTCATGAATTGTGTGTATGTTCACAATTATTAGTAGCATAAATACCAGTTTTACAGATTTTCACTAATGCTAAAGCATAAAACTCTATTCTCTGAACCACTTCTTGCAAATTGTGAGATATATACATATATAAGAATGATCAGAGGGCAACAGGCAACAACGGGTTGATCCAGACAACAAATGAAAAGAAGAAGAAGAATTGAAGGCAGAATAGGCTGACAACAGACACAATTTCACTGCATTTTTTACACCCAGTAACTGTATTCATGTGACAACTTTCCTTGTATCCTTGTATAGGAGTGTGTGTAAAAGGTGATGGAATATGAGTAGAGTAATGGCACAATATGAAATTCAAGCAACTGTGATCATGACCAAGTTGTTAAGAACTGCATTCAATGTGTATTTCATGAATTTGCTTATGTGAAGTAATGCTCAAATCAAGGGTTTGCATCAAGGTTTTTGTTTTAAATATCTTTTTGTCAAATTTTACATTTAGCCTCTACTACATTACAAATAATCACCATTCCGTTTCTGGAGCTGGAGCTTCTGGTGTCTAATGACTGCTATGTAGGCTAGTGTTACAATTTTGAGTGGCCTGTGTGTAAAATAGAGGTTTATTTCTGAGCACAGTTAGCTCTGTTTTGAGGTGATCAATTCACCAATTCATCAGTTCAGTTTTGCAAGAAGAATGTAGAGTTTTGTGAATCTAAGTTTGAAAATTAGGATTTGTGTTTACTGTTTTGAGAAAATGATGGGAAATGTGTTTTAGCAAATGTGAAAAACTGCTATAAATAGACAGGGAGAGTGACAACTGTTCATTTAAAGTGTTTGTAGATTATATTTTATAACCCAAGGAGATCTGAAAAAGGCCACACAAGGTAGAAGATGAAACTTTGTATATGCACACATTCAGTAGACACAAAACTAAAAGTTCTTACAAAACATATATAAATAAAAAATTAGATAATGGAGTATAAAATCTGCAAGGTGTCAGATCATACAGAGCCTACAGGCATTTCTGATTCGTAGGGAGCCTGCACATTTAAATAATTTGAACAGCTTGGGTGGTCTCTGCATTTTGAAAGATGAAAAAAGCACAAAATGAAAGACTGGCTATGTCCTAAATCCTACGTAAGCCAAAACACCATCTCTTTTCATGTTTTTGCTTCTCCTTGTGGTGTTACTGATCTCCCTCAACTGCACTGAAACAAACAAGTATGACACAGTCGGCTATTTTAAATCATAAGTGCCAGAATGGGCAATCAAGTAATGTGTCTGACACCAACATGTTCCCTGGATGTGTATAAATTATGCAAAAATCTTTTCCCTACACCATCACTTAACTGTTTCTTTCTTTTTTCAAGTATAAAAATAGCGAAACAGTAAGAATGACTGATGCTTCCTGAGTTGTAAATGTGTGACATTCACACAAGCTGACATTCACATTAGGTTGAAAATTTTGAGATAGCCTTGTCACTGTATCCAACATGCAAGTAGGTAGGCTATGTCATGACAGTTCCATATCTTTTTCTTAGATGACGCTTTCCAGAGGGAAATGACAGCTGCTGCACATCACCGCAGACAGAATCTGCATCCCTGTCTGTCTAGTTGTTTCCTACACAGGATAGGCTTAGTGTTAGACTAGTGTTTGTATTAAAGGGTAGACATAGCGTTAGTATTTCATTATGTTCAGATGCAAGTTTCATGTCTGTGTCAATGTTACAAGACAGTTGTAGCACCCAAGGAGCTTTGAAATTCCAAAGAGGGCAGTTGCGAAATCGCTGACATTTCCATTTCCATTTCTTTACTGTCTCACCAACATACATATCTTGGCAGGTTCGATAGCCCTAGAAATAATCAGAGCTAGGAGACCATTTAGGAACCATCTAGTTCTCGTCTCCTGATTTCCAATCATGACAGAAATCAACTATGCCTGAAAGCTGAGACCAGAGCAACCCTCTGAGTGCAAATCAAGCTGCCGAGCAGATCACAGAGGTGGACTCAGATAGGAAATGGCACCTCCATTACATATGTGTTTGATTGCATCCTCTGGTTTCAGACCCCTCTTTCACAGTGCCTGCCCGCCAACGGGCACAAATAATAGCTGTGAGTTCATGCCCCATCAAAACTTTCAAGAGTTCATGGTGTAACATCTCTGAAAAGACTGATTGTAATGTTGTGTACCAGTACAAAAAAATGCCAGTAAAGCAATTGTTTGTTTAGCTACAGAAGTGAAATACTGATATATTCTTAGCTGTCTCTAGTGTATGCTCCTAGTCCACTAGGGAAGAGCAATGTCATGCTCCGCGAAGCCCTGATTGACAGCTGTTTGGTCTCTTGATGTAGGGTACGCAACGGTGCCAATTACATTTGCATTTAAAGGAACCGCAACCTTAACATACTCTAAGAACATGTCATTCAGTTCAGGGTTTAATACTGTGGTACCAGTGACAGGCAATTGAGTGACCGGTGTTTTGATTTTTAATGTAAGAATTCATTTCATTAGTTGTGGGATCCATTTTGCATACATTAATATATGGTATACACCAACGTACCCATTCAGTATTACATTGTGCCATCAACACCATACAAAATCTCACACAATGTGGAATGAAAGATCAGTTACCGCCAAGTATATATACAATTACTACAGCTGTAAAGTCGAACGATGGAAAATCTATCTTTCATCACCCCCTCCAATTCCCTCATTGTTTGTGGTTGCACTTCAGAGGCAGGGGAATGTGGGAGAAGAATTGGGAGAACAAACAAAGCCCACAGACCAGATCCGAGCAACACACAGTGACGTAGGCCACAGTCAGAAAATGTGCATAGGAGCAGTTTTTCACCATTTAACTACTTTGACACTAAAAAACACTCTGAACGTGGCCTAAACACACACACACACACACACACAAACACACACTCTCTGGGCTATCATACCTGCCACTCTCGGCGTTGGTAATGGCAATGAGGGGAGGTGCTCGCAGGGGTAAGCTGGTAGGCCGGGGCTGGGAGGTTTCAGTCTCAGGCTTCCTGTCACAGTAGTACTGCTCCGCTTGCCGGAAAGCCAGAGGCGGGAGCTGCACAGTGCGGCAGGAGAGCCGCCGAGCGGTGAAGGGCTCCATGCAAGACACTGGGCACTGCTCTGGGGAGTCCGAGCAGTCTGAGACCTGCGAATGCACACATCCCCACACACACACACACACACACACACATATATATATATGTATATAGAGAGAGGGGGGGGGCATACATACATGTATGTAGATGTATATATATATGTATACACACACACTCACACACAAGGTCACGAAGTGAGCTGGAGAGAAAATGGTCCCCTGAGTGTCTTTTCCCCTAATAGATGTTAGAAGAAGTGGAGAGTGTGGGGAAGTGAGAGTCCGTCTAGTCCAGCTGATTAACTGATTAACAAGCGTTGCCTTTGAGCAGCTTGATTCCTCTTGATTAGAAGCTCAAGCAATTGAATTTTATCTTGTTAATTAATAAGACAGATGAGTCCGAAACGGGAAAAGGTATGTAATCATCTCATGAATATTGCCAAACCCTCATCACAGGCTGACCTGAATTTCTCACAGCACAGAGACGTTATATCACTGCAGCTTACAAGCAGCAGCTCCATGTTGCAGGATGCAGTGCTGTGTTGGCTATCCATTGATATGCGTGATGCATTGCTGCAGGGGTGCAGGCCTGCATCCCCATTTCACCGGTTGTTTTCATATCCTGTGCCTTGGCCATCTGTGGCTAATGGTGCTTGCCTGGCCTCTGTTCACCCCTCCCAACCCCACTCTACCACTCTCCAACCCAAATACATGAATTATGTAGCCACAGTGGATAGCAATTCCCCTGCATGGAGGCAGGTTTTAACTTCTGTCTATGAGTCCCCTTTGCCTTGTTTGTAGAACTGGAGCGGATGGCATCAATCACTTGGTCTCAGAATATGACAAGCAATTAAGATATCTATCGTGACCATGCGTGCCCATTTGTACTTGAAATGCATCAATGATTACAAGGAGGGTAAACAGCATGATGGTAGGCATATAGTCCATCAGAAGATATATGTTTTGAGTTGGACATTTATAGGGTACTTTGAACAGAGTCTGTAAATTCAGGTGGACTTTTAAAATTTATGAGCAGCTGATTTATAGTGTTTACATGTCTGCCTAGGGAAATCGAATGTTGAATGATCTTCATTACTCTGAAAGTTTCAGCTCTCTGGGCTAGCCTGACAAATTGTGTTGGAGCACCTGAATAATACTAGTCATCATTCTGAAATTATGAGCTGTCATTCCAAAAATAATTTCCTACATTATATGCACAGGGAGGGGTAATGCGATTAAAGTATCAGTGCTTCCCATTTCATTCAACGTCTGCTATCTCTTTGCATCTCATTTTACTCTCTGTGCAACTCAATGAGTCAGATTAATCTTTGGCTGAAATGTGTCAAAGATCATTATTATGGATGATCGACACAATGGGTGGCTGAGTTGGTGGTTATTTCTCTAGCATAGCTCGAATGCTGGCGCAGACCGTGACCAAATGATTACTGCATATACAGTTTCAATGAACTGAACTGCATTGCATTGCAATTCCTGTGAGCATTTAGGATAGATTTTTTATCTAAATGTGCAAATTAGGCCACATGCTTATTATTGAGTGTGTGCCATTCTGTTGTCTTTTGCTTGCAGTTTGTTTCATGAAGCATTTCTGAATTGTTTATGATGACTCTAAAATGTAACAATCATGCCTTGAATTGTCTTACTGTTATAAAGAGTAAAGTCAAAAATTAACACATTCAATCAACCATCTAAAAATGTTTTATCCCATCTAAACAATTATCAGTGGCATAATTATTTACTTTCTTTATTTTATTTTATTTTATTTTATTTTATTTTATTTTATTTTATTTTATTTTATGCATTTCTGTCTATCAGTTTCCTGTTAAATGCCACATCTCGGATACTCCTAAAGGTGCTCCCATTTTAATCACACTTAATTAAAACCCACTCTCATTAAATTGTACTTTCAAACTTTCAAAAGGTAATTTAGAATTGCTAATCTTCAAAGCTAGAAACAGCTCAGACAGCATGGAAAAGCAGACAGCAAACGGATGATGGAGAAGAACATTGCGTTTCTTGTCACGTAGTGGTTTTTTTTGTTATGGAACTCTTGATGCAGGCTGTGCTTGAGACTATGCTGTGGCACTCTGGGGATACCTGAAGCCATATTGATCCAGAAGGAGGAGGGGACAGCTCTGTACAAACAGCTTGAGAAATGTAGCCGGTCCTTGTTTACCACAAATGTGGTTTTACCAGCAATCCATAAGATTGGAGAGGACAGCTACACCTGTAGTAAGTGCATTTGGTGAAATTAATAAAATATATTAGCTTCTTAGAACAGTTGTGCTCCATTCCCCTCAAAGCTACCCTGTCAACATGCCTGAAACATGATAAAATAGATATGGCTGAGTCATGGTCACTAAATCTCATCTGGAACAATTATGGAGGTTCTGTAACGCTTGTAAAGCCTGAAAGCTTGAATCACCGATTAGGTTTAGTTGATAACGCACTAATTGGATATGGCAACAAGAAAATAAATTGTAAGAGTCAAATCACCACTGGATATAATTTTATAGTGTCTGTGACAGTAGACATCTAAGATCAATCTGTACTTTTTTGACTAGAAGAGCCTAAAGCAAAGTCAGACATAACTGACATGTCCAGCAACAGACAGTGACACTGGGATTCAGTTTTATTTATGCGCTGTCTTGAGATGACACTCCCTCACAAGAACAGGCGCTATGGCTCCTTCAGGCTCTAGTACACTGACTCACTGCCCTCTGTGATTGGTTTGTCAGTCCAAACTTTGACATTTGCTGAATATGTAAACATTTTTTATTTTGATCGGTTGGCAGAGCAATCTGGGGGGGATTCTCATTCAGCTTAAAAGTCATGGTCTCATGCATTATTAATGGGATAACAGAAATTAATTGGACAGTTATGGCAAGCAAACTGGGAAGCAGCAAAGCAAACAGAGTGATTCTTTGGTGTATTTTTTTTCACCTGACCTTCAAAGAAACTCATCCCATGTTGAGTGTAACCAAGCCTCTATTGGTCACGATGTTGCCATTTATAAAATATCTGAAAAGAACATTGATTAACCATCTATTTCAAACATTTAAGGAAACTATTCCAGCCCAAGGAGAATGCAACCATGAAAAACTTGAAGGTACATGATTGATACTTTCAATTTGTGAGTTGCATATCAAAGAAGCTTTTTGACTTACAAGTTAATGTCATCTATTTTAATTATAGAAAAGAAGAAATTATGGTGTAATGCGATCTTTTTATATTGGAACCTTCCCTTTGTAGATTTTGCTCTGGCCCAAATTACAGCTTTTAATTTACTTTAATGTCCCATTCCCCAATTCTAATCTGCAGAATATTCCATCTGACAGTTTAAGAGGAACATTCACTCTTCCTCTTTTAGTGCATCTATAGATGGTAAGTGGATCTCTCCATGCAAAATTAATCTGGTTTAATCAAGGCCAACCAAGGGTGAAATGAGAACTCTATACAAGAGATATTTCTTTAGATGAGGCGGAGAACAACTGCAACTTTGGTGTCTTCATCTACAAAGAAAACAGAGACATTTGGAGTAATGGGGACAACTCTTGGAGGAAGCAGCATTCAGCTTCTTTGTAAACAAATTAACATCCAGCTGAAGCCTTCCATTTCTGGAGAGCACCCTAATCTGATTACCTCAGTAAAATATGCAACTGGTTGACCTAGTGCATAAATAACTAAGAATCTTAAAAAAAAAAAAAAAACAATTATCCTTTTTCCTTGGCAGAGGGGCATTGTTATCTGAAATTTATTGAAACTAACAAACAAAACACATAAAAGTCAGATGCCCTGTGCCCTCCAAACACCTCCCACCCTGATGCGTGTGTTGTTTATACAAAAATATTTCATGAACTCCAATTCCTGCTGCTTGCTAATTGAAGAGTGTGTGTTTGGGGAAACTGGTGTCTGTGCCATGTCTATTCCATAATTAGATTCAGACAGTGACTGTTGCATCCATACCCTGTATCCATGGTAATGCTCATTGCGTAACTCATGATTATTCATTGTGTTCATTGCCTATTAACTAAGAGTTCCCATGTCAGCTCTTCTACCTGACCTGACTGTCCCACAGGTCACACACTATTCTGCTAGGAGCCTATAACAAAGCCACACACACCCACACACACTTTATTTTACTAGCCACTCAGACTACTTTTAAAAGTAAGTGTTGCAAGTATAGGAAGCTATGCTTACACTGCACTTGGCTTGTCAGAAATTGTAGGGTTGAGAGCTTGAAAATTATATAATAATTAAAGAATGGGCTCATAAGCTATGTCTGAACTTCAAAGCTAGCCCTAGTGCATGGCTACACTTGAAAACAAACATTACATTACACTATTAAACAGCTGAAGGGCACCAAGTGATACTTACAATGAGGTAGGAGTTACAGGAAAGCACAGGCTAAGTCTACAGAACCACATTTACTGCCCCCACAGTTTGTATTACACAGGTATACAGGCCCTACATGTTTTAAACTACAATTACTGCATCTTCTTAGCTCTTTATTAATTTTTGTTATACATTACCTGTGTAGTAGTTAGGTACCTTGTAATTTATGGATTGCATTCTATGGGTTACTGTTCTTTCTGAAGCAGAACACACAAAAATCATCAAAGATCTGTTTCTACCACTGCAACTTGGTACCATACACAAGTACACAGCATATGAACAGAGCTTGGCACTTTGAGATAATGTTTTAATTCATTAGCACACAGAGAATGTGAAAATCACAAAAAGGTGATGAGTGTCTTTTAAAAAGATGTTACTTACCACCCTATAAGAAGTGTGTCAATATGAGACATTGTTGTGCATCAGGGTTGTCTTCATTGTCAACAGATATTCATGGGATATGAGTTTCAGTTGAGTCAAATAGTTCCAACAGTAGGCTACCATTATAATCAATCTATGTCTGAGAGAGCTACCAGTGGACACAGTATTGACAATTTCACCTGATTAATTATACAATTAACGGCCTCCTGTGACTTGAGAGTGTATCATTGTTTGCCATGAAAAATTGCACTTCTGTAGTACTCGATAAATGCACAAAGGTCAGGCATGCTAATTAAACTCTGAACCTAGCGCTTTACAAAATTTGATGAGTTCTGCTTTTATTTATTTGCTTTTTCTATATAAATATGTTCAGTAGGAACATATCCTAGTGAATTGCCAATTCATGCATTACAGCATGTGAGAACAAGAAGAGAGCACTGTTGTCATTGCCTAAATAGCGACAGTTATTTAGTAAATAAATTGTCCAACTGACAACTGTTGAAGAGGACTATGGATGTGTGTGCTGTTAAAGGCAATCCCATCAGCACTGTGTTTAAGGATGATAAGGATCTATAAGTGCCTGAAAATAATGTTGGCCCTACATATGTAATGTACATCTATAACTGTCTCAAGTATTATTTAGGGTAGGCAGGGACATTCCTATTTTTTTCCAAATATTGGTTATAATTTGAGGTAATCACAGTTATTCATGATTTTAATTGATTAACAGTAATTACATTAAAATATAGGACAGTGAAGATATAAAACCATTCACACAAAAATGAAATAATGAATTTAATCAGTAGGGCCCTAATTTGGATACAAAGATCAAGGAAATTCAGGTTATGAAATCAAGTTATGGAATTAGGTTTCATTATTTTTGGTTGTTCACTTCTCTTTATGTGTCATTCAAAGAGAGAGAGAGAGAAGAAAGTATAACAAACAAGATAAATATTTTCAGCTTTGTTAACTTTCAGCCTTTTTAACACAGCAGTGTTTTGCGACAGTCAAATACAAGTTACGATCCAATTTCATTAAACGCCGGCTGCAACAAACCGACTACCGTATCATCTCATTTGAGTGTGTGTGTGACAATTGACAAATATTTGCACTGTTCTTGCACTGTACCTGCACACCCGTGTCTTCTCCAAAATGAAGCATTTACATTCTGCAATAGATAAGGTAGAATGAACAAGGATGTGAAATTCACTTACACTCTCTGTCTGGATCTCCCCAGCACTGGCATCCTTTTGCATTGTGTGGCTAAGCAATCTGCCAGAGGGACTTCAACCACAGGCAGCAGAACTTTCTTTTCTCTCTGTAAGCGACAGCAACACAGAAAATAGAGAATGACTTTCTTTCTGTCATCAGTGGGCCTGGAGATCTGGAGGAGACTTTATGTTTTTGTACAGGCAGTTTTACTAGACAGCTGTCACGGCACAATGTTGATGAGCAAAGACCACAGTTAGCACATAGCAAGTGTATAAAATAAAGAGAAAAGCATAATGATATCTAGGTGAGATATCTTGTAGGAAGTGTGTGTGTGTGTGTGTGTGTGTGTGTGTGCTGTACATGTGTGTTTGTGCTTCTCAAGTGAATCAATGGCCAAAGAATCAACATCCTAAGAAATCAGGATGACAAGAACTATTGCCTCTAAACATTTACAGTTGAATGGATTAACATCACATATGCTTTGTTGAGGATCTATCCTTTCCAGATCAATGTATTGCTCTCACTCTCATTGGCCAAAGATGGGCCTGTCTCCTCTCATCCATCAGGGACACACTTCAAATGGGATATTGTCTCCGCACAGAGTACCCTCCATCACTTCTGTCCTTTCGTTTGGAAATCGTGGTTGAGAGAGCTTCGATGGTCCATTCATCCAATTGTAAGTGGCACTTCAGCGGGATGTCAGTATCGATTATATCCCAGACCATGCCAACTGCGCCTCAAGACCACTGGCAGTTCATTAGCTCTGTCCAATTCTGATTGGAACCTGACATCCAAAAGGCCAATCAAGGAATTGGGTGAGAGGATACCTTAAAGTGTGGATCATTTCTTTTAATACCCCTAAAGACATTATGAGAGACATGCTACCGATGGGGTCTTCTGTTAGCATTAGATTAACTCCAAAGTGGATTCTTCCCCCTGCCTCTCTGAGATGAGTGTCACAGTGTTTCTCACACCTCATCTTTATTTGTGTCAGGCTGAAACATTGCATCGCATCATTATGGAGCACACCATTAGGGAATTGACAGTAGGGTTATTCATCACAGTCACACAGGCTCACTTAAGCCACAAAATAGAAAGCTAAAAGGGCACCAGGACCAAAAGTCTCAGTCAATATGAATATGCAAATTGCTTATGAATAAGTACGAAAAACAGAAAACATGCCGGAAAGTGGTGAGTCCGCCACATTTCTAAACAAGACCCTTGAGTGAGACAATCACCACAGAAAATTTTATTGGGTAAACTGATGTTGGTGTTTTGTCTTCAGTTTAGGCAAACACAGTGGACTCCAAGGTCCAACAGTAAATCAGATACTCATACACTGGATGACTGTCACTCTGACAGAAAATCAAATCTGATGTTAACTCCCTGGCCCTTGATGTATATCTGCACAGGGATGCTTAGGTTACCTCTCAGCTCCCCAAAGCCAATGCCAATGTCAAAACAGTTTCAATTTATCACATGGAGCATGTGATGATACAAGCAAATGTGCCACAACAAACCCATCTACTGATAAGAAATGACGTTATTTGTATATCTTATTCACACGGAAGTGAGTCAGCGAGAACACAGTCTGTTCAATGCCAGGACATTGCATGTGGACCCCTCTGTTTATATTTTATTTGGGTAGGACACTGATGATTTATTAGTTTGAAATTGTTTGAAAACACTTGCTACTGGCTATGTTGTTTTCAGAAAAATAAACATAAATTATAAATGTGGTAGAGATTCTCGGTGAAAAGTTGGTGCGGCTCTGACTTTGATTGACTTTTTAGTAACTTTTATGCTCTCACTGAAATTTATTTATGTTCTCTGTCTGCTTTATGTGGGCTAAATAATTCATGAGCAGTTTGATGGTGTTCAGACTAGGCTACAATGTCAAATTCAATATCAAAATGATAGGTGTGAAATGCTTTGTTGCAAGCAGGTTAATTATATATAGGGAATGTTAGCACAAGGTATGTTTTTTGATTGGTGATAGAAAAGAAATTTCAGGAAGATAATGAAAGATGTCATAATCCCATTCTTAGTAGTGTAGTCAAATGGGCTCTGAAGTGTATCTTTAGAGAATGTGTCCCCTTTGAAATGCTAATACTTGTTCACCTTAGCATATCTAGACTTGAGAGCAAATGAATCATGATGGGCTTTGTTAAAATGTGCATCAGAAACTGGAAATATTACATCAGAATCCATATTCTATTGGAGAGTGCATAACAGTTTATGGGAGTGTGCCAATTGAAGCCTTGATTTTGTTGAACAAAGATTGAGACTATCAGAAAAGGCATTACAAAATAGTCCCCTAGTACATTAGGTACCAAGGTACCATTATAAATTGTGGTAAAATGTTATTGCACAGGTTGTTAGACCTTCTTAAAGCAACACTATAAATTGGCTGTGTTGAGTGTCTTTGAGCCTCTTTACACACTAAAGTGCCTAAGTTCTGGGTTGACCTCTAATTCCAGAAATCTTGGCATCTTAAATGATATGATGCTGATATGTAATACTTTTACTGTAGGTTAAATGGACATACCACCATTTGGGGAAAATACACCCCTTGAGTCAAACAATTGAGGTTTACTTTTCTCCAGTTCATCCAGCTGTTCTCTGAGTCTGATGGTAGCACTTTTAGTTCCAGTCCAGTATAGATCACTAAATCAGATTAGACCATTAGCATCATGCCTACTAGCATCTTGCACAAATGTGACTAACAATTCTCATATTTTTCCCAATAAAAACTCGACTTTTCTGTAGTTGCATTTGCTGATAAATAAACTTGAAAGAGGAGGAGGGGACTACAGTACACATGCTTATACATAGCCTGTGAGGATTGCCTTTTTGTGGTCCTGTAACCTCTTACCTAAATGGCTTCATTATACTTTAGTCTTAGTATACCCCTCCATGTGTCCAAGTCAAGTAGTGCAAAGCACCGATCTCTTGGTAGGTTGCAATTCCTTGATTATTATGCCATAATGAGAGTACAGTTCCATGTCATATCAGCCTAGAAAATCACCACATTCCATTTTCCGCTGGTCTTAGTACACTTTGCAACTACAGAAGAGTCAAGTTTTAATTAGGAAAAATATCAGAACTCTTAGTCAGTTTTAAGCAAAAAGCTAATAGGCAAGATGCTAATGGTCTAATCAGATTCAGTGATCTATGTTAGGCTGGAACTAAAAGTGCTACCATCAGACTCAGAGAGCTGCTGGACAAACTGGAGAAAGGCAAAACTCAGTTGTTTAACCTGAGGGGAAAATGAGTGTATTTCCCCAAACGGTGCCATATTCTTTTAAAATGACCAAGAATTTCAGAATTTCAAGAAACAACTGCATTAATGATACGTCAAAAGGACCTAAGAGCTGGGTTGTCTGAATATCCAACAAGGCATGCAAATTAGCTAGCTTGGGGTGGCTCTCCTGTAATATCACATTCTGCTGTGTGGCTACTGTATTACGTACAAGTGAATGCAAAGCTGCAATCAAGACAACCTGAAACTCAAATTCTTCAGCAAGAATTACATATTGCAACTTTAACACAAGTGATCAACAATGGGCCTAGCTGTGCATCATGGAAAAAACTAACAGTTTGGTGTCTCAACTGAACACTCGTAATCTGATTTCCCAAGGTCCATTCTAACAACATACAGGTTGAGTGCACATAGTGTTACCTATAGAAAACATAATCTTTGCTTATCTTGATTGATAACTAACAATGACAAATTACTGTGCAACAGACTTTTCAAGAATATGACCTGGAGGCGATACATGCACTGAAAGCATTGCTGAATTGAAATAGGTTTTCTGATGTGCTAAATTACAATGCCATGTCCATGCCTTCACCAATAAGCAACTGTGTGGTGTGCAAATCCTCTGCTCTCAGATTTCTGATGCTCACATGTTCTATTTCTACATTTGTCTGCAAGCCAGTGTCAGAATAGTTTTGGGTCAAACTTCATATCAGATTGTCAACAAGTAAACATGGCTCACTGATTCATTATTGTAGCACCCTAATTCATAACCAAAATAATACTTGCTGTGTACTTTTTAGGTAATTATTAGCTGAGTGCACAACTGAATCATAATTGTGTTCTTGGATATGAAAGGCTAAACTCTATTACTTTCATAAACGTGGAATTATTATCTTGGGATGGAATGTTTTCTATTTTCAGAGAAACCTGTCTGTTTATTAGTATCTGTGGCAAATGATACACTATGCAAGTTTAATTGACTGTGACTTATAAATGCCCCTTTAAAAGAGGGCCAAACAACCCTATTTCAATCCAATGTCTTTATCCATAGCCAAGAATGAAAAAAATTACTCTTTCATTAAGATGACCTTTCATATTGACAGGGATGATGGACCAAATTATTGTTGCACTGGTCCAGCAATGGTATTTTGTCATTAAGTATATTGGTGGTATGTGGTTGCATGAAGGCAGTATGTACTTGAAATTAAATGGGATTCTCAATATGGGAAAACAGAAGAAAACAACCTGATGTGGGTGGGTGGGGGTTAGGTTTGGGGGGCTGAAAAATAACCTTTAGTGTTTACATCCTTGCTGTTCACCAGTGTAACAGCTCCTCCTTGTGGTGGTCTACGTAAAAGTCACTGCCACATGTCCTGTGCTGAAGTTTTGTCCACCTTTGCAGTTCATCCGTCATCCTCTCCACAAACTTCCTGAAAATTGGAGCATGTGCTGCACGAGGTGGAGGAGGTGGAGGGGAAAAGAGGGACTCTGGAGCCTCAGTAATGCATCTCAGGGGAGGTGAATGAGGAGCTATTGGCCCTGTCGCTAGTGCTGCAGTGCAGGACCTGCCATACGAGAAGAGCCTCAGAGGCAGCTGTTCGGGGTAGATGGGTCACACAGGCAGGCAGGCCAGCCAGCCCACGGCAGACACATCAATCGCAGCAGCTCTCAGGGGAGCTCAGATGACAGACTGAAATGGAATCTGAGAGAACTGAGCTCCACACACACACATACACTCAAAACAACAACAACAACAACAACAACAACAACAAAGGGGAAAAAAAATCGATTTAATGCATCCAGTAAACAGTGAGTCACACAAACACTGACTGGATGTGCAAGCGGGGGTGGTTGATTAGAGGAGTGAGGAATGGCTATTTCAACTCAGTTGTTCAAAGACCAAGAACATGCTAAATACCTAATTATTGTAATTAATGTCTCATGGTGGAGGTGTCACAAGTGAGAGATGGCAAATGTTCATATGTAGGACGTCAAATTATGTGATGTATTTTGTTTGCTTGTCCCATGCAGTTTAGTTTTTGTGTCACTGACATTTAATTCATCTTGACACTTAAATTACCCTACAGGGCTAATAAGAAAGACTGACATCAGTCTTTGTGTTTCATGCAGAAAATATATGCATTTTAAGACAAAGTAACTTTAACATTCAAATTACATGCAGACCAAATAAGCTTACCCAAGCGTGACAGACCTTCTGGTTGTCAGAACACTGGGAACCAATATCCAATAAATCTTCTGTTTAAACCTTTTAATCAGTCCATGTTTATGGAAGTATAATTTAATCACTAAGAAAATAATGTATCATGGCACAAAAGCACAAATAAGGAGTAGCCTGGAAAGACCACTGGCCTCTGAAATATTAACATTAATCTGATTTGTTTAGCAAGGGTGCAATTGGCCTATATGGAAATATCTTACAAAGTATGTAAGGCATGGAAGAGGGGAAGAGATACGATTGTTTATACAACATCACAAAAACATGGAAAATAGTCCTGTTTGTTTATGGAAACTTTCTATGTAAAGCACATCCTCCAAACAGTCCCCACTTTCACACAAATACTGGATTAGGGAAAGATACAATAGGGTCATACTACTGAAAAATAATAACTGTGAAGACATGAAAGTAAACTGAACCGTGCCTTAACCCTCGCCTTTATTTATTTAAACAGTATAAACATTCAAACACATAATCCAATAGCAACACTTCAATGTTTTGTACTGAATTTATAGTAGAAGGGCATTATGAATATCTCATTTTTGTCTCCAGTTTCTTTTCCCACTATCACTACACAGATCTTTGCTTTGTTCCCTTCAGGGTGCTGTGTTTGTTTGTTGGCCTCATCTGGACTGCTCTGTGTTGAATTTATTCAGTCATAATGGCTTTGATGTCAAGCTCCTCTCAGCGCATCTTGGCAGCTGTTTGTGCATTCTGCCTGTGCAACTCATTATGTGTCAGGGAAAGAGTTTGGGATAAAGGATTCGGTTGCGCCCCTTTGCTGAAGCCCCAGGGGAAGATTTCTTGGCCTCTTTGGTCACTATAACTCCCCTTTTAACTTTGAGCGGCTCTTTGCTTTAATGGAACTAACACTGTGTCAGATCAGGGTCAACAGACATTTCCAAAGTATTTTTTTGCCCAGCCTGTTTGTGGACATCAGTTTGATGATGATCCAATTAGACCTTGACATAAAGCCATAATTAAATTGCCTTCTAATTAAGCATAGATGATGACAGGTGCTGTATTCAGCAGTCATTTGTTAGGCTATGAAGAGGTGGCAGACTAATTTAATAATGTGGTATTTCATGCAGGGACATTATATTTGGAGTAGATTAGGATGAAAATGACTGAATGTATGAATGAATTATGAGTGAGATGTGAATTATATTTTTAAAGCCAAAACTATGTATTTTCGAATCATTCACCAAGAGCACAGCTCTTCAAATCTGGAGTCATACAGTAAAACAGTCGGAACGGTCCCACCACAATCTCCAAATACAGAACCAGGTCTCAGTCAATCCACTGTGAGCTAATGCTGTGTGATTTAAGATCTTACATTAAAGGTCAAAATTACAAAACACATGGTCTACTGAGCTTCATCATAATTCAGTACCCCATGGCAGATGCCATCAGACTGTGGAGCAGGTCTGGAATTATTCCTGCATGGATCCTTACAAGAGCTAGAACTACAGGACATGAGATAACATTAGCATTAGGGATAGGACTACAGGAGATAATGTTAACAGTAGAGTTAGGGTAAGAACTATAAGACTAGCTGGCACTTGCACAGGGGAAGAGCTACATAGGCTAATAGGCTATTAGCATTACCATCAGGGTTAGGGGTTAGATAAGGCTACTGGACTACTGGGCCAAACCAGGTGGGAATCCATTCTTGAGGAAGTAGCTGTCTCTGGTTTTATTGCTCTTGGAAATAATACAAAATGAGGGCTATAAAGCTAATTAATGGTCCACCGGAATAACAGCTGCCCTATAGTAAAATCAATACATGCTGATTTTATATGTCTATATTTAATATTGGCTGAATAACTATGTCTGTAGGACTGCAGCATTTTACAATTCCTCTGATGTACCAGTGGCTCATCAATATAGATCTTACGTAGCATAACTGGTCGTCAGTTTTAATGGCCAGTGCAGGAGTATAATTCATGGAATGGTAGCTAAATTTAGAATCTTCATCTGGAATGTCAGCTTTGGGACCTCTTTAATTAAGTGTCATTTGTGTATGCCCGGAGCAAGACAGCATTTAGTAATTATATAACCACTGGAAAATGAACTCAACTAGTGAGTAGAGTTTACTGTGGAGTTTACTGGCCAGGACATAAGAACATGAGAAACAGTAACATGTAAATGTATTAACTTACATGACAATTCTTTTCATGGTTTTAAGATATAGAAATATACCTTAAAATATTTTGAACTCATCATGAAGTACCAGTATGCTTTTTTTTTAGATAGTGAGGACACTATCCCCATCCCCTAATAAACCTCTTTAATAGAAAGTCAACTGACAGTCTGCCTCCCCACTGTAATAATAATAATATGATTGCAACCATGCTGGAGAATAGAAATCTAATGTCTATCTAATATCTATCAAGCCCTAAATTGATTGGACATTATACAGATGCAAATAAATGTGCGAGATGCACACATTAAGTCCTTGTTTTTTTATTTGGGTCTATTTCGGTTTTGAGTCTATATGGCTTAATTTGGGTCTCACTATTTGCGGGAAAACAGTGCTGTTAGCACCTGTGCCATTGTCTCCCTGGAGATGGAGCTGATCTCTGACATGGGCTGCCCCCCCTGCTGAAGTTTTTTGGTTCAGTGGAAGTACTCCTTTGCTTTTCTTTGCCTTTTGTCGTCCACATAGTTTTGCTCTCCTCTCTTCCTGTTTCACTTGACTCACACATTTTGCATGATGTACCTTTGGGCTTATTACCTTTGTTTTTACAGGTCTTATAAGAGTGGCTGATGTACCTCTTTGGTTATACTGCTATACCTTTTCACAAAAGTCTGTGTCCACTGTAGTCTAGCTAATGCTTATCTATTATGCCATAACACTTCTAACTGCCAGATGCATTCAGTGCAACAGATTTGCAGCTACTTGTACTTGTACTTTGCAGCCTAGATGTGGTTGAGTCTATTAATCATAAACCTTTAGGCAAATCACCTATCAGTGTTCTGAATGAAAGCATTGTACCTTTGTTTACACTTGACCGTCAGAACGAAAACGTAACCTTGCTCTGACAGACTAGTTGTCTAAATAAAACAGTATATGAATTTAATGTGCATGTGTACACTGTACAGTACCTGCTCAACAAAACTCTTAATGGCAGATTAGTTGAAAAATAAACAAAACAAGATGTGTCATTAATGTTCACAGGCAGAGGCATGAAAAGTTGACTGAGTGAGTCAGCACACAGACCCCTGTGGCAAGCCTTGGTCCAACTCAACGTCGGTCTTATACCCTGTCAACCTTCTGACCAACACACTAGACTCCCTGTCAGATAGACCTTAACCTGTCTGTGCATGTGTGTGTGAGAGAGAAGAGACAGTGTTGGGGGGGGGGGGGGGTTGGTTAAAGGCCTTAGAGACCCTTGGGCACCACACCAACCCGTAGTCTTTACTTCCAGAGAGGGAGGATGACGACAAAGAGATTGACAGGAGAAGAGTGACAGAGAAAGAGAGAAGTGAAATTGTGGAGATGGGGAGCAGTGAGGTGCACACTGCCTGCGTCCTGAAATGCCAAACAACTTTGGTGCCCTGAGGGCATATTCACGGCACATTTACATGTGTGAAATATCAGCACTGCGTATACTTTGACCTCCCTGTCGCCTTGATCGCTTGCCTGCTCACTGATGCTGCTGCTGCTGCTGTTGCTGCTAGTGCTGCTAGCACTATCTCTGCTATGGTTGCTGCTGCATGCTCACGGCATAGCACGTGCCTGTAGGTTGCATACACTCTGCTGGTTACCAGGGCTACGCAAAACAATGTCCTCCCTGTTTCTCTATCAGCTATTACAGGGTAATTTGAGAGTGCTGCCACACCACTGCCCAGTGTAATTTGCATGTCAGAAGTTGATGCCATGCAGTGTCCTTTCTGCTTCCTGGGAGTCAAGATAGCCAGGACAGGTGACCAGCTATACAAATAAGGTTGGTTTTGAAAGATGGAAGGAGTGCTTGTGTTAAAGAAAGTTTGTTGAGTTCACCAGGCAATTCCAGAGCTCTGCCTCTGTCAGGCTGCATTCACCCTATAATCTCCAGTCACTTGATCTGTACCATAATTGCATATGTGGTTCCTCTCGTCTTTCAGAGCGGTTCCCTCTAAAAGCAGGAAGCTTTGGCTTTGTTAATGAGGGAAACTCTGACACATGGAAGGAAAACATGAAAACAGACCCAGGTTTTTCTTCCAACCCCCATATTTGCTTGTGCAGGGCAGTGTTACACCACAAACTGTGAGCTTTCAAAACACATCAGCAAAGTCACTGTGTACCTCACAAGCTGTCCACAGTGTAACAACTCCAAGCATTTGACATTCCTTAATTCAGATGCATGTGAAATATTGCACAACTTTTTTTTTGGGACAGGCAAAAGGCATCGTAAGTGTTGCTACAGCTTGACAGTTTTGCCAAAACAATCTATTTATAGTGTAATGCACATGGTTTTGTTACTGCCAAGAAATGTCAGGGTCTTTCTGGTCAAGGTTGATTTGAAATGTTTCCCATAAAACAATCTCCTGTGACAAGTTTGCAAAAGAGGGTGATGACAGCAGAGAAAGTCACCTTGCTAGCCATCTACCCCCTCCCCTCCTAACCATAACACACACATGCACACACACACTCACACACACACACACACACACACACACACACACACACACTGTCTTTTCACCTTTCCACTGTACAAGTCACTGAGAACAACAGACAGCCACTCAGGGGGTAACTGCACTATCCGGTTGTTTCCGAAACATTAACTTCCCCCTTGCAAAAGAGGACACACTGACAGCGAGCTACTACACCAAGCAAGGAGTGTCACAGACCAGGACAGAAACACAGCAGAAGAAGAAGAAGAAGAGGAAGAGGAAGAAGAAAACAGAGGAGGGGGAAGAAAGGCCAAATAAGAACTTACTCTTCTCCTCGGAGAGGGAAAGCCAAAGTGGAGATTCACCCGTGCCACTGGCTGCACTGTCACTCTGATATTTTCCTCCCCACACACTCACACACACTTGCAGGCAACCACACACACACACGAGCACACTCTCAAATTTGAAAAAAAAGGAAAAAAGAAAGAATACCCTTAAAAAAGCAAACAGGAAGGACTGTGGCCTCTGTGCTTCCTGTACCAGTGAGACTTACGCTGATGCTCCCTGGCTTAAAGGATGGAACTACAACATAGTTCCCAGTCTGTCTCAGCCAATCACAGCGCCAGCCCTTCCTCCCCCCCCCCTCCCCCTCAAAGTTTCCCAGCCTGTGGTGGTGGCTTCAGTGACGGAGGGAGCTCGCTGCAGTAGCAGCAGTAGCATCAGCTGTAGTAGGGGCACACAAGCTGTAGTCACCTTCCCCAGCTTATAGGTTGTAAGATGGTCAAAGACAACTGCAGATGACATGCCTAGCTCCTGCCGCAGAAACCAGAGTGATGCACTTTAAAGAAGCAGTTGACATCAAAACATTAAATAGTTGTTGTTTGTCATTGCTGAGCACGTTCTTGATCTAACCCCCACTGCTACATGTATGAAAGCATGCATGCACACACACACACATGTGCAAACACACACACACATACACACACCAAATACTTAAACTGTAAGCTTATTGCATGCAAGAAGACAAAGGACAACTGAGGTGCAATGGCTTGGTTATGGAGGCTTGGGAAAGCAATGAGGATGAAAAAGGGCCCCTGGATGTGTAAGTGCCCCAGGAGACAGACCCTGGCCATGCACACTTCCTGTCACTCACATGTCGGTCATGTGTAATGCTCTGCCCCCATGACTCACCGGAGACCCTCAAAAAAACAAATGATGTAGCATGCACAGGTGCCTCAGACCGCGTTATTAGTCATGACAGATGCAGCAATGACTGTGGAGAAAAAAGCTAAGAAAAAAGAACATGTTTAATTTTAGAGTCGTTACACTGTGGCCTATGAGTTTTTATTAGCAATGCAACTGCATTACAAATCAAGCGTGATGGCAATCTGGAAAAGAAGCACAGAGAACTGTGCCATTGTAATGTGATGGTTTGCTTCACAGGTATTTTCATGGAATTACATTTACAATGGAAAACATTATGCTGTTTACATGCTCACAGTCTGGTGCCAATAACAATCAGATATTGAACACTAATTGCAATGCTACATCAACCACCATTCAGTGATTACACCACTGTTTGATTTGATTATTTAAAGGAGACACGGAATGGAAAACCATCTTTGCCTTTTCTTGGTTAAATTAGGAGAGGTTGTGCATGGCCAAAGATCTGTCACGAACAAGAGACATGGTTGTGCCCTGCTTCATATGTAGATCTTGAAGTTAGACATGACCACTAAAAAACAGGCAAGTTAGAACAAAGCCTACACGTGATGTCAAATATCACAAATCAATTGTGGTTACCAAAGAGGGTGCCATAAACAGAGCATTTTAATATCCAGTCTAAATTTAAGGTTGTAATTGTGATTGTAAAATTGCACTTCAACTTATTTCTGATAAATAAAATTTTAATACATTCTATTTTAACATCAGAGAACAAGATCCAATGCTCCATTCATCCATTAATTCTGTCACCTTTAAAAGAAAAGTTGTAAGCTCAGACATAGCAGTCCCTGCAGCCAGGATGTGAAATACATGCTAAAAATGTCATGGGCTCCCCTGAAAACATGTTGGGGGAGGAATGATTTAACATTTGTTTTGTCTCTAAATGATCAGCAATTTCTTAAGTAATTTGAATGATTTATGCACAAAAGATTACAGATTTTACTTCAATAAAGATATCTGGTGCTGATATCTCCTCCCCACCCCCCACCACCACTTGCTGCTGCAGTGGACTCATCTGGAAAACATGGTATAATTCACACCCTGCTACATCTGAGAAAGATGTTCACCATTGAACTGAATATATTCCGCCAGTGTTTTGCATAGCCTGTGCTGTGCATGACTTTGGTATGATGTCAAGGACCCTGTGCACATCTGTCTGTTCATTCTGTGTAACCTGTGGTAGTCTATACACTATGTTTTCAAAAATATTTGAAAACATAAACACACCTGCCTTTATACCCACAAGAACTGCTGTGTTATCCCATTCTTAGCCCATATTAATATGGAGTTGATCTCAGGACTACAGCTGTAACAGCTTCCAATTGTCTGTGACGGATGCCCAAGATTTTAGAGTGTATATGGAAAGGTTTACCCATTCATTCAGAACAGAAGACCTGGCAAGAGTGCCTGTTCCAGTCTATCAATTAAACATCTTGTATGGATCTTGTTCTGTGAGCTGTGTACAGTCATGCTTGTAGAGGGAAAATGGCTTAATGGAGGAGGTTTGGCTTGGGTTTGTGAAGGAATTGTGGAAGGAACATCTGTACGCTTCCATTTTTTTTGGAAACCTTTGTCCTTTGACATTGGGGGGCAAATTTGTAGAAAACCTAGACAGGCTCATTGAAAAATGGTTCCACAATGCCATCTTGTTTTTTTTTTTTATATTTTTGGGTCACTTTTGCATTTATTATGATAAGACAACAGAGAGTGACAGGAAAGAGAGAGATGGAGAAGGATCAGTAAACAACGTCAGGTTGGACTCAGACTTGTGTCCTCGGGTTTAAGGTGTGACACTTTAGCCAACTTAGCCATGGCGTGTCCACACTCTGCCATCTTAATATGTCTGATAATCTTTTCACTTTTCTACAGTACTTGAATGTCAGGGAATTGACTTACCCATCTAGGAAGATATCTTATGTTGTTAGACAAAAAATAGATGTGTAAGAAAGGTAATTGAAATGATCATTGACAAGAGCAATATCTAGCTGTGGATGTGAACAGCTTCACTTGTAACATGTATCCTTTTGAAACTACTTATTTAAATGATATGCAGCTGGAGTATTTGAAATGGATCAGAAATGGTACCAAAATGGTATAAAAAACCGACACATTATTATAACTGTTTACAAACTCTAAATCTGTCTGCTCTCAGACCTTGCTTAGTGGTGTGGATAACATGGCTTATTTTCACAGTATTTATACAGTCAACATTTCTTGATTGGTTCAAATACTAATTTTCCAGAAACAGATCGTTGTCTTTTTTGTCTCATTTTGTATTACAGAGAAGACTTCTTTTTTATAATGAACTGGAAAAGGCAGAGATTCAGTCATGGGTTATATGAGGATACTTTAGAAGAAAACCCTTATACAGCAACAAGAACATTAAGATTATGATGAACTTCACTGTGAAAATGAAAATGTTCAGACAAGTACAGTTTATTATTGGTATTGTAAGTTTAATTATTTTGAATTTCAAAGTAGGGGACATTGCACATAGAAAACTTTCTGATTTCATGCATGCACACACAACAAGGTTTCTTAAAGTGTGTTTTATAGCTTGCCTTGTTCACATGCGCACCTTCAAAGAACCTATTAAGTCCTCAAAGCAAAGACTTAAAGGTGGTTGATACTTACATAACATCTCCCTCTCCTTCCTCAGTTTGGTATCTGCCTACGTCTTGAGCATCTTCAGCAATAAATCTAAGCTAGCATACAGATATCAAAGTTTGTAAACTAAATGGCATCTATTCAGCCAAGACACCCACTCATGACCATGGTCCTCTGTGTGATAGAGAGGGTAATGACATTTAATGGACTTCAGTTTCCCTGTTCAGGAAAGAGTCTGGCACCGATTTAGAAATCAGAAACCATCTTGGTTGGTAACCAAGTTGGACAGAGACAGTATCACGAGTTTAGGGCCTGGCACTAAAATAAAAGTGGAAAGAACAGAACACACACATCATTTCAAACACCTATCAAGAAGGCAACAATCTAAATCAAGAGAAGTGGCAAATCAAGTATTGTGTGTGTGTGTGTGTGTGTGTGTGTGTGTGTGTGTGTGTGCGTGAGAGTCAGAGAGGAGATACAGAGATATGGAGATGAAAAGATTAAAGATGGCTGGTACATCACATGAACAGATGCTAAATCTTTTGCCACTGAATTTTCACACATTTAGAGCCATGACCTACTTTATACTACAAGACCAAATAGCCCACAGAGGCTGGCTGAAACACACACTGAGAGGGAAAACACTGCCACAACACATTACGTTAGCAGGAGGGGAAGCTAATCATAAATGCTGGTGAATTCACCCAGAAACAGAGAGAGAGAGAGAGAGAGAGAGAGAGACAGAGAGAGGGATCTAAAACAAACAAACAAACAAAAAAGACATTTCTGATGCATGTCCCTTAAAGTTGTTACCATGCTTACATCTTATGTTGACACATTTAGGACGGCCAACTTGATTGTTTTTTGTAATCATGTTCAAATGACCTGGTTTACATGGGAATTGAATTAGTGCATTCATAGCCTTGTGTGATCTCTGGACATTAAGTATATTAACTAGATCTCCCTTGTGCACTTATGGCTCGGTTGAGATCAACAGTGGCCTGAGGCTATGCAAATGAACATTGTGAAATAAATGGACGTCATCTACTGAATCCATCTAGGCAAGACCAATGGCCTCACAGAACTACATCCATGTACTGTTTATGTGTATGCTTTTGACCCAATGCTGTTGAAATAATGAGAATGCAGTAAGATCTGAGGCAAAGCAGAAGGAACTGATAATTTAAGTTATATTCAGCCTCAAATTCTAGGTCTGGAAATTAAATCTCCAGATTTGCAAACTCAGACTGGGTACAGTCTTATGTCCTCCATAACAATATTAATGCTTCCAAGACATTACTGTACTGTCCACAAGAATATGCCACCATGACGTCTTTTATTATCTAGGCAACAGGTGCATTTTTGATAAAACCATTGCAAAGAGAAAAAGTTGCCAACATGTCTAATGAAGTTATCATTGGAGACCAAAACTATAGTTGAAGTGCCATTGTGGTTCACTGACAAGGTCCATAAGCAGTCATTTCATAGTCATAGTGCTATGCTACAGTTCTCCAGAGGAGGGAGCTCACATGCTCATTGTGGACATAGCAGATCTGGTTTGGCCAAGGTGGATGTAAAAAGAAAAAAAAAACAAATGGTACAGTATGACTTGAGGTAGTCACTAGACTTGTTCAACATGATTGACTGGCTGGCTAACTCAGTGAGATGTTTTTCGTTGAGCGAAAGTCTATGAGATCATGAAGCAACATCAGACGTTTGCCCAATGAAAAAAGCCACTGTTTCACTGTATGCCATCCCCATGTTTTAGCCCCCATGCCAACCATCTCAAACAAGCCCTTGCATTAAAGCAGCGCTGCAAGAGACCACTAGTTTTTAAACTTATTTGAATTGTGGTAGGACTGTACTGTTCGGTAGGACTACACTGTACTAACACAGCCCACTTACATCACACCCTCCACTACACCCATGTTCCTCCTACTGAAAAGAAATGTTTTAAGGCAATGGCTGAAATGTGTGAGCAACCAACCAGTCACACAACTTCACCTCTTTACTGTCAGTATCTGCTTCCTACACAAACCAATGCATGCCACACATACAGTGATAACAGCATTTATTTGGAAATTATAAATATACATAAAACACTTCAAACCTGTTATATATAAAATAAGCCATCCTGCCAGACAGGAAAAAATAACAAGGAGTGCCTCACTTACAACATTCCTAAGAGTGGAAGTGCTCTCCCATCATTCAACACCTGTGCTTATTTCTCCCTGGTATAAGGCACTAGGTAAACATGTCATGGGGAGAGGACCAAAACCAAACCAAGGATATCTGGTACACCACTGGAGCCTTGGCTGGGCTGGACAGCTGCAAAAGCTCCTGAGTGATCCTCACCCTAACTCTCGACACATCACCACATTTGTGAAGAAGAGGAACATCCAAGTGAATAAGTCCTGGAGAAGATGCAAAAATGTGATTCAATCAAGAGTAGGGTGGGGAGGATTCTCTGTAGAGTACAGAGATGGCATGACAATTTATCCACGTCAGGCTAAGTTAAAGAACAGTAGAAAAAAAACACAATAAACATTAGCATTTTCTTAAAAAAACAAAAAACAAACAAAAAAAAAATTTGGTTTCAGTAGTTTTAGGATGCTAAACTGCATTACTCTGATGGCTATGATGTATAACAAAAAAACAAACAAAAAAAAACTTCACAACAAAATATACAAAACATTAAAATATCTACGTATAAAACATGTTTGGAGAAGAAAGGCTTGTAGAATGCTACCATGGCATAAAAAGTCCCTTTACAAGATGTTCTTGTGAGGAAGGGAAAGAACAAACAAAAAAAAAAAAACAAACAAAAAGACAAATGCAGCATTGCATGGGAACCTCTAAAGCAACATTCTTCACCAGTGCAACCAAACAGAGCCTTGAGAAACTCAAGGGATTGTCAGCGTGTAGATGCCCGTGTTGTCCAGCCTCTACTCATCTTTGTCATGATGTACTCCGTTTCCATTGCGGTCGGGACCTTTGCCCTGCAGCACTTTGGGGAGCCTCTTGCCCTTTGTGTAGGCATGGTACCAGAAGTTGAGGAAGAGCAGCAGAAACACTGTGCCATAGAGGGCGATAATGTATACAAAAATGGGAAACTGGTAGCCGCAGTCCTCCAGGAAGAAATACTGACATATGTGGCAAGTGACCAAGACGAACTGGATCTGTGGAAAATACAAAGTGGCGTCAGATTGGCCGATGGGCCACTTACCATGGAGCCCTAGTTATTTATGTCTCTCCCATGTTGTTGCTTGATAACATAATGCATTCTTTAGGACTCAAATGGTTTAATGGACAAGCACTGTCGCTTTGTAGGGACTTACTATTGAGCAATACGTTTTGAAAACACTACACAAGGGAACTATGATGCAATTTGGCTGCGAGAGAGTTCTTCTCTAAATCTGGCTTCTCATAAATCTCTTATTGTGTTCATATCAGTTACCCAAACCAATATTATGGCTTCTCCTTGCCATCACTGCCCATCTGGCCTTAGGATTAGATTCAAAGGCTAGAAACTGAACAGTTAATCTTTTTTTGTTTTGTTCCATTTTTCTGTTGCCAAGGCATGAGCATATAAAAATGCTACTGAACCCACCAGCTGGATGGATGTAAGATGCTTCTTCCACCAGAGGAACCTGTGGAAAGATGGCCCCAGGGCGGACAAGCCATAGTATGTGTACATGATGACATGGACAATGCAGTTCAGCAGGCCATGGAAGGTTCCAATTCCACCTAGAGAAGTCAACAAAACAGGGCAGCATGACATTTGCATTCCATCATCTGAGGTCAAACAGACCCCCAGCTCTTTGCAGGCGAGATATGCAAAAACGTACCTGGAGCAAACTTCACACCGAACCACCAGGTGAAAGGCATGATGGCATGATGGTACACATGGAGGAAGGTGATCTGGTTGTTTTTCTTACGCAAAACAAAGAAAATCTGGGCAAAAGATGAAGAATTGGCTATTTTGTCATTTACCTTAGACTCACACAAGCACACTGGTGCCTTTTTGGTAAGCTCATGAAACAAAATGGCTTTGCAGATACTTACAGTATCCAGCAGCTCAATGAACTTTGAGGCATAGTACAGCCAGCAGGTTTCTGCCATCTGGGAATACACAACACAGAACAGTTTAACAGCATTGTTTGCTAGTAGACCTAAATGCACACAGGTCGTCTTTAGTCAGATAATTCCATTTAAAGTAACTTCAAAATCTCAGGGTGATTATTCTCAGGGATGAAAACCATATCTGATTTCTGCATATCTTGCACTACATCTTCTTGATTGATTTTGATCAGGTCTGTAGCTACAGCCATTGTTTTCTGGAGAGAATGAAACAAACAAAATGCGAACAGAATAATGAGAAAGCTGCTTAGACAAACAGCTTTTTCATTATTGTGTGCTGCTCAAACTTTCTATACCAAGTACAGTCCACACAGGTCTACCCAGCAGAATGTGCACCTCTGTTAAATGGCTGTATGACTACTGTCGTGAAACCAGACAGGGATCTCTTCAGCAGGTTAGGTCACATTCTTAATAGCTTACCCTCATACCCTGTGGAGAATGGGAATAGTCGACAACATCACATCGGAACGTGTATCCTGTTCCCCAACCCGACATAATAAACTGGGGAGAGAATTTTTGTAAACACAATATAGAACATATTCAAATATATTTAGAAATATATAATATATTAGAAATAGTATAATAAAAATTCCAGAATTACTTTTACATTATTGTAATTGAATCATGTTTGACAAACTTTTTTCAAAATATTTTTTGTTGGAGGATAAATGCTTGTCACTGTCTTTGTCAGACCTTTTTGAGATGAGACAGAATTGCTTGTGTTTAACAGACATAGCCAAATATCAAAAGAGTCAAGCAAAGCTTCTGCAAGTGAGCAATTGTTGTGACCACCACTCAGAAATTCGTTTCACAGCATGTAAATGAGTAATATTTGCATACGCAAACAACCATTGTTAAAACAAGAAGTTCAGAAGGGCTATTCTAAGGACAGGCCATGCATTTTTTTCCAGTCATGACAGACAAAAGGTATAGATAGGCCTAACAGAAAGCAAACCTGAGAGGGGACATATGTGCCAAATAGAACACTTCAGGCCTTCAGGCCATCCCTCACAGGCCTCTAGAACACAGCTGCCTTGTCTACATACCTCATAGCACATGTAAAGGGACAACGCCACTGAGCTGAAGTTGTAGACAATGAGGATCGGCTTCAGGCTAAAGGGCTTGCGGTTCTCCATCAACCTGGGCCCCAGTGATGTGACAAAGTAGATGTAGGAAAGCAGGATGACAGTTTGTGGCAGTGGGGAGGACATGAGAAACCAGCCCTCCACCCTGGGGTCTGAGCGGAGGTGAAGTCCCATTAGATGATTGCACAGCTAAATCAAAGTCAAGGAGGTGACAGCTGGAATGACTTAACTCACCGGCATCTTTGATCCACTCATCATACAGGTGCACAGCTCTAGTAGTCAACTCACTAAACGCCATTTCACCCAGGGATGAAAGCCTGGGAAAAAAAAAATGCTTCACTGGAACAAAAAGCTAACTTTTTAAAAAGTAGTAACAACAGTAGAGCCCATATCATTGTCTGCAGTAGACTACAAGCTACTATCTTCATATGTGAGCGAGAAAAGTTGATAGCATCAGAATTTCTGAACGAAACACCGCCCATTCATGCTTCAAGCACACCCTCATTCCAAGTCTAAAAGTTATAACACACCAGCAAAACCCATGCAAGAAGGCTTCATCTACGCACATGAAAGGCGCCATTGAGAGAAGGCAAAGAGCACCATCAGCAATTCTGCCATTCTCTATTCTCTCCAGCAAGCTCAGGGAGACAAGCGTTCAAGTGTTGAGGAACAATAGCACACAGTAAGTTTATGTTAAGCGTGCTGTGGCCACAGCAGCACTGATATGCTTGACTGGCAGTGAAAGGAAAAACGCAACGAAGATTGTAAAAGGGCAAGATTTGCAGTAGAATTTTTGTCTTTGGTCTCTTACTGCACTGACTCACCCTTGCAGATAGAAAAAGTAATACTGGTGTAGGCTACCCAATCTCTGGCGGAGTAGTTATGGTGTACAAAAAACATCCATGATGCTCGGTGTCACAAATGCCTAGGGTCAGGCAGAGTGGAATGCCATTGACGCCATCATAACTGCATTCAAACAAGTTGCATTCAAAGCTGCATCAAATCCAGGACAGGCCTATTTTCAGAGTAGGCTTTAGGATGAATGATTAAAATCTATGGCCATCATCTCTGACCCAAATTCACGATTTGATCCAGCATGGCCAAAAAGAAATAATAAAACAAAACATTTAATTTGTCAAAATATTAATAAACTATCATTAATCAGAAAATACAGCGCTCAATACAGGCCTTGACATGTCAGAGTTGCGAAGTAGAAGTGATACAACTAGTGTGGTAGCTTCACACACCTGTCTCAAAAGGTGTGTCTCTCCTGCCTGCTCCCACGCTTGAATTCGAAAACTAGGCTAAGTATAAGTCTAATGCTGCCTATTCGCCTACACCAAATACAAAAAAACGCGTAACGGAAAATAGAAAATAAATTAACACCTGACTCCTATGGATAAGATAAACCATTAAATTGCGAGAAAAAAATCAGCAACATTAGCCAGGACTTCCTTGTTCAGATCAAGAGGCGCAACAGGTTCAGCAGGCATCATTTCGCTGACTTAAATCCAAACGTAGCCTACATTCTCACTTAGGCCAACAAGTACAGAGATGAGCAACTTAACAAGGAAAAGCTTGGCCCTATAAGAAAACGTAACATTGAACTTCACAAAGCCTCACACTGAACAGAATGGCTGACACTTAACCACGAGTGTGGAGTTATTTTTATTCACGTTCAAGACGAATTACGCAAAACAACTAAAAATGTTAAGCAGCCATCGCGGACGGTAAACCTATCCAACACTGTTAGACAACAGATTTTAGATATATGGACTAGTGAGATTTTCGGAGTTCATTTAAAGACTAACGTTAGGCTAAATCAAGTCATGACCACTGCCAACAAATCCAGCTGTCGGCAAGGAAAGGAGACCGAAGCAAATTAGACCCAAATTTGATCAGTTCTTGTAAACTAGAAAAAGAACATAAACATCACACTCCTGAAACAAACAAACACACAAAAAACTAAGTTAACACAGAGTTTCAGGCTATCGTTGTTGGAGCAATTTCTCTCCTACCACCAATAAGCTAAAAGAAGCAATTACACACCTGTCCGATCCTCCGGCTCCAGTCTCTCGCACGTTTCTTTGCTCGTCCCACGCAGCGAAGGCTGATTGATGAAGGATGTTTCAAAGGGATGTACCCACGGTTGTATGGTTACTTGTCTAGCATGGCCATCCCTCAGTGAAGGCGGAGACTTTCTAGTGCGTGTTCATTCTTAATCACGCTATCAACGCTGATTGGTCCCAGCACTTAAGGCTATCAAGGCCGGAATCATGTAGGTCTAACTTGAAATAGCCAATACAATATCGTTCATATAGGCCCTTAACAAATCTTCACTCTTAAGCAAAATCTAGGATACACAGCTAATAGTTATGGTTTAGGCTTGCCAAATAATATTTGATGGGTAGATTTTAAAATGTATATGTTTTTTTTCTATTTAAATTCTACACACAACAATCAACAATAAATCACAGATTTTATTATTAAATCACCTTAGAAAAGTCAACAGAAAACAATAAAACAGACAGAATATAGTTGTTTCAGACCTGAAACAGTGTTTCTGTCACTCATGACAGTGATATGAATGTTTACCATGGGCATTTACATCAGCCAATATTTAGTTTCACAATTTCCAGCAGTCTATGAATGAAAAAGAAGAAGAAAAAAAGAGGCAATGGCACATTGATAAATAAAGGTGGTGGTGTTAAAATACATCTAAAAATGACTGACCACGTAGCAAACTGAATTCAGACCAAGGACGTGGAAATGCTTTGCTTAACATTCTTCAGGCTTCTGCCTTTGAAATCTTTCAGCTGTCCTCGTCACTACTCCACGTATCCACAAAAGCAGGATTCACTGCAGACTTTTTCCCACCCTGTAAACAAATGATCTTATTATAGTCTAACCAAGAGAGAGATGCCATATTCTTATAGTACAGGAAGTAACACAGGAAATATCAAAGGAAGTTGGATTTAGAGAACAAAATTTCTTCATAAAAGCTATGACTTGCTCAGGACATTATTATTCTGGAAAAAGACAAAACCTGGTCTGTATAATTAAAAGCATATCAAATAACCTCTTTAGACATGTGCATATTTGTGCCTTATTTAGCTATAGCTGTATGTAGCTATAGACCCTTAACAAAAACAGGTAAAACGAGACAGTTTGGCAAGCATGTCAGAATGTTGCTCAACGTTTTGGAATGTGTTACAAAGACACAACAGCTGCTGATGGTGTAAACTGCGACAGCCTGTATGATGTCTCATTAGCTCATTGGGTTAAATGACATCAGTGTCAGCATGGCAACTCACTACGACAGACACTGTCAATACCCACGGCATGATCAATGTCTCTGGGCATTGATTGATTGAGAGCACTAAGAGTGTTGCAGGGCTTTTTATTTATACCTTGACAGTGTCTGCATCATCATCTTCAATATCAGGGTGTCTCAAAACAGGAACCCAGGCTAGGATGTTGCAGTCCTTACCCCCGCTGTATAGCTCCTGCAACCAGAAAGCAATGTCGAAGTATAAAGACCAAAGCAAAAACCTCCAAACAGAATGTGTGGGTTGTACACACATACAAAACAATGCTATCAATTCTTACATACAAGTGTGTAACCAATTAAAATTAATTAAGTTAATTAAAAGGAGTGATTAAAATGAGGTTGACTCCTGCCCCACATTGATGCTTTGCAGTCAATTTTATTTGTACTGCAAGATCCTCACATAAGATAGAAAAAGATCTTCAGATAAAAACTGTGCTGTACTGTTTCATTACTTCACATCCCAACACACTGCACTACATTCTTGTTTATATGAATAAAAGGGTTTTATATAAATAAACAGGTTGACGTAAAATAATTATAATGAAGTTTAACAACAAACAGGTGGAAATGCCACATATGACAGTACTAAAACTGGAAGAGACTACAGTCGCTGAAAGCTGTAAGTTCTGTGGCATGTGCTTCCGTTGCAGTACAACCATCTATGTTAGTGGATCACTGAACTACTTCCGTAACATAACCCAAAGTCAAACTCTAGCGAAGAGGTTTCATGACATATATCACTAAAGACTGCAGAATTCTAATTCCATATTCAATGTATGTTGCTCTGGTGCATTAAATGATTATAATGGAGAAAGCAGACACCAGTTAATAAGTTAGCTAACTATGCATATGTGTGTCCATGTATGTGTTTGGGAGGAGGGCTGAGGTCTAAGTCTTGCCAACTCACCTGATAGTTGGGATGAAACTCACAGCAGTCTACGTTGTTATAGTGACCCCGCAGCATAGTGACCAGCTCACCCGTGTGCAGGGAGTAGACTGCCACCGAGCTGCCGCAGGGCACAAACACAAACTCAGGGCTGCAGCCCTGAGACACACTAAACCTCAGACAGGTACGACTTGAGTTGGCAACCTTGCCATAGTTCACCTGCAGAGGACAGAGGTAAACACAATAGATGCAGGGTTTTTTAAAGTGGCTTGGCTGAGCTTTTGGAGAAAGAACACAATGAAAGCTATGAATGACAGGTGTTAAATAAATAATCAGGTGTATTTTCTTCTAATTTATTACCTCTCAGATCTTTATCTACCCCCCCCCCCCCCTTTCAGGGGAGTGATGTGAAAAGGAGGAATGACTGCTATGCTTCATACCTAAAGCTTTGAGACCTATTGTCTCAAGGATTGCTGTTGTGAAATGCACTGATCAGTTGTGGCTTGGAAACAGCAACCTATTTACAGACTCACAGGTTTAAAGAGTACATGGAGGAATGTCACTGAAACCTACCTGAGTGGTGTATTGCATCCTCTCTCTCTATGTTGTTTTCTACCTTTCATGAACTGTCTCACATACCAGAGTGTTCTCTCCTGTGGCGCTATTCCACAGCCTCATGCGGTCATCCGTCCCCGTGGTGATCAAGTAGAGGCCATCAGCTGTGAAGCACAAGCCATTCGTGCGTCCATTGTGGGCTGTGTTGACTGCAAAACAAAGGGAGTCACAGCATCACAGACAGTTTTTTTCTCCCGTATAGCCACCTAGCCTCACACTTACCAGCTGGATTTGCCCCCCCCCTCCACTGCCTCTGTTGTCATGGTGGCAGAGAGATACCTGAGATCACCTGGGCACTCAGTAAAATTCCACACAGCATTGTGCTGCTGCTATCTCTGTGATAACAAGCCATTTCAGCTGATAAAACCTAACCGTCATTATTTGAATTTTAAGAAAGGCATACATAGCATACTGGTCATATAGCAAAATTACAAAGAAGGCATTTCACTGAACTATACTGTAATGTATAGTGGGAAAAGTACAAAAAGTGTACAATAAAGAGATCATAATTTTCTTAGATATATCAATATTAACAACATGAGTCCAAAAAACCTACAGTAAACATAAGAAAAATGCACATAACATAAGATACTTTAACACCTGAGAATTTATACAAGAACAAGAGGGCTAAAGCCTTCAGCTGCACACAGACACACAGCCATAAGTATGAAAATCTACAGATACACTTACCTGCCTCAGTGGCAGCTTTGGACTTGTCCCCGTTATGCTGGTCCAAAGTGAAGAGACTCCCTGTGGCCCGACGCACATCCCACACTCTCACCCTGCTGTCAGCGCTGCAGGCAAAATTATAGGACATCAACCATCATTCCCACAATTCTCCAGTCTGCTACGACAAAAGCACTAAACTCTGAAAGGAGATAGTCCTTGTCCATTCCAGTTACATAACCACTTATCTATCACTTTGTCATTTTACTATTTAATTCAGCTATTTATTTACTACATAGCTGCCCTTTTAGTTACAGTTTTACTGTGTTATTGTTGTGTGGTCTGTGTTGTATATGTTATGTCTTTCCATGTGGTATATTTCTGCTGCACACAAATTGGCCTTTTAGGGACAAAGCATAACGTGAATTGAAATGAATATTTCTGAATGCAATATTTCACAATTTGAAGATGTTAGCCCCAAATGTTTTTTTGTGGGGTTTATTCAGCTCCAGTTTCAACCTCAAAAAGCAAAAGTAAGATTCAGTACCAAAGCACAAAATCACAGTTTTAATGGTTTTGCCCTGAAACAGCCTATATGATTTCATTAATCATTTATGACATAAATTGCATAGATTTTATGAAAGTATCTTTAGGCTGGTAATTAAATGTAAGTTTTAGATCTGTCCTCTTGCCATAGCTGAGCCCCCTTGCTGTCTTGTCAGCCTAATAGGTCCCACTGGATTAATTAACTTATTTAATTAGCTAGGAGCCAGATGAGCAAATCTCACATTGGTTTATATAAACCGCCTCCCTTGCACTCCAGCTGGTTGAAGATGTGTTGTTTGTCTGTGTGAACTTGTCAAGGCGTCCTCGAGAGAGAAGGGGTTGACTGCTTACCTGGCCGTGGCTAAGATGTGCTCATATCGTGGGGACCATTTGACTGAGAGAACCTCCCCTCTGTGACCTGCAGTGGGTAAATACACCATGAGCACTGACTGGAGTGCTATAGTATCAGCTGCAAAGGCCTCTTTCTATGGACTAATTCATGATTACATCTGCAGTTAACCCTCCTCTTTCTAACAAAGGCATGTGCTAACCATCTGAAAACTACCAATTTATTGTACTTCACAAAATGTGAGCAGAATGGTTACAAGCTGTAAAAATATTTACAATCAGGGAAAGAGTGACCAAATCTATTTTCTGCATACAGATGATTTTTACAAGCTTCACTACAAGTGACCTAAGAGTCTCGCTTGAGTCTCAGTGAGATTACTCACCCTGCAGGACATGGATGCGCGACCCCGACTTTAAATCGCACAGCTGTACTTTAGGGTCTTTGGTACCAACTGAGGACAGAGAGAGCACAAAGGGCCTGATTGAGCAGTCTTCATGTACATGTGCGTGTGAAAGACTTGTGTGTTATTGGGAGACTGTTTGTGGGGTGTTTGTTTGCCTGTGTGTGTGTGTGCATGTGTGTGTGTGTGTGTGAGTGTATGTGCATCAAGGTGCATTGTTAGAATTAAAGGAAAAGATTATTTATATTTGCCTCTTTCTTTTGGACGAACCATAACTGATGGACTATAACTTGCTAGTATACAAAACATTCCATCTATGATCATAAAAACACCAGTTAAGTAACTGTCTTTCACCCATTAAAAATGAATGACCTTGTCTGTGTAACAGCCTGTAACAGGCTGAAAAAGTGAAATGAATCAATGTGACAGGATTATAGCTGACTGAAATGAAAATGAAATGGATTTTACAGTAGCTATCCCATATGATATAAGCAAATCTTTGGAACAGGATAGTTTTTGGCTGCAAAGAACCTTAGAGAAACAGAACGTTTTTTAAACAATTGTACTGTTGTCCTTTCCACAGTAAAATTAATAAGAGCCAGTATGAAAGCCTTTTCCAACTTGTAGAATGATATTTACTGGTTCTTAAAACCACTCAAAGACGTTTAAATGTTAGGTGTCTAAAATGTTAGTTTAGACGACTTGAGACCAAAACATATTTGCAGATGCAGATCTTGTGATCCTAACGATATCACAGGAAGAGCAAGGGTTAATCTATATTGCTTTTTATACACATACATACATCCAATTATATGCTGAACCAAAAAGCAAATGCTGTTACTTGAGTACCAAGATGTCAGGTTAGAAATCCTCCTGGCATGCCCTCATCAAAAGACTAAATTCCTCCATCACCATATGAATAGTGTGAAATGTTTCGGTTCAGGATCAAAACCAGCCTCAATAACCTGTCTGTCCTGCTTTGGCTGTAGTGGGGGAAGGGAAGAAGAGCTGCACAATGTCTGTGTGAGGAATTCCTTTGGCACATCGCCTCCTCCTTTGAGCAATCCCACGACAAGATTTTTCTTTTTCTGGACAAAGGTGCCTGGGGGGGTTGCACTCTCACCAACTGCAGGAAAACCAGATGAACTGGTGTGTGGTGGATCTCACTGCTATGTAGAGATAGAAGCACTGGTGCGACTGTGCTTGTTTAAGCAGTAGAGCTAAATAATAGTGGACACTGAGCCTCCTCACCACTTTACAATTGATGGGGCTCAGTGTCTTTTAGTTTCAGCCTGTGCTATTTAAACAATCTACCACTGTAAGGTAATGTATGTTCAGGAAATGTATTTTTTGGCTAGTTTGCCTTTATTTGAGACAACGGAGAGATACAGGAGGCGAGAGGGAGAGAGTGATGAGGGATTGGGAAATAAGTAGAGTTAAACTTGGGGCCTTGTATGTATTTGGACCCGAATTAATGATGGATGCTGCCCACACTTGCGCCATTCAACACTCACACACAACCCTCACAATCTCAAACACAGCTAGATGTATTAAAACACCATTAGGACCAATTTACCTTTTATCAGCAAAATCATTGAAAAATTTGTTTTTAATCAAATATCTGCTTTTCCGACCTTACACAGACTGATTATTTTTAGTCAGGCTGCCATGAAAACCATAGCACTGAGACAGCCCTAATTAAAGTTGTAAGTGATATTCGACTCAATAATTATGCTGGCAAAACCTCTGTTGTGATGTTATTAGACCTCAGTGCAGCTGTGAACACTGTCAACCATATTTTACTGCATCAACTTGAACACTGGGTTGGTCTTCCTGGAATAGTTATCAGCTGGCTAAGATCCTACTTAAAAACGGTACCTCGACTACAATGTCATTAACCTGTGGTGTCCCTTAAGGATCAATTCTTTTGATCAATTCCATTCCAACCATTCCATCTGTTCATCATAGTTATGCTGATGACACACAACTATATTAAGCACTGACAGCAAGATTTTGCCCCCCTGGAATCTCTCTTTAGGTGTCTTGACCAAATTAATGACTGGATGTCACAAAACTTTCTCCAGCTAACTGCTGATAAAACTGAGGTAATTATATTTGGAAATCTGGGGCAGAGACTTAAGACTGCCACCCTTCTTGATATAAAGAGACACAAGTCAAAGGACACAGTTAAAAACCTTGGAGTCATTATTGCATGTGCAGAGATGATCAAGAAAAGCTCATCAATGCTTTTATTACCAGTAGGGTTGATTACTGCAATGGTCTTTTTACTGGTCTCCAAAAAAAAAAAAAACATCAAATCACTTTGCAGCGTCAAGAGTACTGACACGCACTAAAAGAAATGACAGAAATCACATTGATTTTAAGTTCTCTACATTTATGCATTTGGCAGATGCTTTTATCCATTTATCCATCCATTTTTGTCATCTATCAATTGTTCAGGGCCAGTCTCCCCTAGAGCAACTTAGGGTTAAGTGTCTTGCTCAGGAGCACAACAGTGGCAGCTGGGATTCTAACCCACAACTTTTCAGGCTGCTTGCACACTAGCCAGGTTCCTTAACCGCTACACTACCACCGCCCCTACACTGGCTACCTGATGCCCAATGAATTGATATTAAAGCCCTACTACTCACTTTCAAATCACTTAATGGCTACGTTATAGACATGTTCAAAATGCACTGCCCAGCTAGGTCCCTCTGAACGGAGGACAAAAACATGTTAGTACAGCCCACTGCCAACACAAGGCATGGAGAGGCGGCCTTTAGCTATTATGCGGTTCGTTTATGGAACCTCCTCCCAATTGATGTCAGAAATGCTCCCACTATCACCATCATTATTAATAATTTTATTGTTATTATTTTTCTTTTTAACTATTCATTGATTTGGGGTTTTATATCTTTTGCACTAGAACTTGTTTCAACTGGATTGATTCTGAGTCTATTTTGACTTTTATGTGTCTTTTTATGCTAAGGAGATTGAGTTGCCATCTTGTACATGAGATGGGCTATACAAATAAAAGATTAGATATTTAAGGATTAACTCCTATTATATCTCAGAGAAGTTGTGTCGATAGAGAGTCAGATTGAGAAGAAATGCTGCATGTGAAGATGAGACAAAGAAAGAATGCTGAACACACCTGCAATAAGTGTGTGCTTTCTGGCTATAGGGGACATGTGGTGGCAGTAGACATTTCCTTCAAACTGGAACACTTCGGCAGGCTACAACACAAGGAAAAAGATTCTTAAAAACATTCTGGTCTACAATGCTGTAATTATGGATGATAAGAAATTCAATTACGTGAATAAGTATTCACATGAATATGTACTTAAAATACATCATATCTATAATCTTAAAACTGATAATAAAATGTGTGCAAATGTTGCATGACTTATGACCCACATTGGCTTATTCTGTGCTAATTTTGTGCACTGGCTTATTCTGTGCTAACGCTATGGTGAAATAACTAGTACAGAGAAAGATTTTGTAGATGCAATGCAATAGCCACTGACAGCAGTATCCTACAGTAAAATCACCGTACTAACAACAGCAGTTTCCTAATAGTATGCATGAATTAAATTTAATTTTCACATTTAAGATGTGAGAGGTCTACATTGCATGAGGTCTACACTACATAAGTGCTTACAGACCAGATAGGATATGTGAGGGACCCTGTGACCTTGGCAACCAAACTGAAAATCCAACAACATTGTATAAACATGGTGGGAAAGGAAGTACAATGTGGACAAACAGATCGATTTCTGGCCAGAAGTGACCACAATTCTATGTTAACCTAAATATAAACCTACAAAACTATCCTTGTCTTACCTCACTTCACTGTTTGTTTAAACCCTTAGTGTGAAACCCAGCTAATATTGATTCAATGCTTGAAAGGTTTCCATTGTTAGCTCCTTAACAGAGAAATGGAGCTAGCATAAGACAGAAACATTAACAACAGCCAGTAAGTGGTCAGGTGGTACAGAGAATCTGAAAGAGGCACAGGAGTGATGGAGTAGGGGAGAATGAGACAAATGGGCTGACCTTCAATGTCTCAGTGTCCCATACTTTCATGGTCTTGTCAAAGGAGCTGGATATGAACATGCCTGTGTCATGAGGATACCACTGAACAGTTTCCACACTAAACTTGTGCACATGGCGGCTGGACCTAAATGAAGAAAAGACAAAGAGTGCCATGCTGTCAGACTCTGAAGTGATGCAGAATGAATGAAACAATGCTGCCATCTACAGAACAATCTAAGCATTTCATGTGTTCACTGTGCTTACCTTCCAACTGTACACAGTGTTTTACATGTATACTGTGGTTTCCTGCTGTTATTCTCAAGGTCATATATTGCTATTACTCCATCTGCACCTCCTGACAACATACTATGAGACATAATTCATTTAATTAGTGTGTTCATTTGCATAATGATTTCAGTATACATTCTAAACCAAAAATTGGATACATATCAACAACGCCTACATAGATAAAAATGCTAATCATTTGGCTATACATTTTCTGATATGGAATAGGCAAAACATTAGCCACTTACTATCTGCCTTCAATTACTTCAATGTCTAATGTATTGACACCATTTCCATGGATTCGAGCCACATCTCGATCATGATTCAGCTCCAGACTGAGAACCCTTCAGAGAAAAGTGACACATTCTTCTTTATTAGCTTGACAGGTGCAACTGTAACTTTTTTACTTCTACCAAAATTGGGATTAATTTACAAACCAAAATTAAAAAGTGACTTTATAAATTTCAAGACACTGGTAGAAATGCACCATCTAGGAAACAGGTCAGTTCTAAACATATAAAATAGTCAGTGGAGGTTGAATAAGAATAGCCAACCCCTTAAAGGCCAAGCATAATTTATCTGACAATGACATGAAAACATGGCACAGAAAAATCTCAATCAACAGAAAATGAATAATACCCATTAAAGCTGGATTAAGTCGATATTGTTTGTACATTTAAGTAAACATTTGGATCTAGTCATTCTTGTATAATCTATATCTAAACATGGATTTGTTGGGTGTGAACCCAAATGTACCCATCCCATTTCCTGGAATATTTCACCTGTCTGATTTGTATTAAGATATCACTAGTTTTAAAGTTTCATTTTAGCACTTAATCTAAAACTTATCATTTTTATCTATGAATGATTATTGTTCAGGGACATAAACAAATAGGTTAAGTGGCAAAAATGTGAGAAGTGAGCCTTAACACAGTATTAAAATCAATAGTAGACCACAAACAGGCTTGGTGCCTAAGGAGACCCAAGACTGAGTCTAGCTAATTTAGTCTAGATAATTTCCCCAACCCACTCACTCCCTAGCTTTCATACTCACACTTTTCCCATCATGTCCTCACTAGGTTGTCAAATAAAGGCTAAAAAATGGGCTGTTTTTATATGACAACAGACTGGTGGTGGGCCCAGTTAATTAACAACCAATGCTTGCCCTGAGTTAGTATTATTTTTTTAACCTCAAAATTAAGGTTATTTAAAAAGCTAGGCTGTACCATTATTGCAGTTTTAATAATGGTAGGTCTAGGCTATCCCTCTGCAATCAAAAGTGAACAAAATGTGCTATACATAGAAAAAAAATACTTATTTGCTTACCCTCAATGAATCTATACAAATCTCATAGGTGACAAATGTGGATCTCAAGGTCTCTAAAGCAGTTCGAGAAGAGTTTGGATTTATAATGGTCAATTAATCAAACGTTTGAGCTTGATCTCTAACGTAAAAGAACTGCAGTGTTTCTATCCACAAGCCCTGTTTACTATACCTGTTCTCTAAATGTTCTGTCTCTATTATAATTTCTCTATAGTACAGACAATACGTCCCAAAATACTCATAAAATAAAATATCGTAACATCCTATCATATCTATAGTAGTAGTAGTAGTAGTAATAGTAGTAGATAACTTTATTGTCCCTGTGGAAAAGCTTGTCTGAGAAAGTATACTTAAAAATATAGACCTAAAATTTGTCCCAAAATGCAACATATTCTAATAGCTGTTCGTTAGGTATGAGGTCGAGAGAGAGGGAGAGACATGCGTTTTTGTTCAGGATATTTTGCATGGCTACCTTCTTGTCGACTCTGCCCGCCTCAGTCGAAGAGGGTCATCGATTCCGGTCCTTCTAGCCGTAAGGTAATTTAACATATCTTTGGAAAAAAATCCATAAACCTTAGGAATAATGAAAAAGTTTACTCTGCCATCCAGATGATGGATCTTAAAAACTATCAGCCTTTATGACAAAGGGCGTTTCCTATGTCTGTGAAAGCGTGGTGAGCTCAGTGCTGCAATGTTCATCATAATAATTGTATTGCAGAATTATAAGCTATTGTCATTTAAACACATTTCATGATCATTTCCAAAAAATATAGATGCTGTGTGAGAAGCCATGTTGTTCGTGGATGTTACGTAACGTTGCTTCCGTTTTTGCAAAAAAAAGTACACATAATGATCATGTCGATTTGTACAATAAGGCTTTTTGCATTTTGGTACTTAAATAGACATTTTAACGGAGGTATCATTTCTACTTTTCATCATAACACAGAATTACCCTGACTGTCCAATTAAATGACGCTTTGTAACTTAACCGTACTCTTGTTTTGATACGTTGTAGCAGTTCATAACTAAGCTACCAGGTGTTACCGCCCCCACTTCAAGGAAATTGAGTTCGAGTAGCTTCAGAGCGGTCCTATTTTCGTTGCTGTATTGTGGCAGGGTGGCTACACACAGAAAGCCTCTAAATATTTTCATACAAAGAAAGAATGGCGGTAAGTTGATTTTAAAACGAATTAAACATTACTGTTCAACGTATGCATTAGAGCATCTCATTAGAAACAAGCAACAAACCATCGTTTATTCGGCTTTCCAAGATGGCGCCCCTCGGTTGCTTGCTAAGAAATGATAATCATTTAGTCATTTGGCCGTCGTTTAACGCGCACAAAATATTTTTTATTCATCAGTACGGTGTTATTTCTGATTCGTAATTACATTTTACTTTCGAATCAACGCCATGTAGCGGTACTTCCTCACTAAAAAACAACGAGATAGCTATCTGTTGTTAAAGCTCAGGTTGCTACGTTAATGCTAGCTATTAGCTCCTTCACTCATCATTAGCCTCCTGATTAAGATTGCAGTGAACTAGACTGTTTTGGTTGCAGAGGAAGAATATCAGGGTTTATTGTTATGTATCGTTTCTATTGTTAGTTAGCTGTCGATAGCTCTCTACGTTGATCCAAGTCAAAAGAGATGCAATTCGTCGAAATTAATGCCACCTAATGAAAATTAACTGACTGTAAACATGAATGTTGGAAAAATGATTGATTGAACTGATTGAAAAAAATGAAATGTGCGTGTGCATGCTGACTATTTGTAGGCGAGTGACGCCGACATGAACGAGATGCTGCCGAGATCATCTTCACCAGATAGGAGGAGGCCGAGTTATGAGACATCCAAGTCGCCTGGAAATTCAAAACACCATAACTCAAGATCGAGATCACGTTCAAGGGATAGGAAACACAAGTCAAGTAAGTTATGTACATTTGTGTATATTTCGCTCTTGAAGTTTGCAGTTTGCAGCTTGGGGTTAAGTTGTGTCTGCCGAATCTATGTATAGAGTTCTAAATTTGGTTTGCTGGCCTTACAAGGGGAGCAGAACATTCTCTTGTTATACGTAATGTACTGATGGTTCTTGGATTTTTAGTGACCGCACACATAGAATACTAGTAGTAGGTCAAAATCACACTTGTTGGACTGTGCAGATTTAGTGATATGTTTATACTCTCATTTTTAGGTGATAAAAAGCACAGAAGAAGCCGGAGCAGAAGCAAAGAGGTAACTAACATCAGATTATCAGTCATTTCAGGGATATATTATGCAGCTCACATAGGTGGTACACATAGATAACCTATTGCTTGTCAGTCTTACTTGTAGAAGATGGTAAGTATGAATGGATCATCAGATAGTCAATCCGTACAATTGATATGTTTGTGTGGTGGTTTTTTTTTCTTTGTTTTATTTCTAAACGGACATTTTCACTTTGTCACATGACGTTTGGAGTAGCTTTTGAGGTGTCTGTAAAATGCCATGACATGGTGAAGAATGCTTTTATGGGAGCACTTTTTTCTTTAATTTCCTTTTATTTCTTTTATTTGTTTTTGTTAACACTTGTATTTAGATCACATGATAACATTTCTATAATAAATTACACTCAGCGTGCTAATGCACGAAGAGACACTCTGAACTGAAGACGCTGCTGACAGATAGCAAAATTATATGCCTACTTCCTGGACAGGTAATTATCAGCCACTCAAACTCACATTTGCCTACTTAGACCAAAAAATTTTTACCTCTTTCACATGGTTGTAGCTTCCTGATTCATAAGTATTTTTCATCAGAGTATGCAAAACAAGGGTGGGTGGAAGGTTTAAGTGAGCTGGTAGATATATATTTATTAGGACTCTCTCTCTGAAGTATTGTTTGCATGTCCAATAAAAAGAACAATGAAATGGTTTGGTAGAGGAAAGCACAGTAAGCTATAGGGTTGTATCATTTGTTTAATTGGGCTTCTCAATACTTTGTAAGGTATAAAGACGGGCAGAATTGAAAGGGTGATGAAGTAAAACTTCACTAATGCTAGTACCAAATGGGTGCTATAAACAGCGAGCATTTTCATTACTGTGCATTACTGAAAATATTCAGTCTGAAAATAAGGCTGTACTAACTCAATGGATTACAGTGAACTTGAATGATGAAGCACAAACCCACCCAAAGCTATGATTTACTTATGGTTTTTAGCTGAAACAGACTTGCTCAACATTGGATCAGCAGGCCTGAGCTAGGTCTTGATCTTGGACATAAGCACTGTCAAAACAAATAGTACAGGTTTTGTGGCACATTTTATTCTTGGTGAAAACCCTCAGTAAATCTGGCTGCTGTTCATCAGGTAAAAGTATAACAGTAAATTTGCCTGCTTTGCCTCTGTGTTTTGGTGTGTTCCGGGGTCCCATGATGTGACCCATTGATGTGTTTATTTGTTCAGAAGATTTGCTTGATCATGTGATTGAGTGGAAAAAGGATTTTTTTAAAAGAGGTGACTGTTTCTTGTCAACATGACTTGGCAAACAGTGTTCACAGAATCACCATACTAACTCTCTTTGTTGCACTATTTTCCTGAAAGAGACCACTTCTTCTTAAAACAGGCTCGGAGGAGGGACTCGGAGAAGGCGTCCAAGTCGCACAGCAGGTTGGTGGAGGCTCAGCATGATGAGCGGGGTCGGGAGAGATTGTCGGAGGAGAATGGTGAAGATCGCCATCGTCGCAAGGACAAGAGGTCGTCCAGAGGAAGGAGCTACTCCAGGTCAAGGTCGCGTGACCGGTAAGGTGAAACATTCTGTGGGTGGGCACCCATTACTAGGTGCGTTCACATTACAGCTTCCTCCTTGTGTGCTCAAGAATTTGCAATAAGGCTATGTTCTGTGTCATTTGTCCAGGCGCCATCGCAGCAGAAGTCGGGACAAGAGGCGCTCACGCTCACGCAGTCGGGACCGTAGGTCAAAGAGCCGGGAGAGGAAAAGGCGAGCACGTTCGCGTTCTCGCTCCAGGTCCAAACATCGCCATCGCAGTAGGAGCCGCAGCAAGAGCAGGTTGGCTTGCCCTTTCAGGTTCTGTTCAGCCACAGAACAACACGGTGCAGTGTATGTGTACATATTGGTATTTATGAGTCGGTGTCAGTATTTAGGAGCCACTGGGTCGGTATTTATGGCTCACAAAGGGTGTCCAGGTCTTCAGGTCACTGTTACCATGGCTACCTAAGTAAACAAAACATGAAAATGCAGATCTTCAGATTAGACAAGTAATTGTCTGCAGTTGTTTACAAAGATTATAGTAACATTCCTAAAAAATGAACTTGTGTTGATTAGTTTATTACAGTACTGTATACTTACTCTTATGCCAAATATGGCTAGTAAATCTGTTTTTGCTGACGGAGCTGGCGGCTGGTCAGAATGACGCTGTGTGTTTCTTTCATCCATCTTTTCTTCACAGGGAAAGGAAAAAACGACCTGAGAAGGTCCGGAGGAAGAGCCGGAGTCACACTCCAAGTCCACCTGCTTTCCGTGGCCGTAACACAGCTATGGATGCTCAGGAGGCATTGGCCAGAAGGTAATGACTCTGCTCAAAAGGTATTGTAGATCTGCATGTAACTGCAGCCTTGGTTTCTATTTTAGGACATCTCTCCTAAAGCCTTTTACAGTGTTTATGTGGAGAGGTCCTCACAGTGACCAAGTTGAAGCTGGCCTTTTAATGCAAAATACTCATTGTTTTAGTCCACTTGTGTACATCGCATTGAGTGGACTTTCAGTCATACACCTACCTTAAATCACTCAAATTTCCATGCACAGCCTCAGGAGTGGAACATGTTTGACAATTTAAAGAGAATTGAAAACTCTACCGCAGATTGTGACTACTTTGTTTCATCTGCTCTGAAAAAAAAGTCAGTGTCTCGAATCTCTTTAAATCATCTACCTACCTGTTGTCATCAAATTTTGAGTATAAGCAGTCTTAAAAGCAGGGCAACTATGAGTTCTTTATATCCACTGGTGACTGCAACATCCATGTCTGTTTGGTTGGTAACACTTATATTTGCTTGTAGGTTAGAAAGGGCAAAGAAACTTCAGGAGCAGAAGGAGAAGGAGCTGCTGGAGAAACAGCAACAGCAGCAGCAGGAGATTGTTGCTGGTAAGGAACAGGCACCAGTGGAAGGTAACCATCTTTAGCCAAACTCGGGGCCATGGCGAGCTGGGTTTTTTCCCCCTCACTTTCTGGAATTTGGGTGTGTTCCCTGCTCCATTTTTCCCCTTTTTTGGAACTACTTAGAGATTATATTTATAACAGCCAGAAGGCTATGCAATAACAAAATTTTATCACGATTACATAACTGGAGTACTGGCTTGTCAAGCCAGGTTAGAAGACCATGAAAACCCAGCTCTGCTCAGCTCTGAATTACAATGAATAAATGCATGTGGTTTGTATGGCAATATTTTCAACAATATAATTTCTAACTTGGCTGCTATATTCAAAATGATTAACTCAAATTACTAGAAACATAATAGATTGAAGAGCTTGGCAGTTTACATCCTAAACTGATTATGTGCCATGTATGCTTATTTTTGACATGCATTTATTTTAATGTCATTATCCCCTGGCACTATGTAAATCAGATATAATCAATGTCAATGTGAATGCATCTTTGAATGTTCATAGTATTTTTCACCTAAAAACTGCAGCAGTTCAGCATTTTTTCCCTCTGTGTTTTCAGCGGCTGCGGCCTCTGCTCCTCTCCTGTGTGATGCCGTGGCTGCGGCAGCATCAGCAGCCGCTGCAGCAGCAGCAGCCGCAGCCGCCAACTCCTCTAATCCTGTGCTAAATGTGGCGGCCTTGCTGGCCTCGGGGACGCAGGTTACACCTCAAATCGCCATGGCAGCACAGATGGCAGCCCTGCAAGCGAAAACGTTGGCTGAGACCGGAATCGCTGTACCCAGCTATTACAACCCCTCAGCAGTCAACCCCATGAAGTTTGCTGAGCAGGAGAAGAAGAGAAAGTTGCTTTGGCAGGGCAAGAAAGAAGGGGTAGGAAAGATGGCATATTTGACAATTATTTTTGACTTATTTTGCTGTTAGTCTTGTGTCAAAAGCTATGGAAAATCATCGTGATGTTAATATTTTATGGCTTAAAGGATTCAAAGTCTCAGACAGCAGAACTTTGGGAGAAGCTGAATTTTGGCAACAAGGACCAGAACGTCAAATTCCGCAAACTGATGGGTATCAAAGTAAGTAAACTGAGGAACCCGGGATATTCGTTGTGTCAATCTAAACATTCGTTGTGTCTTCAAGGACATTTTTGAGCATCATGCCTTTATGTTTTCCCCTTTCTCCTCACAGAATGAAGACGAAGCAGGAGCATCTGGAACAATGAATGACGAAGGCATGAAGACTCTACAGCAGCAGGAGGAGATGTTCCGCAACTTAGATGTTCAGTACGAAATGGCTCGCTCACAGACGCACACCCAGAGAGGCATGGGACTGGGCTTCTCCTCTTCGTTCTCATCTCGGGGGATGGATGCCCTCTGACCCCCTTGACCTTGTGACCACCACAGCTTGTTGCTCTCCTATCTGTGTATCAGCTTTGTCACTGATCTATTTAGTGTCTGTTAATCTGAAGCAGGAGGCATGGATGTTATCTTGCATGGATGTTGGTTGCGTCAGATCTGTAATTTATGTAGGAACAATCCCATATCATGGAACATTCACATGTACAGAAAGCTTTGGGGGGGGGAGGTGCTCGAGCTCTATGTCTTGCAGCACGAACAGGAGCTTTGTCCTTCTGAATTGTGCATTGGTGCAAAAGGGCAGTGGCACTGAGGAATTTTGGGAGGGATTTAGTTAGAAATTGTGATTGCTTGATTACTGTTTTTTTTGTACTTAACCTGTATATATCTGATGGTTTGAAGGAAAGTAACATCTAAGTAGATACAAAGAGGCATTCTGTTTGCATTCAGTTATTCGAATACTAGGTAAATCATTGGGGCAGATATTGGCTTCAGAGGATACTGATTTCTCAATTCAGTGTACAACTCACATGTCCAAAAAATAAAAGGTATGGTATTAATTGAGCAAGTTCAGTATGTTGCGTTGTCATGCAGGGATCTTGCCCTTTTGTGAACTAAAAATGACGATTTTATTATATAATTGCATTTTGATTGAAAAAAAACCCTCCAAAATTGCAAGATCCTTGAGGGCCTGATATGTACTGATTGGATAAAGCTTAAAGTGAAAAACATTGTAAAGATCCTTGTAAATTTCTAGAAAACAGCCACAAAATTAGGTGTTTTTATCAGAAAAAAAAACAAAAAATCACTAAATCCTGGAGGGACTATTTTCTCAGTATTGACTCACTCAGGTAGTAGGCTACACTGAAGTTTTAAAGGGATCTCTGGCTAGTGATGTCAGTCATATAAGGTCAGTATGTCTTGCCAATTATGGATTCTTTCAAGTTCAGATTGGAGTCAGAATTAGTGTTGGATAATTTATGCATGCTGAACATATTTTATATGTTAATGACCTACATGATTTATTGGAAGGTATAGCCTTTATGTGCACTGTTTTGTAGGATGAACAAAATCATTGCAAAATCAGACTCTTGCCCATAGCCTATGTTACTTCAAAAGTATTTGGCAGGGGTGCCGCCAGGGGGGTGGGTGGGGCAGTTAGGATGATTCCAAGGGCCTGGCACTGATAAGGGGCCCCAGAGAACATTTTAATATTATAATCAATGTTTGGGAGGCCAAAAATAAATTTCTGTCATAGGGCCCAAAATTTCTAGCGCCACCCCTGGTATTTGGTCCATCTATAAAGTTACACAATCCTTAATGTTTCCATGGAAATTACTACAATCAGATCTGTTAAAACATTTATTGATTCCAAAAGCACAAAGACAAGCTGATTTGTTGACAAGAAAATGCAAAAAAGACATATTAGCCCCATATTTAAGGGCTACTGTGAGCCTGTTGGAGGCTGTGTTGTTTGCTAGTGCGAACCTTGTTCAGTTGCATAGGAACATGGAGAAAGATGATAAGCCAATATTAAAATTTTGAAGGATAATGTTAAGACTGCTGTCAGTTTTGCTTTGGGTTGCCACTAGGTCCTCCAGCAAGGCACTCAAGATAACATCCAAATTCGTAAAAATATGACAAGACACCAAATTGTGATTTTGATCTCAGTCCCCTTGAGTGAAAATCTGTGGGAGGAACAAAATTAATGATCAGAGAACCACATTATCTAGATGAGTTCTAACAATTTTCTGTAGAAGAATGAACTATGATTTCTCAAGAGACATGCCAATCCAGTTAAGGCCTGAAATGAGTCAATTTTCTGCCACTACGCTGTTGACCTCGTCATTTCTGCATTCTTCTTGTTTCCTGCCAGGGTATCAGTAAAATGTATTAATTAAAGTTGGTGGAGAATTTGTATTTTTGTTTTGAAGCAGTTAGGGGGCCTCAAAGTATTATGAAGTCTATGCTTAATAAAATCACAAATAAATAGGATGAGTGAAAGCAAAAAAGCAGCATGTGAAATGTATGTGTGGCAGGGAGAGAGAGAGATGTGTTGACTTCAGTCTGACAAGTGGTTGCATTGGTCATTCATGATCTACAATTCCAGACTTTCACACAAATTTCCAGCCTTCTCAATGTCTGAAAAAAGCATTTCAATATTCCATGATTTTCAACACTTGAGGAAGCACCGTGTCCATGGTCGATTGAGGCAAATGATGAAAAAAAATACCTTTATTAAGTATAAAAATGGCTTCATGTTCACACAGTATCCTTTCTAAAGAGGTATGAAAATAAGTTATAAGAAAAACATCCATTGTGATGCACTAGATGTTTGTGTAGAGACTTAAACTGGGACGGGGAGGTGGGGGTGGTGGTGTGTTCCATCAAGAAAGCTAAACGCAAATCCTGGCTAACTTCGAAAAGCCTCCCTAGTTTCAGAACGTTCGGTTCCATAACTCTCGCTAACAGGAATCTCAGTTGAGTTACTGGGGTAATATGTGCTTCTAAACTAACCTACTCCGTGGCAGGTTAACTATCAGGCTTATTAAATCGGTGTCTGAGAGAATGCAGTCTGTCAGAAATACAAAAAAGGTTCCGTCAACCTGCTCTTTGTTATCTTTGAAAGCAAGTCGTTTTTTCCCCCCAGGCAGCGTGACTAAGCATGAATTCAAATATTTACAAAACTATTATGTCTATTTCGAAGAATTTATTAGGAATACATTTGGAAAAAAACGCATCCTCATAGGTTTAGGCACGCGCCCGCATAGCGGCGATTGAATGATTGCCTTCAGTTGCGGGAGCAAATCTATTTTACAATTTGCGTGTAAATACAATTTGATTGACATTGTTTCAATAAGCAATAAACAAAAAATAAAATAGTAAAAGTTCAATTTATGATTCAGCATGTTATTTCAAACGACGATCTTCTGCAATTTTTTGCATTTTTTTAATTCAGTTTCACTCAATATCCTGCAGATGGCGTGTGTAAATCTTCTTTCTTGCAATTATTTTCATTCGTTCAACCTTAATTTAACGACAGTAAATCAGGTATTCCTAAATAACCAATTTAGGTTTAGTGTTGAGCTCGTGCACGAGCAGATATTGCAGCTGATTTAAGCCTCGTTTAAGTGAACGGGAAGTGGATGCTCAGGTTACTGGAATGGCTTCAGCCTCATGTTAAAGTCGACGCCACTTTAAATGAGGCTTATCACTTAAGCCCCGCTATCGTTAGCGACTTTGACTTTGAATACCTCACCCGAGATGTATTCTTGGGTATGAGGATAGACAACACTTCTGTCACATCTTATCCATCTTGAGTTGTACTAATGGAATCTCTATTCTTCATTAAGGATCACTGAATTCTAATACAGCATTGGGATAACCCATGTTATTACTGTTAACCTAGTAAATATGTGTCTATATGTGCCCTACTTGCAGATCAGGCTTGAGTACAGTACATGGGCCACGCCCGTGATGAGGTTGTGGTTGGCAAACTCCAGGATGAGCAGCAGGATAGGGAACTCACTGTGCCTCTTCCACAGTGCTGCCTCCTCGCCCAGACCCATCCAGTGCACCAGTAGTGTGCGCATGGCTTCAGGGAAGAGCTCGGCTGCAAGCTCCTCTGCTGGAGGAAGGTCACTGATGTGTTCAATGTGCCGTACCTTAAAGTTCTCCACCTGCTGGCTGATGCAGCTATTGGCAGCATGGAAACAACGGCCCAACCAGCCCGCAACAGCCTGAAGCAATGGGCTGCAGTAGATGGATAGAGAACTGTGCGTCTGTAATTGGAGCAGGGACAATACAACTTTTGCCAAACACTCCTCATCCAGTGGCCCATCTTCAGCACAGTGCTCTGCCAGTCTTAGAAAGGAAATTAGGATTAGTTTCAGATCAGGTCTGAAGCCTTGGGTTGACTGAACCTGGCTTTCTAAGCTGTTGAGTGTTTCTGGAATCTGATAGGGCTGGCTAGAAGTGTTGCTGAAGGTTGCTTTAGCAGGTGAACAGTAGTCATGGTCTTCTGACGGTGTACTGTCATGTTGGTTCTGTGTGGTTTCAAATGCTTTTTCACCACTTTGATCGGAATGAGCACAATGATATGGTGTGTCGCCAGAGGTTTGTCTGTTTAGATCTGGATGTGGTGTCCACAAAGTGTTCTGGGTCTGTGGACTATCGAGTCTCACAGTAAGTTTGTAGGTCATTTTTAACAGGTCATCATTTAGCCTTGATTTCCAAAGGTCCTGGAAGACAATGATATAACGTCAGACAGTCGATAACTTTAATAAAAATGTGACCCTCAAGAAAATGGACGTCTGAAGTTTCATACTTACTTGAAACGAGTCCAAAATAGACAATTGTTGCTGTTTGCTGTACAACTCAAAAGCCACTCGAAAGATACCCTGAATGCTGTAAAACCACAAACTGTTCATTCCGCTAGGAACACGTAAGCCTTGGAATCGGTAGTCTGAAGAGAAGGTAAAAACTCATCATGCAACATTTACAACTTTAATCTACATTAATCAAGTTATGATGATGGTCTCACCTGATGAAAAGACAAGTTTTGTTGCCAGTCCCTTTTTAGCAAACTTAGCATGGTATCTAGGATGGTTCTCGATGCGAATATCTGTATCAGAATATAGATCAGCTCCGAGAAATAGAGGAATAAGCCGCGTCTGCGGGAAAAAACAGCACCACATTTCTTTGGTTTGGTGAGGTAAATTAATTTTGATGACCCCTTCATCTAGGCTATGTTCACCATTTCCCCAAGCTACCCCAACGTTACGTCTCACCTCATTACGACCAGCCTTTGTCACTGAAAAAGATGTTTCATCTCCTAGGTAAAGGTAGCGAATTTTCCGTTCACCACAATCCCAAAGAGACAAATTGACTAGAGAAGTCTCTGCCTTTGACATATCTGCCAAGTGCAAGTTCTTGGTCTCTTGTTGCTTGTCGTTACGTTTATCCAGACACTTTGGTTTATCTATCTGAGAACGCCATATCTGTCAGTGACAATCTACAAGACAGTAATAGGTTGTATGATATCATTTTCAGTAAGCCCTGACATTTATATATAAAAATATGTATATATGTTCATAAAAACTTGTAGTGGACCTCAACCTATAGACACCCTGTGCTAACCACTCATCTCACTGAAACTTAACTTCCCATCTCTACCGGAAAATACATCATTTTGACCAATCAGAGCATTTACGTGGCTACGTATTGCCCTTTCAACTCTTCCTCAGCCACAAACCAAGATGGCTGAGGTGGATTTTGGAGATAGCGAGCTGTTTCAGCAACTCGACGAGGAAAGGCCTGTAGCAACCCAGTTAAGATTTGAAACGGATGAAGACGCCCCAGAAGAAATTCAGGAGCTTCGTGAAAGGTTGGAGGAGTGTGAAGAGACGATAAGCCGCTTAAATGCAGAGAATATCCTTTCACAACAATCGTACGTGCAAGCTAAGTTGCTGTTTCGGAGCCTGGCCTCTGAGTTTGAGCACTTTGCGCAGAAAAATCAAATCTCCCCGCTCAGATAGTCATTGGTCAGAAACCGACGGTGCTCTCTTTTTGTCACGTTGTTGTAGTGGAGTTTTTTCACATGTCAGCCACCTGAATGAACCTAATTTGTTGTTTTGCTTTTTGGTCTGTTTGGTGCCGCATTTTCAAAATACCTTTTGTTTCGATTCTCATTTTGACGGTGGGAGTGTCCTTGATCCGAATTGCTATACTAGCTACGTACTGCTCGTCTAGTGATCCTAAAATAAATGAACTGCTTTTCCGATCAATAAACTATCAGTATGTAGTAAATATGTATATGGCTATAATGTCATATCGGAAACACCGACCGTCATTGATAGGTACTACCTACTCTGATGGATAGCCAAATGTGTCTTGATGTTTGAAGTAAAATATTTGATTGTTTTTTTGCTAGCAATTTGCCTTAACAGCTTATTCACATGAGGAGTTGAAAAGAAAACTGAAAACCGTGACTCGACCAAGGTAGGTCACTTAGAACATTCTTTATGGTGCACTTCTTATCTATCTGTACCCCTCTAACATGTAATGCACCCCAACAACAGTGGCGTAAAAGTGGACGACATCAGAACCGATGGACCACTACTTCATGTATTGTATGGAAACAACAATATTTCCAAGTAAGTATTTGCCCAGTCCCACCTAGAGTTAAGTTAAATATAATTTATGTCTTGGACATTAATTAATAGAGTACTTTTTTTTTTGTTTTTGTTTTTTTTCAGGGAGTGCCGCCAGGAGATTGAAGACAGTATCTGCAGTCTTATTCAGAAACATCATCATCAGCAGAAGAATGCAGGCCAGCAAACCACCTGTTATGTACCTCCTCAGGTAACCTAAGAAGCAAATGTTTGAAATATAATTGACTTTGAATTTTGTGCCTATTGTAATTTTATGTGGGGTGTTTATTATATTTTTTCCTTTTTGCAGGCATCAAGTTTTTTTCTGGAGGATGAACAGAGGGATACATCCTCTGACACTATCAAAAAAATTAAGGAAGCTTTCAGTGTAAGTTATTTTATGATGCAAAGCGGTGAACATTTTGCAAGAATAATTGTATTGGTCAGACGTGTCATTGTGCTGACATGTCTGGTTGTTTTTGCAGGTGGTTGGGAGTGTGCTCTATTTTACAAGCTTCTGCCTGGACAAACTTGGCCAACCTCTGCTTAATGATAACCCACAATTAACAGATGGATGGGAGATTCCAAAGTATCCTCAAGGCAGCATGCCTCTTTGACACTACTACTGGTTACAGTGCTCTCTGTTAATTCAATAATGGGTCATCACAAGCTACAGTGGTCAGGTGCTCAGAGAGTCTCAGAGATGCTAGTTCTACGTGTTTCATTCTTGTTCTTCTCATCTTGTTTGTTATCTTGTACACAAACTACATAAATGCAACTTCCTGAATAAGATTTAATCAAGATACCCACAAGTTTTTAGCAGTGTGATGACACTAGATGGACAGGAATTACAAATCAAGGAGAAAAGGTAATGCAGAGCATTCCCATCCTCTGTCTTTGTAGTATTCAAGTTTATTTTCTGTTACATGTGCATGCCATGACGTTTTGCTTTTTCTGCAGGCCTAAGCCTTGCTGTTTTAACTGTGGAGAAGAGGACCATCAGCTAAGAGACTGTCCAAAGGTATGGGACAGAGTATAATGTGTTGAGTCACTTTAGATGGAAAAATTAAAATGCAACATAATCAACCCTCCACTGGAGGCAGCTCTATATCTCAGTATATGGTTTTGATGATGATAAACATGGTAGATTGATTCAGATATGAGTGGAGCATTGAGTGGTGCATTGAGTAATAAAGTGTAGCAAACCAAAGTTGCCGCTTGCTTTGCCAATGTACATTGGTCTTAATTGAGAATTTAATCATTTGTTTATGTTTATGAATTATGACTGTTGTGATATTCTGCTATAGCCTAAAAATATGGCTCGCATCAATGAGAAGAGGAAAGAATTCTCTCAGGGCAACAACAACGTAAGCAGTCAGCGTTATCACTTTGAGGAAGTGGAGGAGCGCTTCACCAAATACAAACCGGGTGTAGTCAGGTAACCCTATTTACAGCGACAATAACAATAGCTTTTTTTGAAAAACTAAGGATTGGCTACAGTTTTGTTAACATTCATCGTTGATGGTGATCCCACAACTGTACTGTTTTTCATCCCATTGTTTCTGAAACAGCCAGGAATTGTCGGATGCCCTTGGAGTATCAGCAAATAAGGTACCTCCATTCATCTATCGCATGAGGGAGTTGGGTTACCCTCCTGGTTGGCTAAAAGAAGCAGAGGAGGAGAATTCTGGACTTCAGCTCTATGATGGCAATGGTATAGTATCATTTAACATGACCGTCAAATTGTGATTGGTGGATCCTCCCAAGTCCTCCCCAGTTGTAGCAACATCTGTCCCTCTACATCTTTCAAACAGTTAGTGGTGAAGCTATGGAGGAAGAAAATGGCCATGGACAGAAAGTCTCTTATGATCTCTCCAAGCTGGTTGATTTCCCAGGATTCAATGTGGGACTACCACCCCATGTAAAGGATGTAAGGGTTTAAGAACGTCCATCCCCCTCACTCTAGATGTACTTTATGGCTGTATTCTAAGTGATCTTAAAATGTTAAGGGCATTTTAACTCTTTATTTGTAGGAATACAGGGCATATGGCTCCGTCCCAATGCAATATCAGCACATGAAACAAAATTTTGCAGCATATCTGTCCACCAATTATCCAACGGTAAATATGCTTTCACCATTGACTGTACCAAGTGTTAGTAATATTTTTTTCCCCACACATGACTACATCAGTTGTTTTGTGATGCAGTCTGGATCCAGTGGTAGTAAGAGGCATCATGAGTCTGAATCAACTCCACGACACTCCAAGAAACGGCGGTCCAACCCTGACTCTTCCAGGTGTTCAGATATGGACCTTGATTCAGGTAGAATCAGACTCTTTTATTTACTTTGAGTCTAACTGTTTAATTGCTCTTTCAGGTTTGCATTATGGTTGTTGTTGCATTTTTTTTGCTGTTATTCTGTTAAAGTATTTAGCCTGTTATTATAATTTGGGGAAGTTGTATTTTTAAACTGTTAACCTTTTATTGATATGCATTCCTGTACATTACTTTTAACAAAAGGGTATACCAAGAAGCATACCTACAGTAGATTTTAAGCTTTCTGTTTTTCCTCTAAGCTAATTTATAACTAATGTATTATAAAGGTTCTGTAATTAACCGCCACCACAGAGGGCAGTTCCCAAGACTTGCTTTTTAAGCAGCTGCTGAAGAAATTCCTGGCACCATGTGTAGACCACTGGGTAACATTTGTTAGTGTGTTTTTCTATAGACCAGGATTCAATTTGCCCTCCTGGGACCCACGATGGATTCCAGTTCCAGCCACCACTGCCTCCCAACTCTCCCTCTTTCAGTAGCCCGCCCCCATTGCCCCCTGGTACACCCCCAGTCACCCCCACGCCGCCACCCCTGCCCAAAGGCACTCCCCCCGCCAATGGCTCTCCTGCACTGGAGAGGGAGGGGTCTGAGGATGGCCTTACGCTAGAGGAGCTGGAGGAACAGCAGCGTCTCCTCTGGGCTGCTCTGGAGAAGGCAGACACGGCCACCAACAGCGACTCTGAAACGGGCGCCACAGGGACCCCTGCTCCCAGCTCCCCCAGTGTCTCCACCCCAGCCAGGCCAGATGCTGAGATGGAAGAGGAGGAGGGAGAGGCAGTAGAGGCTCTTGAGACTTCGAGCCGGAATGGCGCAGGCACACCTTTCTCCCATGAGAAAGTGCAAACCTCTACCCCAGCCTCCCCTGAGGAAGCTCAAGTCTTTACCCCTGCCTCCCCCGAGGAAGTTCAAGTCAGTCAAGCAGACACAGGTCTGAGTGTGGTTAAGAAACCCAGTTTTGAGCAGGGCGCTATAGACAGTGTTGAAATGGTGGATGAGCGAGATGATGGTGAAGATGAAGCAGTGACATCTACCCCTCAGTCACCCACTGGCGATGCCGCAGAGGATCCTGAGGTTAAGAGGGTTATGTCTGTGCCACACCGGAGCAAATTCGCTGCTGGTATAGTCCCCTTTGAGGACACGCCAGAGTACACAGATGTTGCTGAAGCTACAGGGACTTACCTGAAGATACGGGACTTGCTAAAAGGCTCTCCTCGTAATCAAGCAAAGAATAACAAGTGAAGCAGCAGATTTTGAGTCTCCCCATCAAGTGAATTCAGCTTGAATTTGAGAGTCTATCCATTTTCAGTTGAACTCGACTGCTCCAAACTATAATAATGTGGCTGGAGTTTTGCACTGTTAACAGCTTTTTAATTCATTTTTGAATTAACTTTTTTTTTTTTTACATAGTGCATAGGGACCAGATAGTGAATGTTTGGAGTTCAGAGCAGGGGCATTGAGACTCTTTCACACTTCACATTTAAACCATTTGTAGTTGAATTTATTGTGCCCTGTCACCTAAAACTTTTTTTCCAGCCCACAGATAAATTGATTTGGCCTTATTGGATGAAATGTCAGGTTTTCAATGTGCTTTAATCTGGCGAGTGCGGCAAGTGTTTTACAAAGCTTATTTTTTTGGCCCCCCCCCCACCACCACTAAAGGTTGAATAGGTGACTGCATCTAGAAGTGGAAAAACTTCAGTTCCTTGTTTTAGAATTTTAGATTTTATATATTGTCTTTTCAAATGTTTGGATTGATGTAAGTTGTCATCAGCACAGCAGCAGCAATTGTATATTGATGCTGACCAGTGGAAAAAGGAGGCAGAAATGTGTTCCATTTGGGAAATGTATGTAAAATCATAACCATGTAAAATATTTTTAATTGGTTCTTTAAATTATTCTTTTACAAGTTTTATGATCTTACACAAACACATAAAAACAACTTTTTTTTTAAATTCTGTTTCTGCATATTGGGTCAGGCATCTTTCTCACATACAACATACAATGGAGATAGTTGCTTAGATCAAGTATCAGGGTTAGTCAGAGTTTGTAATTAGCATCCTCTCTTGCTAAGAAATAACATTAATTGATTAGGGGCGTATACTACGAAGTCAGGTAACAGGCTAAACTGGGTAACTTCTGGAGTAACTGCTGATCTAAAAACCTGTCACTTCAGAAACAACTGATGCTCAATGGAGAGTTCTTTCAGAGATTAGTGGTAACTCCCATTGGTAGGCTACTCCCAAGCTACCCAGGTTCACTAGTAACCTTGCTTAGTTATACAGGCTCCAGGACCTCAGGGTACGAATTGTTTGACCATCACCAAGTCAGACTTCTTGGCTATGACATTTATGTCAGTCTGAAAATAAAAAAAACTGCAAACTACCAAAGGAATTACTTTTAATAGTAATGCATCAGCCTAAAGAAGTGAACAATTACTGCACATGATTGTTTTGTAATTCATAGATGACCTTGGTTATGTCAGTGAACATATATGGGTCCCCAGATCCTTGCACAATGTAGACCAAAATTCTTAAATGGTAGTGTCTGAGAAGTGTCTTTTCTATATAGATATATAAGTGTCATCATACATTTTATTCCATTCCTGGCATGTCTAATTTTTTTTTCACCAGTTTACCTTAGCTTGTAACAGCAACCAGTATTCATAGTTTAGCCAAACAAGACATGCCTCTATCTACTTTGAGATTAAGAGTGGGCAAGATTTGTACTTGTTTGGTAACTGCACTGCCTGATTTGCTGCTCTTCCTCATCAAATATAAACAGTCAGTGATAGCATGGATGAGGAGATAGGAATCCCTTCTGATGTTGATTCTTCAAGTTTCAGCATGTCAACACCATCTGTGGGAAAGGATATTGTAAGCATCATGAAATTGCAGTGTGTTGTCATATATTTTGCAAGTGGGGAAAAACGATGTTCGAATCATATCAAATATGTGTTGGACAACCGCTTTTGTGTGCATCCCCATAGAGCTTCATCTCATGAGGCAAAATTTTGCTTCCTGATGGACTAAAAACTATCCAGTTGTTAAATCACAAATAATAGTTTACAAGTCTTTATTTGATTTGAATATTATTAATTTTGTTCTAAGTTGATTACTCTTGAGCAGTCTGGATCTAGCTGTGAAGAGAAGTACAGTGACTCCACAGTGGTTCTCTGGAATACAGAATCCCAGGGGTTCGACTCAGACTTGCGTTGGAGTCCATATTTGGAACTCATTACAGGTACTTGCTACTATACCTGTAGATTCTAAAGGTGTTTTTATCAGAAGCTAGTATCTCAGTTGGTGTATTAGATGTGTTCTCAAGATGGAAGTTATCAGGGTTGCTAGTGAATGACAGACACTATCATCAGTTAATGGTAATCAGGCCATATTGCCTTGCTTAAACTGTTTTGGTTAATGAGTGTAGGATTTTGATTCGATGGAAACTTTACAGGAGTGGGTTGATAGTTTTGCAGTTTCACCTCAGACCTCTTCACCTGTATTTATAATCAGCTTTGGGGTATCATCATGGTCTCATCATTTTGCCTGAATTGAGTATAGTTTAATCTTGCAACAGGAATATTTGATTACTTCCAAGATCACCTCAGTTTGCATCAGGTAATCAGAAGAAGCATTTAAACTTACCAACTCAATAATCAGCACCTCAAGGTTCAAATGTTCAAGAATTTGCTGTTGACAATGCCTGAAACACAGATATGGACCTTGACACAGGTTGGTTTGCGGATACACGGTTTGAAAATGCTTAGGGAAGAGTGGCATGCTATTATTATTATTTTTTTTTTCTTTTATAATACTTTGATGAATGGCATATCACTGGTTGTTAGATTAATACAAAATTGCCACAGTCACTGCTCTTGCCATCTTTAGTCTTCGGTGTGTCTCTGCAGGCCAAGGTACGCCTTGCCAGGCATGGAGCCATAGTGCTAGCCATTTGCAGCCACCAGCCCCTCCTGATCTGCCCACACTCAGAAGCCCACCATACTCTACCCATTGGAACCCCTCCTGTCACTTCAATACTGCTTGAGGGCACCTCACCTGGTAAGCATTCACTGGAAGTTGAGAGGGAGGAGTTTGAATTGGAGCAGCTTCTCCTCCAGGCCGCTCTTGAGAGGGTTGACAGTGACTCACCTGAGACCATCCCTCAAAGTGCCCCGAGCCCGGCCACACTGGATGGTGAGATGGAGAAACAGCAGCATATTGTCACTGGAGGATTGGAGATGCCTGACCCCTTCTCCCAAGTCATTCCAAGACCAGCCTGTTTAGATTCTGATACTAAAGAGCTGGAGCAGCAGCATTTCGCTTGGGCCATGCTGCAGAAGATGGGAAAGGCCCCATAGATCTGGAGCTCTGCAATCAAAATGACCCATCGTAGGTGACTGACGATGGTAACAAGGGAGTAAGGGCTGATGGAAATACACTGTGAGCAGTGTAACGTGCACACGATTAGTGAATGGAAGTCAAATCAATTCAAATCAGGGATATAACTCTATTGATAATTGAGAACTTAAAGTGGTAGTTCTCTCTGGGCTTTTCAGAAACTTTGGCCTGTGACGATGTAGTCATTTAATGATGTGAAGCTAAATAATTTTAAAGTAATGTTTTGTGTAATATTTTTTGATATTTCATTTTCATTTTTTTTTCAGTATTTTTAAAGCGTTCTTACACATTTAGAACAGTATGGTTTATTCATCTGCAATTTATGGCCACTGTTTGCTATTTACAATGAAAATGCATGTTACACCCTACTGATGCAGGATTCGTTTGGATTAGTTGTGCATTACTATTGGTGGAAGTTACGCTGATTTAATTATTTCTAGATATGGAGTGCATGAAGTAGCCGGTATGCGTCATTACAATCCCTGTTTTGGTTTATCTGATCGTCTTTCCTTGTGAAAATTGATCTGTTGAATTTATAATGAACAAGCACTTTAAGGGAATATTATTACGTGCTTTGCCAGCCTCTAGTTTCATCAGGCCTACATGACTGCCTTGAGTTGTTGCCGCACATAAGAAATCTCAGTTAATTAATCACAAACCATGGAGTCAGGTTAAGAAAATCTCTCACTGCGGGACTTTCTGGTTAAGAAAAGAATCCTGAATGGCCCATAGGCCTACTTGGGATGGCAACTATCTTGCAAATGTTATGAGATCAACTCAAAATCATTCCTACTATTTCATTTGATTGAGTTAAAATAGCACTTGAGCACCTTAATATCATAAGATGCTATTCTGTTTATACAAAGCCAGTGACCACTCATTAGGCGAGTTATCTATTTCTCACCCCGCCATGGAAGCTCATTCTGATAGCTGCAGTCAATGTACAATCACAGACTAAAAACATTTAAAATCTTGTGAAAATGATGGAGCGAGAGGATTTGGTCAGTGACGTCAACGCGCAATTCGTAGTGAAACGTGTGAACGTCCGCCCGGTTACAGGCAGGCAGCAATCTGTAGAGGCGTAGTTGGACTGCACCGGTATTGTACCCGGTTTTGGCGAGACAGCGTGGAGTGTTCACCGTAGGATCTACAGGTATGCGAGACAACATTTACGTACAATTTTCAGGCTTTGGCAAGCCCAGGATGACACTTGCGTAAATTGACAGTTGCTGTTGCTTTGAGCCCGCGAAGGTGTAGGATAACGTTGACGTTGGCGAATGTAAACCCTTGGAATTGGTCCTCACAATTTCCTCTGTCGAAAAAGGTTCACCCACTCTGTTGGGCCTTACATATAATGTTTTATTGTTATGAAATGACGCATTAACAAATTGTAATCATTGCGTTGTTTTCCTGTCTTGTGTTCTCCAAGGTGACTGGCACCGCCAAACTTGGACCTCAGTAAGCTAATTAACGTGAACGTTACAGCTAGCCACACAGCTAGTTTTTGGTTAGACAGCGAGTAGCGGAGGTTAGCACAGCCTGCCAGCCCCCTGACATTGCGGAACCTCACTTCAGACCTGTGGAATTCCCTCCCTTGTTTTTGAAAAGGGCATCAGGGAGATACTCTGATTCATGTAAGTCCACGTTAGATATGAAGGCAAATGTGACTGAACATTACCTGTGAGGATAAAGATATTTTGAAATCTGATAATCTGATTTGTGTAACGTTATCGTAACTTCTTTGACATGTGACAAAGCCAGCTTAGAGTGGACGTTAATTTAGGACGGCTAATCGTTACTTGAAATTCATACCTGGTGAAGGGGTTTGCTCACCATTTTAAACATATTTGTTGTTACAACGGAGTGTAACTTCAGTCAAGTCTGTGTATACGCAGTTACATTGATTTCAATGTATCGCTCTTCTGTAGATCTTTAAACGTTGTGGTATCTTGAGAACTTGAGTTTGCCCGTTATTGATAAGCAAATCAATGGTAACGTTAGGTACCTGTTCAAAACACTGTAAAGTGACATTAGCCTAACCAAGTAGGCGACGGTGGTTTATTAATCTAAACTAATGGTTCACATCTGCTAAACTGTCGCATCTCAAGTTTGCATCAGAGCTTGCGATAGTATAGAATGACATCCAGATGTGCCACCTCACCAGCAGCATTGCGCCATATGTTCAAAACAAATCGTGGACGCAGAATAACTTCCTGTTTTCTTTTTACACGCGGTAAAAGGGTCTGTGTACAAGTCGTCTACCTAAACTTACTTTACTACTTTATTTGCTCTGGTTGGAACTGGGGTTGTCGTTCTACGTTTTGCTGAAGCAAGGAACCTAGCTTGCTAGCTAGCTAAGGCAAGATGGCTAGTGACCTAGCATGTCTGAATGTATGCCAAAGAGCGTCGTGTAGTACTCGTCTTAAACCCGCTACGGGCACTTGTGCTCTGTATCTGATTTGTCGGAATGCAAGAATCTGCCATGGACCTGAAAACTTGTCACGTGTATCGAGCTGTAGTCAGAACTTCAGTAACAGATGTGCAAAAACAGGAAAATAGCTTCCTTAACTTTAAAAAAATGAATACGTGGTAAGTTGAATGGATTTGAACTAACATGCACATGTTATTGCTTAGTTTTTGTGACGTCCTGTTTGTCAGCTCAGCCTCTGCAGTGATTAGTTTGGCATCATAGGGAGTCCTTGGTAGGGGCATGCCAAGTCTGGAGTGAGTCAACAGAAAATTACATGGAGCAGGATGACATTCCTCTATGACTACAGCAATGGTTTATCCTGTCTGGTATTTGTACATGTATTCTTGAGCGAGTAAGTAAGCACACCAGCTCATCAGAGGAAGTCTGAGTAAGTGAATGTCTTTTGTGCCTCCCTGTCTTTTAAACACAGGTTTACTGTTGGTTAGAAACTGTCAGACTTCTGGCTTGACATAGGCTACTGAATTTCACTGCCCCCCACACACTTTCTTTTGCATCCAAGGGCAGTATGACCTTACTTCTCCACTGGTAGAAATCATCTTCTTAGGATTTCATGTCAGAGGCTAAGGATGGTCTCACTATGTCCATTTTTTGGGTTTTTTTTATGTGAAGACTTCCTGTCTTTCCAGTAGACCTTGCTGTAAGGCTCCATGTCACTTGGTCTCTCTTTTTCCTCCATGTTAATGTCACTGAAGAGTTACTGGTCTTGTCTCCACCTGATTGTTTATCATCACAGTCACCACGGGTGACTCTCAATGTTGTAGCTTACGTTTCATAGTCAAGAGGTCATGTCAATTGTACAGTTGCACTAATGTGCTTACATGTAAACATTGTCCGTCATGTCCATCCAGTTTCCTATCCTGGGAAAAAAAAAAAACGTGCACAGAGAGGCAGTCTCCCTCAGAACTGACTGCACCATTGCACTGTTTTTCATATATAAGTACGTCCTCATTACATTACATCACATCACAGAGCACCCGTGCCATGTTGGTCTCACGTCACCCTGTTGGCGTAACAGTGCTGGAATGTACGGCTGGAGAGGAATGTACTGGAGGTTTGTGCAGGGCTTTTATACGTTGGTCACTTTTGAATAATTCAGGGAAGGCTTCTCTGTCTGAGCAAAATGAGCTACTGTGACTCAGGAGTGGGTCAGTGTGCCTTGTTCTCAAGTCGCTCAGTGTCTTTTGTTGGCCTTTATAGTGAAGTTGACATCTTGTTCTTGAATAGGGGTCCTTTGATCCCCGTGTTCCCAAATGATGATCTAGGACTGTGCATTTAGGCTGATACAGGCAATAGGTACACTTGGACTTGTATGAATCTCCAAATCATCATGTTGACCCCACCCCCCAACCCCCTTCCCATTTCAGCAGAGGGGCATCTGTCTGTTCCTGATCTGCTGCTAATTGTGCGTAGTTCCAGATTGCAGTGATGATAAAATAGTGGATTAACTTTAGGCCAAAGAGCTTATTGTATTTTATAATATTATGTGATGTGCCTGTTTTTAAAAGCAGCCTTACACAGAATTACAATTTAGCTCTGTTTAGCTGCTTAATAGCCCAGATTATCCAGAGCTTCTAGCCTGAGGCATAGAAATATGGTGTGGTTTAGGGACAGAATCCGTGTGTAGTCCTGCAGGCTGCATCATTTTAGAATCTGCTATGCAGACTAGTATACAGTTTTCTTCACAATCTTTGAGGGTGAGTAGCTGTTCTGTTTCAAGAACAAATGCCTTGTGTAAGGTAATATCTGTGTTCTTCTTACAACTGTGAGAACTGTGAGAGAAACCTTTGGTCTAGGCTATTTTTAACAACTGACAAATACAATGACTTGAGAGGATGTCTACATTCTGACTCAAAAGTACTCTGCATCTGTGAAATAAAAACAAAAAAGTTGAAAAAGTGTGCACATGATAACCATATAAAGCAGGTGAAAATGACTTGCTTTAGAGATTCTTTTTATAGGATGTTTTTTTTATTGCATTCAGTACTATTCAGCAGCCATTGTGTTGTTTTTCCATTGTCTCTGTGTGTCCAGCTGGGGTTAGGCTACGTTTGAAGCAATTGTGAGGTGGTGCGGTGACCCTGTTCTGGTGCTCTTTGACCTGCCATTCTATTAGCATTTTTGAAGTAGCCCAGTAGCTCCCTTTGGCTCTTTAGGGTAGGGTTGCACCAGCTGGCTCTGTTTAATAATTTCCCAGTGGGAGGAGAGTGCTGGGCTTGTTCCCTGTTAGCTGTGGGTTCCTGTGGTGTGACTAATAGTGCCAAGCTTCTGAGGTGCTGCTTGTTCCCAAGGCCTTGGCTGGCTCCGCTTCAGCCTCCTCTCTCTCTCTCTCTCTTTCTTTCTCTCTCTTTCTATCCTCCCTTCTACTTCAACAAACCATGGTCTGTTAGGGCTCTACCCAGGAATTTACACCTTTTTTTCATCTGTGAAACAGGACCTTAGCAGTGATGTAAAGTTATGCTTATTGTTCGGGTGGAACCAGAGACCGTGGATAAACTATCTTTGATGGAACTTAGTGAAGTTATTCTCCTATTCATCATCTCTAGTTATTTACTTTCATGCTGATGCCAGGGTGGAGAATTGTCAATTTGAGAATTGGGTTTTGCTTACTCCTATCACATGAATGAAAATGTCAAAACATTTGTAACATTGCTCTCAAAGTTTTTGTCGTTGACAGCGATCCCATAACATCCAAGGAATGGAAGAGGGGAAGTCTTAACAGTGGATGTCAGCAGATTCAGTGTTCATTTGCGCAGCAGTTTTTGCTGTACTTTCTCACCGCTTTACCACACTGCTGGTGTACAAACTGTACATGCTCTCTTTCCCTCCTTTGCCATCTCCCTTGTGCTGTTGCCCTAGATTTAGTGCTCTCTGAAATCTGGTTCATCTGAGCTCCAGAATACTCAGACAGTCCAATGTTCTGTAAGTCTCTCTAGTAAAGACTAGACTTGCCACTATTAAGAAATTGCTCATTGATTCAAGTTTGATTGGTAAAAGAGGTCTTGCTTAAGGTAGATTTGCTGACCACTGATGTACAAGAGGCACTCGCATGTCCTTGCCTTGAAATGCAGGCTGACTAATGGCACCCCCCTGAATTTGTCAAAAGCCACATTGACCCACACAGCCAGTAAGCACTTCCTTTTACTTCAGGATTTGTATAAAGCTGACATCCTGTTATGTGATAAGTAAAGTTCTGTCACTTCTGACGTTCTCCAACTTCTGTAACATAATAAACACTGCTGCAACATCTGACACTGAACCCAATCTTGCACCACAGCAGCTGAATTGACAGACAGTGACTTCATCAGTTGGGCCTTGAAACCCTTTGTTTGCGTGTAACCTCTGCTGTGATGCTGAGGTGAGGACAGCAGTATTGATTGCAGATGGTATGCTTTGAGTTGGCGTCTCCAAGGGCGAGAGACGATTTTGGCAGATCTCCCTCATCTGCGGTTAGTGATTGAAAGGTTTAGTCCTCAGTTCCTTGTCTAAACATTCTTGCCATGTCAGCATTGGTAAGTTGTGCGTGTGCTTGTGTGTGTGAGAGAGAGAGAACGTGGCTAAGCCAGATATTCTAAGGATAAGCATAGGCTAAATAAAGTTGAACATGGGTTGATTTCTCTTTTTAAAGAGAAATAAACCCTGCTTCTGTGCCTGCACACTGGATGAAGCACATCACAAGAATAAAGGCAAGGCATTTCTTCCTGTCAGCTGCAACACCAGCAGGATATGAGGTTCTCAGAGAGAAAGTTTTTTCTCAGGTACTCCTTCCCAGGATATAGGCTTCAGAAACAGTTCCTCACAAGTGTAAGTTAAGTGCTTCACACGACTGAACCGGTGCTCCTCCACGCCCATTTTGAAGGGCCAGCAGATTGTGACACTCAATGAATCCGCTGAAACAGTGAGCCTGAAGTAGCCTGATGTAGTGCTAGATGTGGTACTTCTCCATCAAGTCCTTCAGCATTTCCTGACATTTATCCCTCCACATGGCCAGGCTTGAATCATCACAGTTATAAGTAGTGAATAAGTGATCATTTTATCTTTTGATCCTTTCTTGTTGTTTTTCCAGAGTTGTGATGCCATCCTTCTCCTTTTCATCACTCTCAAAGAATTACTTTCACTCTCGGTGCAATTTTCTGCACATCTCTGGCTGCACGTAGGCTACACTTTTAAGACCTTAGCCATGTTTTCTTTCATGCCCTTTTTGTTCTCTCTCTCTCTCTCTGATTACACAGACGGATGATGGGAGGATATAGGATTTTTCTCCCTTTGCATGCACTGCTGTGAATGGGGAATATCAGATGTGTTGAAAGGCCTCAGTGCCTGGATGGATTCATTCGTCTGAAGCAGAATGTGATATGTAGTGGGTGAGTGAAAAGCTTAACAGAGAATGAGGGTGAGGGAAAAAGGGCTGTTTTTCCGAGGAAGGTAGATGAAGGTCAGGGTGAGCCAGACATTTTCAGCTGACTGCAGTCTAAGGTCAGGAAAGTGCTGGAAGGCAATGGGTCACACTGATGGAAAAAGGGGACCTGAACTGGACGGCACCCATGGTATTCAAGATCATTAAGCATTGGCTACTTGCCATTGGAGAGTCAAATATTTAGGTCTTCTAATTTTGTTTCCTGATTTGACTGTCAAGCAGCATCTGTTTTTCAGCCACTGGATGTATCTTGTACTCTTTCTACTTTGGCTTTGATGTACTCTATGGTCCTAAGGTTTTGGGGGATAAGAGAAGACAGCTGTGGCTACAGAGATGGCACGGTGGCAGGGAACCTGATACCCAACATCACTCTGCTCCTAAAGGCAGGAAGTGCTAATGCTGTAGCAATGCTGCAGAGCACGTCACAAGGTGTCTGGTTCTTTCTGTTTCAACCCCACCTCTCAAGCCCACTGGAAAGCTACACACACACACATAGTTGCAGGCAGTCTTCAATGAGACTGTGTGTGAACATATTTGACTCTATTTAAGCTTTGGCCAATATTTCAGTGATATTTCATGAGCAATATCTGCAAATTTTTAAAATGCAATAATGATGATGGATGTTGATCCTTCTGCTTGTTTGTTAAAAATAAGCAGTTTTAAAAGAGGTTTCAAAATTGGACAATAGGGAATTGCTACTATTTAATTTTCCATCACATTTGGAGTCGGTATGTCCATTGTTGCGGTGAGAGATGAAAGAGCTCTCTGGTGGGTGTACTGCAGCGTAGGGATCTTGGCTCTGGTTACAGTAGTTCCTGCTCCATGTGTGTCCTTGCTCTCCACTGTGTGGCACGCTGGACTGGGATCACTCATCATCATCATTGGGTCCTTTAGTTCTCTGAGGCCTGGTTTGCATGAGCGATCCTCCCCCCGATCTCTGGGCCCTTTTCTGTTTGCGTCGCCTGAAAAGACACAGTGGAGTGGAATAACAGGAGAGGGGCTTTATTGGGAAAACTGGGTCAAAGGACCTGGCCTCGTCAGAAATGCCCTTCCTGCTCCATGATCTGTGTGTTTGTGTGTGTGTGTGTTCCGTGAGTCTACAAGGATGTTCCCCCCGTTTTAGTTTGTTTTTGTTAACCCCTCTGCAAAGGTAGCCAAAGGTAGTGGAATGTGTGGCATGTGCGTGGCATGGTTAGACCAATAATCTGCAAAGGTAGTGGAATGTGTGGCATGTGCGTGGCATGGTTAGACCAATAATCTGCCTCCTTCCCTGTGGGCCTCCCTGCTGTGCCAGTGCTTGTTGCCTGGGTGATCATGAGATCACAAGATCATGACTGAAATGAAATCAGAAGGATGCGTGTGTTGTTGTCAATGGCATGTCTGATGTTTACAAGGAACGCCTGGTTGCTTCTGGCCTCCTCTTTGGGGCTGAATTCAGGTACTTTGTGCTCTACTTGTATGCATGGCCCTGACACGGCTTTGGCCAGAGTATTGACAAATAAAATTTGCTGTTATTCCAGGAACCTGGGATTTGTCCGAATGTGCACTCTAGTGGTTCATTTTTTTTTTTTAAATCTGACATGTATTGAAACAAGAACAATGCTAACAATGCTACCGTTTATTTTTGAGAGATGACCAAATAGCATTGCTGCGAGTGTGCCGATTCTTATGATCCTGATTGATGTGGATGGGGAGGGGGTTGTGTTCCCCTTTCATTTGGGTACATTGCATAAACGGTAGGTCAGTGATTGTGTGTTTCTCTGTAAAGTCTGAGCTCACGGTTTGCTCTTCCTGGGACATGAGTAGGAGGCTATTATTAAACATGGTAGACTTTAGCCTCAGACGGCGGGCACTTCTGAAAATAGAGATGGGACACCGCGTCACCTCCACTGGAGCCACGGTAACGCTGCTCGTTGTTTGTTTGTGTTTGTGGTGTGTTTCTTTACGTCCCTGTGGCAGCCACTGATGGCTTAAAAGAGAAAGTCCAGAAGCTTCAGTCACTTTCAGGCCATCTCTTTCTTTCACTTTCTCTCTCTCACTTACTCTCTCTCTGTCCCTCTATCTCTCTCTCTTTACTACTCATCAGGCGGTGTGTGTGTGTGTATGTGTGTGAGAAGGTAACTGTAGTTACTGAATGAGAGAAATGAGGGCGGTGAATGAAGAAGATTAAGTCTCCCAGAGCCAGACACCCGTGGTGAACCCAGCCCAGTGGGTCACGCATTAGAGGCCAGTGGCTCGTGATTCATTTGATCTAGTCCTAGATTAGCGGACAGGAGAATTATGTTGATGATTTGATAGGCATAGAGTCGGTTAGATATGGACAAGGCCAGTGCTAGAGAGGTCGTGTAAGGGGAGAGCAGGAGAATGAGGGGAACTACATGTACAACTCGCTGGGGAATTTCTGAGGCCAAGCCTCAGTCATTTAATCCCAGTTACAAAAACAATATGTCTGCTGAGATTACTTTAACAGCACCTTGTCAGACAAGCAGATAGAAGGTAGGAACACCAGACTAAGAAGGCTCAAACCTAACGACTCAAGTTGAGGGAATAGAAAGAAATCAGGGGCAAGGGCTGGGTTGCTGGCTTCCTGTCTCAAAGTGGCTAAATGCCACTGGAGATGGTTAAAATGTCTACTCTGTCTGCCAAGTCTCCAAAAGGAAACAAAACTGAGAGTTCTCATTTGGGGGGGCCCTCAATGTCTCAGTCCATCATATGAGAGTTTATTGGCTTAAGACAAGGAGGGTTCTAACATGCTTATTATCTCTCCTGGCTCTTCACAGGCAGTTTTTGCACAGAGGCCTACATACCAAAAGTAACTTTCTGCTAACAGTTACCATTCCAAATCCATTGGACGCTTTCTGTTTTCGTCTTCGTCACGCCAGAATCCCAGTCAGGCTTCTGAAGTCACATGATTCACAGCAGAATGTTCCAGAAGCTGACTCGACCCACTTTAACCTCATGGTCTTATAGGGTTTCACAAAAAAACCTGCTCATGTCAAAATCTAGCAGTCTTATTGGAATTACAAGGGGCAGTGTTTCGTGTTATTCTGTGTGTGTCCTCTGAGACTGTTTTCCCAAATGCAGAAGTAAGAAGGAGATTGAGAGATCCAGCATGTGAGCAAGACTATTAAGTAAGTTATTGATTTAAAAAAAAGAAAGTTATTGATCCATCTATGTTCATAGTAACAGCTGATTCTTTGCACAAAGTATGACTAGATTTAATGAATAGGCCTAAGTGAAAGGAGACTGGTTTGACCGCATTGTAAACCATTGTTTATTATAGTCATGACCCAACAGTTCCCCGAGCACAACAGCGTCAGCTCATTCCAAGAGATGAGTACTTGCATGTTTTGGCCTTAATAAACTTGCCCTAAGTCATCTTGTGGGATTGGTTGAATTCACACCCATGTTTTGGTACAAAATAGTCCTCCTCTTATGACTTTGTGAAGTTGTTTTCCTCGGGTTGGAGGTTTGTGTTGTTCCAATGGGTAAATCAAATCAAGGCAAGGCCTTTTTGATATGGAATGGGATAATTCATGGCTGTATATGTCTTGTTATTATAGCAAGCCAGTGAACCGGGCACTCCTGAAAATAAAGATGGGGCACCGCGTCACCTCCACTGGAGCCGTGGTAACGCTGCTCGTTGTTTGTTTGTGTTTGTGGCGTCCTTGTGGCAGCATTACCGTGGCCTCGGGCCTTCCATATTCTCTCGTTTTCCCTTTCTTGCATACATTCATAGTCCCAGCACACAGGAACAATAGCAAGCTCATTTAAAAACAGACAGACCGAGTCTTTGTGTGATTTGTATGTTGCTATTGTGACTACAGGCAGTCCATCTAGGACCAGGAGACAGACCCCAAGCAGTCCTGCATCCATGTACAACTGGTGTTATTGTTCTGGGGCTTGCCAGACAGAGAAAATTCACTCACTTTATTAAGGCAACATTGATTTCCATGTTGCATCCTGGATCCCTGATCCATTTTTAAGCTAAAATTGGATTGGGCTCTTTTTAAATCTATTCTATTTGTTTTTAAATTTGATTGATTTAGATAATTCTACTTATCTTCAAACAAAGTTTAGCCTGTCCTGAAGGTGTCTTTCTTTTAATCCAGTGTGATGGAAAAGTGTGATTTACAATGTTGTAGCTGAAGAACAGCACAGCACTTTGTTTCCAAACACTGGGCTGCTGGCAGTCATCTAGCCTACTTTTGTAAAACAAACAAGTCAGCTTTTGTGGACCTCAAACCACTCAGTCATCTCTCAATATCAAAGTCGGAAAATATTTGCCAAGCTTAGGGAGTTTGCTGTTGACTTTTTGCTGTTTGCTGTTGAACAAAACTGAACTGTCAAAAAGAATTTTGCATGAAACAACAATGCAATAGATTAGTGCAGAAAATGATGGCCAGTGCTGTTGGCAGCTAATCATACCTCAGGACACTACAAATAGCAGCACACAGATATTGATTATATCCAAAATGGCATAGTGCTGTACTGCTTGCTGCATAAGACTGCGTTGCAAGAGTCTATTGTAGTAGGAGAATTTGCATGCTTGTTTGACTTGTGTGTTCACTTTTTCAAAGTGTTTACTGAAATGAAGGCTCTGTTTTATTGTAATATTAGAACCAAAAAGAAATGAGCACCCATTTTCTCTGTGGTGTGCGTGCGTGCATGTGTGTATGTGTATGTGAGTGTGTATAAAATCTTATCAATGGTATACCCCAGGCTTCATAGAAGTATTGTGTAGCAAGTAGTACAATAGTTTGCCTTTTACTATACTATGACTAACTAACTAGGCTTGGTCGTCATGATGTGATGGCTAACTGTATGTTGTCATTTGATGTAACTTCCACATAAAACACAGCACAGAAGACGTGCATTCAATTTACTGTTGCTGACTTTTCAAAAAGAGATGTGAAGTGTAATAAAGAATTGTCTGCCTAAACAGAACTCTCTCTCTGTGTCTGTTTCTACAAAATAAATGCCAGTTTTGAATTCTTGACATGGAGCTGAAAAGTCTTTATGTGTCAGTAAACATCTCACTCAATTTTTATGCCTTTCTTTTTCTCTTTCCAACAGATTCTCGGTTCCTGGAGTGTTCCTTCTTTTTCCCTCCCACAACCCCCCTTTCCTTCTTTTTAGTTTTCATTTTATTTTTTTTGTTGTGTTGGTGACCCAACAAAGCAACCAGTGCCTGAGCACCTCACCTACAGAAGACCGGGTGGGTCTGGCGGAGCTGAGTCAATGAGATGAGGTAGATGCTGTCAGAGCGTTTTGGAAACACGCCATAGTCGCAAAGCACAGACACAGACAAAACCATGAGCACAGCCAAACCCAGTGGCCTTAAGGCCCCCAGCAAAATTGGCAGGCCGACCACCGCTACAGCAGCAAAGACCTCTGCACCCACTGGTAAGTAACTGACTGACAATGCTTGTTATGTTGACACAACCTACAGAGCCTCCCATCACACTCCCACATTGTGTTTGTTTGGGTGTGGGTGTGTCTGTGTCGTATTTGTTTCTTTTTAAATTGCAACAATAACCCCCTATTGCCTTCATGTTGACTAATAGTTTAGGCTACTGCACAAACCTTGCGTGTCCACATTAGGTCTCCATCTCATCTGGCCCATCTAAATGATGACTGCATGAAATTAAATGTCACAGCTAATTAGCTGCCACTGTGTTTATGGCTCCCCCCAGCTTTCCTCTCACTGGATTAGATATAAACAGTTCCTAGATGCACCAGTTTACAAACGCCATGAGCATGGGTTCATAAATGTATGCATGTGTTTGTGTGTAATGCGAAACCACCGCAAAAAGCATTGTTAGCACTGTTATAGGCTGCAGCATGATCATAATTAGCCTTATGCAGTTTCCCTGCTGTCTCCACCACCATATGAGGATAATTAGTGGCGCTGTTCCTTCAGTAATTTGGAAACAGGGTCAAGAAGGTTAGGTACCTTGTGCATGGTGCTTCAATAAGTGTTTGTAACCTCCCACCACCGAGTTGAGATTGCCATGTCACACGTGAGAGTTATGTTGTGCAAATAGTCAACAGCTGTGTTGTGGAAAGTGAACTCCTACATGAAGAAGGGAGCTTTGACAGATGTGTGTTCACAAACGTGTAGAGGTGAGAAAAGGGACAGGGAGTCTCGTGGTCTTCCACACCCATGTAGAACTTCCACTCCCTCTAGAACTCGGAAAATATCTAAGTAAACTGGCCTGCTGTATGACTGGAACATATCTAATATATTTGAAAGAAAGAGAAAAGTGAAAAACAATCTGATTGTTGGTGGTTGTGAATTAGATTGATATTTTTAAACAGCTATTTATGACTCATTATTCTAGGCCTGTGCCATATTATATCCTGTACTGTTAGTGCACACAATGATGGTTTTGCATATGCACAGCCCCGCCTCTCATCAGTTGGAAGCAAAGATCATAATTTAATGACAGTAAATGAAGTCCGTTTCCATTGGGAGTTGACCGAAAAATGAACAGGCAGCCAGTTAGGCCTGATTTATCAAGTGTATTTACTTCAATATGTAGATAGAAATAGACCTTTAAATGTGGTTGGTGTTTTCATTGATGATCTGTATTGTTAGTTACATATGATTTTGGACATATTGCGCAAGCCTATTTGTATGTGTTGGCTTATCAAGTGAAATATTTTCTCTCTCTCTTTCTCGTACAGCAGCTGCCAAGCCTGCAGCAGCATCAGAGGCACAGGATGGGGGAGGCGATGGTGATCAGTTCCAGGTGGGAGACCGCGTGTGGGTGAACGGCAACAAGCCAGGCGTGGTGCAGTTCCTGGGCGAGACGCAGTTCGCACCCGGTCAGTGGGCCGGCATCGTGCTGGACGAGCCCATCGGCAAGAATGATGGCTCAGTGGCAGGCGTGCGCTACTTCCAGTGCGAGGCACTGCGTGGCATCTTCACTCGACCCTCCAAGCTGTCGCGCACCGAGGGCGAAAGCAACGGCACCCAGACCGCACCTCCGTCCCGCGCCACGTCGCCAACGCCATCACAGACTGGAGCTCCAGCCACCACGCCAGCCGCTAAGAAGACCCCTACCGGAGCCTCAACACCAGGGGGAGTGACCACGCCCTCTAACCTGACGCGTGCCAACAGCGAGTCGGTGTCCAACTTGTCGGAGACGGGCTCTGTGAAGAAGGGTGAACGCGAGCTGAAGATTGGGGACCGTGTGTTGGTGAGGCACCCACATTTAAAAATGTGTAAACAAGACATTTACAACAGGCAATCTGCACAGAAAAAATTTAATCGTTCTGTTCTACTGGGTTCATCGGTCTGATATATGCACTAAAGATAGAAAACTTTGAGCCTACAAGTTGCTCTATTATTGTATTCAATCATTGAAGTTAGCTTTGTATTGTGCTGCAATACAATGCAGCCTCTCTTAAGGTTGCAGAGGTAGTTGACACCCAAACACTTGTTTTTAACTCTTCCCCACAGGTTGATAATCATATTGTAAGAAAATGTATTAAGCAGGCAAATGTAGTAAACAGTGGAACAGTGGCAACAAAACAGTGGAAAACAGAAGCTCACTGTCACAGTAGAGGGCTTAAATGGCCTAAACAGCCCAAACTGCTGTGTGTTCAAGAGGGAAGAGGGTAGTGGTGGTTAACACATGCTGCCTTCTAAACCATGTGTGTGCATTTGCACTCCAGATGTCTGCTGAATCGTGTAACGAGAACAAGAGACTTTTGTGAGGCAAGTTTGGCAGATATCTGCGCTGTTTGCATAGCCAACAGCGCCTCCCGTTATCTGTAACTCTGGTGTTAATGAGCGAAGTCTCATCGTTGAGATGATGTCAGGGATGCAATGTTGTTGTTAAGGTCACACATGGGAGTGATGAACTCATTTAGCTCTCGTTGGCGCCTCGGTGTGCTTTGAGCCTTGGGGTTTAGGGGATGCAGCTCCTATAGAGGTCTGGTTAGCTCATCGTGGAGGAGGACACAGGTGAAACCATACAGGAAGCTGAGGCAATGGAGATTTCCCAGCTGCATGTGGAATGCTGGTTGCTCTCGGCACTTAATGTCCACTGCAGGCTGAAATGGATGAGACACACCCCCACTCTCCAACACACACACACACACACACTCTCACTCTTACACCACTGCACACCCTCTGGCCCCATTCTAATCTGTAAATACAGACTGACCTCAGAGTCACAAGATTCATACACACACACACCCACACACACATACACACACACACATACACACACACTCATACACACACTCTCATACATACACATAAAGATCAAGAGCAAGTAAGGCCATCCCTGAGGTCATTGTGTAAACTGATGCCCCCCTTATGCATACAGGAAGTGTGTTAGAGTGTCAGGGAAGTTTGGGATTTCCCCTCCCTGGGGAGACGGGATTGCTGATGCCTTTTTGGCCTGCTTTTATTGTTTGACACCCGCTGTTACAAAAACAGAGTTGGTTCCGACGCAGAGTTTCCTCTCATTCTCTGCGCGGTTCCCATTTTAGACCAGAACTGCTTAAATTCACTCATGAATGTGAGGTATCATTGACCAATAGGCCTTTCCATATGAGACAGAATGCCATGTTTACACATGATACAGAAAGTGTTTTTGCAGAAGGGAAGTTAGACATTTTCTAGTCAGTCATGTCCTTTTTCCAGACACTGAAGCCATTGCCATGCCTTCTCTCAGCTCTTCTTTCATCTTCACATACCAGTTGGCCTGGTTAATGGTTTTATTATACGCTTTTGGCATGGTGTAGCCATACAGTATTAAACTACCTAACTACAGGAACTCCAGAGTCCATAGTAAGTGGACTTTTTTTGGGGGGGGGTCCACAATTGTACAAAATTTTAAGAGAATACTATAATTGCTATAAATGTTTTGTCACACTCCATAATGTGGAATTGGCCATTACTATTGTCCGTAGGTGGGGGGGACCAAAGCTGGGGTGGTGCGGTTCCTGGGTGAGACAGACTTTGCCAAGGGGGAGTGGTGCGGAGTGGAGCTGGATGAGCCCCTGGGGAAGAACGATGGAGCTGTGGCTGGGACCAGGTAAACAAGCAGACTCTCACTCTCACCGTTAGGAGTGTCACAGGCCAAGAGGAGCGGATGAGTTAATAAGGAATGACAACTGTCAATAACATAACCGTAAAAGTCTGGCTGGCTAAGCTTGTTATGGTAACAGTAGCACACTGTGTATCTTAAATCAAAATTCTTTGGTTACTTGAGATACTTGTCCCCAGATGTAGAGTCACAGTTTATAATGTTAGGTAAACAGTCACTGGTCACTCAGCACAGCACCTATTGAGGCTGTTAAGGATACTGCTGTTGATGTAATATTTTGTGGTGCGATTCACAGAGCTGTGCTCTGCAGTAAGCAACTTTAACCTCCTGTTACAGTAAAGGAAAGCTAAAGAACATACTGTACTAGTCTACAATGCAGATTGCCTTGAAAGGATAAAAAAATTACCTTCATGACATCATCTGGCATGGCAGCTCTTTATCACTTCACATTTTCACAACAAAATAATGGTAACCATGGCAACTAGGCCAAAGGCCCTCTCGCTTCCTTACTAGTTTTAGTGAAGTGGGAGATGTATTTGTTTGATTAATGTATGTAAGACTATGTGCCCCAGCATGCTCTCAAATGGTTCTTTTAAATGATTTTCCTGATTATTTCAATTACATATGTACATATGTTTGTGTGTGTGTGTGTAATTGTGTGTAAGTGTAAGCGTGTGATTTCATAGATTTGCAGGATGATTGCTTAAAAATCCCTCCATAGAAAACATACGCTTCACATGTGAGAAAATGTAGCAAATGTTGTGTCCTCAACCTGCCCAATACCATGGCTTTTGACATCCAGGTACTTCCAGTGCCAGCCCAAGTATGGACTGTTTGCACCTGTGCACAAGGTGACCCGCATCGGCTTCCCGTCCACCACACCAGCCAAGGCCAAGACCACGGCAGTGCGGAAGGTAGTCACCACGCCTGCGGGCCTCAAGCGCAGCCCCAGCGCTTCCTCCATCAGCTCCATGAGCTCTGTGGCCTCATCCGTCAGCGGCAAGCCCAGCCGAACTGGCCTGGTGAGAAATGAATTCCCAGGCACACACATACACACATGTGCACACAAACTTTTGCAGTGTTTGCAAAGGACTGGTCTGAAATGCATGCAAGCATGCACACACTAAAACATAAAGGTGCTATACTCGGCCACATATATTTTAATCTTCTATCTGTGGTTAACCAGTAGACAAACACATACACAAATAAGGCCTATGCTCTGCTCTCACACTCTCTGTATGTCCTTAGGGCCTTAGCAGCTTCTCCTGTACACACACTGTTACCTACTGCTGCTGTAGCTTTTCACATCGCTAAGCTTATTGCAGGCTTTAGGAAACACACACTCTGACACATACACGCTTACAAACCACCAGCATCATGAATGCAGTTACTAATCCCCTCAAACAGGTTTTCTGGGATTTTTGTGCCAACACAAGCCCACATAGACTACCCATCAACTAACTTTTTCTGGTAATCCAAGATCAGACCTCTAGTTAAAATGGTAGCTTTGTTCTACCTCCCTCTCTGCTGTTTGAAGCTTATGGTAATGCTCCACTGGTTTGAAATATGTTTCTAATGGATTAACTCGATTGCTTTTTACTTTGTGTGAGTCGACTATAGTGGGTAGCCTGCTCAAACATACAAAGAATAGGAACAATGAGGGGCTTAAACACAAAATAGTTGAAGTTAAATGAGGAGATGAGATTCATTGATTGATTAATTAATTCATTACACTAATAATGGCTGAGTGGTTAATTAAAACTTGTTTCCTTTTTCTTTTTTCTATCTCTTTATGTTCTGTAGCTGACAGAAACGTCGTCGCGGTACTCGCGTAAGATCTCGGGCACAACGGCACTGCAGGAGGCCCTGAAAGAGAAGCAGCAGCACATTGAGCAGCTCCTGGCAGAGAGAGACCTGGAGCGGGCAGAGGTCGCCAAGGCCACCAGCCATGTGGGCGAGGTGGAGCAGGAGCTCTCGCTGCTCAGAGAAGGCCAAGAGCAGGTGGGTCAGCAGACACCCCGAACACAATGTGACATGATGTGTCCATATGGAAACAAACACCATTCCAAGTCAGCATAAGTGGCTGCATGTATCACCATTGTCAGTGTGTGTGTGTGTGTATATATATATATATATATATATATAAAATCAGGAAAGCTTGTGATATGCACATCTATAAGTACTGCAATTTCAGCTACAGTATGTTTCAGTTATATTACTTCAGTTATATTACTCCCAAATTATGTCAGAACTGTTTATATGTATTATATAAAAGACTGCAAAGCCAAACCAGTGACCCTAATCTTGTCTACAGTATGTCATGGAAATGGAGGCCAAGATGGATCACCTGCGTACATTGGTGGAGGCAGCTGACAAAGACAAGGTGGAGCTGCTGAATCAGCTGGAGGAGGAGAAGAGGTAAAAGAGAGAGCAGAAGAGGTAGAGAGAGAGAGACAGAGAAAGAGTGGAGATTGCCTGAAAATGAAACAGAGAAGAGCATATAGCCCAGATATCAATGTCATCTCATATCTGCAACTTGTCTTACTTTTGTCAATGTTATTGAAATAGTTATTCACTTACTTGAGATGATCAGATTTATAGAGTATTTTTGAACTGCTGACTGGAGAATTGGCTAATTTGGTATGTTTTGTATGTGTGATCAAGAAGTGAAGTAGTTTTTTTCTCTAAAAAAATAGGAAGGTGGAGGACCTGCAGTTTCGTGTGGAAGAAGCCTGCATTACCAAAGGAGACCTGGAGGTAAATGTTTAACGGATGAAACAAGCAAATACATCCATAAAAATAATTTAGATCTAAAAAGTGAGACACCTTTTTGGACTTACAAGGAGTGTGATTTTTAGCGGTAGTGGATGACATTTTGGGTTGCTCAGAGTGAGTTTCCAAGCCAACTGAGGTTGACGCACTGACCTAATTAGAATTCTGAGGTGCTGTGGAGCTGGACAGGAAAGCCCCCTTTTTGTGCTTACTCTTTACAAACTGACCTTATCAACACTTCAAAGCCAGGCGCACAGTAACGCTGCTGATACTTAATGATACATAATGCTCATTTTGCTGATGAGGAACAGAAACAGCCTTCAGAGACTCATCAAGGCAGAGAACAGACCCTAAGTAGGTTTCCGACCTCGATCCATTCCCACTCTTGTCAGACCACATGCAGATTAACCTTTTTTTTCTTTGCTAAGGGAAAGAGACTCATCTCAGAGCAAAGGACTTGTAGTGAGGGCAGCCTCTTTGTCCTTGTCTCTTATCCCCAACTCAGACTCGGAGCCCCACTCCTGTGTGTGTGTGTGTGTGTGTGTGTGTGTGTGTGTGTGTGTGTGTGTGTGTGTGTGTGTGTGTGTGTGTGTGTGTGTGTGTGTGTGTGTGTGTGTGTGTGTGTGTGTGTGTGTGTGTGTGTGTGTGTGTGTGTGTGTGTGTGTGTGTGTGAGAGGGAATGAGTGAGTGAGTGAGAGCTGTCCCTGCCCTCTCCAATCCCCTTGAGGCTTCACTGCAGCCAACAGCCCTGCTGATTTATGCAGGTTTATCTGCAGTCTGTCTGCATCAAATGACCATAACAAGGCTCTTGCATACGCATGAGAGTGTTTGAGCAAGGGAACATTGGGCTATTGACCATCGAACACAGTTAGATCTCTACCTTATTATTATACATGCAGGACACAATGATTCAAGGTTTGTCCCCGATCTGTTGGATTGAAAGAAAGGTCAGGGCTAAAGGGGTGGCTTTCTCAGCCTGGGCGGACTAAATTACTGACCTTTCAGGATTAAAGGTGTAATCAGCATACATGTCAATAGTTGTTTATTGATCTACACCCTCTTTAAGATATTTCAGGCCAAGTAATGCAAATCAGCTTCCTGCTGAAGCCTTTGTTAAAAGTATGCAGACATTCTTTTAAAAATGTTGTTGGACTTGGGGTAGACATTTAGCTCATTCATTTGTAGTTTTCATGGCCATGAAGAAGATTGGCTTTCAAAATGTCCTGTTTTAAAAAAAACAAAACAAAAAAATCAGGGGTCAGCTTTCTTTTTCTCTTACTAAACTGAGCAAACTCATCACTCACTCTATGATTTATTGTATAATGTCTGTGTGTGTTTGCATGTTGTGGCTTTCAAAAATTAAAAAAAAAAAAAACAAGAAAAAAGAATTTAGCCGATCACTATTTAACTACTGCACACAAGTGAATGATTGCAATGCCATATCATAACCTGCTTCATAACCCTTCAGAAAACAGAGACTTGATTGGACCTCTTAATTGCATTTCTTCTCTCTCCCTGTCTTCCATGTGTCAGAGCATGATCATGTCCCCTTTTATACATCCTCACACATCCTTACACCCACATATCTCTTTCTTGGTTCATTCTCAGCACTAGGACAGTAAGTGCTCATACCCTCTCTGTATCGATCACACCTCAGAGCTTTGGGCAGTGTAGTAACTCTGGGGAGCAAGGGGAGTAATTGGGGAGCAAGTATTATTCCCCAATAGGGCCATGTGCAGATCATGCCCAGAGGTTTGACCTTACCCTTGTGTTCTGTATATGGTTCTGTATATTACAATATAATAACAGTCTGTAAGTGTATCAGGATGGTATTAAACAGTTAACCACACTAGGCATGCCAGAAAGAGAGAGAGATTGAGGGAGAGAGAGGGGATATTTTTAGCGGGGGATATGTTAACAGAGCCAGTTTTTCCAAGCAGATTTTCCTTTGCGGTGTCCTCCTAACTCTCTCTCTCTCTGATAATGAGGTCAAAGTGTGAGTTTTTTCCTTCCATTTTGCATCTCACACTTATGCTGTGAATCATTATTCACTCACCCACATTCCAGTACTCACTCACCCAGCTCATTCATTTCCTCAGACCGCACAACCACACACTCGTTCTGTTCTCGTTTCCTCTCCTTTTCTCTTGCATCTTTGAGCATGGCCTCATGGGCACAGTAATACCATAATATCATCAGCATATACACATTTCTCTCCATCAGCCCCCCTTCCCTCCTCCTTCTCCAACACACACACACACACACACACACACTCGTATCCATCCCAATAGGTCCGCTGCATGATCCAAACTCCTGTTTACTTCCTATGTCCAGTCTCTCCCTATCCACTCACACATTACATGACCTTGCCCTGTCCTCCCCTCCCCCACTCCCACCACCTCACACCAACAACAAAACCCTCCACCTCCCCACCCCCCCTGTCCCTGTGCATTGGGCTGGCATGTGATGGTGGCACTGGTTTGTGTTCTCTTCCTCTCCCCCTTCTTGTTACTAACAGACGCAGACCAGGCTGGAGCATGCCCTTCTTAAGGAGCTAGAGCAGAGTCTGCTCTTTGAAAAGGCCAAAGCTGACAAACTCCAGAGGGAGTTAGAAGACTCTAGGGTAATGGACCTCCACCCTTGACAGAAAGGGGACAAGGGGTGGGGGGTGCAGGGCGGGACTGTTTTGGGGGGTGGGGAGGGCGACGTTGCTGTTAGTAGTTGGGAGGGGTTGGGTGTGAGGCTTTTGGGGGATGAATCAGGGCTTTGTATACGATGCACCAGAAAATGGGAGCACTGGATCTGCAACACACGGATTTGGCTTGTGGCAGGGCAGTTGCCACTGCACCTCAGAGTGATGCATCAAGAGGTAACGCCCTAAAGCTATGTGGGTTGTGCTTCTACTAAAAATGCTCTGCAGCTACTGTATCAGTGCATATAAAATATAGTAACCCAGACAGCTGCATTAGTGGTAGGCTTTTTAGCCTTACTGCTCTGCTTCTTTGGTAGACATGGCGCAGGAATCTGTTGGTTATTAACATTACCATGTTATTAGATCAAATACAGCTTAATGGTTTCCACAAAATTTCTTCATATGCATTGTCTGCAGCTAGACACATGCCCTTCATCTTAATCAATGATTAACTATAGCCTGAAATCTTATGCTTGTTAGGTCCACAGGCCATTTCAGGGCAGAGTTCCAAACAGGTCATTCCAAATGGGGCAGTGGATAAGGGTGAAGTCAGTCAGTTTTTGTTTCAGTTTCTACTGACCAACAGACGTAAAAAAACAGACCCATTCTCTCTCTGCACATTCTCTATACACCTTGCATTCCTTCTGCATCTTGCCAAACGGTGGCCATCCAGGTGTCAGCCCAGCATCTGTCAGTTGTCTGTCTGGTGTTGCCCCTGCTACTGATAGTAATGTCTGCTTTATCCCAACCCCAACCCAGTTCCATCAGTTTTAGGTCTGCGGATAAGTTCCTTCACTTGTGTCTTTGTATGTGCCCTTTGTAATTTCATATCCAACCATAAGGAGGCAGTGTAAGTATCATTTTACCTGTGCATTTTTAAAGACCCGCTCCAGTAATTTTTATATTTATAGTATTTCAGTTGTTATACATTTATAGTATTTCAGCATCAATTGGTCAGCATTATCAGCTGGTGTGGGTTTTTAAATTCTTATTTTATAGAATAGGGCCTGTTAGGATTTCACTCTAGCCCTGAAATGGCCCTGTAGGACATAGATTATGCCCCAATCCCATCCCCCATCTAGATAAGTAGAAGACACACACCCACACACTGGACAGCTCTCCTCCACATTTACATTGTAATACAGTCTTTCCTGTACAATTCATGTTCACATGCATTTACTTACAGATATAGCAAGCTAATAAAGTGTGTTTATGAGCACAATCACACACACACACACACTTGTCACGGCAGAGCCTGTGTGTGTGTGTGGAGTGGTGTGAGCCTGTGTGCTGTGACTCCTCCCCAGGTGGCCACTGTGTCTGAGCGGTCCCGGATTATGGAGCTGGAGAGGGACCTTGCTCTACGGGACAAGGAGGTCGCTGCCCTGCGTCAGCACATGGAGTCCGCCTCAGGTGAGGGCAGCTCAGGTGTCGACCCCGCTGCTGGGGTGCTTCAGGAGGAAGTGGCCACTCTCCGTGCCCAGCTGTCCTCCCAGGGTGCTGGGCACAAGGCGGAGCTGCAGGATATGCGCGAGCGTCTTGAGGCGGCAGAGCGGGCGCACGGCGAGGCTTTGGCCCAGCTGCAGGCCTCCTCTGGACGGCTGAGCAAGGACAACGAGCAGCTCCGTGCCCGGCTGGCGCAGGCCGAACAGGAAAATGCCGATGTCATCGAGCTGTGGCGCTCCAAGCTCGCCTCGGCTATGGCCTCACACCAGCAGGCCATGGAGGAGCTGCGGACCACCTCGGAAAAGGGGGCTGGTGGAGCGCAGGCAGTGGAGCTGGTGGAGCTGCGAGGGGCCTTGGAGAGGCTGAAGGTGGAGCATAAGCTGGCGCTTGAGGAGGCCGGAGCACAGCGAAAGGCAGAGGCAACTGCACATGCCCAGGAGGCGGAGGAATTAAAGGCACGGCTGCTGAGCCTGACGGAGGAGAAGGAGCGCCTGGAGGAGTCGCTGCGCACCAATGTGGAGAACGCCGAGGAGCAGCACCTGGTGGAGATGGAGGAGGTGTTGGGCAAGCTGCACACGGCCGAGCTCAGGGTAAAGGAGCTGGAGGAGGAGAGGGCTCAGCTAGGGCAGCAGGCAGACGGGAAGGCTAAGGAGGCCCAGGAGCTGGCAGCCTCGCTCGAGTCACTCCGCTCCCAGCAGACACAAGGTAACCAGGACATGCAGGGCCTCAGAGCCCAACTGGAGGAAGCCGAGGGGAAAGCTCGCTCTCAGGAGGGCAAGGTGCGTGCTCCCTGTCCTTCAGTTCATTCCCTTCAGTCATGTCTGTTACACTTTAATTTGCTCTTCACCATTTCTTTTCCACATCATAGCCCTGAACAACATGAAGTCAAAATCCAAATGTTTTTGAATGATCCTAGTCATACATTTTATCCTTTCATCTTTGGAGGAGCACCCTCAAGCAAAAAGTGCTCTTTCCCTGTCTTTATTTATTTTTATTTTAATTCGCCATGTGTTCTCCCTCCCCTCCTCTACCTGCATGTTCATCATGCTCCCCCTCCTCATCACCCACCATTGGGCCTGACCCCAGTTGGGTGAGCTAAGTTCGCAGCTGGAGGGCCGGCAGCAGGAGCTGGTGAGTCTGCAGCAGAACCTGGCCTCCCTACAACAGGAGAAGGGCTCTCTGGAGAAGGAGCTCAGCAGTTTGGTGAGTAGCAGGCAGTCGGGGCAAGGAAGCTGGAAGGCAGACAGAGTTGCAAGGATGCTGTGGCCTCTGAAGGTCTCATCGATTTTGAATCATCTGTGCCTTTGATGGGATTAAAAGGGCCGCTAGATGTAACTGTCCTTTTTGACCTGCGGAACCCAGAGACCTAAAGACTTATTCCAGCTATAATGAAAGCTTGCCAGGGAATGACTTAAGCACAGGTTACTGGCCTAATGACACTAAATCTGCATGTGTGCGACATTTCTGTGCTTTTCCCCATTTTTTCCTTTTCTTTATTGCTGTTTTCTTTTCAGAAACAAAAGCTTGTGGACACTTCTGGTGACCAGGCTAAATCCGCACAAACTATGCAAGGTATGTTGCATAGACGTTTAGGGACAAATCGCCCCATAAGAACTTGAGTAAAGAGTATGTCTTATTAACATAAAATCTCTCTCATGATTTGATGATTGATGTGTCTTTTCAGAGTTACAGGAGAAGCTGAGTAGTAAAGAGGAATTGTGCACATCTCTCTCCTCTGAGTCTGAAGCACTTAAGTCCCAAGTTGCTGGTTAGTGTTCTACGTTTCCTTTCAAGCTCAATTAGGAGTGAACAAATGAATGAAAGTGCCCATTTAGATTTAGATTAGGCTTGTGTTTAATATATTGGAATAAATACTTCTCCTTGTTTACACAATAGGTTTTGAGAGGAAGCTGAAGGCTAGTGAGGAGAAGCTGGATCAGCTGAACAAGGACAAGGCGAAACTGGAGAATGACATCAGCGAAATGATAAAATCATCTGGGGACAGTTCTGTTCAACTGACAAAGATGAATGAAGATCTCAATCAGAAGAAGAGGTAGGTTTGCAGAACCAGATGTGTAGGCCTGCACATACCTTTCCCTTTCAACTCTAATTCCCTCACTCAACTGTTGTCTGCATTTCATTAATAATCTTTCTTTTTATGTGGTGTTTGTCTTGTAACCTCCAAATGCAGAATGTGCTGATGTGCTTTACTCTGATTACCCAGTACCCAGATTACCAAGTGTATTTTTATACCAACAGTTCTGACTCCTCTTCTTTGATCCCCTCATCTGACAGGCGACTAGAGGAGCTGCAGACCCAGCTGGAAGAGCAGAGAGAACGAGTGGCCAGGTCTGAGGAGAGCAGGCGACAAGAGCAGACCAGAGCAGAGCAGGAGCTTGCTGACACAAAGGAGAAGCTCCAGGGGGAGGTGGCCAGTCTTCAGGAGAAAATCACCCAGTTGGTGAGATGATGGAATACAGAACACTACTTGGAGAACATGAAAAATTAAATTGTACCAGACTGTATTGTAGATACAGGCTGTGTTTGTAGATTGTTGTTAAGTGAACATTGAAAGGCAGTTCCAAAATATTTAAATTAAATTGCCTAAAATTCTTGATGAATAAAAAACAGAGGACATGTGTGCTGATAGCAGCTTACTCTGTGTTCTCTGTCTTTTTTCTTCTCAGGAGAAGAATGTGCAGGAAGCCCAATCTAAGGCCCAGGAGGCTAAGAACTCTGGCGACCAGGCTCTTACTAAAGCCTCTGAGCTCCATGCTAAAGAACTGGATGAGCTTCGTGCTCAGGCTGAGGTCCTGAAGAAGGACCTTAGCATCTCTGCAGACAAGAGCAAACAGCTGGAGAAGCAAGTGGAGGAGCTGCTAGTCTACAAGGAACAGGCACAGGTAAGTGGCATTCTGTTTTTAACCTAGCAATTGTAGTGTGTACAAGTTATATTGATTTGTAAAAAGTGTGAAGAACGTAGACCCTCTGCAACATGATATGAGACTGAAAGCAGGCAATACTTATAATATTATAATAATTATAATAATTGGTTTCTTCTTGTGCTTTGAAATGTTGAAATGTCAGTGTTTGTAAAAGTCATGCTCACATGAAATGCATACATGAAGATAACACAGGCACATGTCATTTGAAGTAACAAATTGACCACTGTGCTATTGTTTGAATCATCATAAACAGTTTGATTCATTCAACATTCATGTAGATGATATTTTCATGTCCATTCAAACTCATAACCTCTTTTTTGATTTTTCCCCCGTAGTCTTGTAAATGGCAGGTGTACACCAATTTGTTTTTAAAAGCCAATGAGTAGACATCAGGAATTGTATTGGAATTTTGTAGCAAACCGTTGGAGGTGGTGTTTTCAACATCAGTCTTGTTTTTTTCTGAGAGCTGTCACTGGAAGTAACTGTTTAAAGGCGCTACAAGCTTAGCTATATCTGCTTCTGTTGCTCAGCAGCCAAATTTCCAAAGTCTTTGTTGGTGTACCCCTTCTTGTCTCATTTTCATTTCTTAAGCCAAAAAGGTTGATTGCCCTGCCATTCTCTCACAGCTTTTTTGCTTGCAAACCCTATCTATTGGTGGTGTGTTTTGGAGTTTTTTTTGTTTGTTTGTTTTTTTTTTGCTTGAATTGAGTTTTTTTTTATTCACATAACCTTTCCCCCTACTCTCCCCTCCCCTTCCCTTCTCTACCCCTTGTTTTTTCACTTCATTTTCTCCAGTCTCTCAATACTGATTTGACCTCCTCCAGGCAGGAGGGTGAACAGCTCTCTGCAGAGATTGTGACTATGAAGGCTGCATCTGAGCGCCTCATCGAGGAGATTAAAGATTTGCAGGCTGAAAGAGAAACCATAAAGAAACAGCTGTCTGACTCCTTGGAGAAAGTCTCCTCCTTGGAGGTGTCTCACAAACAGCTGACTGCAAAGTATGATGATCTAAACATGCTCAAAGAAAAGCTTCTCAAAGAAAATAATGATCTGCTGACTGGCAAAACCTCCCTGGACAAGGAGAAGTTGTCGATCACTTCAGAAAAAGAGCAGCTCTCGCAACAGCTCAAAGAGGTTAGCATCACCTTGGAAAAGATAAAGGATGAGAATGCTGGTCTTAAGGACTTGGAGGTGAAGCATCTGGCAGAAATCACAGAACTCCAGAAGATAAATACTGAAAAGCAAGATTTTCTTCTGAAATACCAGGAGGAAATGAAACAGCAGGATGCCAACAAGAAGCAGCTGTCCAGTGATCTTCAGAAAGCCTGTAGTGACAAGGATAAGCTTAAAGGCGAGCTTGCTAAAAGTCATGAAGAGTTGAAATCATTAAAGGACAATTTAGAAGAGGAACAACACAAATATGGGAGAGAAAAGAAGGCCCTAGATGCCAAGAATGCAGAATTTCAGTCCATGATTCAGTCCCTTACATCTGAAAAGGAAGACCTTTGTGCCAACAATAAACGGTTGCAGGTTGAAAAGGAGAACCTGGATAAAGAGAACAATAGAATATCCACACAGCTGAAGGCTGCTTTGCTAGAGAAAGAGACCCTTGCTTCTGACAAAGTAGAGCTTGAAAATAAATTGAACACTACAAACAAGGACCTCGAGAAAGTCATAGGTGACATTAAAGAGTTGGAAGCCTCCAAGAACAGCTTAACTAAAATGCTAGAGGAAATCAAGATGAGCAGCGAGGTAACAGACTCTGAGAAACTGAAGATATTGCAGGAAAAGGAAGACTTGCTTTCCACATGGAGAAAGGTGTGCTCTGAAAAAGAGCAGCTTGCAAAAGAGAAACTGGAACTTACAGAGAGGTTACGCCAAACAGCAGATGAGGTCAAAGCTGCAAAGGAGAAGATCCAACAAGATACAACTGCCTTCTCTCAAGAAAAAGATACTCTTTGTGTGAAGCTTTCTGAAATGGAGAAGTCTCTAGAGTCCCTTCAGAAGGAGAAGACCAGCTTAGAATCAGCCTTGGGGAGGCAGAAGACTGAAAAGGAGCATTTGAAAAAGGAGAAAGAAGAATTACTGGAGAAGCATGAAAGGGAAGCCTCTGAGAAGTCATCCATTGCTGCCGAGAGAAATCAACTTTCGGAAGAACTAAATAAAACAAAGGATCATCTCGAGAGTTTGTCCAAGGAGTGTGCTGACTTGGCCAAGGAAAATACAAGTTTTATTGCTGAATTGGAGGACACTAAACAAAAGAAACAAGAGGTTGAAGGTCAGAAAACTATTTTAGTTAAAGATAAGGCAAACTTGGAAGCGCAATTGCAGAAACTTAGCACAGAGATGGATTCTCTTAAGAAAGCCAAATCACAGCTAACCGATGAGCTTAGTAAAGAGAAGGATAACAAAAAAGACTTGCAAGAAGAACATGGCCATCAGAGGGAGGCTCTGTCAAAAGAACGGGATATTCTTCTTTCAGAGAAAGCAGATCTTATTAAGACTCTAGAGCAGCTTCAGATAGACAGAGAGGGCCTGAATCAACAAGTTCAAGAAATCTCATCTGAAAAGACGTCTCTTTCAGAATCAAAATGCCTTCTTGAGGCACAGCAGCAGACCTTAACCAAAGAAAAGAATGAACTCTCTGCTATCAAGAGTGACCTTGACAAAAAAGTTGAGCAGCTTGAGAAACAATTAACCAATTTATCTCAAGAGAAAAATACCCTTCTGGAGTCAGAATCTAAACTCAAGGTTGAAATATCCTCTTCTCAGGCAGAATTTAAAGCCCTTACAACAGAAAAACTGAATCTAATCAGTGAGCTAGAAAAGCTTAAACTCTCTCATGAAAAGTTGCTCTCTGAGAAGCAGAGTTTGCAGGATGAAAAGGCAGAAGTTGAGTCAAAAGTACAGGAACTTTCCCAACAAGCTATGTCTGGTGCTCAGACTGTGGATGATATGTCTGCCAACCTCAAGAAGGCCATAGAAGAGAAAAGGGCTTTGGCTAAAGAGGTGAAAAATCTTAAAGCGCAGCAAAAACAGAGCGATCAGGTAAGGTCAGACATGGCAGTAGAGAAAGAACTCCTCTCAGGTAAATTGGAAGATCTTCAAAGAGAGGCCACTGCCCTGTCTAAGGAAAGAGCTGATCTCCAGTCTTCACGTGCCAGCCTAGAAAAGGAAGTCTTGTCCCTCCGTCAGACTCAGGCAACTAGTGAGAAGGAACGCTCAGAGCTTTTAGGTAGGTTGGAAGACCTTAAAACCTTAAATTCCCAGTTTGAGACAGACACACAGAGCCTTCGTGCCTCCATGGCCGTGTTGGAACAGAAACAGCGAGCATCTTCAGAGGAGGCCACTTCATCATCCAAAGCCCAGGCTGAGATGTCATCCACACTTGCCAAGGTGCAGATGGAGAAGGAGCTCTTGCTCAAAGAAAAGGAGGAGGCCAACCACAAACTTGCTCAGCTTGAGGCACAGTGCAAAAACACACTTGCAAAGCAGCTTGAGGTACTTCACTAATGGCAACCAATCACCCAACTAACCAACACTGCAACTGCTTGGTTCATGTGGCACCTATAACTGCATGCTAACACTCTGCCTTGGCTTTATCACTAATTTTAACCTCTAATCCTGTTAATTTCTTCCATTGAACTAACAAAAAGCACTAACCTTGCTCCTAGTCAGTCCAGCATTAGATTCCTGTGGGCTCAGAATGTAATCTGTTCCATTGTGATATACTACCATCACAGAAATATCACAAAGGGTGACATTTACATGGATATTGAAGTTAAGGGGTGTAGTTCTTTTGAAAACCATTGTGGATTGCAATATGGAACTCAGATCTTTTACTTTGAACATACTATGAAGAATCTAGTTTTAAAACCCTCTTAGAGCAGACTCCAGAGTTCAGCTTGATTTCCATGTAATGCCAGATTCAGTTTACTGTTCATAACCATTCTTAGGCCACAGGATCCAGCTTGTTAGAGTTCATAGTTAGCTACCCAACAAGTAATACAGAAGAATCAAGGTGTCGAATGGAAACACATACAGGCCTGGTTTTCAGTAATCATAATGAGTAATTATTTGCAAGAAGTAATTGAAAAATCCCTACAATTGGCTGAAGCATGTAAGTAATATTGCATGACTAAAGTAATATTGCATAAATTGAAATATGGCCAGCAAACCCTCTTGAACAAGACCTGAGAAAGGCTTTGCCATGAGATGCGATGCAAAGAATCCTGTCTAGTCAAGATCATGTTTCCACTCGTTGCTGATTAACCAGACAAGGTATAAAACCTTGTTTCTAACATGAAGATGAATTTATCAATTTAACATATAAACTTAATCTCCAATTGCAGTCCTCCGATGTTGGGTTCCATATTGCCCAAGGCGACCTCACTGTTGCATTTATACTTTAGCCTGGGAACCAATTGGTTCCAGGATTTTTGCCGTACTGGTAATGAGCTTATAAGCAGTTGTGATTAGTTCCTGAAGTTGTTGGCATCTGGGCTTTTATCTAGGCTATTGATCTTTATCATGATGACTACATGAAAGAGATTGCTATTTTAGGCTTTTCTGTTGAACACTAGAGGGTGTGTTGTGTAGTTTACACATGAATCAGTTTTAAAACTGTGGAAACAAGTCTTCAGAGAATGTCCCTCCATCTCATGAACTAAATGTATTTATACTCATCACTCACTTTAATTGTTCATTGTCATTTTCCAGAAATGATCATTCGTCATCATTTTTTAGAACCCATGTAATTCATTATAGAGCCTTGAAAGGTTCTGTCCGTGTTAAACCTTTCTCAGATCTTGCGATGTAGATTTGGATGGCAAGATAATTTGGGTAGCATGTATCAGTAATCCAATGTACTGTGTACAACTATATTGTAATTAAAAAATGAATAGATATGTATGACAATTTACCAAAGCCTGCGGCACCTGAAGGTACCTTTTTAAACACCCAAATCCCAGACCAGGACCCACGTCACACCAAAGTTCACTGTGCTGTGGCTTGTGTTCTGAGGGCCAGGCTTGAGCCTGCCTTGAGTCCAGGTTCTAAAGCATGCATTCTGAGGTGACTGTGTTTGGCCCCTGGTGCCTAGGCTGCAGAGAGTGCTGGGCAGACAGCCGAGGCACTGGAGAGGCTCACCCAGGAGAAGAGCCGTCTGCAGCAGGAGAAGAGCGAGGCCCAGACGCTGGTGGAGGAGCTCAAGGCCTCCCAGCAGAGGCTACAAAGTCAGGTGAGTGGAGGCAGAGGGAGCTCCTAGGGTCTTTTACCTCATGCATAGATATTAAGACGGTAGTCTTTTTTTTCAGTTTCTGTATGATGTGGAGAAATGCTTGTAAGTAGACAAACACATTAATTGCATATTGACACATTTGTGTTATTGAGGAGAGGAGAAGATTCAACGCAAAACTAGAACATGAATACAGTATGAGAATTATAATTTGTTTGAAGGGCACAAAAGCTAGATTATCCACTCACCAAAAGAGCTGTGGCATGCCGTCTACTCAGTCACTGTTTTGTTAACTCAGGCCCAAAAAAGTGTCAGGGTGATAATGGTGATTATGACGGTGACAAGGAAAGGGGCGGGAGGAGGAGGAGGAGGATGCTAGAGTTGAAGAAGAAACTGGAGAAGAGAAGTTTTACGTAATCCACCAGCATCTTAAACTTAGCAAGTGACTCTAAGCTTGCACTCTCGAAAGGACAAGGCATGCAGCACTCTCTCCTGCGTTGATGGTGGCTCGTCTATTATTAATAGATTTATTTGTGTGTGAGCTGAGGGACCAGAAGGAGAGGTAGAACTGGGGAACCATTTGGATCTACAGAGGTGGGAACACTGAAGGTAGTTTTAGACATGCAGGTGTGGTGTTATAGAGACATACTGATGCCTCAGCAGAAATGCTATAGCCTCAGCTCCTCCTGTGCTCAGGTATGGTCGTGTGTGTGTGTGTGTGTGTGTGTGCGTGTGCGTGCGTGCGTGCGTGTGTGTGTTGCAAGTATGTACCTTTGATCACTGACTAGATGTCTAGACTGTTACTGAGATGGTTGACATAAATGTGGTGACGGCTTTCATAAATGGGCATTTTGATGGTGACCCAAATATAGATCAAGTGGAGAGCTGTGACCAGAGTGATGGTGATCTGCTCTTTTAAGACAGTGACTTTGGTGTATACAGCTGTTTTTTAGGTAGTGTACAGCAGAGGCTGTGACAGAAGAGGGGTAATATTGGTTATTGTTGTTTATGATATGGGAATATATGCAGGTCATCATCCCTTCTCACACAGTGTAACTTCACATCATAACTAAAATGTCTTAGGTGAAACTGGAGACAACATTTATTGCAAGGGATTTTTATATTATGATATGAGGTGTGCAGTTAGATAGCATCAGATTATTAAATTTGCTTGGCCATAACCAAATAACCCATACTTAAATGTAGATGTAAAGAGAGAATGGAGGATTCTTCTGATTCATAGCCATTCAGTATACTTATGAGACAGTATGCTTAAAAAGACATACGTGGTTCAATCTTCTACTACATAAAACTGTTCTCTGTTAGTGAGTCTTAAGTGATGTCACTAGGAAGCCAGTTAATTTCACCTCTTCTAATGATTGAAATCAGACACAGTCTCAGTACTTGTGTGAGTCATTGTTGTCATTGTTGTGAGCCATAATCAACTTCCCTTCCTGGTTCAAGTCTTTGGCCAGCTGCAGTAATCAAAACTTATGGCTCACTTTTTTTTAGTCATCCACCACTGATTGTTTTAATGGGCACATGAACATAAGAGAGTCGTAATGTGTGGTCATTGTGATTTATGGTATGCCACAACATTAGCAGAAACAATTAAATGTATAACACTCTCCCATGAAGTCATCTTTGAAATTCAGTGCGTGTGGCAGACATCATGAATATTTTGGCTTTGTTGTATTTCCCTCAGCTGATGACAGTGCTGGATGTTTTCACTGTTTGCTTTGGGCGGGCGGTCATAGTTATCTTGACTGTGGTCCAGTACTACTCTTGTGTGTTTAGCTGGATACAGCAACGCAGCAGAGCTCGTCCTACCAGGAGGAGCTGACCCGGTCCAAAGAGCAGCTGAGCACAGAGAACCAAAGGATCAGCAGCCTGTCCAAAGAGATGTGAGTATGACAGAGCGGGTCAGTGGTCATGTCTGAAGCCGACAAAATGTGCTGACTGCTCTAAAATGTGTCAAACAATGTTTAAATTGGAATTTGATACAGATGCATGAGAGCAATATTGGTAATTAGCTTCTAAACAAACACATGTACTGTATTAGATACTTGAGTCTAAAGAAAATATTATTCATACCACCTGTGTATACTTTGTTAAAAATGGGTAAGAGGTATAGGAATACACCTAGTATGAAGTAGCAGTAGTAGTATATTAAAAAGGAGCTAGCACATTTAACATGTTACAAAGGGGGTTGTGGAGATTTGGAGAAGGTTCAAATAAGCACAACATTTTTTTTTTCAGAAGATGATTGCAAACTCACTGAGTCTAGGCACTACTACCAGCTTGAAATTAGGAAAAATATCCTACAGGATATACATTGTTGTGTTTTTGTGAAGATGCAGCTGGGGCCAGGACTATGATCTTCTGAAGCAGTTACATAACTGATGATTTTGGAACACCCATCAAATGTTCTACATAACAAGCACACTTGCCATGACTAGTAAAGCAAATGAATAAATAAGGAATGTAGATGGCATTTAGTAGTCTACTCCCAGTACCTTAGCTTGACTTGCTGTAGCTAATGCCAAATAGATCAGTAGCAGCACTGCACTTCAATGCAGAGAGTGAAAAACTAAGCAAGTTTTGTGTATTGCATAATTTCATTTGGAGATCATGCTTAAAGTGTGTGTTAACCCATGATAAAAATATTTCTGTAAAGATGCAAAGTTTAGGTCTGGTAAACAGTTATACCATAGGCCAGTTTGGAGCAGTGACCCTTTCAGTAAATCTGTCTTGGCACAGGATGAGTACTGCATCATTAGAGAACAGTGTTCATCAGCCCTCTTGGCTCATGTCGCAGGCGTGGAGAGCAGGCTAAAACCTCACGCACCACCCTGCTGTGCCTCAGCAGTGTTGCTGGTGAAATTACTGATTTGGAAATGTCCATCTGTTAGCCTCTACACTTCGACTGACCTGCCAGTACAGATTGTGGCATCTGTGCTCAGCCCTTTCATTCCTTTCTGCTGCAGAACAGAAATGTGTTTTTCTCAGAGGCTTTCTGCTTAATTAAAGCACTATTACAAATGGATGGGATTTTAATGTGACGTGCGTACATTAATCCTGTCTAACATTTTAAACATTTTAAACATGGCCGTAACGTGCAGTAAATTGAATGAGTGCGTAAAAATTAAATGTGGTAAGCAAAGGCATATCTCAGTAGATTTGCTGCTTGTGTCTAAATGCTGTTAGACTGAAGCGTTTGCACACACAGGATTCAATACAAATATTTGGGCTGAATTTGTAATGGTTTGTATTATATAGTATTTCATCATTGAATTTTAATATATGTTGTGTAGCTTGGTCCAAACAGCTGTGTTTTGAAATCAGATTCAAAATGTCCTTTGATAAAATGGTGATGCAGTAAAGCAATACATGTTTTTGTGTGGTAGCGAGGAGCTGAAGACGGCCGCCTCTGAGAAGGCAGGTCGGCTGGAGGCTCTGGAGAAGGAGAAGGCCTCCCTGTCTGAGGAGCTGGCCAGCAGCCGACAGGACAGCAGCAGCCAGGGGAAGAAGGTACCCCAGTCATCCTCACCTGCAACCACATATGTGGTTCATTCTGATCATTCTGAAAGTCAACACACATTAACACTCACCCTAAAAGTCAACTATACAGCAGAGAATACTAACTTGCCAACATCTCTTACATTGCATAGGATTGTGATGTGATTTAGAAAAGCTTTGTTAATCGATCAAAGCAACTAAGGGACTTAGAATAACGCTCTTTCTTTCTGTCGCTCCCCCTCTCTAGCTTGAAGAACAGTGTGCCACTCTCAGCAAGCAGGTCAAGGAGATGAAGAAGAGGTGAGGACATGTAATGATTGAGGCCTCAGGGGCCACCGGGTGCCATGATTCTTGGAGGGTGGCGTTTGGTCAGTTGTCTCTTGTTGCCGCTTTATTCCCTCCTAATATTTTGTTGTTTGTTTATTGGTTGCTTCTTTCTTGTCTTTGGTGTGGAAGCTTTCCTGGTAATGGGTACAGGTATTTATGTCGCTTCTGTTTACCACCTCATGTCATGCTGAGAGGACTATGGCCACTGGATGTTTCCAGATTCATATTTCTTAAAGGCATCCCCCTTGATATTTTTGGTCTTAACCAAGTTCTCTCAGCCCATTACTCTTTGCCCTTATCCACAAACATGTGTTTGTTTATTTGTTATTTATTGTTGTGTTGGTGTTTGTTTGCATCCGTTGATATTTGGGCACACCTTTCACTATTTATTCCTTTTCACACCCAGTGAAACCTATCATTCTAATATGAACGACAAGGACATGACACTATATTGGAATTTGTGCACTTTAAAATTTTTGATTCATTGTTTGTTTTGTAAATCCCCACCACTGTGCAGATGAGCTCCAAGCTCACCATTTGTGTCTGACACTCTTATTCTCTTGTGAAAAGGGAGAGTGCGCTGAAGAAGCAATCAGAGGAGGAGAAAGCGGAGCTCAAACAATCAGTCGACAAGAGCAGTGCCTTGATCACCGAGCGAGACAAGGAGCTCCAGAAGCTGAGGGACGAGGTGAAGTCACAGACTGAATAGCAGCGTTTCTGTTTCGTTGTTTTTTGCAACACTTGCCTTGTGATGCACTAATCATGCAGGGTTATGTGAGGAATTGTCCACTGGTCAGCACTGGATGAATCCCAGTGATCAACAGAGCAGGTCAGCACACACAACGGGCATCTCGAGTCCCTTCTCCTGCTCATCATCTGTCTCTACCAATGTCTTCCCATGTGAATAGATCTCAGAGCTGCGCCAGGAGAGCACGGCAGCAAAGGCGCTGAAGACAGCTGTGCAGACGTTGGAGACTGAGAAGTCTCGTCTGCAAGAGCGTGTCTCTAGCCTGGAGAGCAGCCTGGAGAAGAGCCGAATGGCAACACCAGCCACCACTGCAGCCCCAACCACCGCAACCAGCCCAGGTAACGACCAGCCTCCATACAGGGCAGCTTGCTGCACCACAGCTCTATATCCTATATATGTATATGTAATGTAGTGTACATCACACTAGTTCTATAGTGGCGCATATGATTCTAGTTTTATAACATATGGATTATAGCATATGGAGTGCTTTCAGTCGAGTAGATATCTTTGCCTTTAACACAGTGTTAAGTGTTGCATGGTCCAACATTTCACAATTTGTACTGAATGCACCAAATGCATTATATTGTGTCTTAGATCGCAATTAGTACAGTAATTGACCAAATATGTCACACTGGGGGAAAAAAGCCTTTATGCAGACTAAACAAAACTAACAGAACTGTGTGTTATCCACACCCATGTAATGACCACAGTTTACTAAATGTTACTTACTGAATCAGACCATGATTTCATAACTTCCGGTAGGAATCTCTTGGTTCATGAAATGAACATATCTGTTCTGTACAGGTGACTCTGCTATGGACCAGCTGAGAGAAGAAAAGGAAATGGCCGACAGTCAGGTACCCAGAATTCTTCCCAATGTATATCAGTCTGTTTATAAAATAGTGAGCAGTCATTTGGTAGAGGTAAAGGTGACAAATCACTTTGGGAAGAATTATTTTCATTGTATCCAGTTGTATTTATTTTTCTTGGTGTGTTATACATCATTATAAGTGTAGCTTCATGAAAGATCAACATTGTTATTATACATACTTCCCAAATACTTTTCAAATAAGATAAAATGTTTTTGTGACTAAAAACTAATCTGACTTACCTAAATGACACTGTATCCTTATGAAGCTACACTTAAATATAAGCCAAGACCCAGACATCTATATGTGCATATTTCTGTCAAGTCATACCATACAGCAGAAGTGTAGGGAACCATTCCAAGTAGAGATGATGAGTACTGTGTGTTTGCTAGATCACAGTGTACCTTTGCCCCAAGCACAGCATCATGGCTGTGATATTCAACCTTTGGTTTACACCCTGTGACCTGCTAAACTCATTTGCCTAAACATGAACAAGTGAATAAAACTGAAATGACATGCTTGTTGACTGCATAGATTAAGAATAGACAAAATGCCTGTGAGTATTTGAAAGCCTGTTAGTATATGTTGCTTAATTGGCATGTGCACCTTGCACAAGTTGGAGATGCTCAGATCTTAACACCAGTTGAACTCACCTGACTTGATCGCACATACATGTGGACATTGTCATAATCCAGTAAAATAATAGCACATTATTTTGTGATTTGTGACAAGTGATGTTGGACATGGTTGGCATGGATGCAGAGAGTTAGGGTGGGAGGCTTTCTTGATTTCCTTCGGCTGCTCTCTGCTATCCTCTGCTGGTTGAGAGTTGGCCCTGCAGACCCTAGGTTCCCTTGTGTCTGGTGCCTGATTTTGTGTGCGTTTTGATTTGGCCAGAGGTGGGTCTCTAATTGGTTTTAATCTGTTTTGTCTCCCCCCTTTCTCCCCGTCTCTCTCTCTCTCTCTCTCCCCCCTTTCTCCCTCACTTTCTTTTTTCTCCTCTTCTTCCCTCTATCCCCTCTGCTTCTCTCTCTTACTCTGATGTTGGCATTCCTACTTCCTCTCTAAACAGGCAGCGGTTTGTTACTGTTCTCATCCTCCTCATTCGTTCATGCATGTCTTTCTACCGTTTTTCGTTCTGCGCTCATGTTCAGTGGCTCTGGGTCTGTTATGTGTTCTGTTCTGTGTATTCCATGTCGTTTGTCAATTGTTCTTGTTCTTGGACTCCAGCAAAAGAGTATTGACTTTTGGATATCCATCTATCATTCTGTACTTTTGTGTCCCTTGGTCATAAATATTATGTCAATATTACAGATTTTTGTTGAACATGCTATCCTTTTAATTGGCTTCTCTACCAGGTATTTTCAACTCTTACTGAGATTTATTCAGAAAACTTCAACAAACTTAGTGATGGTTCAGTGTAATTCCAACCCCTGACCCTTTTGTACAAGCTTGCTGAGTGTTGTCAGTAGGAAAGAGAATGAGAGAATTTGGAACAACATAGACCAAATAGCAAACCGGCAGCTAACACAATGGTACTGTGGTTGGCAAAAGTGAAATTGACCTTATGATGCTGTTCAGTTAACGTCAGCTGCGTGTTCATTATTTGGTCTATGTTGTACAAAATTCTTGTTCTCCTAACTACCGACAGCACTCAGCAACCTTGTAAAGCAGGGCTATGATTGGAATTACTCCATACCTATGCCCCAAGGCAGCTCTGAGTGTTAAATTTTAGTCCATTTTACTTGTCATTTTGTAGAGGCTGTCTATTTTTGACCCCTACATATGATATCATATCGAAGTGTAGACAAAAAGTGATTATTCTTTTGCTGGAGTTTTCTGTGGAGGAATGTCTCATACCATACATGTTGTTGCCATCATGCTCTTTTGACTTTGGGATGCGTGAAGGAATGCAGGTCTTGCTCTTATACAGGTACTGAGGTACTGGCACGCGGGTGAGGGCTTGCAGTTCTCTTGTCACAGGGTGCTGTTTTGATATATGTTTGGACTAGCTCTGTTTGGACTCAAGTTTATACTAATGATGCCTGTGATACTTTTGCACTTGTGGAAAATGGGAACAGTCCGATAACCTGATGTTTGTCAAGTCATTTGTGATGAAGGCAGTTTGTGTGTATATGTATTTATAGCATATGTGTGTTATTGTATGCCTTAGTTCCTCATTTGCGTTTCCGTGTGTGGGCAGATTGAGTTCCTGAACTCAGTGATTGTAGACCTGCAGCGCAAGAACCAGGAGCTCAAATCTCAGATGGAGAAGATGGCAGAGGCAGCACTGAACGGGAACAATGCCAACGAGCTGGACAATTATGACAGGTCTGTACCCAACCTCTCCCTTCTGCCCTGACTGCTGACTTTAGTCTCAAATAGTGTTGGCAAGGTTACTGTTCAAATGTGTTCCAGTACAGATTACAGAATACATGCATTTTGTAATGTATTCCGTTACATTACTCTATGTGAGTAACGTATCCTGAATACTTTAGATTGCTTTCATTTTTTGGCCACAGGGTTGCTGCTGTTTATTTGGTAGGTGGTGCATTCCCTAAATGTATTATTGTTTGCATAATATTCAATTCATAGGAAACATTCGAATGCAAGCAACTACAATAATAAATTAAATTAAATTATTTGTAGGCTGTGTTTGGATGTTCTTTTGGAAATACTACTGCTGATTATGATCTTAGTATCTTATTGATAAGTGGCCAACTGATAAATGGTACGCTGTCACTTTAACAGCAACATACTGTCAATGCAGTGAATTTCTTCCACTGCTTTGAAGACTGCTTTGATTTTTGCTGAGCTCCGATGATTGCTCCTGTCCTGTCACAGGCAAACGCTGCACTCTTTGTGCTCTTAGCCAAGGACAGTGATATGTTTTATATCATAGGCTTGGTGCACCTCAGGATAAAAGTAAAGTGATGCACAAACTGATTTATGTTTAAATTCTGGTTTATTTCTATACTCTAAATGAGACAACAAACATGTATTTCGGAAAGGTTTGGTGCCCTCTCCAGCACTTAATGCCCAACAGCAAAACTTAATGATTCATTCATTTTATGAATTGTACTTCTGACATTTTGAAATCGAAAGGAAAAGTGCTATGAATAGTCAGTCCAAATCATCATCATCATCATCATTTGTCAGACTCAGGGTTCAAAAGAACATGCATACTATACTTGCCAAATGTAAAAACAAACAAAAAACATTACTATAAAAGACATTCATACTAGTACCTCCACATTGGTGCACTGTAGTAAAGTTACAATGTTCTGTGACATATTTAAGTGACAGAAAAATGTATACATCAGGTTCCTCACCAATGCTCTAAAAGTGCTGACCCCTGCATTACAGAATAGGGCACTAGCACCAGCACTACAGCAAGTTGGTCTCCTGAGTATGATCCATAGTCGTTATAGGCAACCTGTAACTTCTGTAGACTTGCTTTTTTGAACTTTGCCCATAAAGGTGCAGTGTACAGTGGAGTACAGTATGCTTTAAAAAGCTTTAAAAAGATTTTTACTTCATCTGAACACATATGGAATTTCCTAGCCAAAATATTAGCTTGGCAAATAATAGCAGTTGAAGTCAATTTTTACAAAGAAATATTAAATGATGGCTTGTCCTGTGCATTTCTTGACGAAGCAAACAAACCTGTCAGTACAAACCTGTCATTGTAATTATGTTGTTCGCTGATAAAGAGCGCATGTGAATTACTCCGGAGTGACAAGAGGCGAATACAAAGTGTACCTGAACACTGCGATTTTGTTTTGGTGGAGGTAATTACTAATTGATGAGGTCATGTTTGTGAATGGAAAAAAATAGTTTTTTGTTAATAGACAACCTGAAAAATGTCACAACGTGGCTTTAAAACAAACTTGTGTTCGTTATTTTGTTCTTATTTAGAATTATTTTGTAGCTTCTTTCATATCCTATTAGTTGAACTGTGCGGTCATGTGACCCTCTGATGGTGGTGATGAAAAATGATGGCCCTGTTTATCATGAAAGTTGCCCATCCCTGAACTAGGTGATCCAAAAACCTTTTACCTAATGTAACTCTACTTGGACCTTTTTCATTTTCCACATGATTGTTCTTGTCTGACCTAACTATTTGTATCCAAATGGAATTTAAAAAGGAGGGGGAAAAAAACAGTGAACTTAAAAACAAAATTCATGGAGGAGTAAGATGATGCGTGTGTGTGTGTAAATCACCAAATATGGACTGTAATTTCACACGTGGGCACACATGCAGAACTAAATGTTTGGTTTGTTAACCTACTTTCACCTCTCTCTCTTCATATCTGTTTGTGTGCAGTCTGGCTGAGGGGCCTGTGAAGAAGAAGCCCCCTCCTCGGCTCTTCTGTGACATCTGTGACTGCTTTGATCTGCATGATACCGAGGACTGCCCTACACAGGCACAGATGCCTGACTCACCACCACACACCACCTACCACGGGAGCCGCCAGGACGAGCGGCCCTACTGTGACATCTGTGAGGTGTTTGGCCACTGGACTGAGGCCTGCAACGATGACCAGACCTTCTAGAAGCTTCTAGGCAGACTTCTCCTTCACCTGCTGCTCTCTGTCTCTCTCCATTTCTTCCTCTATCTCTATCTCTCTCTCTGCACAAAGCAGCCTGCAATACCTAACACGCGCCTCATCACACTTCACACAAGAGTGTTGTGTGTCTATACTCTGTGTCTATGAACACTGAGTGTGTGTATGTGTGTGTGTGCGTTTGTGTGTGTTCAGTGAATGAGTGTATGAGTGCACTCGCTCATGCACACAAAGCCCCAAAGCGCTCTTACTGGGAGATCAGTTCAAAGAATTAAGTCAATCAACTTAATCTGGTCGCCCACACTTGCACACGTCCCTGACTGTTTTTTTCATGGTGGAAGGTGGATGGTATTTTATGTCACCATAAAAAAAGTGCTCAAGATTTCTTTTGGACTAGTATTTGATATAAAAGACACAAGAAAAAGAAACGATGTACAATCCTTTGAATGGGTTCTTTGATATTCTTCTATATGGACTCACACAGTTTTGTGTGTGTGCGAATGCATGCAAGAGGGAGAGGTGACCTTAACTGTTGTGTTTAAATGTCATTTGGGGCATGGTTTGCTTTAGAGGGATTTTGGTAGCACAGTCTCTATAGGCTCTGAACCGTATCTTCATCCTGAAGGGGTACTGTGATAGAAAATGGCTAATTTTATCCTGACGCACCGCACACTTTACCCCTTGTCCTCATGCCCTCATGTGTGAAGACCTCGGTTCCCTCTCTGAAATTGCCTTTTTTGAGAACAAAGAAATTAACATTATCATTTAAGATGAGGATAAACTATTTGAAGAAAAGATGGCATTTGTGCCATCACATTTTATGTAAGCATTTCTTTGTCTTTTTAAATGTTATATATCTGTACAAAAATTGAATTAAATAAATACATATGTTTCAATGAACACATCTCCTGGACTGACTGTAAAGGTACATTTTGACATTTTTGACTTTTTTGAGAAAGGAAAAGAGCTTTTGACACCATGAAAAATGCATTGTTTTGCTTGTTGAGGGTTGAGTTGTCTTGGTGAATTTTGTCCTGTATGCTGTTAAATGTAAATGAATGGCAAACACATGGGAAGTATACCAGGGTAAAGATGGCTTCTTTTTGAAGCATTTTTGACACTGAATATGTATCCTGAATAAATGCAGGGGGTGTTTGTAAATTGTAAATTGTATTCTTGCGTGTAATTATAGAACATACGATTTTAATGTTTCATTTGTGATTTACTGTGCCACAGATGATCTCAGGCTCAGATCAGATCAGCTATTTAAAGGAGGACCAGAATTTAAAGAATATCTGGTGTGAATCAATCCATATAGCCTTGTTGTTCAAGATCACTGGGTGCTGTCTCTAAGAAAAAGAACCAGGAAATTTGATACAACATAGACCAAATAGTAAACCGACAGCTAATACTAACTGAATGGGGCGTAGGAACTCACTTTGAGGGTCACTTTCCTATGCTCCACTCAGTTCACATTAGCTGCTATTCAGTCTATGTTGTATCAAATTGCTAGTTCTTGTTCCTACAGTCTGACGTGCTGTCCAGTACAAATTTATTTTGGGAGGTGGTCAGTTGATGGGAAATTCATGTTTGTCAAGTTCACAAAAAACATAGCTTACTGTGCAAACTGACATTGCCATTCAGTAAAACTTCCTTTGTTGTTTATTGCTGCATTCCATGCCTGATCCAGTAGGTTATAGAGCAGGGGTTTTGTATTGCAGGGCTTTGTATTTGTCCAACCCCGTCATCATAGAACACAAAATGACGGTAGTCAATCAAAAATAGGAATGTTCAGAGTTCAAGGCTTTGAACCAGTTCATGTAACAAAAACAAACCAAATGACAGAATTTTGCTAGGAACTCTTTTCAGTAAGTTTTCTGATTGCAATATTTTTAGAGGACAGAGAAAGGTGACGTTCCCAGAAAATAATTCACAGGGTGGCCAGAAAAGGCCAGTCAAAATCTTGGGGTGGCACACTTAAAATGTGATTATAAAGGTTATTAGGTCTATGCAGGGTGCGATTTCTGAAAAAAAAAACGTGTGGATGCTTCTGTAATGTCATCGCTTTAGTGACATCAAACACACACACACCTAGCCTACTACAACCATTCTGCTGCTGCTTGGGCTATGTTGACCAATTATACCAATTTTGCATAAATATCCTGTGATTATACAGATTATGTCGGTTTGGGTGTGTCCACTCACAACCCAAGAGTCACTTGTCCAATCTGCTTAATTGGAGTGTTACATAGTACATATCAAACTTCTTCATATTACTTGGACCCCACAATCTGAAAATTAACAGGAGACCTCTGACAGCGGGCTAGAATATTTAGAGAAAACGTATGTCAAAGAAATCTTTTCACCACTCCACACTGTTTCACTACAATTTTGAGTAAACATATTGTTCAATTGTTCAACCATAGATCAACCACAAAAATTTGTCTACCCTCAATTAGTGTTGCATGATCGAAATGCTCTCTGGACTTAGAAGCAAAGTGGTCTCTGAGGCTGACAGGTCCATTGTTTGTGAGTTTAGTTCCAGCATGATTAACAGAAACAGCACAGATACCCACAATTGTGGCTGTAATGGTTTTCCAGAAAGGTATATTATAAGACCATTATAAGATATTTGTTGGATATTTGTGATACTTTTTAAGCAGTTTAAACCTTTGGCAGACACCTCAATGGATCACTATTGTTTATTTTTGTAATTGAGGTTTGTATAGAACATTAAACATGTGACCTTCAGTACACAAGAAAGAACTTTTGGGTATGTGAGTATATGGTTGAGTGTATATGAATGTGTTATGTCCCATGCTGTGCCATGCCATAACCATTGGGTTACAGGAATAGAAAAAAGGGTTTTGAACTGAGAACCATGGACATGGAAGTTGTTATGATCACGTCAGCAGCAGGTAGGCCTCTCAGTGGCCTCCTGTAGGGATTGAACCTATCGCTTTGTTACCATACAGACAAATGGCAACAAACCCATTGAGCTGAAATGGTAGCCTGATCAACATCAAAGACTCATAGCCTGCAGAAATTTGTTCTCTCTCTCTCTTTCTCTCTCTCTCTCTCTCTCTCTCTCTCTCTCTCTCTCACACACACACACACACACACACACACAAACTTTTCATTTTGTTGCATTTAGAATATACTTTTGTTAAACACCTCTATATGAAAGAACACCAAATGACAAGATGAGCAGTGAGGGAGATGACAATTGAATTCTTCATGGTCAGTTCTCTTGACTTTGAACAATCTCATGAGAAACCTAAGTGCAGAAACGTACCACCTGGGCCAAGTAAAACCCATGTGTGGTGTAGCTCTACCTACTAACAGACAAAAGTTCTCTTTTTTATCTGCAATTACCTGGACACTGAAATACCAGGGCCTTTGAAACTCAGTGGGCATGTAGCCCTAGTAGGTCCATAGTGCGTAGTACTTTAATAAGTAGTTTTGTTCCCAGAGACCGCTTCCCTCCTGTGCTGGCTCCCCCAGAACAAAGGCAATTATTTCAATATGTATAAATCTTTTCAGGACAATTTATCTCCATAATTTAGGTATCAAAAACTCAAACATCTTGGTTGTATTGTGCCCTTCACAGCACGTTCCACTTGGTTATTTTTTGGTATTCCTACTATGAAACAGTGCCGAAACGTTCCTGGAACGCTGAGCTGAATTGTTGGTGTCTGGTCCAACAATTCAGCATATTGTCAGAGCCCAACATCAATGCCCAACATCTGATACCCTATTTGTGACCTAGTCCGTAGCTCTGATAGAGTAGCATAAGTGAATAGCACACAGGCATGGGTCCTTTTTTCTGCTGTGTGGGAGTCTGAGCCTGGTCTGGAAGGTCAATTATGTTCATGCCAATGACTGAACTTGAGACCCACTAAACATCAGGTTGTTTATTAACCTTTAAAAACCTTAAGCAAGGGTCCATGATGGTGTTATTGCTCTCCATATGTGTTTTTTGCAAGGATTTGTCATAATGTTAAATAAAATAGCGTACAAAATGAACTCTGAAGAGCTTGCTAGTAAACTTTGGCCCTGCTGATATGGAACAACCGAGGGGAGACCAGATATAATCATAACAAGGAGGCAGTTGTGCTGTATTTTGAAGAGAGTTGAAGTGCTATACTTCTAAACAAGAATTGGCCAATTCTGCCCAGACATTTTATATAGAGTTTTAACTTAAGCACTTCATTTCTGTCTGCACTTGAACTTCTGTATTATCTTTGCTTCACTACAGGAAGTTAATCCACAATCACACTGATTTAATCTACACACTTTATCTTTTGACAAAGTTTTAAGTACTTTGTCCTATCTGGTTTATGGATATTTAAACATGCTCTTTAAATTTGTTAATCATGTTTAATGTTGTAAATGTTTAACTAACTTTCTTTTCTGGGCACCAATATGCGAACACGTCATTAGCAGTTTCCAGATCGCCCGGTTTGTACTTTGTCCTATCTGGTTTATGGATATTTAAACATGCTCTTTGAATTTGTTAATCATGTTTTACAACATCTGTTGTAAATACCTTCAACCTTGAGTCAGTGTATTTCAATACCATGTAAAGCTTGGCAAGGTTTTTTTATTATGATATAGGTGTTGCTCGAGTTTCTTTCCTCTGTTTTTTTTATCTTTCAGTGATTTTTGGACGTCCGTCCCGATGACACCAAATCACCGGGCATTGTGAAACTCACTGGGCATACAGATCCACTTGAGCTTTACTGCTTGGTAGCTTTACATCCTGGGGGGCAAGCAGCCCTGTGCCCCCCCCCCCCCAAGGGCACGGTGTGGTCTGACACAATTTTGGGGAAATAACTGTAGAAACGTACCACCTGGGCCAAGTAAATTTGAGCTGTACGTAGGTCTCAAGGAGTCGCATCAAACGAGCCCTCACACAGCCATGTGTGGTGTAGCTCTGCCTACTAACAGACAAAAATTGGAAAACTCCGAAATTTTGGGAGTTCTCTTTTTTTTTATCTGCAATTACCTGGACACTGAAATACCGGGGCCCTTGAAACTCAGTGGGCATGTAGCCCTAGTAGGTCCATAGTGTGTAATAAGTAGTTTTGTTCCCAGAGACCGCTTCCCCCCTGTGCTGGCTCTCCCAGAACAAAGGCAATCATATATATAATTTCAATATGTATAAATCTTTTCAGGACAATTTATCTCCATAATTTAGGTATCAAAAACTCAAACATCTTGGTTGTATTGTGCCCTTCACAGAACGTTCCACTTGGTTATTTTTTGGTATTCCTACTATGAAACAGTGCCGAAAAGTTCCTGGAACGTTGAGCTGAATTGTTGGTGTCTGGTCCAACAATTCAGCATATTGAAGTCAGAGCCAATGCCCAACGTCTGATACCCTATTTGTGACCTAGTCCGTAGCTCTGATAGAGTAGCATAAGTGAATAGCACACAGGCATGGGTCCTTTTTTCTGCTGTGTGGGAGTCTGAGCCTGGTCTGGAAGGTCAATTATGTTCATGCCAATGACTGAACTTGAGACCCACTAAACATCAGGTTGTTTATTAACCTTTAAAAACCTTAAGCAAGGGTCCATGATGGTGTTATTGCTCTCCATATGTGTTTTTTGCAAGGATTTGTCATAATGTTAAATAAAATAGCGTACAAAATGAACTCTGAAGAGCTTGCTAGTAAACTTTGGCCCTGCTGATATGGAACAACCGAGTCCACATTCCAAAGTCCTAAACATTGTCCTTGGTAGATATTTTCCCATATGCAATCTTTATTACAATCTTTTATCTTTATTTACTTAACCAAATCACTGACTGTAAAAATTTTCAGGGGCAGAAAAACCAGGTTTTACTTTCAGTTAAAATTTACTTTCAGTTTCTGCAAACAGCCAAATGCAGTATATAAGTGGTTACATTAGTCCTATAAGCCAGCTCCCTTGTAGCCTCAGGAAAGCACATTGTAGCAGGCGTAACAGTCTCCAGCAGACAGCAGCACCAAGGAAGACACTTCAGCTGACCTTATGAGGAAAACATTGCAACATCTGCAACGTTTGTAAACACGTCCATCTTATTTTTTAAGGTTAGTTTCTGATTTCTCAACTTCTTGAGCGTCCCCAAGTGTTGTATTGATATGCAGATATTGCCTGCCAAGTTGCAGGCTTGTCTGGTCTGCGGTGTGTGCTTATGAATGGGGGAGAGCCTGCTCTCTCTCTTCGCTGCATGGAGAAAACTTTGTGGTCATGGTTACACAGCTCTAAAATTATTATAATATGATCAATCATATTTTAATAGAATCAACATACATGTCTCTGCTACAGATGTGCACTTCAGAACCATCATACAATTGTAGGCCTACCATATGTGGCGTTAGCCTACATAAAATTGTTTGGGTAAAATTAACCCATTGCCGGGTTAATTGTATTGCTCAAAACTTCCATTATCCATTTTTCAGACTACTCTGCAAATATGGGAAGTACAGGCAGTAGTAATGATAATGAAAACAGTCAAATGAAAATGCAAAACTCTTTTTGCCATTTCATTTTCAAATTTTCAGTGCAATTATCCTGCCAAATTTAAAACTTAATTGAAATATTTACATAGGGCTTTTCATTTTCCTGATAAGCATTATCAGGAGTCATTATCAGGAGTATCACGGGTCACCCAGGATAGGGTCTCGAGTGTACGTACCAAGTTTGAACTTGGAATGTCAAACCATTCCTGAGATATGACCTCACTTCCTGTTTGGTTGCTTCACCGCTGTTTTCATTTGGTTGTGACAGGCGATTGCTCTCTTCTGAGATAAAAAAAAAAGGCAAAAGTGGCTTCTCAGGCAAAAAAGGTTCTTGACCCTTGTGCTAGACCATCGCTATCTACGATATTTATCCCAGTTAGACATAATAATGTAAAACTAGCACAATGTTGCACAATGCACAATGTTGTGAAAATACAGAGGTTGGCGCAGCAAGCGGTGATCCTACCAGATTTGGCTGTCCATGCATCTCAATATGTCCATCCTCCGCTACTTCAAGCTGGGAGAGCGTTCATCACCAAGCTCCTTGTAGCCTAACTGATTGTTATTATTGCTAAAAAGGTCTTTGGCCTCACGCAAAGACTCAGTGAATAATTGTAAATGTTTAACTAACTTTCTTTTCTGGGCACCAATATGCAAACACGTCATTAGCTGTTTCCAGATCGCCTGGTTTGGAGCCGGTCTCAGCACCAGTTACACTGGAACTGAAGTGCTCTGCCATAACTTGGTTTCTCTGCCATTTTCCTCACTCATGTTTTCTTGTGTGACTGAGCATGTCTACTATTACAGGCCCAGAATAAACTGGAGCTAGAGATCGAGTTTGATCAAAATGACTACATTTTCTTGACAAGAATGTCCACAAGTTCAAGCGTTGAGTATCTAATTTATCAGCAATAAATACTGATTAGATATCAAAGCAATACAGGACTGCATCATACCACCAGGGGGTTGGAGTGGTGGGTTGGACAAACGCAGGAGCCACCACAACAAAGTTTAACACCACCGAAAGTAGTTTCAAACCACACTTATGCACAAATGTGCTTGCTCGCAACAAGCACATTTTGTTGATGTAAAGTCAAAACAAAAAGACAAACACAATAATAACATACAATACAAGCTTTATAGAGTATTTTGAAAGCAGACATAACTGTACATCATATACCTCACACATTTTTCCTCCTCGGATCCGAAACAAGCAGGTGACTGGAATCTAAATTTACAAAGATGCATTAAGATCTCATACTAAGGACAAAACGCATCTTAAAAGTTTCACTCATAGTTTGATGTACCTTCTCTCTTGTCTGACGTACCTAAACACTCACTCCAGGTTATAGCCCCTCACCAAACAGAAACCTATTGGGTAACATCATTGCTTGCTGTTTAAATCTTAAATCAACTGGTAACTTTTACATCTCACTGTGATAACTAGTTTTACACAAACTTTAAAAGAAGCCTTACCAGATCACCAGCAAACAAAGGCTGACCTCAGGTGCACAGAGTCCAGGTGCTCTCAGTACAGCAAGAAAGGCCCACCCCTCTTTATAGACCCTGCTCCTCCCATGGGTCCTAGTGCCAGTCAACCACCCCCCTCCACACCAATGTTCCCAGTGAGCCTCTACCCCTCCACACTTGGTTTGTTTATTTTTCCACTTATGACCCGGATTTTTATGTGACTTGGTTTAATGCCTCCGTAATCCATTCAGGATTTACAAATTATTCTGTACTTTTTACTATCACTATTGATGATAAAAATAGAAACAAAATAGCAACAGAAAGTGGTTAAGGAACCTGGCTAGCATGCTAGTAGCCTGGAAATTGTGGGTTCAAATCCTGGCTGTTAAGTGCCCTTGAGCAAGGCACTTAACCCTAAGTTGCTCTTGGGGAGACTGGCCCTGAAGTAATTGATAGTTGACAAATATGTAAGTCGCTTCGGATAAAAGTGTCTGCTAAATGCATAACTAATTAAATAAATAATAAGAGCAATGACAGATACTCTACCGACAGTAACGCACTGTAAACACAACTTTGATCAATACTACTTAATATCCTATCCAGTGTAGCTTACTAGTGGTGTGTTGGTTCATAGTGCAGCGAATACACATTCACCAATGTTACACCATAGCCTAGCCCAGGGGTTGGCAATCCCTGGCACGTGTGCCACTGTTGGCATGCAGAGGGATTCTCACTGGCTTGCTGGCGATGGTGTGCAGCCCTTTATACATCAGAAAAGGCTTGGCCCTCTTGGCCCTTTGGCTGTTGTATAGGGTGCGTTTTTTGCGGTGTGACTGGTGGTAATGTGCCCATCAGTTTTCCTTGAGACCCTGCCCAGCAGTTGTGCCAAGATCGTTCATCAGATTACGCAGCAGTTTCCCTGACAGCAGGCATTTGGACATATCCCTCTTGGATATTATGGGTAGAAGTGCTGTGTGCTTGTTGCATTTTGTAAGTTTTGTTTGTATTTGTGCATCGTCCTTATGAGACAGAACACAAAACGACAAGTCAATCAAACGTAGGAGTGTTCAGAATTTAAGGTTTTGAACCGGTTCTCATAAAAAAAAAAAAACAGTGCAAATTGACATTTTACTAGGAACTTTTTGTAAATTGTAGGCTACAGAACCGCTATCACCTGTTAAAATAAAATGTTTCCTTTCAGTAAGTTTTACTAAGACAGAGAAAGGTAGGCCGACTAAATGGCAGGGTGCCAATTCCTAACTGTTAGATGAGAGACATACGATTAAAGCACAGTGAGAATGTTGTTAGTTACAGATGTACAGAAATGAGTAATTGTGCTTCCCATTATGCAAGTCTAAGTGCTGCTTTACATAGCCAGAATGGACTCAACAGCGACCTCATAATTATGCATAGTTAACAATTGGCCTTTTCTTGTTGGCACAACATGTCAAAAAGGTTGCCAACCCCTGGCCTAGCCTGTTGTCAACTTGCCTATTGTCGTTGTTGTCAGCTTGCCTATGCCGGGTGCTGGCCCTTTCCAGTACACTACAATAGCAGAACTTTCTCCTGGTAGTAAGAGTAAGCAAATGGTAACCAATTCCAATATTTATGATGGAGCATCTAATATCAGCACTATAGCCTTGATATCCACAAGGCGGCATGCATGGACATGGACTGATACTTTGCACACACTCACACTTGAATTTTATGTTAAAGGCAATTCTTCTAGCAATTCAGACTACAATACTATTGTAAATTATACAGATTAAATAATAATAAAAGTAATAATAAGTTAAAAATATAAGTTCTTCAATTTTATTTGTGTTTTGTGTGTTTCATCTTTCAGGAAAGCACTTGAATGCTTGGCTGCTAAACAATTCAACAAAATGGGGAATGCACCATCAGAAAGTAACATGGGTTCCAGCCTTAGATGCACTAGGTGTTCTAGAGTCCTGCCAGCATGCAACAGTTTCTCAGATTACAGACAGGACACGGTTAATGAACAGAATGTATATGTCTTCAATGGCGGAGAATATTATAGACCAGTTGGCCATCATAATGCTTACATTTGCCGTTACTGCTTTTATAAGCAGTACGAAGAACTACAGACAAGGAGAGAGGAGGAGAGGAGGAGAAGAGAAGAGGAAGAAAAAAGGAGAAGAGAGGAAGAGGAGAGGAGAAGAAGAGAAGAAGAGAGAAAGATGAAAGAACAGCAAAGGGAAAGAGAAGCTGAAGAACAGAGGAGACAAGAACAACTAAATCAGAGACTAGAAGAATCACACCAGCAAGCTAAAGAACAGTACAAGAAACAACTAAACAGTAATATCTCAGAGGAGCATGAGTCAAAGCGACAGGTTTTGATAAGCCATCTGGATGAGTTTGAGGCAAACTATAAATCAGACAGTGACAGTGATAAACTTTTAGAAACTCTCTTATCAAAATGTAGCATCACTGTTCCAAATCTCAGTCTTGATCAGCTTTCATCTGATCAGCTGGGTAGCATCCTCTCAGCCCTGGATGAACTCCTGTTTGATGAATGGATCAGCACCCCGCCTTCCCTTGGTACCCTGCAGCACACTCAAGTGTTCATTACAGAGCTGTGTGCCCTTTCTTTGGACACGTCTGAGGGACTTTCCCTCCAAAGATTCTGTAATCATGTGCAGTCCCTGGTGGAATCGATCAGCCAATCAGCATGCAGTGCTTCTGAGACTTTCCTGCTTACTCAAGCCCTGTACCTTAACCTGATGCATTTTTTCTCTGACCATGATAACTCTGAGAATGATGTGGTTCTCATAGCCCAGAGATGGGCTCAGGAGGACCTTTCAACAGAGGATCGCTTTCTTATAGAATTCCTTGGCACCCTAACATTGTCACTACAAAATGTCATTGGAACAGTGTTCATTTTAAAGATGGAAATCCAGTGCTTAAAGCTTGTACTATTTACACTCACACATCTAAATAATGTGGAAAGCCACTCAGAATCGACTGAAATGCTCCTCAGACTTGTGCAAACAAACCAGTGGACCCCAGCAGAAGCACTGACTCTGCTCCAAGCCTTATCAGCGAAATATGTGGAGGATGCTTCAATAACTGAAGTGCTCACATTGGTACATGTCTATGATCTTTCACCAGAGTGGACAGATGACTCTGGACACTCACTCATACAGCGTCTGGAATTTCTGGATTCAGAGAGATTTCCACTAGATTTTCAAAAGACACTTAGAAAGCAAGATGAGCACAGTCTAGACAATGCTATCGCAGAACTGAAAACTTCAGAAAATCTGGATGATTCTGTCACTGGAACAATAAAAAGCATTACATCAAGCATCCTGTTGTATTCAGAAAATTTCCTCAAAGATGAACCATTTATTACAGATTCATTTGAATGTGCAAACCTGAATGCAGAAGATATCCTTTATTCTCTGTGTAAGCTTTGCAAAGCAGTTTTTGACACAAAAGGTTGGTGGCCCACAGTGCGACAGATGCTGAAGTGGTGTGTATTGGTGTTGACCAGTGCTGGTGGGAAGAGTGGTATGCCAGAATTGGTTGATGCTGAGGGGGAGCCATGTGTCACCGCCATGTTTATAGCTGCACTCATCTGCATGGGAAATAAACTTGGCATTGTGCTAAACTCTGATGCACACTCACACAAGCAAACTGAGGAATGGTCTGACTTCTATAAGCACCTTGGGATTTCTGTGAACACAGACTTGAAGAAAACCTATGCAACACTGAGGGATGTTGTGTATGATATTGAGTATGGCACAATGGATGATTTTATCTCTGATTATTTTCAGTATGGCATAGAGGTAATGGAAATAAGAGAAACTCACCTTAGTCGTCAATATATCATTGAAGAAAAAAGTCTCAGTGCTTCTCAGAATCTGGAACTTTCAAGGCTTAAGGAAAATGATGAGCTGGCATTTGCTGCAGAAATCCTACAAAGCCTCATGGGTAAATTCCACAGTGAAGAACTGAGACACACTTTTCTTAAGGCTCTTTTCCATGTGCTCCAGAGCCACCCTACCAAAGATACAGACGCTAAAATAATCTCAATATCCAAAAACCTTACTGGGAAAGAATTGCCTACAAACAAGGTTTTCATTCTGAGTTTCCTTGAGAATCTTCTTGAAGTAGTAACAAATGAAATGGGAACTGAGAAAAATGTGTCATCTCATGTAGGGATATGGTGTTTGGAGGTTTTATTTGCCTGGGCTGTGAAATTCCAAGCCTCAAAAGACAAAGTTGGACATCTTACCCAAATGGTTTCAAATCTTGTGACACAAAAGCTGTGGTCACCAGGAGAGGCCTTAAACCTCCTTGTTACATTAACTAACCACTATCATGAAGACTGTACTTCCATCATGAAGATTTTACATTTGATGGAAACTTATCAGGTGTCTTCTCGAGATGAAGCCAACATTTCTCAGGTCTTAGGTTCATCAGAGAGTGGAAAACCTATTGAGTATTTAGAAAAGGTTTTCAGTGATGAAAAGGAAAAAAACATAGACACTCTTTTTAATGAACTAAGACAAATGGAAAATTCTGATGCGCAAATATTGGAGAAATCACACACAATAGTAAATTATGTTACAGGCCTGATTAAATCTGGTGAAATTAACAACCACAAAGTATTGCCAACTCTGACTCTGAGCCATAGCCCCAACACAGAAGAACTACAGGAGATCTTGGCAGTCTTGTGCAATGCTGTGCACGTTTGCAAGTTTGAAGGAAAGTGGTGGCCCAGAGCCACTCAAATGATTGGCTGGTGCCTCTTGGCCTTGTCTGACACCGGAAAGCTTCTGGAGATGGGAACGGGAGAAGGCAAGTCATGCGTCATAGCCATGTTTGCAGCACTGCGTGCTCTCAGGGGTGACAAGGTAGATGTGGTCTCCAGCTCTTCTGTATTATGTGAAAGGGATGCAGAAGAATGGGCTGAATTCTACTCGTACTTTGATATCACAGCTGACACAAACACAAATAAAAAAAATGATGGTGACAGAAAGAAATGCTACCAGAAGGATGTGGTCTATGGAACCATTGAAACCTTTGCTGCTGATCATCTTCGCCAGATATTTGAAATGAAGGATGTTAGGCCTGATCGCGGCTTTCAGTGCATTGTAATCGATGAAGTTGACTCACTGCTGCTGGATCAGGGAGTGCAACTGACATACCTGTCCAGTCCCATGGTCTCTATGCAGCATTTGAACACTATTCTGGCCATGATCTGGAGCCATGTCAGCCAATACGGCTTCCTATCAACAGGCCACCACACATTTGTACAAAGTCCCCCAGCTCTTTTCTTCCAAGCTGTTTTTGATGCAATGGACACAGAAGGAACTGAAATTAATGGCCCCATGGATGTTTTGTGTATTGCTGAAGAATCAAATGTTGTGCCAGAAGGTTTTACTCTGGATTACTATAACAGTGACAATCAAGGAGATATGAAAGATTGCCTTCTCAGGAAATTGAAAATTGTTGATCAGGCAGCAATGATAGATTTTTTCAGGGCAATGGAGGAGTATGTCCCCTATGTTTTTACTGTTTACAAATTACATGACGATGGATTGCTTTGTCTTACAAAAACAAGCATGAACACCAACCATGACATTCCAGAGCTTACATTTCTTGTTTTGGAGGAAGGCTTATGTTGCACTCTCTATAGCTCTGAAGAAATTCTCATGAAGCCCATTGCAGAATTGATCTCAGAAAAAATCCAATACACCCCGATAACAGGTGAAAACGCAAGAGAGAAAATCAGCATCCCCGGATTTCTAAAAAATCTGATTGAGAAGAAAGTGTCAGTGTGGGTTCAAAATGCTTTTTTGGCAATTAAACTGAGGCAGGGACGTGAATATGTTCTTGAAAATGATAGTGTTTGCCCAGTAGATTTTAAATCCACTGGCATTATAGAAGTGAATAAGAAATGGGGTGACGGCCTACAACAATTTGTTGAGATGAAACATCAAGTCAAACTGACCACATTATCAACAGTGACAAACTATGTGTCAAATCTTTCCTTTTTTGAAAAATATCAGGGGAAAATCTATGGCACAACAGGGACCCTTGGGAGTGACACAGACATGCAGTTTTTACAGGACCTATATCCAAATCTCTCTGCCTGCAAAATGCCATCATTCAACCAGAAAAAGCTATTTGAGGTAAAAGGTATTGTGAAGACCTCAATTCAAGAATGGAAATCTGAAATAAAACAGGTGGTTGAGACACAAATTAGAGGTGGAAGAGCTGCTCTTGTAATCTGTGAAACTATTAACAGAGCCAAACAGATTTATGAAGAGCTGCAGAGCATTGCTCCAGCACGTGAAATCATTCTGTACTGCCGCAGTAACAAAGATAGCTTAAGCAAAATAGACACGGTATTGCTTCCTGGTCATGTCATTGTTGCCACAAACCTTGCTGGGCGTGGAACAGATATAAAAGTATCTGACGAAGTGAACAAAAATGGAGGATTATTTGTGATTCTCTCCTTTCTCTCTGAGAACACAAGAGTGGAGCTACAGGCATTTGGCCGGACTGCGCGCAAAGGCAAACCTGGATCTGCTCAGATAATCATGACCACTGAACACCTGCAGGACTCCCTCAGAAATGTGTCTTCTCTGGAGGAAGCAAAGAAAACAAGGGATAGACTTGCCATAGAGAAGGTGAGTCACATGATGAATGATATCAGTGAGATGAAACTGCGGGAAGATCTATTTTCACAATACTGCAGAACCCTTCTAGCCATTTTCGAGGAGACAGATGGAGATGAAGAAAAAGCTATTGTTGATATCATGAATGAATTCTGGGGAATATGGCTACAAATAAAATCAGAAGAAATTGACCAGTTGAAAAGTGTAGAGTTGCAAAATAGTTTGATGGCAGATTTATCTCAGGCAAAAAATGAATCTCAACGTCATACTTCACCATGCTCTAGCATTTATCACTATATCAAGTTTGGGAATATTGCACTGGAAGAAAAACAGTGGAGTATCGCCATCAGATTATTTGAAAAAGCTATGAAACAAGATGCTAGTTGGGCTGCCATAGCTTTTTATAATCATGCATACTGCACAATAATGCATAGGAAGGATGATTACCTCATGAAGGCCAAAGATGATCTTAGGAAAGCACAGGAATCTTTGAAGTTCCTCAGCGAGGAATGCATGATCTGCCTGCAGTTTGTAAAAATGTCCACTACTAACTCCACCCAACAGACAGACAATAGTATTCCAACCAGCCTCGAAAAACAGTTAGCAACCAAGTGTAAGATGATCAGTTACTTTGATGATAACATTAGTGAGGCTATTAAGAAGCTGGAGGAGATAGAAGAAAAAGACAGTGATGCAAAAGCCAGAAAATCACCTATGTTCTCTCTGGTGTCAAGCAGTGATAAAGGTCTCAAAGAAGAAGCTTACAATATGTATAATCGAGGTCTGATATATGTCTTTGCAGTGGAAGAGGAGCCTCGGTTCCCATGGGGGGCCCTGGCAGTGTTCTTTATTGGACTTTTACAGATTGTGGCAGGGGCACTGCTCACTGCATTTACATTTGGAACCTTCGCTCAAATTGGTATGGGGCTGATTACTGAAGGAATATCAGACTGCATCTATAGTGCTGAGGCCATGGTGACAAGAGAGTTCAGTTGGAAATCCTGGGCTATAGAAAAAGCCATTTCTATTGGTATATCTATTATTGGTTTTGGAGTTGGAAAGCTAATTGCAAAAGGACTTACTGCATCTGCAAAGGCAATCAAGGGCTTTGGCAGACAACTGAAATCAATGCCAAACTTTCTTTCCAAACAAGCTAAAAACAGTCTTAGTACTGTTGCAAAAACAAATATGAGGAATGCTTTATCATACACTACAAAAACAGTGATAGAAGAATTGGTCAGCTATGGACTTGGGAAGGCAGAAGAGGAAGTACTGTCAGAAATCATGAACTGCATTAAAAATGATCTGAAAAGGGACATTGTCAATGACGTGAAATCCAAAATGGAAAATGAGACCTTGGCCACATTACTGGACTCCATTATACTCTCACACCTTGGGGATAAAGCACAATTAACTGATCTACTTCAAGATATGAATAGAAAGAACAAACTTCAGTCAATTTTCGAAGAGCTAAGTAAAACTGCATTACAGCCATTATATGCAGACCTCAGCTGGCAGAACAAACTCAACTCATCCATCTCTACAGTGATTGACAAAGTTAAGGCAGAGGCTAAAGGCAAAATAAGCATTATTCTGACAACTATCAAAGTGATCCACATGGCATCACTGATAACAGATGCCACCTGTACAGTACTCAGCCTCTCAAGCAAATTCTTCTCAGAATTTCACCAAGTGCTGAATAAATTTAAGACAGACAAAGGTTTGTCAGAGAGAGTGAAGAAAAATGATCTGTCTGCTTCAGAAATAGAGATACTGAAGCAATTCAAGAGTGATTTAGCTAACAACATCAGTTCACTGTTATCTGAAGCTTTGGTAGATGTGTTCCACCAGAAGTTCTCAGGTCATTTTTCTTCTTATATCCAAGACAAAGTAAATGGCTTCATTGGTCAACATGTGAGAACTGGGTTAAAGACTGGGAAAACAGAGGAGAAACTGAAAGCTGGCCAAAACACTAATTACATTGCACACATGCCAGTAAACCCAAATTCTAAACTTGCAGGAGAGTCAGGTGAAGGCTCTCAGTCACATGCTAAAAAAATCAAGAAGCCCACAACAGCAGGTACTATTCTGGATATAAGAGTCCTGTCAGAAACTCTTGGTGTTAAGGTTATCATTCAAACAGAGGACCACAAAGGAAAATTAACCAAAATGCAGGAGTTAAACCCAGACACTAAAGATGCCAGTGAAACGGTGACACTGATCTATAGACCAAAGAGTGATCAGTACCCAAATGGCCATTACGATGTTCGCATCAATAATCGGACAGAGGTTGTAAAAAGCGAACACAAGAACTGCCTGTTTCATGCTTTGGCGACAGGCATGAAGCCAGGTGCCAGTGAAGACGAAATCAACTCTGAGGTCAAACGTCTCCGATCTATTGAGGCTGATGCTCTCCTCAGACAACCAGGCCAATGGGAGCCTTTTATCAAGCATAAAGAATGGACAGAAACAATAAGGGGAGGTGACTGGTACATGGCAGAGGGGACGGGGCAAAAAGTAAGAAAAGCAACTGAAAAAAACATGCTTAAAAACAATGTTGGCAAAGTTCAACCCTACAAAGAAAGGAAAAAACTTGCAAATAAAATAAATCATTTTGGAACAATGATCAATGCAGACCATCAGCCACCAGGGGCATGTATATCACAAGCTATCCAGTTGAACCAGAACAGCAAATTAGCTAGAGATATGCATGAAGTGGGAATCCCATTTCCAATGGATCACAACCGGATTTCTTATGTGAAAGAAAAACGTGGCCCTGAACTTCTAACTGTTCTTGTACCAACAGGAATACACTGTGAGTTTCCCAGTACAGTATCAAGAGAATTCAGGGAGTTACTGGCCACAACTATAAGCACAGATAATGTTGTTGACACCTTCAAACTGACATTCCTAGGTTCACTGCCCAGATTTATGCTTGACAACTCCAAGGACTACAAAAGATTTGAGAGTCAACGGAGTCGTACTAGGCTGAACATTTTCCTAAAAAGTTATCCAAAACATTCTAAAGAAATAGCAACTGAATGGCTCAAGGCTCTGAAGTACTCTGATGGCGAAAAGCAAATGTATGAAAAGGAAATTCATACCTGGATTGATGAAAAAAAATATGATGACCAAAATGATTCCCAAAGGAAAAAAGTTGTTAGGTAATGATATTATTGCAATTGTATTTCATATAAAAACAGTAGCTTAAAAATATATAGGCAATGTGGTCAGAGCAATAAGCTAAGACACATTTCTCATTTACACTGAATGGGCAGCTACACAATATATTTAACAGGTATTTCTTTGTGTTACATACACAGGTGTTTGCAAACTAAGAAGCTGGTTGGTCAAGAAGATTAAGACAAGGCTAAGACCAAGAGAAGAATGTTTCAGACCAACCACCAGAATTCAAGAGCCAATAACTCCCTGTAGTTTTTGATCATATTTTTTTAGATTTGATATCTGAAATTAATCTGAATGATTTGTTCATTATTTGTTTGTAGTTTTAATAGGTTTCTAACTCACCCTGAGTATAAGTTTAAAATCTGTGTTTTAATCAAGAAAGCAAAAATCGAGTCACAGTTCCAGTTCATGTGATTAGTTGAATGGAACATTTGAAAACTTCATTTATTTGAGAAATAACATTAATTGAGCATATGCACTCTTTATGTATAAAGATACTGTACCCTCTAATTTCATAGTAAAATAGTGAAATATTTAAATTAACAGAAGGGTTAGAAAATTAGTAGCTAAATGTCTACGAAACAGGATGTGCCAAAATTTCTCTGTTTTTCCTTTTCACTGCCTGGTTATATTTTTGACTCACGATTAATTGGATTTTAAGACAATCAAGAGGAGGGGTAGCACAGTTCAGATGTATCTCATTTGTCCCTGGATGGATGCTCCCATTCAAGGACTAACTCTTAGTTAGGTTTTGATATGCTAACATGCTGATTTCCTGGTATACAGGTCATGGAATGTCCGGAGAATGTTCCTGCCTTATTGTGTCTCTAGCTTTGCCATATGGTACAGCATCTAAATGAGTCACTGATTGTCTCTTAGTCGTGTATTATTTGTTGCTGTTATCTATAATAAACTCCTTATTAATGATCCTGATCCATTTGTCAAGATATATTTGAATTAAATGCAACTGCAACAGGCAAACTATGAAAAATCTATGGGCATCCAAAGAATTGAACAAGTGTGCAATGCTAGTAGTTATAATATTGTCCTGCAGAGGTCACTATTGAAGAACAAAGCAGCTACAAAGCAGTTATGGATATAAATTACTTTGGTGAAAAGCCATTGAGTAGTCCAGTATATTAGGCAAAGCAAATGATACATTTAATGAATTCCACTACAGATCAAAAGTGTCAGTCATAGTCCATTCAACTACAATTCCAGTTTATTGCAAGGACTATAGGACTTGATTCTCTTCAGTTACACAGCATCCAAAATAAAGGGTAGTGCACAACAGAGTAAATATATACTTTTATATATATATATATATATAATATATACACAAACACACCGACATACACACACGCATACAAACATCTTCAATAACAAAATTAACCGTGAGAGAATTCTTCATTAACCAGTCAAAGCATCTTTTTTCAAAGCATTTTTTCTTCTGCAGTATGTAACACATAGTGAGAACATTTCCTTTCCAAAACAGCCAGATACTGCTTCCTCTCACTCTTATGCACATCTTCACTATTCAAAATATGTAACATGTTGGTACAGGAGAAAGAAACATGCTGTCGTCAGCCTCTGCTGTCAAATGGACCAATCTCTTTGGACAGATTATTTCTGTGGTATATACAGAATACAGTGGATGGGACCAACTTTTTTTTTAAAAAAAGAAATGAAGCCGATGAGAAAGGACCACACTGACACCATTAGTCCATATGAAGGGCTGCTTGTATTTGTTTGCTCACATGCAGCTGTAGGAATTGCTGAGGCAAGACAGGCTCACAAAGCTGATGTAGATGGCTCTTGCTCACGCCAATTACCATCTCCATAGGAGTGATAACACCTGGCCCTTCCACTGTTTGAAACCATGAGCACCTAGGTGAACATAGTAATGCGCTTTGTGTTGTGATGTCATCATGGTTTTCCTTGCGCAGACAGACACACACACACACACACACACGCACACACACAATATCACTCAAGAAATTTCAAGAATCACTCAAAAGGCTTAAGCTACAGATACAGGTAATTGATAGAAGACTTGCTGAGAGAACAAGTAAAAATAATACTGCATTTCAAAAGTTATTTTAGAAAAGAAAAAAAAAAACCCTTGCACAATACATGGAATACTGGAACACTGATTTTACACAAGTTTCTTTGTTCTCCTGAACGAGCGATTTCCCATCTCTAGCTTGGGTTTGTGCTTCATATAATGGCTAGTGGCGGTTGAATTCCATACCGAAAAGTTCCTTTCATGGCGATCACAGTCTCAGGTACTGCACATTCTCTCTCTTTTTTTTCTTTCTTCAGACAGGAGACAGGAATTTAAAGCAGTCTACCGGAGCTCTCTCTCTTTCTTTTTCTTTTTTTTATTTAGGCCATGCTCTCCCCAGGCTCTGTGCTAGTCCACCAAATCTTTATGAATGCATGCTGGAGCCTCTGGGGGGGGGGGGTTGCTTAAAGTGGTGTGCAGGGAAAGGGTGTGGGGTGTGAGATGGAGCCTGCTGGATATCAAAAACCTGCTTTGAGGCAGGGGTGCACATCATGGGTGAACTCTGGACCTCTATAGGGTAAAAGACACACAGAAATCATAAATATACACACACAAAAAAAAAATCACAGCACTTTGATTGTTTACAACTAATAATAATATCACTAGATCTTACTCTGATGGTAAACTGTTTTTAACCATGTAACCAAGGTTCAGACTATATGGACTTCAAAATAACATTTCATTGAATGCAGCAGTAGAGCAAGATTGTTACCAGTAAACACCACATTGAGGCAATGTGCTTTAACAATCTACATGTACATTATGTCATGTATGTGTAGTTTTCTGTCTGTACTTACAGTTCTTGACCTGACCCGAGTAAAGGTGCTGGTCATGCAAAGGGATTTCCAAATGGGTCTCTAAAAGGGTCTGGCCCTCCAGACTTGATGGCGGGTGCACTCTGACAATATCAGAGGGGAAAATGTTATTCACTTGCAAATGGGAAACCCAGTGAGTCATAACATGGCATTCAACATTAATCTGTGGACATTTAAACTCGTGAAGTCACACACACTGTCTCAATTTGTAGCTGTTTTGGAATAGGCTGACTCATGTCTTTAAACACCTACCAAGATCTAGACCAATAATAAAGTGACAAACCAAATTTCACAACTTTGTCTTTACTGTGTCAACAACAAATTAGTTTCCGGTCGACATAAACATGGAATAATGTTTTACCTCAAAGGCTTTTACAATGCAATAGCAAGCCAAGAGCAAAACAAAGTAGCACATTTTCCTGTACTCACATTCATGGGTGCCGAGGACCCAAAGAGACCAGCTCCAAAGGGATTGTCAAAAGGGGCCTGACCCATAGTCTGAGGTTTCATTGGTTCTGTCAATAAAGACAAAAATTATAGATTTATTTATTAAAAGAAATAATAAGACATGAGATAAAAGCTGGATTTCATCATATAAAATTACTCTAGCACCAGATCCAACAAGGTTCTTGAGGAACATGCTCAAAATGACAAATGATAAATAATCTATAAACAAAAACACGCAACTTCATAAAATATATATATATTAAAAAAAGGCCTTCAGACACAGACCGTCTACAGAAGAAACACTGAGCTGAAGAGCTTTTTCTTACCCTTTCTAGCAGGAACAGCAGGGGGTTTGGCCATCTGGAAGTCCTTGAACATTTCCTTCACAGCCATGTCTCTGTTGACTTTATCCCCAAGAGGATCCAAGTCCAGGAAGGCGTTGCTGTCCACCTTGGGCGCTGCCCGCGGGGGCACCTCAGGGGGCGGAGGGCTGGAAGTGGGCTGCACACTGCCCAGTCCCCCTAGGCCCGAGGAGGGCATGGGGAACACAGACGACTGGAAGGGGTTTCCCACCGGAGCAGGCTGAGCCCAGGTCCCATTGGAGACAGGGGAACTGGGCTGAACCCAGGATGGAGTGCTGCCTGCGGGGGGGAAGGCCGAGCCAAAGGCTGTTGGAACAGCCCCCCAGGCAGGCACAGGTGCAGGCGGGGCAGGGAAGGCGGCAGGCTGGGTGAAGGGGCTGGTGGACAGCTGGGACACAGCAGGACCAGCAGGTGGGAAGATGGAGGACAGAGGCTGGTTCCAGGGAGCTGAGTTAGGGCCTGGAGCAGGGGCAGGAGGACCGAGAGTCAACCCACCTGTGATCAAGAAAGCGGAAAAAAAGTTTAAGATTTCCGAAATCAAGTAACATAATGTGAACAACGCATTGGCTTTTCACTGGATTCAGTTAAGCGATAACTGTAGAAGACTGTTATACCTATTATGTCAACAACTAATCAGATATTCAATTAGTTGTGTATTAAATTAATCTGCAACTCTTTTGGAAATCACTGATTTGCACATTCGTTATTTTATCAGTCACTTAATAGATTACTTGAGACAATAATTGATAGATCAACTGAAAATAATCAGATAATGAAAATAATTATTGACTGCAGTCTGAGTCTTGAGGAAACCACCCAGGGATATTCTGAATGCATCGGAGTCTCACCAAGAGCGGCCATAGTATCTGAGGTGCTCACTGGACTCTTGCTGAAGAGGCTATTAGGGATCGCTTCTGTCTGAGGCGGAGATGGCACCTCTGTATGATTGGGTGACGCAAATGGGTCTGTAGCAGATTTTTCATTTGTAGGAGACTGCCAAGAAACAAAAAGAAGATAAATGAAAATGATAAAGACATATTAACAGATAATGCATTTGCCACAAATGCATTTCCTTAAAATGAAAAAAAGAGTAATTTAATGTAATTGTTTCTGTGACAGAGCAAGAGAGTAACTAGCATATTAAAAGAGCTGAGCAGAGCCCCCTGTCAAACCAAGTCTTACCTTTAGGAGATAAATCACTGAAGCAGTAAAGTGAGAGACAAAATGCATTAGCAAAGCATGACTGAGCGCAGTGATTTCAGAGAGAAGAATGTTAGGGGACGCTGACCAAAGATGGAGGTCAACCTCACATCAGCACACTTCAATAACACATTCATTTCATGCTAGACAGACACAAACACACACTCTCTATACGATGAGAAGAGCTTGTCCAAAACAACGTATGAAATATTTGCATCCAGTTTAAACATGCCAGAGCCCATGAATAAACACACAAGATTGAACTGAATCCTAATACCCCCCATAACACTAAGCACTTAACCCTCATGACTAACATGAATCAGCCAATCATGAAGTCAATTCATGCTTGTTACTGTAAGTTTTGACAGTTCAGGGCTCAGGAATAGGGTGGACATTGGGATTCAACCAACCATGTTCATTCAATCATTCATTCATTCTCTCTCCCTCACCTTCACACTCCTCCTCCCCCGCCCACCCTTGGCATTCATCGGAGGAGGGCTTATGATGACTGAGTCCTTGGCTTGAGCGGTGATGGCAGCGGTGGCGGGTTCAGCTTTGACCCCGTTCTGCACAGGCTGCCCTCGATCGGCCGCCTCCAGGAAGGGGTTTGGGACGGCCTTGCCGTTGTGGCTGTTGTGGCCGTTCTGCTCAGGTATGGGAACGGGGATGCTCACCACATGGGCCCAGGTGCCAGCGTCTGTGCCCGCCCTGCCGTCCAGCGGCCAGTCCCCGTTAGTCAGGGAGGCCTGGACGGCTGTGCGATTAGAGATCTGGTCAAACTGCTGGGCCAGGTAGTCCGAGTCGCCGTTCTTCCCACCGATGCCGTTGAAGAAGGTGGCCGAGGAGGGGCTCTCATGGCTGGGGGGGCGCGGGGCGGGGGCAGAGGAAGAGCACGACAACGAAGAGGAGGAGGAAGATGAAGAGGCAACGGCGGCACGCTCGCCGTTTTTGGAGAAGGGGTCGTCGCTGAAGGGGTCCGGGCTGGGGGTGGGGAAGAAGCTAAGCTGCGAGGAGAAAGGGTTCTCAGGCGAGAGGCTGGGCTGGGGCCTGAGGACAGAGGAAGAGGAGGAGGCAGTGAAGGGGTTGCCCTTCACACAGTTCTGGTTGCTGTCGATCTCTGTGGACAGATCCATCAGCAGGAGGTCCTGGGGCTCCTGCAGTCAGGAAGGGGGGGGGGGGGGGATGAAGGGGGAGTTGGCAGGGACAGATGGAGGAGAAATGTGAGAGAAGTATAGAAGCAAAGGAAGAGGATGAAAGAAGAGGGAAGAGGGAGAACGAAAGAGTGCATGAGAGTGAGTGGTGAAGAAATGGAGAAAGCAGTTACAAGACCAATGTGTCCGATATTATTGGAAAAGTCAGTTAAATGGTAAAACAGAGAGAGATGCAGGAAGAGGAAGCAGGAAAGCGAGAGAGTGAGAATAAAGAGAGGAAAGAAGGGAACGGGGGATGAGAGAAAGGTAACATTGGGAGTGGAAGAAAGAGAAATTAGTTTGATTCTTTCCCTCTAATCCTGAGAGACTTATGATAAGCTACCCACGTGATGCAGAGTAATGGTATGTCACATGCAATAATGTCCCAAAAGCCTTGTGGATATTATGTTTGTGGTGTGACACAATGCGTAGTTGATGAGCAATGGAGGTCCACAGCAGTCAGAATACAGAATGCAGTCATGGCTTTTATTGAAACAGATGATGCGCTCACAGTACACGCACAGATGGATGATTGCATTTGTTTGTCACTTAGTTTACCTGGGTGTTATTGCTCACAGTCATTGCCATTCAAAGCAGGGGAAAGGCAGAATAACATTATTTCAAAAACCATTGAAGAGAAGAGATCAGCTCTACAATCAGCACAAATATTGACACAGGTTACTGTATTCATTTGAAGAGTATAACTCTGGGATACTGCAACATGAGTGTATGGGCAATACTAATCTAAAAGTGACAGAGTCTGTGATCTGATGTGATCTTTTTCCCCATGTCAGTGAGAGGAAAAGAGGCTATTCTTAGACCCTCAGCAGTCTTTTATGCATCACTACTTCTAACTTGAGTCTCAAACGGCCTCTGCTGAATGTTGCCTCATAGAAACAACACAGATGTTTTTTTTGTTTGTTTGTTTGTTTGTTGGCGTCTGCCCGACTCTGTTACTCCCTTAGACCTTGTTTCCTTGAGCCAGGCCCGCACTGGATGGCTTTGGCTCTAGTGCAGGCATAAAAAATGCCCAGACACACACACACACACACACACACACACACACACACACACACACACACACACACACACACACACACAGGCAAGGGACACTCGCGTTGTGCTACTTTCCTGCTCTGACGTCAAACCTCCCCAGCCACACACAAACATACAACCAAGTCTCCAGCTACATCAACAGAATGGTAACTCCTATGGCAGGAGTTAATGGCAGGTTTAGCTTTACCCTGGTTAGCGGAAGCATTAATATCACCCTGACACACACACAAGCATGTTATCATGATTCAGATAAGGACACTTATACTTAGGTTGTGATTTGTCATGTCGACCTAAGCAAAGGCTAGCCATGGAACACACATTCATTTGAATCAGACTAGCATAAACAAACTGCAGAGAATGTCTGTCTGTATGTGTGTGTGTGTGTGTGTGAGAGAGAGAGTGTGAGAGTGTCTTCACACAGTGTACACTTCTACTTGGCTGCAGGACTCACCGAGGGGGAATGCAAATCTGGTGGGGTAGACATGTCTCCAAACAAGTCCAGTTGTTCCATGCCCTGTGATGAAGAGAGAAAAGGCAACAGAGAGAGAGAGAGAGAGAGAGAGACAGACAGAGAGAGAGAGAGAAAGATGAGAATAAGCCAAACCTTTAACATGAAAAACGTTTGAAGTGTCCCTAAAGCTCCCCAAAAGAATAATTCTGCTATTATTGATGTGGAATGGAATGTTTTTCTCATGAGTTTTGTCATCACATATTCTGTTTTCTCCCAGTTTGCCATATGAGAGAGAGAGAGAATGAGAAAGATGGAGAGAAGATGAGAAAGAGTGAGAGAGAGAGAGAGTGTGAGTGTGTGTTGTGTGTTGTGTGTAAGAGAGCCAAAGAGCCCTGTGCCTCTGTGCTGGTGTGCGGCAGTTAGACAAAGTCAGCAGGGGGGCTTGGCTGTGCTGCTGCAGAGCAGCGACAGGGCTGGTGGCTGCAGACGGTATGCGCCTCGTCTCACTCACTTCCTGTCTGTTAACCTCATTACTCTGCCCCCAGGGCGGAGGGTGCGGTGGATCAGTGTTTGAGGAAGTCGCTGACACAGCAGGGGCCAAAACCACTGTGGGTCACACAACTAAAGAGGCCACAAACCCACTTCAAAGACAAGGACCTCAAAAAGCACAGGTATCCCCTGATAATGCTAAGGCATTGATCTAAGCATTTATCTGCAAATGTAAAACTTCTTTCCAAACACCAGAGGGCACTCTAGGGTACGAAACTTCAGGTACCTCCACAGCTGAAACCAAATGGTAACTAATGTCAATAAAACATTGAAACAACACTTAAACAGTGAAACCCAAAGGGTAACAACAACAGGACAGCATAACAAAATATTTGCAGTGCCACAAACCTTGAAGATTGTGTTACAAATAGCTTGTGTTACAAACACTTCTCACAGAGCCCTCACAGTGAATACTTGAGACTGTGAGAACTCTGGACGTTGGCAAGGCTTTAACCCTCCAGTCTGCCTGTCTGCCTTGTGACGTGACCTATTCTGTGACGTTGGCCGACAAAAGCTTAAACTCCAAGCTTGAGGAGCATTGATTCGGCTAGGTTGTTGACTGACTGACTGCAGGAAACTCCTGACCAATAACACAAGGACTTTCAAATCTTATCTGTGTCTGATTGAAAAGCAAGCAGTAGGACCACTGAGACACTTACCTTCAACTTGTCACCTTGGTTGCCATTGGTTGAATCAGTGCCATTCTAAGAAGGAAAATAGGAGAAGGAAATAATGCCCATTTGGTCAACCACCTCACTTCCTTGTTCTGACAAATGACAATGTGCTCATTTTTTTGAGACTGAAATCCATACATACCTGCACAACCTTATTTGTCTCATCCTACAAATTAAAAACAAACCAACTATTAAAAGCGATTCCATGACTAAAATATTTGATTAATTGAAACATTTCATCTGAATCTTTGCAACAGTGGACACACACCAGTACAAAGCTTGTCTGTCTGTGCTGCTTGGGAAGTGATGAGACCCTCTGCAGATCTTTACACAACACTACTGTTTGTGTATGTGAGTGCGTGTGTGTGTGTGTGTGAGCCACCGGCTCACCTCTTGTGACAGTGTTTGTAAGATCTAATTACAGTGCATTACAGGGCTGGCAAACAAGCACCTCAGAGAGGAGAGGGATCTCCCCATTTGCGGGCTGGAACCTGGCATGAGGGAGCCGCTCTAAATGATAATTAACTAAATCTGATGAGAGCTGCTGCTTCCAGCACATTGCCATTAATCAGGTGCACATGAAACAAAGGCCTTGGATGGAGCCACAATACACACACTCACAAGTATACACACAACAAACAACACACACACAAATTCAGTCTTATACTCTTAACAGAGACACAGACTTCAACACATCCAGCTGCAGTACATCCACACACAAAACAATATTTCTCTCTCTCTGACATTATTCTCACACCCCCACCCACCCAGTCACACACACACAGACACCCACCCACACAGTTCTCTCAACAGCCAGCCTCTCTCACAATCACCAGATAATTCTCACCTTCTTAGAGCCTTCTGCTTCCCTTTTCTTCATATTGAAGATTAACTGGAAGAGGTCCTTCAAGTCAATAACAAGAGGTTCCGCCTGGAGAGAACACAGCAGCTATCAGTGCGCTTGCCAAAGAGTAGGATAAGATATGGCCTTCACTAGCAAGGCAATTCAGTCAATAAAGACAGAAGAATGGAGAGAAAGGCGAAGAGAACCATAACTTAAAAAAAAAAAAATACAGAAAATAAATTTACAGAACTGCAAAGCAGGCAAACTCTATGTGCAGTTAATAGGTATGAACAGGTAATGAAGTAATAGGTGACCTGATCTTGAATGATGCTTTACACGTGTATAATCTTTGAGCAGAGATAAAAAAATGAGCATGTAAAAGAAGTGCGAGTTAAACAGCAGGGTAAAAAAAGTACTCCAGTGTCAATAGTGTCCTAACCTGCTGAGCTGTTTTAAGGGCAAAGAACTGATGCTGGCCCTCAGCACCGCACACGTAGCCAAAGGCTCGGTTGTCAGTCACGTCCCGCGCGATGAAGGAGATCTTATTAACCGCATGCTCCAGTACAGCAGCCTGAGGAAAACACACCACACACACACACACACACACACACACACACACACACACACAGAAAATATAAACACAATGTTTAATTTAAAAAATTGCCGTCACACAGCATATCGACAGACACTGTAAAAAAAAATAAAAAAAAAGAGATAAAATCATGGGTTTATTTAAGGTGACAGTGCAGACAGGGTGAGAGGGAGATTGAGCGCCTCCTTACCCCAGTCTTCTCATCAGTGATGGTGATGCCTGCCAAGGATATGTTCACCCACACCCGCTGTTTGTGTTTGCCCTGTGAGCGGGCCGCTGCTGCCTTACCCTGTCCACACCAGAGAGGGGGAAGAGGATGAACAGAAATCCTTAAGGTCACACGTGCTGTATGTTCTATACCATTCAAAAGGACTGGCCCGATTTTATTTATGAATTGTGAGTGTGTGCACTCTTTCCTCAAAGGATATGTACATCAACTCTTTTGACAGATCAGACCCTCAAATTAAACTTAATACCATGTTAAATTGGTTTAGTGTACTTCCTGTGTTGTTTTGTCCATAATAAACAGATGACAAGAGCACACAGAAACAAAAAAATCATCTATGATCTGAGACAGTAGGTATTTATTAATACCAACACCACCACATTACATTTATACAGCGCAAATGAAGAACTGCTTTCCAAAACGCTATAAAAGCCATTTAAATTGAATTTTCATTCATCTTTTTTAAAATCTGATATTCAAGTAACATCAGAACAGTTGCAGTGGGGTTAATGTTATCTAATTTGTTCTTACACAAATAAAACAACAAAACAGTGATTCTACTGATATTAACTGAGAAGCACAATAAAAACACATAATTTTAGAATATTTCTGAAAATGGAGATGGAGCATTTTGGAAAAGAGCTCTTCAAATGATCCACAATGAAAGGGGTCTCAGCTCAATTTCAAGCGCCACTTTGTGGAACCTACTAGCTTTGGGAGCACAGGATTCTTTGGCATGTGCAAAATATGATCTAAGTTAACCCAGAGGACGTGATAAACCTCCTGATAGAGAAGCCCCCTGGCTTCGTTCCCCTGACAAAGCAGCCCCCCCCCCCCCCCCAAAAAAAAAAAAAAGTTTTAAACATTTTACCACTCTCAGTGAGTTAACCTACATGGGGTTGTGACTAAATCACTAACCCCTTACAGTTTTGGTTGTTATCTTACAAACATGTGGTGTTTGAGGTACTTCTAGATGGCCCAGTCGATCCCACCTTCAGTTTCATCATGGAGTCCTGACTCATTTTGTCCCCTCTGGCCTCAGGTACATCATCGACACCAATTAGCTTGGCCTTATACCGCACGCCGTCTCCTTTGAACCTGGCAAGCAGGTACTCATCTGTCTTCTCTGGGCTGGCTACACCTGCAGAAACAGAAACAAGTCATGAAGGTAGAATAAGGGAATGTAAAAGAAAGGAGACAAAGAGATATTGAGCAAGTGAGAGAAATAGTCAGAGACAGAGAGAGAGAGAGAAAGAGAGGGAGAGAGAGGAAGAGAGAGACAGACAGAGAGATGAATAACTCAAACACTTGGTTTCCTTAAAAGAAAAACTTGGCGTTTGGTAGCGGTCAGTCCTCATCCGACCACGCAACATTAAACCCCCCACACATAACACACATCACCAGGACAACTCCTTCCACATCACAGTTACTTCCAATTTGGCAAACTATCTCTGACTCATAAAGAAGTCAGCCAAATGTCCCTTTGCATGTTTTATGAATTCACCAATTCAAACCCTGTCAGTAAAAAAGTCCGGTAAAAGTCCAACATGGATAACAGTGTGTCCATTACAGTGGATAAACAGGAAATGTGTAGCATATGACGGGTGAAATCCACTGGGTAAAACAGGAAAGCTGGATTTAAACGCATTCTTCGTTTTCGACGTTGAACGCATTCTTCTAAGGGGCTAAGCTCTGGTCCAGACTGGCCCTCGGAGAAAGGTGCTGTTACTTTGGCGTGTTCAGGGATTCAGGGTGGCCATGAAGGTGTAAATTCCGAGGCCGACCATTAAACTTAATGTTCCGCACCACAGCCTCTCCTGTTCGTTTCTATAGCAACAAGCAAGATGAGTATTTGGTGCTAGATTTTTTTCCCCCTTACCTTTTTTCCCCAGAGAGGACAAAATAACAACCTGACTGAGTCCACAACAAAATGAGTCCATTACTTACTCTGTTCTCACTGCTGTTGTATTCTTGCTCACTACCAAGGCACTAACACTCTCACACGCACACAGTGAACATAGTAGTGCGGTCATATCACAGAAATCTCTCTGAGGAAGCGCTATAAAAGCCAAGGATGATGGAGAAGAATGAGCTTGAGTCTCGGAAAAAAAAATCAGGCAGGCAAAGCTGACTTTAGACCCATGTTAGCAGCCTACCTCTGGGTATCAGCAACCCCTCACACACCCCTCTCCCACACGCACTCCAAGCACATGGTGTTCAGGGAAATTACCCAATGACTGAAAATGTCACCATCAGTCTCTTTGGGTGGTGGTGGTGGTGTGTGTGCGTGTGTGTATGTATATGTGTGTGTAGGTGGGGAGGATGTCTTGGGGACGCATGGTGCCACAACATTTAAATGAGCGAACTCCACTCCTCCACCCCCCCCAATCCAAATCAACATTCATGAAGGTTAAGGCCCCAGATTGAAGTAGCTGGGAGACAAGCCATTGCCCTTCTCCAACACATCTCTATTCTCCCCCTCGTCCCTTCCCAGATATAACCCTTTCTCTGCCTTTACCATCTCTTCCTCTATATTCCAATCTCAAGAGTAGGTCTCTTTCTTTTTTCTTTTGCACCTTCTCTCTCTGTCTCTCTCTATTTCTCTCTTTTTCTCTTCCTCTCCCTCCTACACTCATTCCCTCTCTCCCCCTCTCCAGCTTCCTCTCCTTCTGCCCTCGACTCCAGGAGGCTGGCAGCAGCCATGCTCAGCTGACCGTGTGGCAGGGCTCCCTTCTCGGACATGGGCCCTGTGATCCCCTGGGGAGGGGGAGGAGGAAGAGGAGGAGGAGGAGGAGGAGAGAGGGGGAGGAAGAGAATGTTTAGGGTCGGTGGTGAGGGGCTGGCAGGAGCCCAGGCCTGTAGGCCTGCTTTGGCTGAGGGGACGCCATTGACATTCCCAGCATGCACAAGTCCAAACAGGCTCGAGGCCCCCCCCCCACACAACCTCACCTACCGTCAGGCCCCCCCCCCCACACACGCCTCCCACTCCCTTTGAGCAGACAACTGCAACCTCTACAAGCCACACACTTCAAAAACACCCCCCCCCCCACACACACTCCACTTCCTAGTTACCTCCCCAACTCTCTCCATAACAAACAAACACCCAAGCGCAACAGGCGAGACTCCAAACCAGCACCAGGCGTTTCACACAACTCTGACTTGTGAGCGTCCTTAGCGGAGATAGACAGAACTCACTTACTTTGTTGGAAAGTGTTGATATGTCTGTTTATAAGCCTTGGAATGTGGGTGAGGCAGTGTGTGACTGGGCATAATTCTACCTCCTACGAAAACATATAACTTCTTTTTGAGCCTAATTGGACCATCAGAGAGCAATTTGTTGAGTGTGGACCATTTAAAAAAAAGTTGGCCTCTCCAGGAATGAGATCATAAACCAATCAGTGCCAGCATTGCCTGCGTGACCTCAGCCAGCATGTCCTTAACAGCTTGACCCTTGACCTCTTCCGCTCCTTTAGGGGAGTCCTATTCTAGGAGCCTGTCTCAGACGTCCTGAGAAGCATATGATATGAGGTGAGCTGTGACACTGAGCATTGACAGACACTTAAAAGAGCCAATGAGGTACAAATGAGCCCCTGGTGAGAGAAGTCTTACTCACTGAGTAACCTGAGATGCGCCTCGAGATTAAGTGTAGAAGTGGATGTTAAAGTGACAATAAAATACATGAGCACAGCATCCAGTGCAATCCAGCAATCCTGTGTGAATCAATCTATATCCCTGTTGTTCCAGGTCATCGAGTGCTGTCGGCAGGAAATAGAACATAAAAATTTGAAACATTATAGACTGAATAAGAGGTAGAAGCTAATGTTAACTGAGTTAGGCATAGGAAAATGACACTGAAAGTAAGTTGCTCTGCCCCATTCAGTTAGTGGTAGCAGCCAGTTCACTATTCAGGTTATGTTGTGTCAATTTTTTGCGTTCGGCCATGCATTCTGATGAGAGCCTTTTCACACGAGCTTCTTTTCCCCCGGTGTTCCGTGCTTTTGCGGTCGGCCAACCCCAGATGCACTTTGTCAGCAGAGGCGCAGCCGGGGCCGCGCGGCATGAGAGCGTGTGAGAGCCGGCACCTTTTGTTTTCCGTGCCAGCGAGGAGCGGGAATGATAAACAGAGTGTCTCAGGCCCAGCTGGGAAGATGGTGCGGAAACAACGAAGCAGCCGTAATGGAATCCCAACACCAGGGCTCTGCACTGGTACGGAGTGAGCTGCGGCAAAGACAAACAATACCACTGTGCACTGGGCTCAGCTTAACATAATAAATCCAGAGAAGTATTGGGTCAAGGAGGCCCCCGGAATGCTGGATACAGCCCGTTTCCCTGCCTGTACGAGGGGGGAGAGCGTGACCTACTTTCGGGCAGACGTCAAATGGCGTAGCACAATGTCAAAAAAAACAAAAAACAAGAGAACTCACTTTGTGGCTTGAATCATCTGTATGACCCGAGCCCATACATCAAGATCCGCACCCCCGCCCAAGCACAACACACACATGCACACACACACACACACACACACACACAACTTTTCAACTCCAGCTCACCCCAGCCCACCCCACCCCACCCCCAAAACATACATGAGTTCTGTCTCACGACACATCAGCCCCTTACTGGAATAGTTCAATAGCAAATACAGGCCAAAGACGTGTCTTGAAAAGAGAGAAAAAACATTCTCCACTGGGCGCATTCATTTTAACATTCTCCACTGGCCACGTTCCTTTTTCATTTCTACAATGGTGCTTAATTTGAATTCTTTATGGGGCTCTGGAGTGCTTCAGACAATTGTTCGGTTCTAACAACAAAATAAAAAAATAGAAGAATTCTTGACTCCTTCCCCAGGTAGACGGTCTGTAGTTTCATTGGCCGAACTGTATTTTTCTTCTTTTTTTTCAAATGGTTCACTGATTACAGCTTTTAATGTCCTGGTGTCTTAAGACTATAAAAAATCTTTGCTCGGCTGCTTAAATGGGATGGAGAACAGCAGCTCGCACAGACATATAGACGCACGCTTGCGCACAGACACACACTACTCAAGTCACTTCTCTCTGCTGTTTTCACACACACTTCGGCTGACTGGCACATCTGTTAAATATTACAAGTGTACAGCCTCTCGGGGGAGAATTTAAAAGACATTTACTCATGTTTTACTGCCTGATGCAATGCCCAACTACGAAATTCCAATCATGTGAAAATTTACACTGATTCCTGACTGAAGGGATCTTTTGAAAGCAGGTGAGGGATGTTATAAATAGATATTATCAATAAACAAAATAGCTCATCCCAAACAAGGATGAGAAAAGCATTTTCTGCCCCCCCATGCCCTCCCTCATGCAGGAAAAAAATTGACAGCTTAAAAAAAAAAGAAACAAAGCCAAAAAAACAACAAGTTCATTTCTATGCGGAGCACTGAAACAATGTGTTCTTTCATCTGAAGCACTGCAGAGGATAAGGGGAAGAATCTTGAGTGATAGACTGAGGGAGGAAATCTGAATTCAATTCTCCTGAGCGGAAACGTCTAATGCGGCACAGTGAGGCCTTTTTTTTTTTTTTTGTCTGTGGTGGCGTGGCTGTGGCTTCCCGGCCCAGCTGGAGACGTGGATTCTCGGCCCTTCTCCCGATGTGACCGGGGGCCAAGAGGGAGCAGCAAGCCTCCTCGGCAACCCCCCACTCCCCTCCCCCCGGTGGCAGTCCACGTCACTCCACAGTGCTCCACTCCCTGCGCCGACACATTTCACCTCCCCACTAATGACATACTGACTCGACTCCACACTCCCAGCTCCCCTGACAATGACTCCACAAAAATAGACGTGCCTCCCAACGCTAAAGCGGCTAGCGAAACAACAAAAGAGTCAGCCACCAGAAAGACTACCCTTTACAAACATACACAAATATGTATAAACACTTAAACACACACACACACACACACACACACACAAATAGATGCATCCATGTGTGTAATATTCCAAACACACACACACAAATAGATGCATCCATGTGCATAATATTCCATGGGTATACATCAGGGGAACATTCAACCCATTGTGTGTGTGTGTGTGTGTGTGTGTGTGTGTGTATGTGTGTGTGTGTGTGAGACATGAGACAAAGGCCTGTGTGGACTGAGGTGTTGGTTCCAGCAGCAGCAGGGACAGAATGTCAAGATGAAGCAGTGCTGAGAACATGACTAGAGGTTTGTCTGGCTGGGATGGGAGAGAGAAGCCATGTTTAAAAATAAATGCGCTGAAATTCCCACTGCACTGAAATAAGCGCCAGCGTCACGACAGCCCACGCACTGCCTGAACCGATACCACACACACTCACACACACACACACACACACACACAAGCATACACAAGTATGCAGGAAAGAAAACTCTTATGTGGAAGAAATAACACCCACTGCTACCCGTCCCCCCCCCCCTTCACACACACAATCATGTAACCAATCATACAATCGCTTTCTGACACACACAGAGCAGATGCACAGTTGTCTTATGTGCACCCACACACACACACTCACCCACACACACAGAGTCACACAAGGATACACACATAGACACACACAAAGACACACAGACGTGGACACACAGACACAGTATACATACCCTTCTTCTTCTCTTTCTTGGAGGGGGTCTTGATGGGCTGCTCCGTTGGGGACGGGGCACTGCTGCTCTCCACGTCAGCGGACATGACGACCAGAGGCCAGCCTCACACAGCACCACCACCAGGAACAAGAGGACTGGGAGGGAGGAGGAGGAGGAGGAGGAGGAAGAGGAGGAGGACTGGCGGGGACACTCTGCTCACAGACGGCCTTCCACAGCCACGCTCAGCACTGACACATAGCCTTACGGCACCTGCAGAGGAGAGAGTGAGAGCAAGAGAGAGAGAGAGAGAGAGAGAGAGAGAGAGAGAAAGAGGGAGAGGGTGTGAGAGAGGCCAAATGAGGAAGAAAGAGGTAGGAGGATGGAGGAAAGATAGAGCGATAACGATGTGTTGACATGGAGAGAGAGAGAGAGAGAGGAGAGAGAGAGATGTGCATGAGTAGTGAATACATAAAGAGTAGGAGTGTGTGGGCAGAGGGAAAAAGGGACAAGCAGGATTAAAGCCAGGCAAGAATGGAAGATGTGTGTTAGAGAAAAAAAAATGGGTGAAATAGGCAACTCGAATGGTAGAGAGAGAAAAAAAAACACATCAATGGAACTCACTAGCAGGTTAGCTAAAGAAAACCAACAAAGAGAAATGCTGAATGGTGAATCAAAATAACAGTATAGCAGAGAATGTACAGACAAGTCACTTGCAGGCCATGATGGGATTGTTGCACATCAGTGCAAAAGCCTTTCCCAAAAAGCATATGTCTGCTCAAAGCCCAACCTGCAACAAGCATCTACAGCTTCTCCATGTGTGAGACTCAGAGCCTTATGATTTAGCTTCTAACTGGTTAAAATTTTAACCCTTCAATGATACAGAGAAGATTTGTTTGTTATACTATGTTATGCCATATTAGTGAAAATGACACCTACATAAAAAAACTACTTTAAGAGCATAAAGCACATGTTAAACAAATAAAAAAGAATCTATACAACAAACAAAGGTTTAGAAAAATACTGCAGGCAATAAAATCTCTGGGACAGAAATACTCCAAAGCGGCAAGCAACTCTAATACTACATGGCCAGTTTGTGCACTGAGCCTTCCACATTCCCAACCCACAGTGTGTTACATCAGGCTGGGGCAAATGACTCAACAACGCTAACAGGAATCAAACGGGGGACTGCTAAAAACAGAACCTGTATAAACATCCTGCCCTGGCATCGAACGAGCGGACAGCATTGTGAAGGTCTACACTTTCAAAAACACACATTCTGTAAACACTCTTGGTCTCACACCCCTGCTACCAAAAACTGATTTAGAAGGAGATGTTTAATGCTAGCTGGAGTTAGCCCAGTTTTCACTTCTCCTTCCTCGTGAAGGGCTCTTACATGCTTAGATACATAAGCTGGCACATAGTGCATGCAGAGGTAGGAGACAACAGAACAACAGATATCAGACAACAAAACATGTCAACCTCAAGGTCCCCATATGCCCCAACCAGTGACTCTCTTGTCTCATCCTTTAAAGCTGATCATTACATATCACATTAGTGCAGACAATCAACCAGACATGTACTGCGACATCCGTGGGTGGTGGGGGGCAATGTTTTGAGCAAGTTTTCGAGGGAACACAAACACTTTGTTTTCTGTTTTCTGATTTCAGTGCAATCCAATACAAACATTCAGATATGCTGTCCACAGATCTGTGTTCTTGTCATAAGTCGCTGACGTCATGTCTGTCCCTGTGAGACCGTTACAGCTTGAGCAGCCATCACCAACATGATCTGACTGTTCCCCCCTTCGTGTTTGTTTTCAATCTGGGGAAGTGAAGCAACTTGGAGTGCGTCCCAAAGACAAATATTTGGGAGGTTTGCACTACATTGAAAAAACTTTTCCAAGAACTGAAAATTTTTGCAGCCCTGAACTACTCCCTCTCAGCATTGGTCTTTATTAGCACCACTTCCTTCCTTGAGGTGAACAGTAAACAGTAAATCAAAGCTAACTAGATCTCCCCCCTCCCTGGGACATTTCTCTGAGACAATATGTTACCAGTAAATATTAGGTGAAACACAGATGTGGGGTGAAGCCTAGGGTTAGGTTAGTTTTTTTTTTAGATGGGGAGGGTAGGGTGTGTATTTGCAATTGTGTTAAGAGGAGTCTTATGCAAGGACATAATATGTTTTCCGTAAATATTACGCAAAACTGTTCTGGAAACAGATCTGGAAAGTGTGTGTGCACTGTATATGTGAAGAGAGAGAAGGGGGTGGAAGGAAAGTCTTATGCTCCAAAAAGCTACTTTAGGAAGCAGTCACAGCCACTGCGAGATCTTTGCCCTTTAAATCCTGTTCTAAACCTGAAAGCACACACGCAATATATACAAACAGCCAACCAACCACTAAAGAGGAGCTTATGCGCTGCATAGTGTCCAAATAAAAGGGACCTTGTCTCAGCAATCCTAAGATGTTTTCCTGTTTGACAGTGATCTGCAAGCCACCATTTCCCTAAAGCAAGCTCTTTAGCTGACTTCAAACATGAGACAATGATGTATCTGGACACATTGGCCTGGATGCCTAAGTTGTGTTGTGTTCTTGCCGGAGTTCTTAGTAACCAGCGGAAAGTGCTGCTTCTACCAGCTGGTCACCTGACATAAACACTTCCCCTCGCCCCCCCCCGTCTCTAATCAGCTCGTGCTCCTATGTTCGCGACCTTAGGACCACTCTGCGACCTTCACCCCGCTCCAGGCACGTGTACCTCTGCCCGGTCTGCGCTGCCTTTATTATTACAGGATCCCTTTCCCAGACCCCCCCCCCAACCCCACGAGTCACAACAGCTGCCTGTCCATCGTGGCAACAGCTGTGCGGCGGCCAGTCAGCAAAGAGTCGAAAGCCAGGTCGCCTGCCTGCCTGCCTGCCTGCCCCCACACATAAAATGAGCCTTCACGTGCCAGCCCCCCCTTCTGGATCATGTGACCCTGCCAAAAAAAGATCCCAAACTGCTATTTCTGTAGCACACAAAATGAGCGAGCTAGGGAAAAAGAAGAATGGACAGACGGGAGGAGTGTGGTGACCATGAGCTGGGGAAAGGCAGAAAGAGGGAAAGAGAGATGAAGGGAGTGAAGGAGGGATTGAATGTAGGAGAGAGGGAGGGAGATGGTGGGATGGAAGTGAAGGGCGAGGCAGGGGCGATGTGTAGAATATTTATGCTCAGGGTGAGTTATTCTCCTGCTGCTCCACATTCTGACTGGAAGTCTGGGGGGAAATCAATCTGTCTGACACAGCTGATCCACCAAAGCTGCCCTGGTGACAGAGGAGGAAGGGGGGAGGAGGAGGAGGAGGGGGATTGGGTGGAGGGAAAGAAGAAGAGACTGCTTGCGCCCCATGCTCTTCGCACATTCTGGTCAAACACACCAATGGGGGTATGGCACGGCTATTTATTCCCAAACTGGGCCTGGTTGCAGTTGTGACAGGAATGTTCACAAACGCATGCACACAAAGCCCATATGTCTGCTGTCAAATGTCAAGGTGTGTGCATGCATACCTTCAGGATCAACCCAAAGCTCAATTCAGCTCGCCTGCTGACAGCAGTTGATATGGAACACAGCTCTACAGAGCAAAGCTTGGGTTAGGTAAGGTGTTGAGGAACTCTACGTCCCTCATCCATCAGGGAGAATGGCAAACTTTATCTATTCTAAAGACACGCTGTTTGGAACTTGTAACTGAAATGGTTTCACACATTAGAATTGATGAATGAGGAAGATATGATGGTGCAATGGTGACCTTTTGATAAGGTACCACAATGGTGCTCATATTTAAACCGCAACATGATGAAATTTCAGTCTGAGGGGAAACTGTAGCTTCATAAACAACAACCTCGGAATCTGAGTGTCAGGGGGCAGTAGCGGGGCAATGTGGTCACACTAGCGGCACATTCCTGCCCTTGCTGAGGTGAGTTTGTGAAAGAAAAAGAAGGGGGGGAAAAATGTAAGAACGTTAAAAAAAAAAAATTAAAAAATACTGACTCAAGAATGTCTGGAATAAATCGGAGCAAAACACATTCCAGGTAACCAAACCAGCATTGCACACATCGTAAATCCATCACGGAGACAAGACCCGTCGTAAGCAGGGGATAAATAGGCCAAGTCAGATTTAACTCATGCCCACTTCCTGTAACAGCAGCAGCCCCCCACCCGCTTCAAACATTCCTGGAATATACAGGATGTGGCAAGAATGGACAAGAAGACAAATCTTGGACTTACAGTACAGTCAGCTATGGCCCTTCAAATCACGGTGGATTGCACAAATACAGCACATACTGTTCCTGGACCAGCTAGTAAGTCCCTCCGGCACACGTTGAAAGCCTGACTGCAGAAACACGAGCTGTAACTGTTGCAACGCCTTTGGGTGTCCCTACTGTATGTGACGAAGAGTGGTTCTCATCACAGTGATTCTGGACTAGATGGGAGTTGACTTTGTTATTTGTTATTTAGTTATTTGTAACTTGTGTGGTTGCAAATGTTTGTGCATGGCCCTACAGTAAAAATGTATGCATGTGATTTAAGTGTATTTGGACACTGAATGTTTCCCAATGGGTTTTTTTCCCATTGAGTGGCAAAAAGGGTGGAAATGTCACATTATCAACTGGGTCCGGATGCACAGTGTGTATAATGTGACCGGTTTATCACCTCTTCATTACCATCTGCACATGAACCACAGAGTGGCCCCTGTTGCTTTAAGACTCGCCAGTTCTTACTCTCTCTCAACTCTTGAAAACCACCCGGCCCAAACTTTCTGCACGCACACAAAAAATAAATAAATAATGAGACAACATAAATATTTGTACACCGCCTGTGCCCTGACAGGACCTTTTTCGTTCCTTCGCTCTCTCTCTTCTTTCCTCCTTTCCTCCCTTCCTCCGTAACCTAGTACTAGAGTGCAATGTAAGCAGAAGTCCGGAGGAAGGGTCTCTGAGTGTCTCCTCTTTGAGTGGCTCTGTTGGGGGAGAACAATAGGGAGTGGAGAGGGTCTTTCCTGTGACCAATTTCTCCTGGCTCTGTTTGCTCTCCCCTAAGAGCTGGGTCGGCTGTGAGGATCGGGTAAATAACAACATCAAAAGTAAATGAACTCCCCTGGTGGGAAATCTGATTGCCTGACTCACCAGTATACAGAGACATAGAGAGAGAGAGAGAGAGAGAGAAAACACAGGTGATAGAAAAGAGAAGGAAGTGTGTGTGTGTGTGTGGGGGGGGGGCAGAGATATAGTCTTTGAGAGGAGGTGAGAGATAAATGGAAGTTAATGGAGCTTGGTGTGTGTGTGTGTGTGTGTGTGTGTGTAATCTGTTTGTTTGTGTGAGGGGGACAGAACTATTTACAAAAAGGATTTAGACACCCACAAAAAAAACCCTGACAGGATCACTCACTCATTCTCCTCCAATCTCACTGTGAGTATGTGTGTGTATCTGTAAGGTGTGTGTGTTGAGTGGGGGTGGCGGGGTGGGGGGTGTCTCCAAAGGTCTTATTAAACTGCAGCCTTTCCAGCAGAGCCCTCTCTCTCTCTCTTTCTCAGCAGGCACAGCGGAAATGAGTGCCTGGGTCTGCCTGCCTGAAGATGAAGAGCCTCCATGTGACAGCCAGCTGACATGATAATGGACACTTCCTAATGCTTTAATCCAGGATCACAGTACTTGTCCGTTCATGCGAGAGGCGAGACGAGGAGCGATGGCGACGGCAGCAGCAAGCAACCACGATGAAAGACAGATAGAGGCGTCACACCCTTGCTGCCCGTTCTCTCCTCCGGAGCTTGTGGTTGTCAGTGTGGCCATGAACTGAGGAGACGTGAGGCAGCTAGTACCTAGGGCTAATCTCATTGTCACTGACAGGAATACAAGGTGGCTTAGTTAGTTGGGGGTAAGAGAAGCAGTGCGGTGCAATCATTTCTTCAAGGTTGCTTTACAAATTGATCAGATAAAATAGTAGCAAGAATCAATTCAGATGAACAAAATGATCACAGTGGAACTGTTGCTTCTGTTCATAAGCAAACCATGTCATGTAAATAATACAGACAGTAGGCTATATAGCACATGACTGCTATACTGTGGTGAATAACGGCTTCCACTTGGTTATTATGAGTTCTTTAAAATGTAGGCATGAAAATGATGAGAAGCCTGAAATAAAAAATTTTGACTCCTGACAAAGCAGTTTTCATTTTCACTGTTTTGATCAAACTGCTTTAAAATTTTGACGATTCTAAGTCAAAACATATAGCTATAGCATTCCCATAGTATGTTTATGTGTGGTATTAATAGATAGGGACAAAAAAGCCTTAAAATAACTAAACCGCTCCAACATAAAAAAAGGCCTGGTAAGAAGAAATCCTGTCAGATAAAAACCCTGTACATATTGCCTCGATTCAAGATATTTCATCTCCTTTTCGCAGAGCAAACCTTGGCTGTCATCTGGTTCTTTTTTTTCCCTTTCGGGGGCAGGGTTACCATGGCACCCAGGTGCCGCGGAGAGACAGACAGGTGCTGAGAGCTCTGTGTGCTGTTCAGCCGAGCTTGGGTCTGTGCTGCAGCCACCGTCTCGCTTTACACAGCAAACACACGATCCATCATCTACAGCCCCTCATCAAACAGCCACAGACAACTCGGTGTGTACGCACGCACACACACACAGGAAAGAGGGGAAGAAAGAGAAAGACTAAGAAGGTGAGAGAGAGAGAAAGAGAGAGAGAGAGAGGGAATGAGAGAAAGAGAGAGACCCAATCCTATCACAGAGTTGCCTATCCTTGACAATAGATAAATGGCTTTATGCAAACACAAGCCATAAATTGCCTAAGGAAGCGCAAGGCTGTGATTGCGGAAATAAGGACAAGCCAGATCTCTCACTCTCCCATCCGTGTGCACTCACGTCATAACTGCAAACATGCCTGGATGCCACAGCAACAAGGAAATCAGCATAGACCAGTGGAAACTACCTTTCCATACACAATGGTGCATTGATTTAATAAGACTGAGATAATTAGCGGGTTAAAATTAGCTGCTAAGCCTGAATATTTCCAAGTCTCAAATGAAAGTGCAAAGCAACTTGTAAGTCAGACAACCAAAGACAGAGACATGTAAGACCACACCAGAGACACACACATGTGTAAGCTGGCAGACTGATGAGCCTGATTTTAGACTAGACATGGTGCAATAAAATACCCTCTTAAATGTGTGCCACATATACGTTTTTTTTTTCAGTGAACCTTATACATTCCTACCAACCATCTGCTTTAAATAACTATACTGCATTGATCTTACCTACACCATTACAGTGACAACCATCCAATGTGACCGGAAACTATCAGATGTTCAAGGTCTGAGGGTAAGTACAGGCAGTTAAGACGTCCAATGCTAGGTGGGGCACCACCACGATGTTACATATTGCCACATCATGTGTGGTCTTGAAGGTGTTGCGGTTGTAGTCCTCCACAAAACCTCCACAGTAAAAAGTGTGGTGTACAACTCTTAACAAGCCTCTTACACATACTTCATTGGGTTTCTCAATGCAGTGCCCTCCAGGTTCTTCGGGTAAGCCTGTAAAATCCTCTGAATGCTTTGGCATGCATGCTTTGGCCCAGTATTAGCCTCCCCATTACATCTTTCTCCCAAACAGAGCTGTCATGCCATCCACTGTTGGGAATTTATTACAGGTCCCCCCCAAAATCCTTTGGCAGATTTACAGACTAGCCACTATTCATATATTAGGTTTCTGACTCTTTCTTCGTTATCACCAGCAGAGAGATTTAGGAAGTCTGCGATGAGGGGGAGGTCAGTGAATGCTTAAAAGAATGAGATGCAAATATCTCCAGCTGTTTCCTGATGGTGGAAAGATCTTCCTGACTTTCTTTATGGGGATGGGGAGGGGGCTACTTTGAAAGGGGAGGTGGGGGCAGTAACATGGGTCAGTGACACAGTACACCTGATGGGGTGAAGGACTCCAGGAAGACTGCGAGGGTGGATGAATTTCACCTCTTCCCATCGGCACACTAGCAAGAGTGAGTTCAGCTGCCCAGATGTTTACTGTGCTCAGATCTGTTTTGCCAGAATCAAGTAACCAAAAGTGGAGAGCACTTCAAACTAGCGTGTGTGTGTGTGTGTGGAGGGGGGGCGCATTCACAACATTCCTTGCCCACCAAATTAAGTGAGCCTGGGCCTGAGCCTTTTAAAAGCCAATTCTTGCTTTTATTTTGCTTTCCTCCGTGGAGCAACGGGGTCAGGGGGCAATGTCCTTTACGGCCCTCAAGAAGGGAAACAAATGGCCACACATCTGGCTTCAACCCGTTCCACACACGCCCCCCCCCCCCCCCACACACACACACACACAACCACCACACTCCCACAAAAAAAGAAAAAAATATATATACATTACTGTGACCCAGTCCTGTATGTGAAGGGAAAGTGGGACACAAACATGCAGGTCAAAGGTTATTTACCTCAGCATGTGGCCACTGCAGTGAAACTCCAGTCCGCAGTACTTACTCGCTGTGAGTGACTTCCAATGACCTATATACAGTCTGCCCCCCACCCCTTCCCCAAACCCCACTCCCAACCCCCTTCACAGAAAATACATCCCCCGTACAGAAGCGGAACATCTGCAGAGGGGAACCCGTGCCACTGAGTCAGCGCAGACTGGTCTCGGGAAGAAAAACGAGTTGCTTTCACTAGTTGTTATCGGCGGCTCGTCTATCAGTGTCAGTGTCACCCTCCCTGATCTTAATGAACATCTAAACACACACTGATGGATGTCTCCAGACGAGAGGTGGCTTAAGCCCCCGACCAGGCGCACGAACACAAAGAAAGAAATGAAAGGCAGAAGATGTAAGGAGCACAGAGAGAGTAAAAAGAGAAAGAGGGTAAAAGAGAAGAGAGGCAGAGGAAAGAGACACTGAGGAAAGTGAGTGAGAGACAGACACACATTAGAGAGAGAGAGAGAGAGGGAGAGGAGAGAGAGAGAGCGAGAGAGAGAGAGAAACAGAGAGAGCAGTGGAGGAACCCAGCGAGAGAAGGGAAATAGGTTTGAGTGCCAACATCTGCTTCCAATAAAACTGCACACGTTGTACCCGGAGGGGGAAAAAAAGTGTCTTATACGCACAGACACAGTCAGATGAAAAATTCACTCTGAAACATCGTAAAAGGCAGTTGAGAGGGTGGAGCAGCATACTTTGTTTAGCTACAGGTATTAGAGCAGGAATGTGTCCACCTTGTCTGGTACTGCCATGTATGTCTGGTAGGATTTGCAGGGGCACATAAATGCCAGAGAGGCCATTTTTCCTGCCTTCCACCAGTCCTCGTAATGTTCAGCTTTATGGCTGAGAAGCATCAGAATGTCAACTAACTTGGGAAGATGAAAGTGTCCTCTCAGTCTTATCTGGTCCTTTCAGAGCGGAGGGGAAGGCACATAAGTTTGCAGTGGCATTTCCTCATTTAAAAATACCAGGGAGAGAGGGGGGAACAGAGGATGGGGGAGAGGGAGAGAGAGAGAGATAGATAGAGACAGAGAGAGGGGGAGGATGCAGTCAACTGTGTTGCCAGCGACTCACAAAGCTAAGGTTTTTTCCCCCTAGCTCTCTTTCTATGTCAGTCTCGCTTTCTTTTTTTCCTGTGTCTTTCTTTTTCTTTCTCCCCCCCTTTCATTCCCTCTGACTTTCTCCCACATACAGCCACACAAATATAGACTCACGTATGCAGGCGTCATTAGCTTTACATTTTTACAGACCAGACGGCCATCGTGGTCACCAAGGTCTCCTGCGGTGCTCTGCATTCCCTCGAACTGAGCTCATACCTGCAGTGTTCCTGGAGAAAGGGACCAGTGAAAGCACACATCCGCTTTCAATGGCCCCTGACCACCACCGCCCTTCCTCTCCTCATCACTGTCCACGAATGTCACCTATTGTGCTTGCAGTGAGACCCACTTAAGTCCTCACGTCCAAAGCACACATCCAAGAACACTGGGCCAAGAAACTATAAAAGCACCTACCGCATGACCTGGTCTTCTTTAAACATGGCAGTATTCCTCTTCAGTTACACTGCCTCGCTTAAGTTTCTCAAATCATGCAATAAACATCTAAAGGTTTCTGCACTTCAAACTAGAAAGCCGGAGGGTTAGGAAGGGAGCCTCTACGGTCTTTTTCATGGAAAGACAGCTCTGTCTGTCTGTCTGGTCCAATGTGGTCTTTGAATGTAAAAAGTAGTGGCCGTGAGTGCTGGTTGTTAAAAGAATACTAACCATTTGTAAATGTAGGTCAAAAAGGACCTTGACTTACAGTAGGACTACAAAGAACCAAGCACTGCACAGTTTAAAAGATTAATTCACATAATGTACAGTAGATTATCAAACCGGCAATATGATTACTGCATATTGCAACAAAATAACTGTACACCCCAGTTATTGACACGGAGGCTTCAGCAACATAAGCATTAGACTACATTGATGTTATCAAGGGATTATCTGACATCAATCATTTTTTTAAAAATTCTGTCTGAGCACACATTAACCAGGGCAGCACAGTCAGTGTCAGTATTTGCCCTGAGTCAAAAAGTGAAATCTCAGACGTCATGCTGTTAGAATGAAAGGACATGCCAAAATGCGCATCCGAGATGCGCTGTGGTCATCTAGCTAAAGTTAGCATACTGGAAAAAACGACACGACAAATGAAACGCGAAAAATAACACAACAGGTCGACATCACTGCGAACAGTTTTTAAAAATGTGAGGTAAATACTAATAAAATCTTAACGTTGGAAAAATCGCTCAGGTCTCTTTGAAACCAGGACCCTGACCATAACGCCTGTGGTTTTGGTTTGGACTATGGATGAAGAATTACCGTGCTTACAAGTGATAATGAAGGATAGAAAAGACGTCAGCGTAAAAACCTTGAAATGTAGGGTTCGCCGATTTAAAAGGGGGACACTAAACTACACGGTGCATCCATGATGCATCACTACGATAAATCCGTTTTCTTGCATCTTAACAACTTAAACATTAGGCTAATGTACACAGAAATAAGGTACCTGGAAGATCAACCTGTGAGATTCTTTCAAATGTATCCCTGACAGAGAATGAGTACAGTGAGAAGTGAAGGAGAATAGATTGCATACACTCACCGAGATCAAGCTAAGCTGCTGAATGTAGACTTGGCATACTCCAAAATACTCTCTCCAGTCCGGCAAAGCGGCTGACAATTTAGGGTAACCTACTGTCGACGCGTTTCCCCGTATTACGGATCAAGTCAAGAAACCGGGCTTTAGATATGGTTCTAATAAGATGTTGGCGGCTAAGAACAGCCCAGGAATGCGCCGTGATGTTACTGCAGTCTAAACCTCGGTAACTCCCCCACAAACTGCTGTTATAGCTGAAAATTTAACCCCATGTGCACCAGACTGTAAAAGTCACTGGGAGACCTACTAGATTGTGTGCTCACTACACCACCACCAGTTGGAGAAGGAACATTCCATGACGCAAAGGCTGAGCTTTAGACTAGACTCAAAAGATTAAAGTGACGAAGACGTAAGGCAGAGGAGTAGAACTTTGCTAAAGAATAGATGTTCTCACGAAAACACTGCTAAATGTCCACCCTAACTCCAACACTGTTCGGTTCACTTGTCAAAAGAAATCTCTCATGTCTATGAACATGATTTCACACTAAGTTTTGTTATCTTGGCTATTTACGTTGTTAATAAAATAAAAAAAAATATTCAAAAAATATAATAACAAATAAATATTCACAACAAGTTATTCTTCGAATCGTTTTTTTTTTGTAAGTAACGTTGGGCCAGTGTTTGCTAACAACAGGGATTGCATATTGTGCTGAATAAATGGCTTGAATGGTATTGCACAGTCCTACCAAAGAGTGACTTAGAATAGTCAGGAGATTCCTGGAACAAACATATTACACGTCTATTCACTGAAAATGACTCAGCATCTGGGACTAAAAGGCAGATGGAGGGGTGGAAAAGAAAACGCCTTACGTGCCTCACATTCCCGTTTTGCGCTCTACCTCTTTAAAACAGAATGGGGGACAGCTTTAGACACAGATGCTTCCAATTACTGAGGACATAGCTGAACGACCCTGTCCCTTTGTTATAATTCTTGCATATGGTGGAGGAATGGGAAGACATCCCAAAATAATCCCGAATAAAATAGTTTGGATTGTTTTGTTTGTGTAGCCAGACAATGCATAGTTACCTGAGCCTGGTATCAATATATTTATATAGAGTATAAATAGAAATATAAATCTTCTCACTTTTTTGTCTTTGCAGCTCTTTTACAGATCTCACTGTGCTGTGCACATTATGTGGTATTTACACACCTGGGATATTTGTACAAAAAGTTCTCAAGATAATAACTTAAGAGGCAAGTTAAAGCAAGGGACATTTAGGCTGACTAGATCAAAGCATGCCCTGATACTTTACTGAAATGGTACCTATTTTGGTGTCCTCTTGTAGTTTGTAGGTCATGGGCATCAGTGTGTACACATCCATGTTTATTTATGTCTGGCAGTATTCTGGGAGTCATGTACATAACCATCCAATTACAATATGGAACAGATTATGGAGCCATTTGTTATTGCAACAGAGGATTCAGCTACTAGCATATGTGCCCATGACTCATTTGAAGCATGCAGAGGTGTAGTGGGGATTTATTTAGAGGAGGTATACAATATAATGTTTTTCCAAGAAGTGGGAGGACTCTCTTTCTCTCTCTACCCCTCTCTCTTCAAATGTTCAATTGTCTCTGTGAGTGTATAGATATGATCATGTGTATATCATTTTGAATGTTAATGATATACTTAAGTCATTAAAGCCATCATTTGACCAACATTTAGAGAGAGAAAGGAAGATAGAAAGAGAGAGAGAAACTTGGCAAATTTGCTGGTGACAAAAAAAAGGTCAATAGTATTTTTGCATACACTGCAAGGTGAAGAGGATGCATGAGGTTATTGAGTCTCCTAGGGTATGGAGCTGTGGTGGGGAAACAACCTCTTCCTTCCTCGCTTCACAACCCATTTCCCTGCTCTCTGCTGACACTGCCAGCTCAAGAGGATGAGCAGCTACTCCTGTGCGCAAATCACTGAGTCACCGTTCAAATATGGCTGCGTCCGCATGTGACCAGGCCATGGAACTTGAGTAACTTTGAAAACGAGGTTGCATTCGGGATTTCAAATGATGAGTATGCCACATACGCAGGTTTACATACATACATACACACACACACACACACACACACACGTATATACTGTATGTATATGTATATATATATATATATATATATAGAGAGAGAGAGAGAGAGAGAGAGAGCTTAATTGGAGGAGGTACTTAGTTTGTCTTCTAAAGACATTTGTATGGAACATCCTGATGTTTTTTGACAAATCTGTTTGTTGGCTTAATGGTAGGCCAAATATGAAACCTCTTGTACTACCTAGACAGAGAGACAGAAAAGCGCAGTGATTTCTGAGGTGTACATTTACAAATTGAGACAAATTCATAACATATAAAGGCAGACACAGGGCCTGTTGTCACTCAAACAAGCCCAAAATCAGCTTAAAACCGTGGCTAATCAGGTACTCAAGATAACTGGCTCTTATCTAAACGGCATTCAGTAGAAGTGTGGCCCTTCCATTCATTCATCGCCCATTAGCTCATTAGGCAGGAGAGTCCCAGCGGCAGATGTCTGTTTGCAAGGCTGTTTGCGGAAGATTGCGAAAGGTCGTCCGGATAAGAGGTGTTCCAGAGAGGGAGATGGCTCAGCAGCAGTGGATTAATGCTCAGAAAGCTCAGGCCATCCTTATCACTGGTCCAGATGACATTGGCTCTGAGACTTGGATCGTAGTTCCTATTTGCTCTGATGGGGTGAGAGAGTGAGGGAGAGAGAGAGAAAGAGAGAGAGAGACAGAGAGAGAAATTATGTGGGAGGGTGAGAGAAAGACACGGACACAGGAATGTTCGAGAGAAAGGAGAGAGATAAATAGGTAAAGACAGAGAGAGAGAAAGAGAGCATGTTATCTCTTCCCCGGCAGCCCAGATTGACTCTCTCTCTCTTTCCTAAGAGTGGGATGGCTGGAGCCTCATGAGGAGCTGCAAACAGCACAGCCTCCCCATCATCTACCAAGGACTGCAGCCAAACACTCAATAGGATTTGAGATAAGCATGGCTTCCATGCTGATGGAGACATTACAAAATCAAATGGTTTGCATAGTCTTGAGTCAATCCCATCTATGCGCTTTTTTTGTTCTTAAAGAGCCCACGCACATATTTCCAGTTCAAAATATTTAGAATTGAACTCAGAAATGACAAAAGAATGTACATAAACTGTCATCTTTGGAGTCAGTTCGGATCATACTCTGCTTTGGTATCACCTTGCGCCTCAATGCATTTACCAAGGAAGTTAATGAAGGAATTCCATTCTAAATGCAATGAATTCAAGACAACTATCTAACAAAAATACACACACATCCCCTTTAAAGCAAGTACGGTAACTATTTTAACCAGATGAATGTGAAATCATGGTCAACGTCATCACAGGACAAACAGTACAAAAATTTCTGAATATATCCTTCACTCCCCAGTGCAAGTTACTACGTAGAGACTGCAGGGCTTTTTTTCTCCCCTCTAAAGCCACTGGTGTGACTAGAAATAGCTTGCCCACTCTGTGTGTAACAAGAATAGAATAGTTCATAGACAGTTTACTAGGCCACTGGTTCCCTAAAGAAACAATCTTAACGCAGTCTTAGTATGTGTCCTACCCGGCAACAGACATCAGTAAATGCATGTTGTAATTTCTTCCAAAGCAGCTTGTGTGTGTGGATGGGGATTTGAGTATTATGTGTGTTTAGTGTGTTTAATCTTAATGAAATGTCTGTCCTACTTGTTGTATATATTGTTGTTAAGCCAAATCCAACTGGAAATGACAATAAAGTCTAAAAATCTACTCTATTTCACAACCAACCATGTTGTCAAACAGCAAACTAAATACTTTTATCAGGATTTTGATCAAACAAAAACGTAATACTTGATTTGGAAATGGTATGACAGTATTTACCCTGTGCACAAGACAGAGAGGAAGCCAGAATGTAAAGATCCGGAGATGAAAGGAAAGTATTTCCAAAATGGGGGGACCTTTCTCACCAGGCGCCACAGATTCTCGGGGTTCTCTCAGGGCCTTCTTTCTTCTGCATCTCCCCAAAGGTCAAAGGTTATATGACGTCACGACTTTTTATTTCTGTGGATCTGTCACAGTAGCCTCTTTTACAAGATGGCCCTCGACATAATGACCACATTCATGGTGAGACTTTTGCTTGTGCATTTATGCCATCCATTGTAGGCATCCATAGCCACTGACACTGGATCTGGAACACATCTTTACACCACAAACTCAACCACGATTCATTTGGGGATGTAGATAAGTCAGCTAGCTCTTTGCCTCAGCTTCTCTAGCTATCATGATCAATAAATCAATAAATGAAAATAAAAAGATGCACAAAACCAAATGAGATCAGAGTGTGTGGGTGAACTGAGTATTTTATTGCAGGCTCCATGCATTGGGTTATTCTTGGAGTGCATGAGACTGAAGTCTGAATCTGTCTCAAGAGAAATCGGTTAACAGGTGTTTACATCTCCTATGTGATCATGTACTAGACAAGCTGCCAACTTAGTTCAAATCTGTTGCTCTCTCTCTCTCTCTCTCTCTCTCTCTATATATATATATATATATATATATATATATAGTGTCTATCTTTGTTAATCTTAATACTGTGTACAGCACTTTGGTCAGTGTAAAATGTGTTTAAATGTACTCTAGAAATAAAATTTACTCACTTACTTACTATTACAATAAGTAATAAGTAAATTCTGAAATTGTTTACAGATGAAAAAAGAAAAGAAAAAAACTGCTGGCCATCAAATTGTGATTCAAATGTCCAGCATCCTCTAACATGGAACATAAAACATGCTGATGACAGGATTCCAGGAAGCAGCTGGGATTGATGAGAACTGTCTGTTTTCTTTTTCCTTTCTTTTAGGAATCACAGTTGGGTAACATCCCTCTGTCTCTACACCTCTCAGTCCCCCACTCATATCCCCATTCTTCCAGATAAACATGAGCGGGAAATGGGTCTGCACTTTCTGTGGCAGAGACAGGAACGTCTGTTTACATCTATCCTCCAGAGGCAAGTCACAATGTTGGGTTGTGGTTACTGCAACCTATTGCAACAGTTGACTAATCACAGCAACGGAAACTTTCAAAGCATCATTTTGTCAATGAAATGTGTCCTCAGACATTTCATTTTATAATGCTTAAAGGAGAAGTAAGTGATATTATGCTGGAGTCACAGTGTAGTCAGTCAGCAGAGGCTTCTTTTAAAATAAAGTGTTCCAGACGGAAGTGCCTCATCAGCTTTTTAAAGAAATTAAAGTGGGGAAAGATATATGGTCATGTGTGTCAGAGTCTCTCTGTGTCTGTGTGAATGTGTGTGTGTGTGTGTGTGTCTGTATGTGTATGTTAGAGAAAGAGAGAAAGATCTAGTTACACCTAGATTTATGTTTGACATTCACTTACTCTGACGTACTCATTTTCAACTTGTTCTGCTGACGGAAGTCTAAGGTCAAGATCTTGTGTGTGGTGTGGCAAGCACTCGCTGCCAGGAACAGGGAGGAGGAGGTTGGTGTAAGTCCGTCACCTCAAGTCTTTCACTTCCCCCCTCTTTGGAAAAATATCTCACCTAATTTTTGCTGTTGCAACACTCCTCGTTGCTACGCATTCGAATATGCCCAGCTAAAGGATATGTTGTTGAAAGTCACAGCAGGTCATTCCAAAAACAGAGCAACTGACCTCCACCTCAACACACACACACACACACAGACAGAGAGAGAGAGAGAGAGATACACACACATGTGTCTCTAATGGTCAAGTAATCACTGGTTTCACTTACAACCAGAGACCCTGGGACAAGACCGATCACTGTACCTTTTAGCTGTTTAAGTATTGAAAGCATAAATGACTGTCTCAGTGTATCACATTGCCAAACTGTGGGAGCCCTTGCTCTTTTCAAGAGGCCCATAAACTGACTTCCCCTGGCAGTAAATCTGTTGGTGGCTTTGGAGACTAGGTTGTTTGAAGCCCACCACATCGATGAATCAAAAGTGCTTTTTTTGTCCCACTGTAGGTGTTGACTTCAAACTGTTTTCACACTGCGATGTAAGGCTATGGTAAAGGATGTTGTTACATGTACCCTTTTATTTCTATCTCTCTCCCATTGGATGTGTCTAAAGTCATGGGGCTGTATGGGTGTGGTTCATTGTGAATTGCAGTGATTTATGGACATTTATCTATTGCATGGTTAGTTAAAACTCTTGTTGGTTTTATGAAAGTGGCGAAGTATGTTTGTACAGGCGTGTGTGTATGGTTGTGTGTGTGTATGCTGTGTGCATTCTAGTACTACATGCGTGGGTGTATAGCCAAGCTCAGGTGTGACATCACTATACTGGTCTGCTATGGAAACGCCACCACAGAGACTCTTCTGTCTGCGCCATGTCGGGCTGCTCCTCGGAGACGGTGAGCCAGTAAGCCAGTGAGCCACACCTCCTAAGGTGTGGTCCATGTTTATTTAACCCACTGGACAAGGAGGACAAGGAGTCTACAGAATAGCCATAACTGCATTTGAATTTCTGTAGTTACAGTGGTTTGAAGGTTCATGAACACACACTAACTCACACACACACACACACACACACTGAAATATACACATTCAGTACAAATTTATACATTTGCACACACTTTAAATTACTCATTTAAAAGCCGCTTATCCACAGCTGTGTTGACAGAGGACACACACTGCAGGCCAAACACTTAGGAGGCCGCTATGAATAAGAAACAGTGGCATTCTGGGAGGTGTGACCAGAGGAAGTGGGCATTTTTTAACCAGGCAGCTCGACTGCCGCCTCAACGGTGGGCACAGGCTCACAAGAGTGAAGCACAATGATGTCCTCCTGAGACAACAAAATGGTCCCTTTTTCCACCTCGCTGTTTCCATTCATGGGTCCTAAGCCTCCGATGATGTGGGTACTCCAGTGAGAGAGGCCACTGCCACACAAATGGCCTGGGTGATGGGAAGACTTTCATTAGGCAACACAAAGACCTCTCAGCCTGTCAACATCCGGAGTGTTTGTGTGTGTGTGGGTACACATGTGTTTTTGAAAGTATATGCATGTTTGTGTGTGAGTATAACTGTGTGTGTGTGTGTGTGTGTATGCGTGAATATGTGTGCGTATGTGTGTGTGTCTGTGTGTCTGTGTCTATGTGTGTGTGTGTGCCACCCTACCAAAACAGAGCAACCCAAAACACCACTGTGCATGTATGTGTGTACATGCCACCCTACCAATACAAAGCTACCCAAAACACCAATGTGTATGTAATGTGTATGTGATGTGTGTGTGTGTGTGTGTGTGTGTGCCACCCTACCAATGCAAAGCTACCCAAAACATCACTGTGTCCCTTTCACTGTTTTTGCAGTTCCTTGTCTCTCCCTTCTGTCTTTATTCACACAAACTGGTGGTGTATTAGGGGTATTAGGCAGGAGAGCCTGGCCTGTTGCCCAGGATATAACAGTGGTGGCCTTGTTGACTGCTAAATGAGGTGTGTAGCTATGTTCGGTCCTTTTCCCCTTCAGTCCTTCAAAACGTCTCTGTGCTTCTGAGCTGAAAAGGAAAAAAAGAGTTCTCCAGCACTCCACATATGGAAGCTGTTACTGTGTTTGGAGAAACAAAAACAGCTGAGGCCAAGGCAAGCGTAATAACGGGGGTGAAGATTGTTGCCCACATACTGTTGTGAAAAAAAGGCAGCAGGAAAGGTAGCGAAGTCACAGAACAATAGAGACTAGACAGAATTAGACAAGAGATGTAGAGACCCAAGATAATGAGCGGACAGAAGAAGCAAGCTTGTGTCCTTAAAGAAGTAAAAGCACCCCCAACAGAGACACCCACATTCACATGCACACACACACACAAGAATTATTTCTCTCACCCACGCATGCATCAACTCACATAAACAGGCAAACACAAACAGACACACACACGCACACATACACTCATTCATTTTAGGACTACACATATACCATGCACTGCAAACACATTTATGGATTTGACAAGCTCATGAGCACACAACATCACTGAGCAAAAATAGATATTTTAGATATTTTACTTGTCATTTGCGTCAGCACAAACCAGTCAAACACCTCATCTTTCTCTGAGGTGTAAAAATTCACTCTCTCCCCTGAAGAAAAATCCCTCCTCAAACCATTCAAAAGCTGCCAGCATTGTTTTATCTGAGGGAGCCGGTGTGAAATTATACAACGCACTGACAATAAGCTATTTTTGACTTGCCAAACACCAAATTATGGTAGCAGGCAGGAAATGTTGTGAACTACCTGCTTATTTGGGAGTGCTGAGGTACTTACAAAGGATTACAATCAAAGTCTATTGTGGTTGAAAATAATGTAATGGCTCTGATTCATATTTTTCTAGAGGGAATGCATCTCTTTTTGGATTATAGCTTTGTAGGTATAGTCTCTGAAGCCCCACTTCATCCAAACTGATGCCAGGTAATTGCTAAAGATGTTGCTTTATATAGAATTCAAAACGGCACTTACTGTATTTTCATACTCATATTTGAGGAACAGGGTCATGGCCAAATAAGTAAAAAGTGACAAACAAGATAAGAGGTTTCCTGCAGTTGTTGGCGAGACATTTACAGCCATAAATAAAGGTGCATTTCTAATGTGTGTAAACAAGAAATGGTCATGATTAGTCTTGTAGTGTAGTTCTAGTGACTGTTTTCATGAACAAAGACAGAGGACAATGATGACTGGTTCCTGGTGCTGGTAAAGTGGACTGTTTTTCTGTCTGCCACCGAAAGACTCTTGTGGAACATTTGGTTTCATTCATGACTCTCTGTCTCTCTCTCCATTTGTCTTTCTCTGTTCGTGCTGGCATGAAAGCCTTGGACTGCCGAATGGAAGGAGGATTATTTCCCTGCTTGAATCGCAAGCACATGAGTCACTCATAAAAAGATCTGACTTCAACCTTTAAACGTCCCCCACCACCACCACTCCACCAGCACAGCAGCATGGATGAAGAAAAAGCCTTTTCCCATCTAGTCTTCTTCATTACCCACGCACACAGTCATCACCATTCCATATTTTGTCAAGCCAACAAAGCCATTTGCCTCAAGAGCAGCCTGGATTTCATACTGAGGAATGTTTACACACAGACTCTTGACTCCTCGTCTCATACCTGAACCATGAACAGAACAGAAGTCTCAAAAAGATCTATCTCCCTCAGTCACAATCAGTGAGAGATTGTCCCAGTCTGTTCTTCCTCAGCCTGTTCCTCTCGGCAAATGGGAAGTGGCCCACCAAAAAAAAAAGCAACAAAAAAAAAAAACGATGACATCAGCACACATGCTGGAACCCCAGGAAACCTTCCCCTCATCTGATCTGTGTCTGGGTTATAGTTTAACTTCCAGCTCTGTGTCAGAGGAGGGCATTCTGTGCAGCTTTGGCACAGCGAGCATAGACTCACGCGAGAGAAAAGAGTTGTTTTCAATTACTAGCTTTCTCTCTCTCTCTCTCTCCCTCGTTTGCAACCAAACAACAAAAAATGTGAGTGTAAAATAAGACTTATGGGAAGGCACAGAGGCCCCTTCCCACTGCATAAAGTAATGCAAAACAAAATAGAAAAAACAAACAAAATTCCATTTGTCAGTCATTTTTCTCCTTTTACTGAGCTGTATCACAAGGCACTGATACTTGTGGTGTTTATGTAGTACATGCTAATGGTTACAGTCTGGGTGTGTGTATGTGTGTGTATGCCTGTGTGTGTGTGTGTGTGTGTATGTGTGTGTCTTTGAATCTGTGGTGTATTTGCATGTGAGACAGTGCCAATACCCATTTCAGCTTGTGACCAATAACCCATACAGCCAGAACAATCCCATGGAACAATCCCTTGCCATGATTTGTCATACTTGGCCCACTCAGAATGTTCTAGCACTGCTCTCTCTCCTGTGACACGCAGCATCAGAGCAAAGCAAAACCAGAGCTGAACCAAAAAATAATAATAAAAAAAAAACTCCTCAAAACCGAATAACAAAAAATAACATCAATGTTGCTCACATAATTGGTTGCCCTGAACTGGCGGCAGCACCAGCACAAGGGGAGGTGTGATGGCTCACAGCTGTGTCCTTAGGCTGCCTTGTGAAACCCACGTCATTTCCCGGGCTGACTTGGTCCGTGCCACGTGTGCTCACATCTAGCATCATTTTCATATCTCAGTAAAAAAACTGTCACTCTCACAATGACCACAGAGCCAGTGCTATGGGTGGAGCGAACACCATGCTTTCACACATACTGTGTCGTGTAGTCCTTGCAAATAGCTGGCCAGACAGATTAGCTTGTTATTAATCCTTCCATGCAGCAGTGGTTCCAAACTGATTATTTTCTTTTCTTTATTGCTGTGCCACGTGTTCTTTTAAAGGTGGTTAGCATTGGCTATCTCCACTGAAATTCAACATTAAGACATACATGTATTTGTGAAATCACAGGTTATTCTCTAAGAGAACCCAATATTTGAGGACCTAATAGAGCTAAGTGATTTGTATACATGTAACACTTTTTGTACATACAAATGTCCAGTAGATTCCCTCACTCTCCATTCTCATTGTAATAAATGGTCTTTTTAAACAGCCTTGGTTTCGTACACTGGAATCAAAAAAAGACGGGGCTGCCTGCCCCTCAAACAATAACAAAGCACTGTGTGTTGTTTCTTGGTAAGAAGAACTGAAGGGAGGGGTAAGCTAACTCTCCTGTGTGTTTTGGTTCAAATATAAGCTAAGAACATAAACAAATGGAGCGTCTGCCAACATATCCTCAGACTGGGCCAAAGGTTCACCTTCAGACAGGACAGTGACTTTAAGCACACAGGCAATGTTTAGCTTACGGTCATATCTGTGATGTGCGTGAGGTGGTTGAGTTTTGACACCTTAACAAAGCATCTGCTAAAAATGGGCCTTTACATTTTATACCTTTCGTGTTCCCAGCTTTGTGAATTTCCTTGAGTGACTTAGTTTTGAGTGAACCTGAACATCACTGACAGGCTCCATCCAACCTATCAGAGCTTGAGGGGATTCACAGGGGATGTACCAAAATCATTCTAGGTTGTGAAAAAGGATGGGTCAAATGCAGGGTCTGCATGTGTCTGTAAATATTCTCATAAATGCATAGGTTAAATTGAAGGTTATATTCTCTTTCAACTCATGAGGTCCAGGAACCTCTTGTGTTCTTTGGTCACATGAATGCTGAATGCCTGGTCAGCAGGTCCCCCCTTTCCTGTACCTCAGACAGAGAGGATTCCAGGAAAAGGAAGATACCCCCCAAAAAACACACACACACGCACACACACACACACACACACACACACACACACACACACACACACACACACACACACACACACACACACACACACACACAATCCCTGCTATCCCCACTTCAACTACAGTCAGCACAATGGCACAACGTATTTCATGTTGATAGGAAAGTGAAAGATGAGATTAAAAACACATACAGTCTTAAAAAAAGGAAGGGGAAATAGACAGACAGAGAGAAAGGAAGAAAATGTAAGCAAGAGAACAGATGAAAAGAGAGAAGATGAGGGAGAGAGTGGTGGAATAAGATAAGGCATAGAGAGACAAAACTGGGACGAGGGTCAGTGAATAGAAAGAGTGAGAGGGAGCGAAAGGATGAGGAATAGAGGGAAATAATGGAAAGGAAGAGTGTTAGTGTACAGCTGCTGGTTCAGCACTTGTTGAGAGTGTGGGTGGTCTGCATGCTGCAAGCTTTTGACTCAGACCCCCGCCTTCATGTTTTGCAGCACTCTGCCTTCTTGGACCAGTTCAGACATGCCTGGACAGAGACTGTCTGGTCATGTGACCCATTTGCACTTACACAGCTGGTCAAGTACAGAAGACAGTATGTTATCAGTTTCATGAGGACAAACTATTGTCAAATACATTACAATACTATATTATACCATGTTTTGCTACACCTATACTCTACTATGGTGTGCTTTGATTTGCACTAAATATCCTTGTAATAGTGACCAGTGACAAAAAATAATAAAATGCAACCAGTGTATGTAATGTATGTAGAATAAAACAGACAGATGACATTACATTGATTTGAGTTATGAGTTATATACAAAATAAATTCCCATGTCTGACATGAATAGAACACAGTAATTACTAAGATAATCAGTAATAAATCACTATATTAATCATAAACAACTATGAAAATACAACTACTCAGGATACAGTTGTGATTGCCACTTATAACACAGATTACTATAATTAGATGAAATAACCTGTTTCTTGATGGATTTATTTTATTTTCATTTCATTTACATTTTATGACATTTATTGACAGCAGTGTAGCTGTTGTCCTCTATCAAACATCCCTCAAAGCTCTCTACAGTAGAGGCAGTAGCTCAAGAGTTCAGACTACCAGCATGTTTTCAGACTGCCACCTAGTGAAAGATCCTCGACCTTACACTTTTCAAATTTAAAGAAAATATAAAAAAAATTAAGTTTTCATTCAAGAAAGATGCTTTAAGTCATTTTTATGTACATCTTTAAACTACAAAGCAATCTTCCAACACATAAAAAATATATTGAATAATAACTATTACAATTATTTTTTAAAGGATATTCGTACATTTGCTGTTAATCCTGTCCTACCAACAGAAAAGTTTATGCCAGCATTAGTGCTAATAGCATAGAATACATATATATATATATAGCCTATCTGTGTGTGTGCCACCAAACAAAATAAACAAATGTGCACTACCCCCAAACACACACGCAAACACACACTTTACCCAACCACCTTTGTAACTCGTTCTTGGTAACGTCTCGTTGACTGCTCCATTTTCTTGTTCACCAGTGTTGTATGTGTCGATATATGTGAGTATCTATTTAGCAGTACATGTTATAATGTTGTTTGTTATACTCATCTGGGTTTTGTAAGGTATACATTTTCTTGTATATGTGTATGTATTTTTTTGCAAAATAAAATAAAATAAAAAAAAAACTAAAAAAAGTTACCTCTATTTTTTCCTGGGTGGTGGCAACACATTGCCATATGTCGGCTGCTCTATAGGTCCTTTTACAGGTTTTCCTTTAAAAATATTTAATCATGACATCAGTGACAAACATTCCCTGAATCTGCATATACATTTATGTTTAATTATACATAATAGTTACTCAGTTCATCAATAAAGTAATGAGTAATATCCTCAGAAACATTTAATAGTACATTGTTCAAAACTCACCTTTTTTCCAGAAAAATATGGCAAGAATTGTAGCAACAGCTGTGAGAACACTGAAAAGAACTACCAGCAGAATCAAGATCCATTGACTGTTGGAGGGTGCTGAATCTTGGGTGTTGGGTGGTGACATGTAGGGGACAATTGAGAGGTTCTGAATCCCTTTTTGAGTATTAATTTGACAGGTGTACGTAACATTAAGATCCTGGGCTGGTATTGAAGACAGTATGGCATTTACACTCAGTAGTTCCTCATTGAGAGTAGGTGTTGCATCTGACTCCACCCATGTCACATTTGGAGGTGGGTCTCCAGTGACGATGCACATAACAAACCGTTTCCCATATCCATCAGTGTGAAAGTAGATACCGTGAATCTTTTCAGGCACTGTAAGAATGAAGATTGATGTATATTTGAAACTTGACTTGATTTAATAGAGTTTAAAAGAGTTTGGTCCTACAAAATGATATCTCCACTTCAAAGAACATTCTTCATGTATGTTCAGGTGGTGTAAAAAAAATTACCGTGAGCACTTAAAAAATGCTTCTAAATTGGAGACAAGGAACTAAAGACAATGGACCTCATTCACCACTATCCACTATTTTCCTAAGAATTTGATAACACATTCTATGAACTCAGTAGTCATAAAACATTATAAATGTGGTCATAAAGGGTCTTAATGCATGCATAAATTTTAGTTTTTAGACATTAGTATTCATGACTGTTTATACATTCTCATGACTGTACACTTAAGACCTTATAATGATACCATATAAGCCTGTACAACTTGAAGTACCACATAAAGCTGCTCTTTGATACTAAGGAAACACCACTGTACTTATTGTCTGTAATGGTGACTTACTGACTTTCATGAGTAATTATGTGTTCATCTCTCTTTACTGAGAGTATGAGCAATTGCCATATAAGAGGACAATTAACAAATGAATGCTTTGTGACACTTTGTACAGCAGGTTGCAAGTTGGGGTAGCCATGGCCTACTGATTAGGGCTTGGGCTGAAAGGTTGCTGGTTTGATCGCCGACCAGTGGACCTTGGCTGAAGTGCCCTTGAGCAAGGCACCAAATCCCTCACAATGGCACTGTCAAATGGACCCTTATTGTTACCCGCATGACCCATCTCACTCCTTGAGTTCAACACTATGTCTGGCCACTGCTACGCTGTCCAGCCATAATTCCTGATAACCACCTATAGACTGACTACCATGTAATGTAAAGTGGGATAATACTCTGAAACTATTATGAACCTTAGCTAAAACCATAGACAACTTGTAGTCCATCATGGACACTACTGATTGTAATTTTCGTGCATGACCCCGGGCAGGTGGGTCAGGACCTTGAGTTGTGGATCTGCCCAAGGTAACCTCCTAGACTAACTAAACATAAGGGAGTTTTTCCCTGCCCCTGTTGCTCCTTCTGTAAAGCGCCATGAGACAATACTATTGTAAAAGGCGCTGTATAAATAAACTGAATTGAAACTGAATTGACTTCTCCCCGGGTGCCGCTATAGGCAGACAACTGGGTTAGTGTGTACTTGACTTCACTTTGTGTTTCACTAATTCATGATTAGGTTAAATGCAGAGACCAAATTTCCCTTAGGGGATCAAAAGAGTAAAGATTATTATAATTATTATTATTTAAGTGCAGACTTTATCAAAATGTTACGGCCAGCTGTTTTGCACAAAGGTGTCAATGCTTAAAGGAGAAATCCAGTATGAATTGACCAAATAGCGAACAGGCAGGTAACAGTAACTGAATGGGGAATGGGAAAATGAGTTTAAAGTGAGTATCTGTGCCCCATTCAGTTAGTGTTAGTAGCCGATTTGCTGTTTGGTCTTTTTTCTACCTGCAGCACTCAGTGACCTTGAACAACAGGGCTATGAAGGATTTCTCCTTTAAAGTTTCAAATGCGTAGTTAAGAACAAATACCAAGTAAGAACATATTCATAAATAGGGCGTAAGAAAAAATTAAGGCCCATTGTTTTTAGAGTGCTATAACCACCAGCTCTTTCTCAGTGGAGATAAGAGCAAAGAATGGATGTGTGACATATTCATAAATAGGGCGTAAGAACAAATTAAGGCCCATTGTTTTTAGAGTACTATAACCACCAGCTCTTTCTCAGTGGAGATAAGAGCAAATAATGGATGTGTGACATATTCCCAATCACATAGTCACAAGATGACAGATTCTGAAAGAGGTCTCCCAGTCCTTTGAAAGGATTTGGGTCTGTGACATAAGTTACATTGTTGTTACGTTGTCTGACTAGATGATACACAATCCCTTTCCTCTCACCTGTGAATGTAAGTAATGTCCCCTCAGTGGTGTAACGGTCTGAGCCGGCCATCTCCACTCGACAAAAGTACAGCTTTTCATCTTTCTTCGTAGTGTTTTTTATCAGGAGAGACACATTGCTATCCTGTATATTTCCCACCAATGAAAATCGTCCAACTGAATTGGAGCAATTTGAATTTGAACACTGAACATTAGAACAGTATGAATTAGAACATTGAAAAATAACTGGACCATTGTACTTGTGATCTGAACGCCAAATTACGTCTATGTTTCCATTGTAGGTGGGTTTTCCAGTTTCAAATCTGCAGTGGAGGAGGGCATCTTTACCAAGTTCAGTTTTGGCAGTTGAATTTCCATAGACAATTAATTCCTTAGTGGCACTGGCATGCATTCCTTAGGGACAGAATGACTCAGTTTTCAGATTGTACTTTATAATGACGGCAATTCAAAAAGTCCACCAGAAAATAATTATTGATTTACAAGAATTAATAGAAATATTTTTTCATAGAAATAATTTTCAAAGAAATACTTCTTTACTGATTACCTCTGAGGGAGAATATGGAGATTAAAAGAAAACTGGACCACATCATGATATGTCTAAGTTGCCGCTTTTCACAGAATGACTGTCACACAGTGGTCTTACTGAGCACTTTTTTTTTGCTTCCTGCCCAGTTGTTTCCTGCGTCAAAATCTTTCTCCTGCGCATAGAGCTTGCTAAGATGAACATGCTTTACAGACCTTTGCATTTACTTCTGCATAGACATGATTACACTAATTTAACAGTCAAACACAGCACAAAGAAACACAATGCATGCAACACATATAAAACCAGGCTGGTAACACTTTACTTCTTAACATCTTAATCCATAAAGTATATGCACATTCAAACGCATTAATTAAGAGTAAAATATTAATAATGCCTTATAACAATTAATGTTATGTTCATAATCGTAATATGACATAATCATAAGTCCAGCAGAAATCCAAAACACACATAACCACAATGCTTAAAAAATGGATACCCCCTCTGTACCCATACAAAGGAAGTGGCTTCTGATGATTAATATCAAAACTGCCCATGGCTTTGCTACACTACACGCTACACTGCACTACGCTCATCCCATCAAGCTGTAGAGACAAGGTCACATACACTGTAAAAAATAACACTACACCTTACAGCAATAACACAAGTATACGTTACTTCCCCTCGACTGAGTTAGTGTGTTTGCTAGAGTGACAGTAACATGTCAAACATGCCAAACATGCCTAAATGGCAGTAACATGCCAGACTTGCATCAACAGGGTCTAAAACACATGGCTGTGAATGAGGTGACGGGCTAATTAAGGAGTTGTGGGTTTGTGAAGCAGAGTGAGGGGGCGTGGTTGTGGCCAGATCTGGTGCAGACCTGACAACTTTGTTTAAGTTGTCAGTATTTAGAAACTAATGAATGTGTATATTCTGCATTCTAAACTTGATTATTACATTAAGAATGGCATTTAACAGGAGTAAAAGCAACTTTTCAAGTACTTTTACTGATATTATGAAGTAAACATTACTAGTAGTTGTTAAGTAAACTGTACACTTAAGTCTTAAGTAGGGCTTACCTAAAACTTGACATACAAGAATAAGCTGTGCTACTCAGACCTGAGTTAAACAGGCCCCTGCATCGCACAGATGTCAGTGTCGTCAGTCACATTTAGTTTTGTTAATAGCTAGGGCGAATTGCATGAAACAGGAAGTGCATCCTCAAATTTTCAATGTTAACATTCAAAGTCACATTCACCATGGCCCGGGCTTCCAAAAAAAAGTTTTTTCATTATTTCGTTAAGAGGTGGTGCGTGTGTGTTTGTGTGTGTTTTGGGGGGAGGGGGGTGGCCTAAATTTCTTTTACACTTCTCCTCTCTCTGTCTTTCAACCTGTGTAAAAATCTCTCTCAATTTTCCTCTTTCTCTTAACTCACAGTTTTAGACTCTTGGGATATGTTTGTAATGAAATGTCCACTATGTCAGACTGGCATATACAGTAGACCACTTTTGATGACAATCACACAAATGTGTTTGTCAATGTATGTGATTGCTTTGATGATGCATACACACCCAAATGCACATGTAGGCCAAATGTTTTCCCCATTTGATATTGTTTATGTTACAGATCAAGATGGAATGTTTTTTTTCTGTACCCATTTTTTCACTTGTACAACATGTGACCTTAATATTATTACAATTAAAATTCTGAACATTCAGTTTCCTTTATTCCATTGTGTAAGTACGTTTGTCAGGCACAGACTAAACAAACTAAACTAAATTTCACAAGCAGGGGTTTTATTTTCACACAAACTAAACAAACCCAACCAAGGTCTACATCAACCAAAGATAGCAGAGGACAAGGGGCACAACTATAAAGCTCAGAGGGTTAAGGCAGAACTAAAACACAAAGGGTTCAAACCAGGGCAGGCAACCAACTCAAAACAGCACACAAATGCAGAAAGGTGATACAAACGAGCAAAAGCACAAACTAAGGGACACGGTGTAATGAGGAACCAAACCAATACCCAATTAAGAGAGTCCATGGACGAAGAGTGCAAGGCAAAAAGACTTCTCTGGAGTAGAGCAAAACACAACTGACTCGGAGCAGATCCAGGGGAGGATTGACGAGGCCAGATGACAAGAGACCAGGGAGTGCTGCTTAAAAACTGTGGAGACCAGGTTAAACCAATCAGTACTCAGAAGAGCGTGCACGTGAACCAGGAAATGGCTGTGAATGAGGTGACAGGCTGATTAAGGAGTTGTGGGTTTGTGAAGCAGAGTGAGGGGGCGTGGTTGTGGCCAGATCTGGTGCAGACCTGACAACTTTGTTTAAGTTGTCAGTATTTAGAAACTAATGAATGTGTATATTCTGCATTCTAAACTTGATTATTACATTAAGAATGGCATTTAACAGGAGTAAAAGCAACTTTTCAAGTACTTTTACTGATATTATGAAGTAAACATTACTAGTAGTCGTTAAGTAACCTTAGGCTTACCTTCTTGTAAGTAAAGCTTACTTACAGATGTAAAGTAAACATAACAGGTACATTACTTAAACTGATTAATGCAACGAGTTTCCACACATTTCAAGTTAGCATTGTTCTTATATTACATTACTTATTCAACAGTGTAAGCTTATGAGTGAGAATTGATAATGACTACTTTGGTAAACAAAACTGACAGCTACCAAACAACATTTCCGGTATTATTTTGAATTAAATACACTTATGTGCAGCTGTATGTGTTGTCCAACTGAGCAGCAGTCAAATGATCTGCAAAGTGGGACTGATCTCTGATGTTGTTAGGTGGCATGGCAAATGTTGGCACTGTTGAGGGACTGTACTGTGGTACTGCTGGGATTGCCCTGAGCCTGATTGAGTTTGCCTTGAGCACTAACACAAGCAGGCAAGAGGTGACATTCTGCTTAAGTAGATCTTGGTGGAATCACCAGGATGCATTCTGAGGATGTGTTGTGTGTGTGGAGTCTGAGGCTCTAATGATAATGATCTGGCAATGCATCTTCTGCTCAGCTAAGAGTGTCAACAGCTATGAGACTTTTGGCTGACATAACCAGCAGCTGTATTAGTTCAATGTGATGTAGCACTGCTTTTTAAGATTGACTTCAAGCACTGATTCAAATTCAACAGCAGATTTTTTTGAATAAACATCCCAAAGCACTGATTGTATCATGGGCAGAAATACAAATATCAGTTGTTGGATAATATTACTAATATATTTGTGTTTTACAACATGTTTTATAATGCACTTAGGCTATTATATGTGTAACTGCAGGCTCTATTGTCTTTCCCTGTAGAAGCAGGAACAACCCTTATACATACAGTATTACTTGTGCCTTTGGAATATATTTGTAAAATAAAGCAAAAGCACCTATGCTCTAAAACTCTAAAAAAAAAAAAAACTTAAAAAACTGCCATAAATTGTCTTCATGATTGGTTAATTCATGCCAAGTCTAGGGTGGGGTCATTGCACTAGAACTCTCCCTATAGACTTGTTGTGACATAACAGTTGTGACATGCAGTGCACTAAAACTCTCCCTCGACTCGCAACACAACATGTGCAGTGAAATAAAATCTTTCCCTAGACTTGCAACGTGTGCAATATAAACATTATTTAAAGTGACCACTGATCTCTGTCATATACCTTTAATAATGACAGGCGAGCAACACTGCAGGGAGGAAATGCAACCTAAAGTTACATTTGAATGCCATAGCACCACCTGCTGGGTGGTCATGTACAATGTACATAAATTATAGATCTGTACTCAGTTGAGTTCATAAAGCATTTTAAACATGCTCGTAAAGGGTTATGATTATGAAGTAGTCATAATAACTTGTAAAGATTGACATAAGTTGATATGAGAGGTTCAAAAAGTGTTCTCACACAAATAAGTCAAGTCTGGTGTAGGCCACTCTGCCTACACTTCACAGCATCATCAAAACTATTATTGTATGCTTACATCCAGTGGTGGTACCACTACGAAGAACTTTGTGTTTATTGAATGGTTACCTTACATGATCTTTACTTGACTTATCAAAAATGTCAACTGAACAACTGTACAACTGAAAACAAACACACCCTGCCTTTCCATTCCCCCAGCATCAGACAGACATGTCTGCAAGTTCCACGTGACTGATCCATCTATCAGTCCACATCCATAAAATCTCACTAGTTACATACCATGCAGAGAGCGGTGGTTTGATACATAGATTTCAGCCTGCAGCATCTAATATCAGTATCCCACCTGGTGTACTGAATGACATTTTCACATTCATTCAGTTTATAAAATATGACAATGCCATAGCTGTCTGCCACCCAAGCCTCTAGAAAAACAAATGGTGAATTTACTGCTATCTGGAATACTGGTGCTTTCGTTTTCACAAAAAAAAATTCTGCTGTGAGATAAATGGTCTTTGTGATTTTATCAACAACTGACCTGATTTCTTTTAAATTTAATTTCGACTGCTTCGACCGAGCAGTGGGGGGCGCTAGTAACCTCCTTGAACCTTCAAACAATTGCTGGCCTATGTTGTCTCTTCACTTGTGTAACTGTGGGCTAGAGATGATTAACTTAGCACACTGTGTTTTATCTTGACAATCATGCAGGGAACGAATAAGGAAGTTGGACACAGAAGGTATAGGAACTGCCTACAACACACATCACAGTGCAACTCTTATAACTTGTATAATTATGAAAGTCAATCTAATTAGCCAAGCCTGTCTGTGTCAGCTTAACATGCATTTAGCGGTTACATCGGTGCATATAAAAATCCCCGAACATGTCTGTGCACATCCTTAAAGTATTTTTTGTTTTTAGCCGTTTGCATCGCAGAAATATATCCGGTCTCCCGTGATTTGTTTTAGCAGTTTTTCTCAGTTAAGAGTCCCATCAATGCCAGATGGTTGTTGAATTCACTTTTCTGTAAAATTCTTAATGCGGAGTATCACAGTGTCTTCAAACCTTTAGACTACTTTTAGGGTAAAGAGCACTACCGCTACATCTCTCATAGAAAGACAGCATCAGCCTCCAATAATTTATCCTTAAGCAGTCACACTGTCCAATCACATAAAAACTAGGAGGAGCCTTCTCGGAATAGTCCCTCAAAATGACGTCATGCGCGAACAGCTGGTCCTTTGCAATAACTGAAAATGTGGGCAAGCATAGTGATATAAAATCGTATCCGTGCTCTCCGGAGGTAAACATTTCATATTATCACGATGTGGCGGCTGGAAGGCTTGCTGTCGCGGATGGGCCGCCTGCCACTCCTGTTGCTTGTGTACACCTATCTGTGCTCTCTCGGAGGTGAGTCATTTAAACTGAGAGGTTAGAATGAAATGCCGATCGAGTCTTGATGCAGTGGAGCTGTTCTTTGTGGTGGTGCTGAAATACTTCGGACCACTCCAATAGAGTGTATACTGGATATCTCTCCCATATTATTATTTTTTCTGTCTCCGTAGTGACATTTACTGTGCTTGTACTTTTGACAACCACGCATTGTTTCAGAACGGTCTTTTCCTGATTGTAGAAAGCTTCTGTAAAAAACGACAATGTAACTGTCTTTTAAATTGCTACTTCCTCAACTGTGTAATGACCGACTTGACCAATTTACAATAAACATCACATTAGTTTGTACTCCATGGCATGAAAGTGTGACGAGTTTTCTCAGGAGTAACCTACAATGTTGCTGGAAAGTAAAACTGGCGTGAATCTCGTATCCGTCAAAAACAGTGCTCCATGGTGTATAAGTTGCCAAATGTATTTTTTTGACGGGAATGCACACAAGATTTGCATAATTAGTATGCTAAACTGTCTCTCTGTCATTGTTTGCTAACATTATACAGTTAGCATGTTACCAGCATGTTACCCTACATATTACCCTTATGTGTCGGTCGCAAATAATAGTGTGACCCTTCTCACCTGTAAGTTTCCTTAGCAGTAGCAGCCTAAGCTGTTATTACTTGCCTGTGTACCTTAGTCAATAATTACAGGTTCTCCGTAAGAACTATGTTCATAGGAATTATTTCCGACTAAATAGGCTAAGGCAAACGGCAATAGGCTATACATATTCTTCTCTGAGTAGTAATGCATGGCTGTGCATAAGAATTCAGCATTCCTGTCTCATACAAAAACACACTTCAAGTACCATCCTCACTAGCTTGACAAGTGACAGATAGCGCATGTAGATTGTCATTGTGTCAAGAACGCTTGCGATGTGGCTTGCTTTCCATGCTTTGGCGAGAAATACAATAAGTTTAACCAGAAGGACACCAAATGAAGTTAATTCATAATAAATACCGTTGAATAAGGCAAATCGTATGTGAACCTGAATTATATTCTCGTTTACAGGAATTCGTTATTAATCAAAGAGCAATACCTTAAACAATATATTTTCTACTGACAGTTCATTGGAGGCTTCTAATTTGTTTTTGTTATTTCATTAAGTCATGAGCCTATGTGTGCACTGAAGTAAAATTCCCTGTATCTCTCTCACCATGTTAGAGCATGGCTGCTTTCCTAGTGATTTTGCATTGACATGAGTGGAAATGAGAGTGCAGTGTGAAGATTTAGGGGAGCTACTGTAGTTGAGTAGGCAGCCTACAGTTGTTTTCCAGACCGAAGCAATGGTGTGAGAGCATAAAGACTTGAATTACCTGGGGAGATGGAAGGGAGGGGAAGGGGCTTGAAGTTCTTTATCTACAGATTTCCACTCCAGATCTAAGTGGAGCTGTTGTTGAGAACAGTCTCATATAGCACGATAGTGAATGATAATCAAGGCTGCAGTGTCCCTGCTCTGGCTTACCCTTGAAAGTGAAGATACAAACACCACTTCCATAACGAATTTGACGTTACTGGAGAAGTGACGGGTGAAGGCTAACACAGACACCCAGTCACATGTCACCCAGCCACAGCCAATCACCCATTATTGATTACTGTATTGATTAAGGAGCACATGCATGGATATCCTCAGAGAGCTGGGATGCTGTAGATAGATGAGCACTGGGGTCCTCCAAAGGAAGTGTCTTGGCAATGTGCGGCCGGCCACAGTTCAATGATGTGAAACAACAAAACAACAAGAATGCTCTCTCTGTCTCTGTCCCTTTTAACTGTTTATTCAGTCTTTCCTCTTGTCTTCCTAGAGGTACTGATATGGTGGAGGGAGCACATTTAAATAAGGTGGAAGTAGAGGTGCGAGAACTGGGTGGGCGCGTTATTGTAACCAATCTGACTATTATTCGCCTTCATGTAATCACTGCATGTATTCACTGTAGATGGTAATGCTGTGATTTTCTGGGAGGGTTATCATAACGCGTATGTCCACAGTGTCAGTCAGTGTCAGTCAGTTCTACACACACTGTAGTTCAGTCCAAAGACAATGGAGATACTGTATGTCTGTGTTAGCTCTCTGTGTTGAGTTGGGTTGTTGAGCTGACACGAGACCAGTCGTCAGTGGGACTCTCTCCTTTGTTCTTTGTTACAATCTGATGCCAGTTCAAACTACATGAATTTGAAAGAAAAACATAATATACATATATTTTGTTTTCACAAAGCACTCAGTGCTTGTATGAATCCATTTCACCATGACATGAAATTGTCCATGAGGAGATGGTTAGCACTGAGCAATGGCACATTACATGACAGTCACATCCTGTGTGTTCAGCAGTTGTTTTGTGAAAAAATGGCATAGCAATTCATTTACATGAGGGAGGGGAAGAACAGCGACAATCACCAGAAAAAAAGTGTTCAAGTGCTCTCAAGCAATTAAACTCCTTCTCTTTTCATTTCTTAAGATGGGTTAAATGTGTTTCCTTAATCTCTAGCAGAATGCAACAGAAATATACTGAATATGTCATGCGATTAAAGGTACAGACCTTGTGAAGTGACTTTTTTACACACAAGAAAAGATACAAAGGAAGGCATAGAGAAGCTATGAATGTTTTCTTTGTGACACACAAATTGTGAATAAAGGTCTGTATGATGAATGGCCTCGGTTGGTCTTCGCTCACATATTGAAATTCGCTGAGAGCAGAATAGTCATGACAAAAAGCTATACTCTCAACTATTCATCCTCTGTTTCTGTCTAAAGTACAACGACGGTGACATGTCTTGAACTGCATCATGCTTTGCACACATTGAACTTTGTCTGCAACCAGCGATGCTTGCAAAGCGGAGCCCAAAATGAATCTCTGGGAGTGTATTCTAATAGACACTAATTCTTCTAAGCAAGGCTTAGTCACAGACCTCCCCCTCACTCATATGATTCTTTCAAGCTGTTCATCAGTACACTGGATGCAGCTTCCTGTAGGACTATGCCAGATTACCAGAAATTGCGCATATATATATTTTTTCCATTACAATGCACAGTTAGTTAATTAAAGTCAGTAGGCTGCTTTACTGGTATTTTATGTGGTTGTTCAGCCATGGTGACTTCTTGGTATCTGTCGTGGGAGTGTGATGGCAAAGAGAATCTCACCGTCCCCCCTGATGTAGAATATTCTCCCATGACATCTCACACTGATCCATTCAGATACAGAGATGTGGCAGAGCCTCTGTGGCGCGGTCGTAACCTCATCTCTGCAAGGCAATGAGATTTTGATCTAAATCACCAGAGTGTGAGATGAGAGTTTGGGAAAGTGCAGCAGCTCACTTTACATGCTGATATGAACATTAACTCAAAGGTGATGAATGAGCTTTGTCAAATCATCTTGAGAGAATAATCGGTGAGCAGGAGGGACTTGAGAAGCCAAGGTGTGTGTGCCCTGAGAGGAAAGAGAGGTGCTTTGACGAACAACAATGCACCTCATGCCCACAAGACTTCCATAGGCTTCAGATTGAGCTCTTTGATCTTTAAAGGACTTGGCCTGGAAAGACACAACTTGAAGGTTTGCCAAATCTTTCTTTTTGACACAGGGTTTTATCACTTCGCTTGTTTTCTGATGGGTCATATACTGTATGTGTGTGAGTAACAGTCTCTGTGTTACAGACACTATGCTGATCTGTAGAAGTACTCATGGTAGAAATTATCCTCAGAAAACTCAGTAGTACCGAGAAACATTTTTTGTTGTATTTTGTCATATCATCCTCAAACACCGCATCATCCACACCACATTCCGGCCCAAGTGCCCATGCGGAGCTGGGTTTGAGTCCAACCCAGGGATGGGAATCGAGAACAGGGTATCAAATAGAACCGAGACTCTAGTGCTTCAATCTACTGAAATCGTATACTTCTGACTTCATCAATTCTTCTTATCAATGCCGGCATGTTTTTTGAGATCATGGGCAAATGTTTCTGAAGGTAGAATTCACATAATTTACAAGAATTTACATGGTTTACCTCATTCTAGTAACTGTTATGGGCACTGTAGTTGTACAGGCCACATTATAGGTTAATGTGTTGATAAAATCCTATCAGTTCCCACCCATAGTCCAACCTGCAGTCAATTCCTGGTTCTACCCCATCTCTCTCTCCCATTTCCTTCTGTCACTCTTCACAGTTTTCTCTGTGTAATGGCTAAATAATTACTTCTAATAATAATTACAGATATGATTGCTTGCCTCTACTGGCCTGTGTGTCTCTGGGTAAGACATCCATTTCTGGAAATTCCAGTTTTGAAATGCAAATCCAGAATCAATTAAAACCGAAATGGAGATGAACGGTGCCACAACAATCCCATCGGCCTGATTTAAGGGCGTCATTACTTTGCACAACCTTGATCTGTGCTCCATCCAATGAATGCTTGTCGCAGGCCCCCTGATTGATACAATGCCATCTCATAATTCAATGTGCCGCTCACCATGCTGCTAATCTTATATTGGCTTGGTGCTAATGGAAGCCTGCCTGTGTGGGGTCTAGGTTCCCAATTATGGCCCTAAGAATGAGAGAAAAAAAAACACAAAAGGAGCGTTGCTCCAATCATCCATTTTTATGGAGCATATCCATATTTTTCTCAAAGACAAACTTGCTCAAAAGGGATCTGGGTCTGACCTGCAGTGCTACCCGACTGCTCAATGTCATGTGTGGATAAGAATTTTTTTTTTTTTTTAGGCAGGATGTGGGACACAGGGATGGGTACAATCCAAACACTATCAACTAGGTTTTGATGACACATGCCCCTGTTTCTTTCAGAGTACTGAAATAGTGCAGCATTTTCTCACCTTTTAAAATCCAGTTTAACCCAACTAATCTGAGCTCATGTAAATAGGACAACATTTCAAATAATTATTAAAATTGTTAATAATTATTTAGAGCCATAGTGGGTATCTCTGTCAGAGTGTATCCATGTCAACACATATTGACATCACCCTAATGTCAGAGGGTTGTTGTTAGACAACAGGAACCCAGCCATTAATTCATGAATGCCCTGAATACATACTTACTGCCTTTTTAGTTTGACAGCTTGGTCTTTATGTTTTCATGCCCAGCTTTCCTGTTTTATCTGTTTCTGCCCTTTAAATATCCAATGTTGACCACTAGTCAGATAACATTTCATCTATTATCATTTCATTTAGATACTGGACTAAATAGTGATATATCTCTTATGCATTATAAACCATATATATGTTTCCTATGGTATCATTGTTTCATGGCCAGCCTCCTCCAAATATTCTTTGTATATAATGAAGTAGTTTATATGTGGTGTTTTGGTTTTGAAAGAAATATATCAGCAAACAACAAAAAATATATCCTTACCAAAAGCTCCATACATTGTCTAACTAGTCAAGTGAAAACAGTTATGTTTTTTTCTTCTTAGTGTGCATCATAAACAGAAGTTCACTGTAGCAGTATTGTATGCAGGTTAGTTGTGCTGTCACCAGCACTGTGTCTAGCAGGGCCCAGGGAAAGTGATGTCTAGCAGGGCCCAGGGAAAGTGATGTCTGGACCCTGGCCCTGTAGAATGGACATTGATAGAGCACAGAACAGTGGACTTATTAATCAACATACACAAGTCATTACTCAAGAGAACCAAGCATGAATCAATGAAGTTTAGGGAGCCAGCTACAAGGGAAATGTTTGTTTGTTCATTTGTTTAAGTATTTACTTGTATTTTTATTTGTTTTAGTGGTAGTGAGTGCAAAGTTTGAAAATGGAACATCACTTTGCAGCAGATTGTCTGGCTAAGGTTTTTTTTTTTTTTTTGCTGTGCTTTCAAATATTTCTCCAGACAGTTGAGGAGAGTAAAATGACACACATCTACTTGTGTATAAACATATACTCTCAATTTATGCAATATTACGCTGAGCCAGATTTCTAAACTGTGGGAAAAAATGATGTTAGTATGGAAAACAAGAAATGACAGGCCTCATAAATTATAGGGAAAGGTATGGAATATTAAGAGAGGGGGATAAAGTGTAGCTGTAAAATCTCTGCAAAGCAGTGGTGCTGAAATGTGAATTTAGAGTAATCACTGTTTAGTGTGTATTTTTACCAGATTCATTGCAGGCGGGAGAAGAGTTTGTGGTTCTGTGTTTACACTTTTCTATCTCTCACACAATTACATGCTGATTGCTCTGGTTGGTTGAGAAGAAAATGTGCAGCTCATGCTCCATAGAACTCCACACAAGATGAAAAAATTCACAAAATGTATCGTACATATTTTTTTCCTGTATGGCTCAAGAACTGGCACAGTACCAGGAAAACCATTTTTAGAATATTGTAGGTGCACCTTGTTGCACTGACAACACTGTGCAAACATTGTTGATTGGTTTTCTGAACACACAAATTAAACTGTTCTTAGGTACGGTCTGGCATTGGTATAAGGTACAAAACATTGGTGGGAGCTCCACAGTTAAAAAAAAAATCCTCCTTGCATCGGATACCTTTACAGTAGTTACCAGTCTTGTTCATTCAGTAAACCATTCAGTCGACCATGTGGTTATGTGCCGAGGATGCTGGGAAAATCTGTGGCTGTGATTCACTCTCAGGAAAATACAGTACATCTCGCATCCTGACTGATGTCCTGACAGATTTCAAATGCACTGTGCAGGGGCAAAACATCTACATCAGGACCAACCTATGAACTCCTTCCAGACATGAGGAAAGGATTGTAAAACCTTAATGATTTCCATAGTGTTGTAGCTGAGATAAAAATGCCCACCTTAAATAATGGGAATGGCAACAAGAAAGGCTGTTAATTGATGGGTGCATAGCTGTGTTTGCTGTTAACGTGTTTGTCAATTTGACAGTATTACAGCTGAGCTTTATTATAATGGCCTGAAAGGCTGTTCAAATAATCGTCTGTCATCGCCTGACCCCTCCTCAAAGAAGCAGATGATTTTTTTTCCTTTCCTTTTTTTATTTTTGAGATAAAATGGGAAATACAGCGTCATGTGATGTGTGACATGGTGGTAAATCAGTCCAGTGCAACTGCCATAGCAGCACCTCATGGTGGGAGGCGGCTTCGATTTACTCACCCTTTTATTTATTAGTTTATTTATTTAGTTTTGCTGTGTGTGCGCACGTGGGATCGATCTCTGTGATTTACCAGCACCAGCAGCAGTACCATGCCTGCAGTCATTTTTGAAATAGCGCACTAGACCTGGTTGCACTGTGCTTCAGAGCTTTGTGACATAGGTATGCATCTGTGTGTGTGTGTGTGTGTGTGTGTGTGTATGTGTGTGTGTGTGTATGTCTGTGAGAGGGGCTTGCAGTTACGGTATGTGATGTGACAGCCTGCGAGACGGTAGGAGGCTGAGCTTGCAGTGCGGGGCAGTGGAAAGACTGGCATTCAGATAGAATCCTCCATCTCTCACTTAAGAGTGGGGTGGCCCTCCGGTGCCTGTACCCCTGTGGTGTGGTCCTGGCACTGGGGGTGTGGGCAGGTGGGGCTGTGGGGTGGTAGGGTGGTACTCACCCTACTGCATCCGCTCTCTTACAGGCAGACCAGCTGGTGCTAGGAGGGGGGTAGTGCATGGGCTCTTTGGAGTGTTCATGTGTATGTGTGCACGCACATGCTCATATCTGTGAGTTTTGTGTGTGTGTGTGTGTGTGTGTGTGCGCGTGCGTGTGTGTATGTATGCGCCTGTATTGGTAAGTAGCTGTTTTTTTTAGTGTTTGTGTTCACATGTATGCGTATGTCTTTTATATGTTCATCGATGTGTGTTTGTATTTGTATGTATCTGTGTGAGTGCCTGTGTGTCTCAGTGTGTTTCTGTCTTCCTGGAAGTATGTGCAGGTTTATGTGTGTGTGTTTGTGTGTACGTAGGAGTGTGTGTGTTCATACCGCACCCGAGCAACCATATTTATCTAAGCGCTTCAACTTCATTACTTAGCTGAGAGTGTCTTCCCTGACAACAGGGCATGGAGGTGGGCCCATGGCAAACAGGCACTGGGAGGCCACAGCTGAGTTCATGTGGTGGCCTACGTGAGGCCATGAATATGACACCAAACAGACTAATTGTGTTCATTTCTCTTTTGTTTTTTTTGTCAGTGCCTGAAACAGAGGGTCTCTTCCTGTCAGTGCCGACCGATGAGACATTCAAGTAGTTAGCAATGGTGTTGGAGTAGGACACACACATCCACCTTGGTTCTAAATTTGCCCACTGAATGTGTCAGTGCTATTTAGCGAGGAGAAAGCCATCACCACTGGATTAGTTGCAGTGGGGGTAAGAGACCTCCCATAACTCTCGGCACACCAGTGGAGTTATGGGAAGTGGGGGACTGATGAGCATTAAGGTGGATCAGAGCTATTAGTGGCGCTAATCTAACTTCTAATCCCACCTCAAAATTTTTGGATTGTTATTATTTTTCTCCCATCTGAGGATTTCAGATTATAGTATAGGGAAATAGGAACATACTGTAGGAAGATCTATGTTCTTCTGTTAAATAGTGTTACAGGCTAAAGAGTATCGAGAGGGAGAGAGAGGACGAGTGTGAAGACTTAGTGATGAGTTCTTCCATACAATGTGGCACTATGGAAAGAGAGAAGAGACTGGGCGAAAATATGTGGTATAATCGTGGATGCATTTTCCCTGTGTATTTGCATGGTCCAAAGCATTAAAACTGCAAAGGTCATTGTTTGTGCATTTGAAAACAGAGAGGATAAACTGCAAGTGTAGTCACAAACTACATCACCATATGCCACTGTGGGGTTGCATTATTAAGTGGCACGAGCACTAGCTGTTTGTAGATCAATAAATGGACCAACACAGGGGGACAAACATACCCATTCATGTATGCACAATAACCAATACACACACATACACACACACACACACACACACACACTCACACATACGTACACACAAAGACACACACATACCCATTCATGTATGCACAATAACCAATACACACACACACACACTCACACATACGTACACACAAAGACACACACATACCCATTCATGTATGCACAATAATCAATACACACACATACACACACACACACACACATACATACGTACACACAAAGACACACACAAGTGTGCACTCAAATACACACAATCCCCCTCCTTCCCGCTTTCTCCTCTTTCTGTCTTAAACACACACATACACACACACACACATACACACATAGAAAAATGTGGAATAATGTGTTACTTTGATTCCTTGGCCTGAGGTGTCTGAATGGTTCTGTGATAAACAAAACAGATTGAGTATGCGTGCTCCATTAGCAGAGTGGAGCGATCCGGCTGCTTCTGGGCACTTACTACAGCCTCCAGGACACAGGAGAGAGAGAGAGGGAGACAGAGTGAAAGCAAAGGGTGGGACTCTGGCTGACAGCTGCTTTGCCTTCGGCCATGCAGAACCATGAGCCTCACAGAGGAGTCCTGGAATGAAGACTCGGCCTGACAGACAAAAGGCACAGGCACAGAGACAGGCATAGGGAGAGGCGCAGGGACAGGGACAGGTTGGAGGAGACAGAGGGAAAGGAAATGAGAGAGAGGGAGAGAGAGAGGGAATGAGAAAACAAGAGAGAGGGATGAAAAAGAAGGAGAGATGTGAGGGTGTAGGTGGAGTACATAGGGTAATGGGAAGTGAGGTGAGATTCACTTAGGTGTGACATGAAATAAAAACCCAGAAAAAAGTTTGTCCCCATACTTGTTTAATACGCACACACACGCACACACAGACTCATGCAAATGCCAAAATAACACCAACACACACTCACGCACACACACACACGCACATGTGGAATTCAGTTGTGCAAAACCTAGCTTTGATGCTTGGGGGAATCGTACCATTGGCTCATCTGCCATTGCCATGTCATGGCAAGCTCTCAGCACAGAGCTGGCCTTTGATTTAGCTAAATTCACTCTTGATGTATAATGTGGCAAAGCATAACACGGAAGATGTTAGAACGTTCCTTTAATGGTATCAGATTGTTGGACATTTTTGGACAAGATTTTTTTTTTTCACTTTTTTTCTGTAAATTTCTTTTCCTTTCCAAAGTCTTTCCAATTTTTCAAAAGACCAAACTACAGCAAGTATCCACACAAGTACTACATTGGTGCTGTTATTTATTTGTCACCTAATTTGTCTGGGATAAATTTCTTTTTGGAGGCCGTAATGCCGGTGATTACAGTGGGACCAGACAATTATTTCCCAGTGGCAGGCAATGTGGAAGGATGTGGCACACACCCCGAGAGCTGTACTCACTCAATACAGTGTTGATCACTTGTTCGCCTGTGTTACTTTTTTCCATGGTTTGCAATGACTGATTGGGTCTCTCTAAATGTGTTGCTGCCAGGGGGGGGATCCACAGGCTGTTTGCGTTCCAGCCTGCAGATTCAGGCACCATCAGCCAGGGTCTGAATGCGTTTGTGTGTGTGTGTGTGTGTGTGGGCGAAGAGTGTTTGCTGATTGTTTGATGATGGCTTTCACGCACAGCAGATGATGTTGTTAATGATTCATGCGGCCCAGCATCCACACGGGGGGAGAGAGCTTCAGCATGAAAGGACCCGCTAGCCCCCAAAGGAGAATACACCTATGTCATAAAGGGAGACAGAGAGAGAGAGAGAGAGAGAGAGCAGAATGAAAGCATGAAGTACATAGAGAGGAAGAAGGGAGAGGAGAGAGAGGGATGTAGAAGAGGGAGTAGGAGAGATAGGGCTTTGCTAAGAAAACAAGGTGGGGAGACAGGGAGAGAGCAAGACAGAGAGAAAGAAAGAGAGAGGATGGAGAAAAAAAGAGAGAGAATGCAGTAATTATTGAGTGGTTATTGCTTCATTCCCTCAAGACATTTACCTGCAAAATGATAGAGTGGAAAGGCCGTTGTGTGCACGAGTTTGCAGCTTAAGAGGTTTTCACGTCGCCATATTTTTGCTTAGCAATGTGACTTCCACCCATTGCGGGGATAATTAACAGTCATTTAGCCCATTCGTTTGGATAGCTCTGGAGCACTTTGGGTACCTTGAGCCCATTCATACACGCCACATTTGCAACAGGCAATTTTTTGACTGAAGTGCTGACAGATCACAGCTGCACTGTGCATAAAAGGTAAGGAGAGCACTGAATAGGATGGAATGGTGAAGTGTTTATGATCTTTTTTATATACAAATGAATAAATAAACACCTCAAGCAAATGTCAGGGAGAAAAGCTGTTTTTGTGGAAATACAGAAATGCACACATAGGTCTGTGTGCACACACACACACACACACACACACTTCTAAACACTAAACACAAATTATAATGACATATGGTTGGAATATATTGACTACAACAAGTAATCAAAGTATACAGTATGTATTTAAAAAAGAATATTCATGCTTTTCCTTTCTAGCAAATCCAAAATTTCCAAAGTTTTGTAATTAATTCAGTAACATTATAACATATCATAACCCTGCAGTCATTGAAAGCCCATATCAGGGCAATGTGTGACTATCCATCATGTTTGTGCCTGCACTGAAGACCTACACAGTTAGTGGATGTTATTGCTACACTAAAGGCTTGGCATCCATTTTCTCATGTGATGGCCACGGATCACCTAAAGGCCCCGGTCATCTCCATGGCAGGGTCGAGACTGAAATTGGCTCCCAGTTTTGTACTTCTAGGTTCTGCCAGGTACAATATGCTCAACGACACAGACGAGACTTCCCTTTGGCAGAGATAACATGCTGGCAAAGCCCTTTTTTTCTAGTTCTATTTTTTAAGAACTTGATAGCCATGGTCATTAGGCCATTAGGCCTTTTACACATCCTTCACCGTGATGACACGTGCTGACACATTTTGATGTTGACACTGGGCACCAGCAAGTGTATTTCTAGGGAGGCGGTGTGTGCCACAGATTTAACTTTTTTCTTTTGCAAGCTCCAAATGTGACATGTGGCTTTCGCTTGTTTACTTGCGAGAGGTGTACTTTGGGAGATGCAAATTTGTTTTTGCAAGTAAGACATAAATGAATAAATTATTAACACGTGTCCCATTTTGAATTCACACTCGCAGTTGGCATTTGGAAGGGAACAGGCTTTAAAAGAGACTCGTTTGTATTTCTCCCATTCTCTCAATACTACCATGAGACAGTTCAAAACAATGGAACACATAGCTACTCATGCATAGCCTTCAGTAAGCTAGTAAGCCAATATATCATGACCCAAACAGTTATGACATTAAACACAAAGACATAACATGAGATAATATCAAAGATATGTACTTCCAGCATTTCATACTTCTAGCATACAGAATATAGTGCAATACTGAGGTCTCTGAAGGGTACTTGGACTCACAGGTGTTTGCTGTTTTCCTGTATTTTCACAAAAATAATAATTTCTGTTTTTTATTCATTGCACAATGCAGCATAAAGTTAATGAGGTCAGTTTGCCTGAAATTCCTGTGCAGATGGCTCATTTTAAGCTGTGTGATTTAGGCTTAATGGTTTATAAAAATAGGTCTGAAAACTTTGTCTTTGAATGCATTGATGTTACAACACAGGCACTTTCTCTCAAGGTCATAATGGCACACATTCAGATCTCACAGAATGCCCCCCCCCAACTGCCCCAAACTCCCCCAAAAGAAAACCCTCCATGTTCTTCTAATTCTGTCTGTAAGTGTGCAGTCAAAATGTATAAAGTTGCTCAGTAAGTACATCCTCTATTGTCTTTGCTCTCATAACGGTCTAGATGAGAAAGAACATTTGGCTCTCTTTCTTACCTCTTGGGACTTGGGACCAAAGCTGTTTTTCCTCAGTAAAGTTCCTGCAAATCACAATGGACAGTAGCAACCAAGTTACTTTATTCTGTTCTTACGGTGGCTGCATTGAATTAAATTTGATCATAACTGCCCTCAAGTAAAACATGTCCACAAGTGTATTTATCACTGTTGTGGCTTAATCTATTTTTCCATGTCTAAATGCGCTGTATTCAATTTGGCCTCGGTTTGCCACAGCGGCTAGCCACATCGCTTCAAAAAATGAGACGTGAGAGCTTAGTAAACCTTTGGCAGACGTTTACCTCAGGGTTGGTCATTCATCTGCTGACACTACAAGTGCCAACCTCTCCCCCATCACCGGCCTATAAATAGCTCTGGCTGGCACTTGTTTTCACAACCACAGCATCTTTAATATTAGCAATAATCACAGCAATCATAAAGACCCCCCTCCCTGCAGCCCTGTCATGTCCTCAGGTCATCAGGGACAGGGTCATTTTTGACCTCTGGGCAATTTACTCACTCTTAGCAAGACTACAAGAAGGTTGAAATAGTACAGCAGGGTGCCAGAATAAAAGCCATGAGAGTTAACTGTTGGATGGAGTAAAGGGGAACAGTGGACCGCCCCAGAGACTGAGGCTGGGCTCATGCTAGGGATCTGTGTGTTGTGTTGTGCTGTGTTGTGTTGTCCGTCCGTCTGTTTTTTTTTTTTTTTTTTTTTGTACCCTAATTGCATTTGGGAAGCATCATTAATGCTTCATGACCTGCTCCACAGCAAGCTAAACTCGTCAGCATCCAGCACCCTCAGGGGAGGGCTTTAATTGGATTACCCCCCCAACACACACACACACACACACACACAGGCACACATTACCTAGTGCCTATTTTCTTACATATTTTTCTTCCTTTTTCATAAATGCTCTCCTGCCCTTGATTGTCACATATTGGATTTAGCAGAAGGCAATGTATCCCCACCCTTCCACACACCCTAAATCTTCATTCCAGACAAAAGAGACACTAGCACCCCCCCCCCCCCCCCCACCCAACACCACAAATGTAAATGTAAGTGTGTTCATACCTCAATTTCATCTACATACCTATTTTCCTATTCTGCCATCATCACCCAACTCCCTCCCCATCACCTCCCTCCCCATCACTGCAGGAGGAGAAAGAGCTGAGTCAACGCCCTTCGAGCGTTAGTGTGAGGGAATGCATTTACAGACCCCATTGACAATGCAGAGAGGTGTTCGTGTCTGTGAAGTGGTGGTGGGTGTTACCAAGATTTCATTGGACAGGAGGGCCAAGCTACAGCGTTTCTCTCACCTTCAAGTCTCCGTGCGTGACTGTCTGCTACGTGGGGGTGTCCACTGATTCAGGCGGCGTGACCTTGTAGTTGGGAAAGTCACATACTTCCTCTTTCTACCTCTCTCTTGTTCACCTTTTTTTTGTGTGTTGCTGAATGATGACAGCACGCACACTCCCTCTCTCAGAAATACGGTCCGAGCACTAAAACCCCCTCCTCCGTTGTAAACTTTATTTACAGAGCACTTGGTTAATACCCATCATAAGCAGCAAATCAAAGTTCCCCTTGCCCATTTTTTTTTTAAGGCCGCCGTGGCGAGCACTTAATGGCGCACATGCTCGTCTGCCCCTGCTGCACACCACAAAGAAAAAATAGAAGATGAACGTCTGGGCCGTTAAACTTAAAATATGACTTTCTCGCTGCCTCCAGAGTTTGCCGTAAAAATAGTCGGTGGTGCTCCAGGTGAGGGAGCTCATTATCCACAGCGATCTGTAGACCTCTGCTCAGGAGAGCAAAAAGAAGAGGCCACCTGAAGTCTCTCTCCCACTGCTGCTGCTGCTGCATCGTGACATGAGGCATGGTGCTCCCTCAGAGATGGGGAAAAAATAGAAACCGGGCTGCAGGGAATGGGGGTGTGCTGAAAATGGCTTGGTGTCCAGGAGTGTCAGGGTGTCTGAGAAGATTTCAGCTGTAGATATTGTTAGTGCTGCCTATACTATTACTATTTTTAAAATAGCAATGAAAAAAAAAGGTCTTTGAATATACATTTTAACTCCCAACTCACTCCATGTATTTGGGCAGCTTGTCTTATTATATGTGACACACAGGCATACATACAAGATCCCATATTCTGAAAAAGCATCACAGTTTTTTATAACTCGGTACTTTTTAATTGTGATCCATTTCAGGGAAAATGTCTTCCAAAATATCTCTAGTGCTGAGACATGTGTCACTGTCCAACTTTCCAAGTTCTTCCAAGTCCTCACTTGAACTTGAATAAGAAGTAGGGAGAAAAAAGAGAAAAGTTCCTAGATGACATCTGTGGCTCTCACAATGGGGCAATGTTCAGCCATTTTCCATTTTGTTCTGTCTGACTCCAAAAGCAATTACTCCTGTCAAAACATGGAAGACTGGGCAAGAGGGATGAGAACAAAAATAAACTCTAATGTCAAAGAGGATGGAAACAAGTTTGGCCCTCTGTTCTGTGTGGTCTCTCTTTCTTCCCCTTCCCCCCTGAGGGGTTCTGTCACAGATTTGATTTGTCGTGGAAAGCAAGCACTTTTCCATCTTGTCCTCGGTTCTGGCAACTCTGCTCTCCTGCCCCCCCCCCCCCCCCCTACCCCCCAAACACACACACACTCCCCACCCCCCTGTTGCTAGGCCGCTATCCTCCCCACATCAATTCTGAGCATGTTGCTGTATGCCGCAAAGCCTGAAGAAGTCGGCAGCATATGTGAGGGCCTTGAGGGAGCGGCTGCACTATGAGCACCAATACAACAGACAGACTGAGAATGAGGCTGGCGCCCAAGTCTCGACTGATCAGGGGTGCTGAATGACTGAGCATTCCAATGGATGTGAGTTTTTTTTTTTTTTTTTTACAGATGATGAAGTGATCAGCAGCAGCTCCCCCCCCCCACACACACACACCCTCTGCCACCGACTCTCTGCTTCTGCTGTAAGACACCGATCAGGCGACCAGTCACACTGGCAGGAACAATAGAATCAGTCATCACCAGTAGATTGGACAGCAGGGGATCCATCTGCAATATGAGGGTTTGGGGCTGAAGCTGTGATTGGTGATGGATGTATATGGAGAGAGATGCATGATAGGATTGGGGGTTAGGTGTGTGTGTGTGGGGGGGGGGCTCTGAGAGAGGTAGGCTAGTTACATAAATAATGGAGCCTGGGGAGGACTGAGATGGTCTGATTGGCACCGTGAGAAACTGCTCGGTAATCAGAGACTTGGGCTACAGAAAGCTGAAATTAGACAAGTCATGACAAGCATCAGATGATTCCCATCTCTGAGGATGAAAGGGACAAATTCACTTTTAAACCTCAAAGTGAAGTAATACATTCCCTTTGTAACACCCAATACAAATGAGATGCTTTTTCTGTTACATGAGAATGATGAGGACGTTTCTATTCATTGGCTTGATACAGATGCAGGCTTTTACAAAGACCCCTGGTAAATGAAACCAGGCCCATACTAAAGGCCAACTTTGAAATTAACAGTCAATTTGCTTTTATGAATGCCCCTAATAATGCAGGATATTTTATTCATATCCGGGCCAGCATTAAGAAACCCCTTTAATGGGTATTGTATTTCATTTCAGAAAGAAGGTACTCGGGGTATGGACTCACCGCCAAATTAGATGAGGACTTAAAGCTTCCTGCAGAAGCCTAACTTCTCATCTGAAATAGAGTATTATCTGTCACGGTGCTCACATGTCCAGATTATTAATACTACCCTTCATCAAGTATCACTATCCATCCCCCAGTTATTCTTTACGGTGCACTTCATTTGCATTTGAAGCACATTCTCTTGGCAGACGGCAAGCAGTCATTTCCAACTACAGGAGCCTTTTTTTTAACACTTTATTTATTTATTTAATTCTTCTTCCTTCTTCTTTTTTTCCCGCTGACTAGAAAGTCTGCCACTGTTTTGGTTGATTATGAGTAATTATGGCTCCACAGCTGACAGAATTCTCTGCATTATTCATGCAGATCTTAGGAGCTGAGTGGGACGGCAGTGGTGGTGGTTGGCTGTGGTGATTTGTAGTCTCTGGATTTGGTGTGCACTCCTGGTTGCCTCATCTTCCATAGCTTCATGGCACCAGGCAGTGAAAGCTGCTAGCTGGCAGGTTGTGGTGGTTTTGTTTCTGGTGCTGCTAACGGTGGCAGTTGTTGTTGTTGTTTTTGCTTCCTGGGGAATCTCTCCCACCTTGTTGCCACTGCCAGCAGGTTGCCCTTGTGAGCAGAGGTCCAGGCCATGAAGTGATGGATAGTCCTGGAGATCAGCTCTGCAGAGACTATCTGTGAAGTAGAGGATTGTACGGGGTTGGGGGTGGTGGAATGATGGTGGGGGGTGGTCTTTGTTGCTTATCAGTGTGGATGAAAGTATTGGAGGAGATGTGCTTGGCCCTGATATGTGTCTCCACAGTGATGCAGCCCAAGGGGTTAGTAAGAAGTGGTTGAGTTTCCTGAGCTACGGTTTCAAGCTCTGCTGTCTAAATCTTGAAAAAATCTATACTGCCTGTCTGAGCATGTTACAGCTTCTATGTACACAACGCTATTTCAGCATTTCTGAGAAATGTCAGAAGATGGAGGCTATCTTGATGTCACCTGAGACTAAGGCTCCTCATGGCCTCTCCATTGAGACACACTAAGGGAGATATGTGCATCTACATTTCCATAGGACAGCCTCAGTCACTAGCTAGCACTTGAAATGTCTCTCTTTCTTTCTCTCTGCCGTGCTCCTCCACACCTCCCCCTTCTTCACTCATGCAATCTTTTTTTTTCCCTACCTCGCCCACTCCATCGTTCTTCCAGACAGTTCCACTCATATTTATCCTGCCGCGCTCTCTGACCTAGTTTGGAGCTCGCTGCTCTCTCCATCTTTTCCATTTCGGCATTCTACATAAGCACATCCTTTTCACTGCCTGTTAGTGCACAGAGACGCAGAAAAAAGAAAGAAAGAAAGAGAGAGAAGAGACAGAAACAAGCAGAAACAAACTTTATTTCTGAGAGACAAGAGAATGGGGGTACGATTTGGGTATTCTGTTGCCTCCCACCCACAGAGACGTCTGCCCTCACATCTCCTTTGCCCTTTGCAAGGTGAAGCGTACGCTTTCATCTCCTGTGTTGGAACTGCTTAGCCTCTCCAACTGTTAGAACTTACACTCCATGTAAACATCCTTTCTTTCCCCATTATTGCAGCCACGGTTTTCACATCTCACACTGAGAAATTTTGTAAATTGTGCATTAGCGCCACCCCCCCACCACACACACACACACACACACACACACACACACACACACACCCTCCTTCACGCTATCACACTATGGCAGCTGTTCCGAGCAGCTTACGAATCTCGTTATTTCAGTCCCAATTAGCGGGAGAAGACACTCCCAACCTATTATTCAAGTGTCACACATTACATCCCGGACCGCCAGTCAAGACACCTCGGTGGGAGAAAATAAATGAAAATGTCGTGATGAGTGTTTTCAGTGGAGAAAGAGAGAGAGAGAAAGAGACCTGCTGTGTAAATCCAGCCCTTTCCCCCCTTCTTTGAAAATGGAATGAACAGAATTCTGAGGCATACTGAATCACTGTACTGCTGTATACGCTGTGAATGCATTTAATAAGATGATTACAGACACCTTTGGTCTCTTTCTCTCTCTTTCTTACCCTAGAAGCTGGTCATAACAGCTGTGTTCACTGTCATGGTCTTATAACACAGAGTGTATCACACATATACACACACACACACACACACACACACACACACACACACACACACACACACACACACACACACAATTACTCGATTTGACACAAGGGTCCATGGACACCACCATCATCCGTGAGGGATGGCTCCACCATTTGCAATGGTCCCATGTGTTCAATGCAATCACTGAACGACACAGCCATATTTTTCCTCTGAGGTAAATATCAATAAATGCAGTAAAGATAGCTGAGATGGATGAGAAGCCCCTTAATGAAAAATGGATGAATTGGGTTTCTCATACATCCAGCCAAAAGGAGCAAAACATGGAAAATAATCTTTACAGCTTAATCACAAATATTATCATTAGTCCTCTATAATATTTCAAAGAAACAAAGGAGTGATGAAATGCACAAGTCTTACCCAAAACCCTCCATTCAAATGGCTCTTGAGCTGAGTAGATGAGGGTTTTTGAAGGTCAGCTTGAAGGTCAGGTTTGAAGTGGCTTGTAAACACAGAACACTTTTTGCAACATTCAGATAATATCTGCTCATGATTTGGTAGCGCTCATCTAAGAACACTGCAAAACAAACAAACAAACAAACAAAAGAACGGTCTCCTTACAGTGCTTTGGCTCTGTGCAGTGGAAGCTGTAAAAGTAGGGGTAGACTACCGCAAATAATTAACCCGAGCTCCTCCAAGAGCGCTGAGAGGGGGTTGAGCAACCTCTCTTATGTGCTTAGTCTGGTGTCTGGTTCAAACCTAATGAAGGTTGTATTGGACAAAAGCATTTGCTAAGCAAATTAAAACATTAACACAAACATAAACAAACCCAGTGTCATCCAACATTGTTGACTGCAAAACATATTAGATAGATGAGTTGCAAATTTAGACCATGCAAGTAGAAATCATGTAATTTGAACTTTGTATACCAGTTCAACTGAACCATTTCCTGCTACATATTGTCAATGGAAAATAAATTCCCCTTAGAAAAGGCGAGATTTGTGGTTATATTAGATAGAAAAAAATCAATTGTTTTTATAAAGGCAATTCCAGTTCAATCTCAGACAATTTGTCGATAATTGAATGGTCCTAGCCTATTTCCACTCACAAATTGCCAGTAACCTTTTTAACCTGCTGTGTAGCCACATAAACAAGCTTCTCATTTCTCGTATGCGTACCTCTTCTTAAAAAGGAAATATCTCTGAGGGAAGATGCATTATGAGGTGAAAATAAACTTTCCCTGGCAGAATGAAGATAAACAGCAGAGTGATCATTGTCATCTATCAGTTTGGTCTGACTGCAGGGCGCTGTGCAAAGACATTCCTTTGAATTATTTTTTGTGTTGTGTCTCCTCTGACTCAAATAATTTATCACTTTACATTAGCCCTCTGCGCACTGACATCCATTTGCACATTTCACCAGTCCTTGTACAGTAAGCAGACTCAGTACTGGAAATCTGAATGTTGACTGGCATTTAAACAACTGAACAAAAATATTATGTTATCCTAAATATTAAAACTTTTCGATCAGTTAAAAAAATTGCAAGCATTTAGTTTGTTTAAATCTCTAATCCATTTTCGATTTGTTATCTACCAATTAATTACCGGCCTGTGTGCTTGCCACCGAAAATCAATAGGACACCTTTAAAAATGTATGGCTCTACCTGTCAATACATGGAAATGAGTAAGTGGTGGAGAGCTGTCTGTGCTGTAGGACAGAACCATCAGTATTAGCTGTGTAAGGCTGACAGAGGAGTGGCTATGTGTGCTGTGTGGGGTTGATGCATTGTGTGGCTTGATGTCTCACAAAAAAACTAATCAAATAGTTTGTTGTTTCGTGGGTGGTTTGTTTTTTTCTTTTTTTTATTTGGGGGAGCACAGGGAGGGGGTCCTCAGGGGACACTGTTGAGCTAGTTTGTTGAAAGTTTGTGAGGCAGCTGTATCATTAGCACCAAAACCAGTGAAATGTGTAAGGCTGCTTGCTTGCCTGCTGGCCTGGCAACAGTAAACACACAATGAAGACTATGGCCCGGGCTGCACAAATGTTGCAGTGGTCTAAAGAGTGAAGCATTGGCTGGGCAACAAAGACAACAACAACAGCAGCAGCGGCAACACTGACGGTAACGCAAACAGCTTCCCCAGCCGGCAGAAAACAACAGCAGATGTAAGACTGGTCGTGCGTTCACAGCTCAGACACAAACACCTGCGCATCAAACTCCCTCCTCCCCATCTACCCACACCCCAACTCACACACACACACACACACAACGCATAACACAACATCTGACTGCCAGCCCGAGGCTGACGTCTCACCAGGAAAGGCCAAAAACACATACGCACACACACACACACACACACACACACACACACACACACACACACACACACACACACACACTCACTGTGGTAGGGTAATGCACAATGGCAGGAGCATTTAATACTTGTCACAAGTAATGGAGTAATGGTGAAGTACTGGTGGCCTGAGCCCATCTCTCTCTGGGCAGTGTGGTAATAGAGGCAGCTTGCTGTGGCCAGCTAGGCCCTGCAGACTGGTGACGGGCACCAGAGCAGAGGTCTGGGTGGCGCGGCGTGACCTCAGCTCGCCTCTGGGCTACAGTCAGACGTTATTAAGCGTTCGGCGCGAGGTCTGAATGGATGAGACGGCGCACTTCTCCGGCGCGCTCATTAGATTAGCATGCTTTACTTCCTGTCTTTATCAGGGCCCGGCGTGCATAAATCAGATCTAATATGAGAGCTCTGGATGGTGTGTTATGTTTTGTTATGCTTTTTTTGTCTCCCCCTCTCTCCTCCTCCTCCTCCTCCTTCTCCACCTCTTCCTTCTCCTCTATCTCCTCTCTCTTTCTCATTCTCCCCCCCCCAGGCTGCCAAAGCCCTTGAATGAATTGTGGCTCTGCTGCTTGAAGAAGCAAACAAATTTTGCCCAAACAGATTGTACACTATGTCATTGTATCCTATTTTACTGCACTGGAAGCAGTGCTTCTTTTATCCTTCAGGTTATGTTTTTGTATCTCCTCTAGCATCGTTATTATTTCATGGAGGCAGGAGCATGCGCACACACACACACACATACATACACACACACACACATACATACATATATATACACACACACACGCTATTGCATGCAGGCACACACACACACGCATACACACACGCAGTAATTTATTGATTCAGATCAGGATATTTTCTGAGGGCACTCTTAGCTGATAGCAATGCTTTCTGAGGTGGCAGACTCATGAGCTATTTAATTGCATGATGTGTTTGCATGAGGTTGGGTAATTGGCTCCAATGCGATGGGTTTTTGTGTAAAATATTAGCCCTTGATATTGCAAACAGTGGAAGGGAAATAAAAATGAAACAGACTTGAAGGGGACGCATCAGCGGCAAGCCAGGTCAGCACTCTGTGAATTAAGCCCAGGCGGGGGCCACATCACTGTAAGTCATCCCCTGACACAGTCATGGGCCTTAATGTCATCAGAGCACTGACTGGAATGACAACAGGCCTGATGTCAGACTCACTCATGGGGAACAGTGAGGGGCAGCCCCCCCTCCTCTCCCTTTCTCTCTCTCCCTCTCTATATCTCTTTTCCTCTCGTCCTCCCTCTTTTTTATTTCTCTTGTCCATTTCTTCTTTCTGCCTCCTTTTCCCTTCATCTCTCTTTCACTTTCTCTCTTTTTTGCCTTTCTCTCGCTCTCTGACCATTTTTCCCCCTCTGTTTCATCTCTTCTTCTCTCTTCTCCCTCTTCCTCTCTGACCCCCTACCTCTCCATTTTATCCTTTAACTTCTCCTCCCCCATTCCATCCTCTCCCTCCCCTCTCTCTCTCTCTCTCTCTCTCTCTCTCTCTTTCTCTGTGCATAATGTGGTTGTGTGAGGACTTGGCCTTGTTGTCATGAGGAGACACATGTTTCCCATGCTGTGGCCCTGCTCTGCTTCATGGGGCTCGCCCTGCTCTTCACCGCCCCTTGCCCATACTGACTGCTGGCTGGGAGATGTGTGTGTGTGTGTGTGTGTGTGTGTGTGCTCAGAATGGATTGTGTGTCTGGGATATGGGGACAGCATATTAATGCATGACGGATGTAAGGGACATCGCTCACTGTGACAGGTTACTGTGTGAGGACCCTCAACCCTCTCCATGCCTGCCCATGTGTGAGCGTCTGCCACCACCGGATGTATGGGACCAAGGGGGGCAGATGACTGCTGGAGTCCTTAGCACCTCTGTCACAGCACAATGGTGACAGACTGCACTTCTCTCAGTTTGGGAGAGAAGACTCACACATACATACACACTTCTCCAACACAGTGTCCCTTGCAGTCTGTAACTGTAATACCACACAAACTAATGTTAATCTTGTTTGATAAACTGGACAGGGCATTTTGCTGCATGCTCCATGCAGGACCCTTAGAGCCAGTGCATAGACAAAAGTGAAATGTGTTTAAAAGCAAAAGTGACACATTTTCCATGAAACTTCTGAAAATCATAGACGATCATGGAAACGTAGAGACTTATTGAAACACTTATTAAAAGGCAATGTCTGTCATGTTTCTTAGCTTAGATTTAGATTAGATATTACATTACGCAACAAAACCACTCACACAATCATGAGTGGTTTTACAATTTTCACCATGATGCAGAGTTTCAGTAAAATAACAAATATGGCTAAATATCACTGCATGTTCTCACAGTGTAGTTTCTATAGAATAGTAGCTGTATGTTTAGTGCACGTTGCAAAATCGAATGTGTCACAAGTGTCCCTTGTGTTCCTGCCTGTATTTCTGCTAACGACCTGGTTCTGTCCTCCATGTTGAAACAGATTGTGTTGCTGTGGCTGGGAGCCCAGGCTCTATATATCCAGCTCTAGTCTAAAATTAACACTTTTGTCGAACACTGCTTGTGCCAAGGCTTGTTGCTGCTTAAATGCTGAGGAGGTAAAATGTGTTGGGTAAGACTTTCATGACGTAAAGTCTGTGCCATCATGCAGCTAACACACTAGGTATCACTCTCATTCAGTGTCCAAATGTACAACCTCTTGTACATATCTACCAGCCATACAGATTAAAGTATTAAATTTCACCTAGGGCATCGTATGAATATACATACAAACACACTCAGTGACAATTATGATCTTAATGGCCAAGAAAATAACCCTGCTTAATAACGTATGGGAGTCTTTTCCAGCAAAGGACTTGTTGGTGCAGCTTCAGTAGACAGTTCATGGAGTGCAGGTCACCACGAGAAGAACAGCAGAGTGAATTAGGGATGCAGAGCCTATTGAGCCTGCCGGCCACCAATCAATTGCACAGCGCTAAATCACTTTGGTAAAGACACATTTTGTGAGAGTAATGAAAACGTGATTCATTAAATTTGCACCGATCGATTTACTAGATTAGAGATGAAGAGGGAATAAGAAAGGGGGAAAAAGATGAAACAAATAATAAAAAAACTCTACTGATCCAATCAACGTTTTCATACCTTGTGTGTAGATTTCAATCAGCACATGAGATGGCATTTAGACCATCATTACAGCCCAAAACAAACGAGAGTGGCATGGAGTACCCTCAGGAATTATTACTGGAGGTTACCAATGTCAGTCCCACTGCCGCACAGTAACTCAGCACAGACAGCTAATTTCAGACAACTAATTAAAAACCGTGGCCGAAAGGAAAGCAATTACGGGTCTCTTTTGTTTTGCCGAGGACGACCTTGTGATGAGGGCTTTTTACAAACAAACACCTCAGAGAGAACGCTGTTAGTGAGTGGAGACAGAACCAAGTGCCTTAGAACTGAGTGTTTCAAGATGGTCACATTGTTTTATTCTGACATTAGACATTAGACATTAATGGAATGGAGTATTCAATCTGTAGATGAGTCTTATGGCTGTGTGTTTGTCAAATGCACGTGTGTGTGTGTGTGTGTGTGAGAGAGAGAGAGTGTGTGCATGTGTGGACCTTTCGGAGTTCCTTCTTATAGTGTAAAGGGTTAGGGAAATACCAGAAAAACCAGAGACCCTTTAAAAGGAGGAGACACATCACTTAAGTTTCCCTTAGAAATGTATTGTGGTGGTAGATTTTGATGTTGTGCAATTCAGATTTCACATAATATTTCACAATTTATTTCACACAATAATTTCACATAAGGATTCACATAATACATTTTTTGAGTCTTTACTGCCTGCCGATCTGCCCATTCACTGGTCTTGTTAATCCCAAACAGCTGCCTGAAGGCGAAAGCAAGATGGCAGCTGAGTGAAGAGTGAATGCCATAGAAGGACTTTGTATATACCCACTGGAACTGGGACATGTTATAGAGTAACAGACACACAGTCTACAGTTTTATATCAGACTGGGTGTTTCATCATAGCGCTACATT